>CM064516.1:26535491-26692011 GCA_032716605.1 Paralithodes platypus
AATATAAATATGTAATTCATAAATATAAATATGTAATTCACAAATATAAATATGTAATTCACAAATATAAATATGTAATTCACAAATATAAATATGTAATTCACAAATATAAATATGTAATTCATAAATATAAATATGTAATTCACAAATATAAATATGTAATTCATAAATATAAATATGTAATTCATAAATATAAATATGTAATTCACAAATATAAATATGTAATTCACAAATATAAATATGTAATTCATAAATATTTGTTATTTACATGACACACAGACATAGTAGTTTCATATATCTCCATTAAGGGGAGATTTCCACTTGAGGGATTTTTTTCTTGACTCCTTTCTCCCTCATGTTTAGCCCCATTGCTTTTCTAATTTTAAGACGTTCGCCCCATTATTTTGACGATTTTAAGAACCTTCGACCCATTTCTGTCAATTTTTAAACCTTTCGTGCCATTTAGATGTAAATTTTATCCTGGCGAGCGATAGCGAGCCTGTAATTTAAGAGGAACCGGCTTTCAGCCGGGAAATGTTTCTACCGAAAAATGTACAAATTTATCTTGAAAGGGGCTCAAGGGGGTATAATCTTAAGCTTGATGGATATCTAGAGACCAAACTAAAAACCTCCCCTTAACCCTTTGAGTACCAGCGACGTGTGTTATGTTCTATTTTAGCTATATTTAGACGATATTATGCAGCTTAGGAAGGATCTGTGGTGTACGGTAGTTAAAAGGGTTGGTTGAGATAGTTTGAAGTCATGTAATGGCCAGAGGTCCATCCAAAGCTGAATGAAATCGTCTATTAGTTGCCAGAATATGATGAAAAGGACGTCCCTGGTACTGAATGGGTTAAGGGGAGATATCCACTTGAGGGATTTTTTTTTCTGGACCCCTTTCTCCCTCGTGTTTAGCCCCATTGTTTTTTATATTTTAAGACGTTCGCTCCATAATTAAGAACTTTCGCCCCATTTCTGTCAATTTTAAGACCTTTCATGCAATTTAGGTGTCGATTTTTTCCTGGCGAGCGATAGCGAGCCTGTAATTTAAGAAAAAGCGGCCTTTGGCCGGGACATTTTTCTACCGAAAAATGTACACATTTATCTTGAAAGGGTGTAATTTTAAGCTTGATGGAGGTCTAGGGAACTAACTAAAAACCTCCCCTTAAGTCTCGTAATATTTATAGTTCCTAAGGGGTTCAATTTACCATCACCTGTACACAAATAGAATATAGTCTACACCATCACCACACTCGTCATCATTACCATATGTCACCACTATCACCACCATTTGTCAACATCATCACTACCTTCCCAACCACTAACTACCACCACTGTCACCACTAATATTACCACCACCCTCTCCATAACCACCATTATCACCCTCATCACCATTCACCATCACCACCACCACCACCACGTTATACTGTAGACTGCAGCACTGTTGATTCATTTAAACTCCTCCTAGACAAATATCTCGCATCAAACCCGCGACTGACTGCGTTTGTAAATGAATAACTTGATTTTATCCTCCCCTCAGTTACTATCCCATATGTCCCCTACTAACTTCCTAGTACTGCCACGGACATTAGTTCCATGGCAGTAGTTCCCTTTCCAATGTTCCCTTACCCACTCTAAACCACTGTTTGGACACTTGATCCTCAGTGTTTTGGAGGACAAGCAGCCTAGAAGGGTCACTAGACCTGTTGTTGCTTGATTTCCTTTGTACTCCTTTGTACTACTACCACCACCATCACCATCATCATCATTCAGCTTGTGCCATTCTTATCACCCGCTCTGCCCTCATCACCACCACCACCCTTACCACCACCACCACCACCACCATCATCACTCTCATCATCATTCAGCTTGTGCCATTCTTATCACCCGCTCTGCCCTCATCACCACCACCACTACCACCACCACCGATACCACCACCACCACCACCACCACCGCTACCACCACCACCACCATCATCACTCTCATCATCATTCAGCTTGTGCCATTCTTATCACCCGCTCTGCCCTCATCACCACCACCACTACCACCACCACCACCGCTACCACCACCACCATCATCATTCTCATCATCATTTAGCTTGTGCCATTCTTATCACCCGCTCTGCCCTCACCACTTGACTTCACACCCCCATCAACGAGAGAGAGAGAGAGAGAGAGAGAGAGAGAGAGAGAGAGAGAGAGAGAGAGAGAGAGAGAGAGAGAGAGAGAGAGAGAGAGAGAGAGAGCAACGAAACAACTTGCTATGTAACCCCTCATTACTCAAATAATTCAAATATTCCTGAGAAAAAGAGAGAGCGAGAGAGAGAGTACAAAGTAGTACAAAGGAAATCAAGCAACAACAGTCTAGTGACCCTTCTAGGCTGCTTGTCCTCCAAAACACTGAGGATCAAGTGTCCAAACAGTGGTTTAGAGTGGGTAAGGGAACATTGAGAGAGAGAGAGAGAGAGAGAGAGAGATTTACATAGATACACTGGTCACACTGTCCTTACGATCCAAACGAGGTGGTCAGGACATAATTCTAGTAGAGATGGCATACCCGATAGAAAAGTAAAGTTGAAGGAAAGTATAAAAGAGAGAGAGAGAGAGAGAGAGAGAGAGAGAGATGAATATAAACACAGCCTACTTTTCTCTCGCTTATAAAATTGTATAATATTCCTTTAATAACAGAGCCTTACCGCACTTAACAATTAAGAGAGAGAGAGAGAGAGAGAGAGAGAGAGAGAGAGAGAGAGAGAGAGAGAGAGAGAGAGAGAGCAAGAGTGAGCCAGAGAGTGTGACGGTATGAGTTAAGAGAGAGAGAGGGTCGAGTAGGTTAAGAGGAGAGACGGAAAGACCAAAATAAACACAGCCAGATAAAGGAGAATAACAGATAAACAGCCAGCCAGGTGACCATTAAGGGGAGATTTCCACTCCAGGGATTTATTTATTTTTCTTGACCCCTTTCTCCCTCATGTTTAGCCCCATTAATTTTGAGATTTTAAGGTGCTTGCCCCATTAGTTTGGCGATTTTAAGAACATTCGCTCCATTTAGGTCAATTTTAAGAAGTTTCGTACCATTTAGGTGTCTTTTTCTTGCTGACGAGCTATAGCGAGCCTGTAATTTAAGAGGAACCGGCCTTCGGCCGGGAAATTTTTCTACCCAAAAATGTCAGGTCAGGTCAGGTGAAAGTATTGAGGGATAAGCCTTTACAACGGCACCTCGTAGCTACTTTCTACTTTTCCTATTTTCTGAAGAGTGTAGAGAGGGGAGAAAGGGTGTTGTAGAGAGGAAGTTGTTGGAGTGGTTTTGTTATGTGTGTTATTAGTCTGTATACGTCGTCGATGTATACATTTATCTTGAAAGGGAGTCATGGGTGTGTTATTTTAAGTTTGATGGAGGTCGAGGGAACAAACTAAAAACCTCCCCTTAAGCTCAAGCAGGGGCCATCTATTGGGGAATTAATACCAACTTATTTACAGGTACAATAACCCACATAAATTAGTATTACACATTATTAGGGGGTCTAGGGAATGTTTTTTTTTTTTTTTTTAAAAGCTTGGAGGTCTAGCGAGAAAACTAACAAGAAAAAATAGATTAATACATAAAAATATAGACCAAAAAACAAGCCCTTAACAGGTGACCACTAAGATCAAGCAGGGCCATCTATCGGGGGTTTAATGCCAATTTAATTACAGTCACAGGTACCCACATAAATTCGTGTCACACATTATTAAGTTATTAAGTCGAAGATTCGTAACCACTCCATGATTGCATATAGGAAAGCAATATTCATGGGATTGACTTGAATAATAATTAATTATATATTAAAACTGTTAATTGGTCATATTATTCAATTACTGCATCAGGAAATAGGCTGCACTGCTAATTCAATAGTACTAATTTTCTTTCCAAACTTAATATCATGGGAGTTTTACAAATTAACCTGGGTAACTATACACTCGCGTTCTTAAGGGGAGATGGGCTTATTTATTTCCTCATATATATATATTTATACAATGTTTATAGTTTCCACGTTAGACCTCCATCAAGCTTAAAAAATAAAAAAAAACACCCACAAAACTCTCCTTCAGGATAAATTTGTACACATTTCGATAGAAAAATGTCCCTGCCGAAGGCCGGTTCCTCTTAAAATACAGGCTTGCTATCGATCGCCATGAAAAAAGCGACACTTAAATAACACGAAAAGTCATATTGACAAAGAAATGGGGGCGAAAGGTCTTAAAATCCTCCGCCAGCGCAGGCGGAGGTAGGCCTATGCGCTATCCCGAGTGCCCCTCTAGTTATATTTGTGATCCTGTAGCATTTAGATCGAAAGACCAAACTGAATAGCCTGTACCAGTTGTTTTGCCAAAATGTTTGTTATGGGTATGAAGGTGATGGCGAAGGTATTGAGGGATAAGCCTTTACAACGGCACCTCGTAGCTACTTTCTACTTTTCCTATTTTCTGAAGAGTGTAGAAAGGGGAGAAGGGGTGTTGGAGAGAGAGAGGAAGCTGTTGGAGTGGCTTTGTTAATTTCTGAAGAGTGTAGAGAGGGGAGAAGGGGTGATGGAGAAAGAGGAAGGTGAAGGTATTGAGGGATAAGCCTTTACAACAGCACCTCGTAGCTACTTTCTACTTTTCCTATTTTCTGAAGAGTGTAGAGAGGGGAGAAGGGGTGTTGGAGAGAGAGGAAGCTGTTGGAGTGGCTTTGTTATGTGTGTCGTCGAGGTGTCCCCCGACTGGGTAAGGAGTTAAGCCGGTATCACACGAGAGCTTTTATAGTCAACATTCGATAATCAACGTTTTTCTGGCAACATTTCTGGAATATTTTGCACTGGTGTCGGAAACTAGACCGATGTGTGATGAATTTAAATACCGGTAACCGAGCTAGGGTATTAAATGTTGACCTCATAAGCTGCCAGACCAGTGTTGAGGATAAATGCTGAGGGAAAAAGCGCTCGTGTGATACCTGCTATATAATTGAGTGTAAAAAGAGGCTTCTGACACCAACATGGCGGAGGTTGATCGGTCTCTGTGTCAAGTACGGCACTATACAATTTACAATCAGATCGCTTTTTCTGGACCTCCTTCTACCTCATGTTTAGCATATACGTGTTGAGATTTTAAGACGTTCAGCCCATTAGTTTGGCGATTTTAACACCTTTCGCCCCAATACGTTGTAAATTTCAACACCTTTCGTGCCATTTAGGTGTCGATTTTTTCCTGGCCAGCGATAGCGAGCCTGAAGTTTTAAGAGGAATCGGCCTTCGGCCGGGACATTTTTCTACCGAAAAATATTAGTGGTGAGGTTTTAAGACGTTCGGTTCATTCGTTTGACGATTTTAACACCTTTCGCCCCAATTCGTTGTCAATTTAAGACCTTTCGTGCCATTTAGGTGTCGATTTTTTCCTGGCGAGCGATAGCGACCCTGAAGTTTTAAGAGGAACCGGTTCGGCCTTCGGCCGGGAAATTTTTCTACCGAAAAATGTACAAATTTATCTTGAAGGAGGTCTTGGGGGTGTTTGTCTAAGCTTGATGGAGGTCTAGCGAAGAAAATAAAAAATAAATTAACACAAAAACAGCCACTAGCCAGTTAACAAAGTTGCCTTATAAATTACGGTAATGGTCATCCTGTGTTACGGTAGACTGGTGATGATAGTGGTGGTGATAGTAGTGGTGATGGTGGTGGTGATGATGGTGGTGATGATAGTGGTGGTGAAGACTGGTGATGATAGTGGTGGTGATAGTGATAATAGTGATGATGGTTATGATAGTGGTGGTGATAATAGTGGTGATGATGGTGGTGAAGATAGCGGTGGTGATAATAGTGATAGTGATGATAGTGATAGTGATGATAGTGATAGTGATGATAGTGGTGGTGATTATAGTGATAGTTATAGTGATGATAGTGATAATAGTGGCGATGGTGATAAGTAACAGTGATAATAGTGATATACTGTATATAGTGATGATAGTGGTAGTGATGGCAGTGATAAGTGATGATAATGATCAAGATGGCAATAGAAGAAAACAACGATAACACACACAATCATACATATTTGCAGTTAATGGTGATAACACAGAGATGAAGGAGTCTCACTATAGAAGACGAAGCCTGGCTTAAGGGGGGTAACCTGTTTTTGTTCTGTCCTTTTCTATATTTCTCTGGCTTGTATCCATTTGGCTCCATTCAGCCTACTGTTTTAAGACGTTTATCCCCATCCAGGTGTCAATTTTTTACTGGTGAGCGGTAGCGAGCCAGCATATTTTTTATTTTTGTTTGACAGCAGGCTAAATTTGTACATTTTTCGATAGAAAAATTTCTCCGGCGAAGCCGGATTTCTTCATATAATGCTGGAGAAATCGACACCTAGATGGGGATAAACGTTTTAAAATAGTTGGCTGAATGGGGCCGAATGGTTACAAGCCAGAGAAAGAGAGAAAAGGACAGAAATAAAAAAAAAGCAGGTCACCCCCTCTTAACACAATTCCCATATAAGTTACGATTATGGTCATTCATTACACTACATATTCCGGTGATAAGGTACTGTAGAATGATGATGATGTGATAATGGTGATGTTGGTGATACTTATGTGATGGTGATAGTACACGGGAAATCAAGCAACAACAGATCCAGCGACCCCCTCAAGGTAAGTTGGTGATACTGTAGAATGATGATGATGATGTGATAATGGTGATGTTGGTGATACTTATGTGATGGTGATAGTACACGGGAAATCAAGCAACAACAGATCCAGCGAACCCCCTCAAGGTAAGTTGGTGATACTGTAGAATTATGATGATGATGTGATAATGTGTGATGTTGGTGATACTTATGTGATGGTGATAGTACACGGGAAATCAAGCAACAACAGATCCAGCGACCCCCTCAAGGTAAGTTGGTGATACTGTAGAATGATGATGATGATGTGATAATGGTGATGTTGGTGATACTTATGTGATGGTGATAGTACACGGGAAATCAAGCAACAACAGATCCAGCGACCCCCCCTCAAGGCTAGTTGCTGATATGTGATGGTGATGATGTGATAATGGTGATAGTTATGTGATGGTGATAGTACACGGGAAATCAAGCAACAACAGATCCAGCGACCCCCCTCTAGGCTAGTTGGTGATACTGTAAACTGATGATGATGATGTGATGATGGTGATGTTGGTGATAGTTATGTGATGGTGATAGTACACGGGAAATCAAGCAACAACAGATCCAGCGACCCCCTCAAGGTAAGTTGGTGATACTGTAGAATGATGATGATGATGTGATAATGGTGATGTTGGTGATACTTATGTGATGGTGATAGTACACGGGAAATCAAGCAACAACAGATCCAGCGACCCCCCCTCAAGGCTAGTTGCTGATATGTGATGGTGATGATGTGATAATGGTGATAGTTATGTGATGGTGATAGTACACGGGAAATCAAGCAACAACAGATCCAGCGACCCCCCTCTAGGCTAGTTGGTGATACTGTAAACTGATGGTGATGATGGTGATGTTGGTGATAGTTATGTGATGGTGATAGTACACGGGAAATCAAGCAACAACAGATCCAGCGACCCCCCTCTAGGCTAGTTGCTGATATGTGATGGTGATGATGTGATAATGGTGATGTTGGTGATACTTATGTGATGGTGATAGTACACGGGAAATCAAGCAACAACAGATCCAGCGACCCCCCTCTAGGCTAGTTGGTGATACTGTAAAATGATGATGATGATGTGATGATGGTGATAGTTATGTGATGGTGATAGTACACGGGAAATCAAGCAACAACAGATCCAGCTACCCCCCCTCAAGGCTAGTTGCTGATATGTGATGGTGATGATGTGATAATGGTGATGTTGGTGATAGTTATGTGATGGTGATAGTACACGGGAAATCAAGCAACAACAGATCCAGCGACCCCCCCTCAAGGCTAGTTGCTGATATGTGATGGTGATGATGTGATAATGGTGATGTTGGTGATAGTTATGTGATGGTGATAGTTATGTGATGGTGATAGTACACGGGAAATCAAGCAACAACAGATCCAGCGGACCCCCCTCAAGGCTAGTTGCTGATATGTGATGGTGATGTGATAATGGTGATGTTGGTGATAGTTATGTGATGGTGATAGTACACGGGAAATCAGGCAACAACAGATCCAGCGACCCCCCTCTAGGCTAGTTGCTGATATGTGATGGTGATGATGTGATAATGGTGATGTTGGTGATAGTTATGTGATGGTGATAGTACACGGGAAATCAAGCAACAACAGATCCAGCGACCCCCCTCTAGGCTAGTTGCTGATATGTGATGGTGATGATGTGATAATGGTGATGTTGGTGATAGTTATGTGATGGTGATAGTACACGGGAAATCAAGCAACAACAGATCCAGCGACCCCCCTCTAGGCTAGTTGCTGATATGTGATGGTGATGATGTGATAATGGTGATGTTGGTGATAGTTATGTGATGGTGATAGCACACGGGAAATCAAGCAACAACAGATCCAGCGACCCCCCCTCAAGGCTAGTTGCTGATATGTGATGGTGATGAGACTATTGATTATGAGGATATTTATAATGATGGTGGTGATAAGTGATGTGGGTGATAACGATAGTGATGATAATGGTGATAGTGATGACGGTGATAATGGCTGGCGGATGATGATGGTAAGCAAGTTGGTATTTAAAAATCGACACCTAAATGGCACGAAAGGTCTTAATATTGACAAAGAAAGGGGCGCAAAGTCTAAAAATCGCCAAACTAATGGGTCGAACATCTTAAAATCTAAAAAAACACACAATGGGGCTAAACACGAGGGAGAAGGGGGAGGGGGGGGGGGGGGGGCAGACAAACCGGCCCATCTTCCCTTAAGGGGAGGTTTTTAGTTTGGTCTCTAGATATCCATCAAGCTTAAGATTACACCCCCTTGAGCCCCTTTCAAGATAAATTTGTACATTTTTCGGTAGAAAAATTTCCCGGCCGAAAGCCGGTTCCTCTTTAATTACAGGCTCGCTATCGCTCGCCAGGATAAAATCGACACCTAAATTGCACGAAAGGTCTTAAAATTGACAGAAATGGATTGAAAGTTCTTAAAATCATCAAAATAATGGGGCGAACGTCTTAAAATTAGACAAGCAATGGGGCTAAACATGAGGGAGAAAGGAGTCAAGAAAAAACCTCCCTCAAGTGGAAATCTCCCCTTAAAGTCTCCACGTTCATAAGGTTATCGCCAAGAATGTTCTTCCTGTTTACTATTAACCCCTTCTGTACCGACGACGTCTTTTGGATTTCATTTCAGCTCTATATAGAGACGATTTTGTGCAGTTTAAGAAGGATCTGTGGTAGTAAAAAAAGGGTTAAGTGAGATAGTGCGCGATGCCTGTTGATTGCTGGGGGACCCTTTTCAAACTGATTCAAATCGTCTAATAGTAGCCATATAATCAAGTTAGAAGGACGTCGCCAGTACAAAAGGGGTTAATAGGTAATCAATTAGTAACACCTCAAAAACTGAAGTATAGGCACTAGTATTTATTATTAATTTTGTAACGTAAGGAACAATTAAAGCATTTTTTTAAACTTTTCGTATTGAACGTACAATGTATAAAGGGGAGATCTCCACTGGAGGGATTTTTTTCTTGACCCCTTTCTCCCTCATGTTTAGCCCCATTGCTTTTGATATTATAAAATGTTTGCCCCATTTAGTTTAGCGATTTTAAGAACTTTCACCCCATATTAAGACCTTTCGTGCAATTCAGGTGTCAATTTTATCCTGGCGAGCGGTAGCGAGCCTGTAATTTAAGAGGAACCGGCCTTCGGCCGGGACATTTTTCTACCGAAAAATGTAAAAAATTATCTTGAAAGAGACTCAAAGGGGTGTAATTTTAAGCTTGATGGAGGTCTAGGGAACAAACTAAATACCTCCCCTTAAGTTGTTAATACTGTATTATGTAATCATTAATAAACCAATTGTGAACACATTGTATAAATTGCAATAGGTGAAGTCCACGAATATATAAGAGTGGGCTGGAGACTACTACGGCATCCGAGTGTACATGTGTATATATACAGTATATATAAGGGTAATAGTCGGTCCATGTGTATATAAGGGTAATAGTCGGTCCATGTGTATATAAGGGTAATAGTCGGTCCATGTGTTCAAAATAGCGTACGGTATAATTATGTAAACATCTTGAGAAACTGAAAAATTCCTTCTGGGTGTCTGTGTTAAGGGGAGATTTCCACTTGAGGGACTTTTTTCTTGACCCCTTTCTCCCTCATGCTTAACCCCATTGTTTTTCTAATTTTAAGACGTTTGCCCCATTATTTGGACGATTTTAAGAACTTTCAACCCATTTCTGTCAATTTTAAGACCTTTCGTGCCATTTAGGTGTCGATTTTATACTGGCGAGCGATAGCGAGTCTGTAATTTAAGAGGAACCGGCTTTCAGCCGGGACATTTTTCTACCGAAAAATGTACAAATTTATCTTGAAAGGGGGTCAAGGGGGTGAAATTTTAAGATTCCTGGAGGAGTAGTAAACAAACTAAAAACCTCCCTTTAAGGGGACAGTGGTTGTTTTTTTAGGTCTATTTATTTATATATTCATTTATTTATGTTTTGAGGTCTATTTATTCATATATTCATTTATTTTTTGAGGTCTATTTATTCATATATTCATTTATTTATTTTTTGAGGTCTATTTATGTATATATTCATTTGTTTGTTGAGGTCTATTTATTTATATATTAATTTATTTTTTGAGGTCTATTTATTTATATATTCAGTTATTTTTTAGTTTCCTCGCTAGACCTCCATCAAGCTTTACTAAACACTCCTTATACCCCCCCCCCCCCTTCAAGCTAAATTTATAAATTTTCGATAGAAAAATGTCCTGGTCGAAGGCCGATTTCTTACAAAGTTACAGGCTCAGCGCTATCCCTCGCCCAGAAAAGAATCGACACGTGCATGAGGTGAAGCGTCTTATTATCGCCAAACGAAATGGGGTGAAAAGTTGTAACATCTTCAAACTAATGGAGATAAATAGAGGTTGCCCAAAAGCCCCCCCCCCCCCCCCCCCACCCCCTGAATCAAATAAGGTTAATGCTCTGACACCACGGTATTATATTATCTTCTTTTATCTTATCGCTTTGTTTGTGTTATCTTTGGTTGTCTTGCTTGGTGATATCGGTGTACTATCATATATATATATATATATATATAGGCTATCCGGTTTTGATAGATATAGATAAATAGACAAATAGGTAAAAAGTGAGTGAGAGTATGTGTGTGTGTGTGTGTGTGTGTGTGTGTGTATGAGAGAGATTGTGTGCATGAGAGAGAGAGTGTAAGTGTGTGTGTGTGTGTATGTGTGTATGAGAGAGAGAGAGAGTGTGTGTACCCAAAACCACCCCTTTTAATCTACCAACAATATGCGATAATCTGTCAACAATAATACCACCTACCTATCACAGTAACTCTCTCTTATTACGGTACATATTAAAGCAGAGAGAGAGAGAGAGAGAGAGAGAGAGAGAGAGAGAGAGGAGTATATACTGTATAATTATCAGGACTATAAAAAGGCCTACTATGGGTTGAGGTAGGTAAGCAACAGGTGACATTCCTTCAGGCAACTATTACCTTTAATTAACTATATCTTGTGTGTTGACTTATAGAGATACATACATTGATATACCCTACAAATAGATATATAGATAGATAGATAGACTGAAAAATAGATAGATAGATAGAGTAGATGAACAGATACACAGATACAGTAGATTATACAATACATATAATTCAATAAACAGCCATCAAGACTCGAAACCACTAATCTTGCCCGAGGTAGGTAAGCAACAGGTGATATTCCTTCAGGCACCTATTACCGGTACCTGTAATTACCTATACTGTATTATTGTGTGTTGACTTATAGATATACATAGATAGATAGATAGATAGATAGACATACAGATATAGATAGATAGATGGATAGATATACAGAGATAGATAAATTGAAAAAGATAGATAGATAGATACAGATACACAGATAGATATACAATACATATAATTCAATAAACAGCTATCAAGACTCGCAACCACTAATCTTGTCTGAGGTAGGTAAGCAACAGGTGACATTCCTTCAGGCACCTATTATGTTAAATAAACTATATATTCCGTGGGTGATCTTAATTGATAGCCTAACCTTCCTCCCCCTGTTTCGCTCTATTAAATTGGCGATAGTGACACCTTTTGCCACAGGATTTTGGCGATTATAAGCCGTTTCGCCTCATACAGGTGTCTATTATTTCCTTGCAAGCGATAGCGAACCTGCAACTTGGGAGGAACTGAACTGCAGCCGGAACATTTGTCTATCGAAAAATTTACAAATTAGTTTGAAGGGAAAGGGAGGTGGAGGTGTGTGTGTGTGTGTGTGTGTGTGTGTGTGTGTGTGTGTGTGTGTGTGTGTGTGTGTGTGTGTGTGTGTGTGTGTGTGTTTGAGTGTGTGTGTGTGTTATGTGTGTGTGTCTGTGTGTGTGTGTGTGTGTGTGCTCAACTATTTATAATATATGAATACTTCAATACCTATACGATAACCTGTATATATATGACTATACCGTATTTTACAGTAATCCAACTACAACTATCAGAACTTGTACCTACTAGTCTAGGCTTAAGGGGAGATCTTCACTTGAGGGATTTTTTTCTTTAACCCTTTCTCCCTCATGTTTAGCCCCATTGATTTTGAGATTTTAAGACGTTCACTCCATTACTTTGGCGATTTTAAGAACTTTCGCCTCATTTATGTCACTTTTAAGACCTTTCGTGCCATTTAGATGTCGATTTTTTCCTGGCGAGCGATAGCGAGCCTGTAATTTAAGAGGAACCGGCCTTCGGCCGGGACATTTTTCTACCGAAAAATGTACAAATTTATCTTGAATGGGGGTCAAGGGGGTGTAATTTCAAGCTTGATGGAAGTCTAGGAAACGCACTAAAAACCTCCCCTTAAGGCGATGCCATACCAGCGATTTTTCCGTCAACTTTTACGGGCAATTATTGTCTAGCAGTTTAAAAATATGTCCCATAAAAATGAAACCACCCAACATAATCTACCTTCCATTTAGTTTCCGATGCAAATGCGAAAGAACCAGCGCCCCTCATCCGACCCAACACCACTTCCACACATATACCCTCTCAACTCCATCCTCCCTTCTCCTTCTCGGTCTGCCTCTCCCTCTCTGCCCTCCCACCTGCCAATAGTATACAACCAATGCTACTGTATCATCTAGTACCCCTTTTATCTGCTCTGTTATCTGCTTATCTATCTTCTTTAAGGGGGTAGTGCTGTTTTTTTGGTCTATGTATGTACTGTATAATATTATATTGATCTATTTTAAGTTTCCTCGCTAGACCTCCATCAAACTTTAAACAAAATACCCCCTAGACCCCCTTTCAAGATAAATGTGTACATTTTTTCGGTAGAAAAATGTCACGGCCAAAGGCCGGTTCTTTCTAAAATTACAGGCTCGCTATCGCTCGCCAGGAAAAAATCGACACCTAAATGGCACGAAAGGTCTTAATATTGACAAAGAAATGGGGCGAAAGGTCTCAAAATTGCCAAACTAATGCATCGAACGTCTTAAAATTTCAAACTAACATGAGGGAGAAGGGGGTCCAGGAGAAGCGAGTACTACCCCCCCCTTAACCTCTTATCTACTGTATATGTACTTCCTTTATCTCGTACCGGTATGAAAAGCCATTATCAATTTAAGGGCAGATTTCCACTTGAGGGATTTTTTTCTTTACCCCTTTCTCCCTTATGTTTAGCCCCATTGCTTTTGAAGTTTTAAGACGTTCGCCCCATTAGTTTGGCGATTTTAAGAAGTTTCACCCCATTTATGTCACTTTTAAGACCTTTCGTCCCATTTAGGTGTCAATTTTTTTCCTGGCGAGCGACAGCGAGCCTGTAATTTAAGAGGAACCGGCCTTCGGCCTGGACATTTTTCTACCGAAAATGTACACATTTATCTTGAAAGGGGGTCAAGGGGCTGTAATTTCAAGCTTGATGGAAGTCTAGGAAACACACTAAAAACCTCCCCTTAAGGTTCTTTTTATAACTGGACCCCTTCGCCCTCATGCTTAGCCACATTAGTTTTGACATTGTAAGATGTTCGCTCCCATTAGTTTGGCGGTTTTAAGAACTGTCGCCACATTTCCTTGTCAGTTTTAACCCTTTAAGACCTGTCGTAGAGTTTTGTTTGTTTCTTGGCGAACGATAGCTAGCCTGCAATTTAATAGGAACCGGTCGAATTTGTCTACCGAAAAATGCACAAATTTATCTCAGAGGGGGGGGGGGGGGGGTCTTCGGGGTATTGTTTAAGCTCGATGGAGGCTTAGGGAGGAAACTACAAAAATAGTAATAATAAATAAATACACAAATAAAGATAAGGGTATTGTTCTTAAATAGTATGGTAGGTAATGTGCCTTCTAATATATCTTTATCTTAGTTAATTTCTCATCTATGTATATTTCCTTCTATCTTCTTAATTATCTTCTGATCTAAGTATTTCCTTCTATCTTCTCCATTATCTTCTGATCTAAGTATTTCCTTTCATCTTCTCCTTTATCTTCTGATCTAAGTATTTCCTTTCATCTTCTCCTTTATCTTCTGATCTAAGTATTTCCTTTCATCTTCTCCTTTATCTTCTGATCTAAGTATTTCCTTTCATCTTCTCCTTTATCTTCTGATCTAAGTATTTCCTTTCATCTTCTCCTTTATCTTCTGATCTAAGTATTTCCTTTCATCTTCTCCTTTATCTTCTGATCTAAGTATTTCCTTTCATCTTCTCCTTTATCTTCTGATCTAAGTATTTCCTTTCATCTTCTCCTTTATCTTCTGATCTAAGTATTTCCTTTCATCTTCTCAATTATCTTCTGATCTAAGTATTTCCTTTCATCTTCTCCATTATCTTCTGATCTAAGTATTTCCTTTCATCTTCTCCTTTATCTTCTGATCTAAGTATTTCCTTTAATCTTATCCTTTATCTGATCTAAGTATTTCCTTTCATCTTCTCAATTATCTTCTGATCTAAGTATTTCCTTTCATCTTCTCCATTATCTTCTGATCTAAGTATTTCCTTTCATCTTCTCCATTATCTTCTGATGTAAGTATTTCCTTTCATCTTCTCCTTTATCTGATCTAAGTATTTCCTTTCATCTTCTCAATTATCTTCTGATCTAAGTATTTCCTTTCATCTTCTCCATTATCTTCTGATGTAAGTATTTCCTTTCATCTTCTCCTTTATCTGATCTAAGTATTTCCTTTCATCTTCTCAATTATCTTCTGATCTAAGTATTTCCTTTCATCTTCTCCTTTATCTGATCTAAGTATTTCCTTTCATCTTCTCAATTATCTTCTGATCTAAGTATTTCCTTTCATCTTCTCCTTTATCTTCTGATCTAAGTATTTCCTTGCATATTCTCCTTTATCTTCTGATCTAAGTATTTCCTTTCATCTTCTCAATTATCTTCTGATCTAAGTATTTCCTTTCATCTTCTCCTTTTTCTGATCTAAGTATTTCCTTTCATCTTCTCAATTATCTTCTGATCTAAGTATTTCCTTTCATCTTCTCCTTTATCTTCTGATCTAAGTATTTCCTTGCATATTCTCCTTTATCTTCTTATCTATGTATTGCCTTCTATCTTCTCAATTATTGTCTTATTTCTGTATTTCCTTCTATCTTCTCCGTTATCTTCTTATCTATGTATTTCCTGTTAAACTTTCAGTTATATTATCTATGCATTTCCTTCTTCCCACACCACCGGTATATGTACAGCCGTGATCAACAGTTTGTGGAATACCTGGATGATATATTGAGTGTCAGAGAGAGAGAGAGAGAGAGAGAGAGTTAATTAGACACTTTTTAGTTTTTTTTTCTGGACTCCCTTTCCCCCTCATGTTTAGCCCCATTACTTTTGAGGTCTTAAGACGTTCATTCCATTAGTTTGGCGATTGTAAGACCTTTCGTGCTATTTAGGTGTCGATTTCTCCCTGGCGAGCGAAAGCGAGCTTACAATTTCGAAGGCATCTTTCTACCGAAAAATACACAAATTTATCTTGAAGGGGGGTCTTCAGAGTATTTTTTAAGCTTGATGGAGGTCTAGGGAGGTAACTAAAAAACAAACTTTCTAATGGGTCTTCTAATGTCCCTCTTATCTTCTTATCTCTGTATTTCCTTTTTCCGGTAATGCATAATGCGCGGAATTTCGATGTGAGTATCCTGGGTTCGAGGCCTCGGAGTGCCACATGTATTTGTTGATTTCATTAATTGAGTTTAGATGTGAAATTGTTTGGTGTAAAAAACATAATAATATGAACAGCCATTACCAATAGTTCGTGGAAAACCTTGATGATCATGAGTTGAAGCATAGAGAGTGGGACATCAACCCTTTCGGCACGATAACGTCATTTTAGGCCTTATTATGGTTACCGGTACCATTAGTTGATTTTCTTCCCTCATAATCTACCTCGAGAACTCAGAGGTAAATACTGTCTACAATAAACCATCTGAACAACACAGGTCCTTCTTAAACTGTATAAAATCCTATAATGTTAGCCAGAATACAATATACAAATGGCGTCATCGTGCTGAAAGGGTTAACTCGGTCAAGTTCATAGACCTCACCTAGTTGAATTATGGAAGGATCTCTCTGGAAACGACCTTAAGCTTATAACTTTCTATGCATTTAAGGGGGAAGGGTTTATGTTTTGGTCGATTATTTCATATATTTATTATTCTTTTAGATCCCCCTTCTGGATTAATTTGTAAATTTGTCGGTAGAAAAATGTCCCAGCCTAAGGCCGGTTCTTTCAAAATTATAGGCTCACTCTCGTTCGCCAGGACAAAAAATCGACACCTAAATAGCACGAAAGGTCTTAATATTGACAAAGAAATGAGGCGAGAGGCCTTAAAATCGACAAAGTAATAGGGCAAACATCTTAAAATTTGAAAACTAAACATGAGGGAGAAAGGGGTCTAGAAAAACCGGCCCATCTCCCCTTTACTACAAAACAATATATAGTATAAATTGAAAAGCAAGTTCCATCCAAAAATCAATCTAAATAGGTATAATTGCATAACAAAAACATTGGGGGTCCTCGAATTTAGATAAGTGCCTCATATCGTGTCGCCCGTTTTCTTCGTGCTTCTGTTCATGTGTTTATCATTTATTTTCTTTCCTGCTTCTGTTCATACATCACCTTTACTATATATTCTCTTTAAGTCCCCGCCCCCTCTCTCTCTCTCGATCTGTCTATCTATCTATCATTCTCTCTCTCTCTCTCTCTCTCTCTCTCTCTCTCTCTCTCTCTCTCTCTCTCTCTCTCTCTCTCTCTCTCTCTCACACACACACACACACCCACAAATAAATTAGTCTTTAAAAATATACAACTTTGATTTTGACTGTGCTCTCTCTCTCTCTCTCTCACCAGCTGTCACATGCAGGTTCTCCCTTGACCATTTGAACCCCTCCCTTCCCTCCCCCCCCCCCCCCCTCTCTCTCTCTCTCTTCCTCTATGTTTACTAATATATAGACCCTCTGACTTACACACACAGACGTAAGTATATACAGTATATATATATATATATATATATATATATATATATATATATATATATATATATATATATACTGTAAGCTATATCATCATAGACGTTTGAAATACACATTGGGGTACCGTATTCATATCATGTATCTAAGTCATGTTCGTCTGTAGCCTATCAATACGTCTGTCTGAACTCGTATAGGGTTTATAATGTAGGCTACTGTAATTGAATGGATGAATGCAAAGCATTAGTTTAAACCTATGAATATATGTATGTATGGTCTCTGGGTCTCCTGGATGACCTAGATGTGAGTGAATTTGTATTTTGTTTGTGTGTGTTCATTGTTTTCTGTTGTGTTGTCCCTATTCTGCAGCTGTCTTGAGTCACCCCCCCCCCCCCCCCCAAAAAAAAAGTGGGGATTGGGCCTGAGTATATAGATAGATAGATAGATAGATAGATAGATAGATAGATAGATAGATAGATAGATATATAGATGTGTCTGCGCATGTATACTGACATAATATGCTGTAGTGATGTACAAACACATATCTTCTATAATGGGAGTTAAAGTACCGAATATGTTAAGGGGGTAGTACTCGCTTTGTCTGGACCCCCTCCTCCCTCATGTTTAGCTTATTAGTTTTTAGGTTTTAAGACGTTCTTTCCGTTAGTTTTGCGATTTCGAGACCTTTCGCCTAAATTTGTTTGTCAATATTAAAACCTTTCGTCCCAATTAGCTGTCGATTTGTTCCTGGCGAGCGATAGCGAGCCTGTAATTTAAGAGGAATTGGCCTTCGGCCAGAACATTTTTCTACCGAAAAATTTACAAATTTATCTTGAAGGGGATCGTAGGAGTGTTTTTTAAGCTTGTTAGAGGTCTAGGGAGCAAACTAAAATCCTCGTTTAAGATGGGGACGAGTCCATTTATCGCTAGCTTTAAAACAAACAGACTATAGGTCCCTTAATGAATGTATGAAACACAACAACAAAAGAAGTGTCCAAAACGATTTATACTTTAAAAAGGTATATTGGCAGTGATACACACATCTAATATAAGTATAAACAGGTACTTGAATGATATAAAGGTACTTGATGTGTGTGAATTTGTATTTTGTGTTTGTGTGTTCATTGTTTTCTGTTGTGTTGTCCCTATTCTGGCTCTGTCTTGAGTCGGCCACCCCCCCCCCCCCCAAAAAAAATATATATATATATATATATATATATATATATATATTGTATATATATACTGTATATATATATATATATATATATATATATATATATATATATATATATATATATATATATATATATATGAAAAGTGGGGATTGGGCCTGAGTATATAGAATCGATAGAATATAACTTAAATTATCAATGATTAAATACTATCAATGTAACGGTACTCGGTACGTAGTGTGTCCCATTAAGGGGATTTTATTTATTTATTTGTTTATTTACTTGTAGTTGCCTCTTCAGACATCCATCAAGCTTAAAGAATAACTATACAGTATGTGTGATTTTTTCGGTAGAAAAAAGCCACGGCCGAAGGCTGATTTCTCATAAATTACTAGCTCGCTATCGCTCGCCAGGTAGAAATCGACACCTAAATGTGGCAAAAGGTCTTATAATATAAAACACTAATAGGGGCAACATGGGGGGTCCAGACCACCACCACCTCCTCTCTCTCTCTCTCTCTCTCTCTCTCCATTAAGGTAGGTACGGTATATACTGTATAGTAATTATAGTGGAGTGTAATGCTGCATTTATAACTGATACGTACCTACCTACAGATTAAGTCATGTACAGTCAGAAACCGCAATTTCTGAGACACTTTCATTGGGCCCGGACATGTGGAGCGCATCGTTTCTGGACGACAGCCCACTTTAACTATCACAAGGCCGCATACCTATAACCACACGTGTCGAACCAATAGATGCTTCACTCAGTCTGCCATGTCAAATAATTATAATGCTGCTGCTATGCTATGATCCGCATTCATATATTGTTGGATATACAAATTACACAAATACCTTTATTACATTCCCTTGCGTATCTACTGTAAATACGGACACGAATATTACCATAGGTTTAAAAAAATATATAATAAAAAGAAATACTTCCACATTGCACAGTGAATGGAACAGGATTTAGGTGTGTGTGTGTGTGTGTGTGTGTGTGTGTGTGTTGGGTTGTAATAGACATAATGGTCTACAGTAGGTGACAAACACTGAAAACAGAAGTGTCTGCTTCATGACATACAGCACAACGAACTATGCAATGTAATATTACATGTTATCATCTGGTTATGAAATTCAGGTGTGAAACGGCAATGAGTTATCATTAGTGATATACGAGGGGTATTATGTAATACCACAAAGAGTTAAGCTTCGGACTCTGATAGGTTTATATATTCGGTATGAATTTAGTAAATTTTGTATATAACATTAAAGGGTAAAGACTATACTGTATAAGCATCGTATCGTGATATTACGTTTAACAATGGCTATACTGTAGAAACCTTTTCTGATGTTAGTATTATAGTAGCTGATATATTGCAATGTTTACACAGTGCAACAAGGTTAATGGCATGATAAAAATGGATGAATTATATGTGAGTACCGGTATGTGTTTAATAGTAGCTACTATGGATGACGTCTGGTGAATCACACACAGAACGCAAGTCTGTTCATTCACTGCGGTTTGGTAGAGTTTCTTTACATTCTTAGTTCTTTAATAGCTATCCGTGTTCAATGCAGATACAGGAGGGAGTAACAAACAATGGCATTTTTGTCATTTATATATCAGATTCTGTAGTATGAATCGTGTCGTAGCATAACAACAGTACCATAATTTTACATGGCAGACTGAGTGAAACATCTATTGGTTCAAAACGTGTGTTCGTACATGTGCGGCCTTGTGATAATTAAAGTGGGCTGTCGTCCAGAAACAATACGCTCCCAATGCCCGAGCCCTATCCAGGTGTCTCAGAAACTGCGGTTTCTGACTGTACGTAGTGGTAGTACGAAAACGGAGGTACACACAGTAGTACATACGTGATTGTACACACGTTAGTACATACATGGTACCGTAGTACACACATGGTTGTATATAAGTGGTGTGTACTTGGTAGTACACACTCTGTTGTATACAGGTGGTAGTACACACATGGTTGTACACCTATGGTAGTACATACATGGTAGTACACACATGGTAGTATTCAAATTGTAGAACACACTTGGTGGTATACACATGGTTGTACACAAGTCTTACGGTAGTACACACTTGGTAACAAGTGGTAGTACACACATGGTTGTACACATATGGTGGTACACACATGGTAGTACATACACGGTAGTACACACATGGTAGTACACACATGGTAGTATTCAAATGGTAGAACACACTTGGTGGTATACACATGGTTGTACAAAAGTCTTACGGTAGTACACACTTGGTAACAAGTGGTAGTACACACATGGTTGCATACAATTAGTAGTATACACTTGATAGTACACATATGGTTGTACACATATGGTGGTACACACATGGTAGTACACATATGACTACATAGCTGATAGTTCATGAATGGTAGTGGACGAACACACAGATGATATAAATAATTTTAGTTAGTACCAGTAGTGTACACTTGAAGTACTGTATATGTAGAGTAATAAACACCCACACACACACACACACACACACACAAACCTATACACACATCTATACATACACACACACACACACACACACACACACACACAGTTATGTAAAGGAAGACAAGACTCATATCCTGTAAAATACAAATAGGAAAATACACACACACCACTCATTTACAGGGACCACACACCTGTTGTACATACAAAACCTTTAATATCACATATCAGTTCTCCTCACACACACACACACACGCATTAGTCTGTCTACATAAATTTATCATACACACTTAGACAAATATATATATATATATATATATATATATATCACACACACAAACATCAGTCTTTCTCACATATATCACACGCAAACAAACACACTGCATACTTACACACACAATGGTCTTACTAGAAGCGAGTCTGCACACACAGGGTATAGTCCCACACACATAAACACTGCTTCCAACACAAAGCTAGCGTACAAAAAAAAAAAAAAAAAAAAAAAAAGGTTTTATCGCACACACACACACGTTTTATTGCGCACACACACACACACACACATACTATTAGTTTTACACACACACAATATCACATACATAAATACCAGCCTTCCTAAACAAAGCTAGCATACACACTAACCAAATAAACACACACACACTTACACAGACACTCACACTATTCTTCGTACACACACATTAATCTCTTTACAACTACCAATGACTCACACAGTCTATTCTCAACTCTTATACACATTTAGTTCCATTAATTTTCAATTGCTAAATATAGAACTTTGGCTAATTATCTTTGTGTGCATATGTTTACACCACTTCATTATAGTTATAACAAAAACATCAATACTAACAAAACATAATATGTTTATTACATCTTGTCCTTAACATATTTTCTCAATAATTAAGCTATTTTCTTTCCATATTTCTACACTATCTCAACGCATTAATAACTGAACATTTAATGATAAAGCTCCACATATGTTCAGTCTGGTATAATATTTCAGTAAATAGTTGTTTATTACGTATACACTATTTCAAGGTATAATACATATCAAACTATATAATAATGTTCCTCAAATATTCAAACTATTAAGTATTTGCAGTACATTTGGTTGTCATATTTGAACACTACTTACATGTATCAATAAAGCTCTATACAAGTTCAGTCTCTAAGTAAGTGTTTTCAGTAAATGGCTAGTTTTCTTATGTCCACAATGTATTTCAATGATTATAACTACAAATATATTAATAAAGTTCGACAAATGTTTAATCTCGAAACGTTTTCAGTCCACTTCTGATTTACATACTGATGCACAACTTCAACGTATTAATATAATCTTAATACTGTAACCCGTTTAACCTCATATATGTACAACCTGATTTATATATATCCTGATGAATATCCAACTGGCACGAAACACCATTAATATGTAACAGGATTATATTTCTGTATGCTTCGATTTCGAGAGTTCTTAGTATTGAGTTCATGTGTATCATAGCTGTTTGTTTGTTTTCCAGTTTATCACGAAGTTATCACAATATTTATAATGTGATTCAATGTATCTGTGTATGCACTATTTAAACATCAACAGTTCATATATGATAATTTAAATTGTACACCACATTCATGGTCTACTCTATAATATGATCATGTAATTATAATATTTCAGGCTATATAGTATCGTATTTCGTATTGTACATTTCATACACTGTAATCTCATCATGTATTTCATACAATATTATTTCTGGAGTTCTATTCCTATCTTATATACAGGTATATTGCATCATTTATAGATCATATTGTAATCACAATGTTTTCTCTCGTAAAATATCAACATTAATCTATTGTTCACATATTATATTCTCGATCTAAAGAGGCCATGCACTGAATCTTTTACAGTTCATTTGTATATTAGTATGCCTGATTTGCTTGTTGGTAAATAATGGTAATTCTGTCGAATCACTAGTTTCTCATATCCGGCGTGATCTGATAGCACATCCTCACACAAACACACACACACGTTCATAGGTTATATATGCTCCTATTTCCAAACACTTGTATCTCATTTTAATTTCAAAGGGGAACCGAACCATGGATAGACAGACACAAGGGGAAGTGTACGAGGCAGGCGAGGTAGTATGGCTTCAAAAATGGCGTTAGAGTGGGTTACATAGTGGGTGTGTGTGGCTGAGAGGCGGGTATGGCGGTGGACGACACACACACTCGTCCCAGTGCCACTTGTCAGAGAGCGAGTTGGGGAGTGGCACCCTCACCCGTAGCGTTCTTATAACTGGTAATGCCTTCTCTCTCGGGTTGGCACTCTCCCTCTCTCTCTCCCGCGCGCGCTCTCCCTCCCTCCCTGTCCCACCCTCCTTCTCCCCCACCCCACTTACCACCCTCCTCCTTCTCTCTCGCTCTCCCTCCCTGTCCCACCTACCCACCCTCCATCACCCCACCTACTCCTCCCTTTCTCGCCCACCTCCCCACCCTCCTTCTCCCTCACTCCACCTACCATCCTCCTCCTCTCTCGTTCTCCCTCCCTGCCCCACCTACCCAACCTCCTTCTTCCCCACCCCACCTCCTCTCTCGCTCTCCCTCACCCTATCTCCTCCTTTTCTGTCCCACCTACCCACACTCCTCCCTCACCCCATTTCCTCCCTTACTCTCCCACCTCCCCACCTACCACCTCCCTCCCTCATCCCACCCTCCCTTCTTTCCACTCAACCTCCCTCACCCTCACTCCTCCCTTCTCACCCACCCTCTCTATATCTCTTTTCCTCTGCTCTCTTTCATCAGGTTGCGCATGGTATACACCTTGTTATCACCGTCTATATATCACTCACCTTTCACCTCCCTCGGCAGCCATTCCCCGTCCGATCAAAGCCCGCTAAATAGAAATGCAAATGGAAAAATATACACACAAAAAGAAAACACAATCCCCGTAGGTCAAATGTAAATGGATACGCGCAACCGGGAATGAATCACGGGCGTACATTATGCAACCGAGCTTATCTGCATCCAGCAACTAAGCCGTTCATCGCCGCGTATGCTTGAAACTAGATTTATATGTGGTATTACGAAAGGAGCATGCACCTGATACGATAGCTGCGCCAGGATTGTGATTATTGTTATCGGAAAGGTGCGGTGGTTATAAAGTAGAATAGCATATTTAATACCCTTTGCAAAACTGATCTACTTTATACTGCTATATCCGGGTATAAGCATTCTCCTGCACCCTGCAATCGGGGCCTAAATATTCAATAAAATGGATTGTTCAAGGAGTTACCGCCAACAGCTAGGCGCCCAGTGACGAAACATTGAGAAAAAGCGCGCCAAACGTAACGAAACACGCATTCCGGGGTAGTAATTGGCTCCAGCAGCTCGACAATGGAGCGTTGCAGGCTTCCCGTACCCCCTCCGATAAATAAGACCAACCACTCCCTCCTCGAATTAAATCACAGGGGGGGAACAAAACTCGGAGATCTAGTACACAAAAAAAACCCGCGAAAAAACATAAGCTAGGGAGTAAACAGAGCCGCCTAGCACCCCCCAGTGAAACAGGATATCTAGGGGCGTCTGGCATCCCGGGAAGCGCACCAACGTTGGCTCAATCAGTTTTCAGCGCCAGAGAGAACGGGTCTGGCAGCTCGGGCCTTAACAGTAACTGTGCCAAAGAGAATGGGTAATAGTCAACTCTTATGTACCCTCGCTTCCGTCTGGCTAACACGAGACGATTTTACTCAGTTTTCAAAGGCCCTCAAGGAATAAGAATGGTATGTATATATATATATATATATATATATATATATATATATATATATATATATATATAAATATATAAAAATACACACACCCCCTAGACCCCCTTTCAATATATATATATATATATATTGAAAGGGGGTCTAGAGGGTGTGTGTATTTTTATTTTATTCTTTAAAGCTTGATGGAGGTCTAACGAAACTAAAAAAATAAAGTTAATAAATAAATACACAGAGCCAAAAACCAAGCACTACCCCCTAAAGTGGTTAACTGGGCCGAGTAACTTATATGGAGAGACGCGTGTGTGTGCTGTAATGTTGCAATAATGCCCTTACCTTACGATACAGAAATTGCATCACTAGGGGCTGCCTTAACCCTATTTGGTCCGATGGGAGGGGGTCTTTTTGGAGCTACCCTGTTTCGCACCACTATTTTGGAGATTTTCAAGCGTTTCACCCCATTACTTTGGCGATATTAAACCGCATCACCCCATTCCCGTGTTTTTTTTTTTTTGAGACAAACTAAAATACATAGCTCGAAAATGGCAAAAGCAAGCAAAAATATCAGTAATAATAAAATAAAATATCGCAATAGCCCACAAGATACGTGAGGTTCAAGACGCGTTTTGACAGCTTATTCTAGCTATCATTAGACGATTGTATACAGTTTACGAAGGATCTGTGGGATTGAAAAGGGTAAAGACGTTCTCAACCAACCCTCTGACTTCCATACAGCCTTCCTAATCTGAATAAAATTTTCTAATAATAGTCAGAAAACAGAAGAAAAAAGGCGCAATCGTATCTTAAAAGGGTTAATAAACTTAATCAGTATAATATCTAACCATGTGGAAACGTTAATACTAACCTTGTTAAAACGTTTATACTAATCTTGTGGAAACGTTTACACTAACCTTGTGGAAACGTTTATACTAACCATGTGGAAACGTTTAGACTACCCTTGTGGAAACGTTTATACTAACCATGTGGAAACGTTTTTACTAACCTTGTGGAAACGTGTATACTAACCATGTGGACACGTTTATACTAACCATGTGGACACGTTCATGATAACCTTGTGGAAACGTTCATACTAACCTTGTGGAAACGTCTATACTAACCTTGTGGAAACGTTTATACTAACCATATGGAAACGTTTATACTAACCATGTGGAAACGTTTATATTAACCTTGTGGAAACGTTTATACTAACCATGTGGAAACGTTTATACTAACCAATCAGCTTTGGTTATACAGTCGCAGTCATTAACCCTGTCAATACCGGTGACGTATTTTTTTTAGCTACATTTACACGATTTTATGAAGCTTAGGAAGGATATATGTTTAGCTAAAAAGATTAATTGAGTTAGTCTGTAGCCTTTTACCCTCTCACGTTCTTGACACAATTTTGAGCCTATTAGGGATACTTTAAAGCCTTTGTTAACATCAGGGGTATTTAGTAACCTTTAGTTTAGTTACTTCAACCTCTGCAGTTGTCTTTGAGTTAGCTGTGGGCAGAAAACTAATTTTGGAGAGGTAATTATAAGAGTGAGAGAACTCTATGTATTATTGCTAATCTGGCAACCTCTGCATCATAAAAACGTGAATGGGTTAATTGGTAGACATGATTCTTAGCTTAGGAAGGATATGTGTTTAGCTAAGAAGATTAATTGCGTTAGTCTGTAGCCTTTTAATTGGTAGACATGATTCTTAAGCTGAATAAAATCGTCTAATAGTTGCCAGAATATTTTGAAAAGGATGTCACTGGTACTGAATGGGTTATTTTTAATGCATTTCCTGAATATTCCCTGTATATTTCCTGCACATTCCCTGAGTATAACCTATATGTTCCATATATATTTCCGGTATAATCCCTGTACTGTATATTTCCTGTACATTCCCTGTATCTTTCCTATATTTGCTCTGTATATTCCCTGTATATTTCCTGTATATTCCTATATATTTCCTGTATATTCCTATGTATTTCATGTATATTGCATGTATATTCCCTGTATATTCCTTGTTTATTTCCTGTATATTCCTCTATATTCTTTGTATATAAGAACATAAGAAAATGGGAGTCTGCAGAAAGCCGATTGGCCTAAGCAAGGCAGATCCCTGTCCCACACAACCCCAATTACAAAGCCCAATTATAGGCTCAACACTCTAATACCCTGAGGATCATCTTACCAAAACGGTTAGAGATTAACGCAGGATTACGGGGGTCTGCAGAGTGCTGATTGGCCCAACCAGGCTGATCTCCCTTCACACCCAACCCTTCTCGTCATGTATATACATGGTCATGTATATTCCCTGTACTGTATATCCCCTCCATATTTCCTATATATTTCCTGTAGTCTACCCTCTCACAGTCACGGTGTCACCAAACGCAGTGCAGCAAATGAAACAGGTCCATTAATATTGTCAAAGCTCTCCTTATTAGCTAACCCCATTGTCAGGGTTACTGTATATGGCAGACACCGAGGGCTTCAGTCTCTTCTATAGGGCTTCATTCCTTGATGCAGAGAGAGAGAGAGAGAGAGAGAGAGAGAGAGAGAGAGAGAAGGGGGGGAGGGGCAGCATTGCACGTGAGCATGATATAGCCCTACACTGTAAACATTTCCAATAGATTAACAAAAGAATACCTTAAATTACCACTATACTGTATATACCTTACTCAAATTTACGGTTTCGTAGCTGTCTTTTTAATTTGTATTTACGACACTGAGATGGTAAATATATTGTACATTATATTTACGACATTCAGTTAGCTAAATATACAGTACCTATCGTTTATATTGAGATAGTAAATATATTGTACTTAGTTTACGACATTCAGAAAGCTTAATATATATTGTCTTTAGTTTACGACATAGAGATAGTAAATAACCAGTACTATCAACGGTTTATACAGATTACGACCATTAAAATCACGGCTTTATGTTGTCAATTATGCTACCTATCCTGTGGCCGCAAACATAATGGCATACTTTAACAGCTTACTCGGAATAGCTATTGAGTAGTACAGTGAGTTCCATTGTAAACAAGTCTATGTTTTCTTTGTAATTGTTTGGGAACTTATTGTGGTGGGCAACTGATATAAAAATTTCTTCAACTATTAATAACATATGATTAGCTTCCATTGACGGTAGCTACGAAATATTTGATAAATTCATTCATAATTTCTTTTTAGATATTTTGTAGCCAATCACAACGTCTGTTTAAAAAAAAAAGGCTCTAAAATGAAAAGGGCAGGTGGATGAGGGGGTAGGAATGTTGTTTAATTTAACTAATCAATGTATCAATTAATTATGAAATTTATCATGTGCATGGGAAGGTCAAATTTCGTCTAAACTCGTTGGTAAGCTTTACATCTGAAGGTTGCACAGGGAAGCAAGGAAAGGAGGTTGACGGATATTAACTTTAAACAATGTGCATACAAGTGGTGATCGTCAGAAAATATATATTAAATCCATTAAATAGTTATATTACGTATCTTGGTGACAACAGACAGATCGCGAAAAAACATTGACTGTGCCTAATAGGCGTCATCATATTTGGGGACAATTAGTTTTAATCATGTGAATATTGACTATAAACAAGGCACAAATGCTCATCGAAGCCATCCAAAATCTTACATATGCTTACTGAGGCATTCGAAGATCAGCAAATAGAAACTATATGGATTTTGGATGGCCCAGAAGGCCTCAGGCAAGGAGGCTGGATAGCCATCAATTACACGTATCGGAAAAAATGTCGGATAACGTGAGTATGCATCCCAAATACCACTGCCCAGAGATACAAATAAATTCCCTAGAGGATATACAGGGTTAACCCGGTATCGCACGAGAGCTATTATAATCAACATTCAAATATCAAAAAATTTCGAGCAACATTTCTGAAATATTGTGCACTGGTATCGGACACTAGACTGATGGTAGATGAATTTAGGCGACCGAAATATTTCAAATGTGAACCTCGTAAGATGCCAGATCAGTGTTGAGGATAAATGTTGAGGGAAAAGGCGCTCGTGTGATACCACCTCTTGACGTCTACGTAAAAAGACAGAAAAAACTTCGAAACATATCTTCTTTTTGTTGAATAATGCAAAACGTTATATTATGAGGCAATCTCTCAGTTTAATTTCATTCATTGTTTTGAGAGTACACCTATCACTATCTACCCTTACTAAAAAAATCTTCGACGAATCTTGAGCTAGAGCCGTATCTTGAAAGAGAACGAAATTGAAATGAAACGAAACAACTTGCTATTCAACCCCTCATTTCTCAATTAAGTTAAATGATAATGAGAGAGAGAGAGAGAGAGAGAGAGAGAGAGAGAGAGAGAGAGAGAGAGAGAGAGAGAGAGAGAGAGCAGTACATAAAGTTATCATATTTACGATATGTGCCGTACCCACCGATTGATCTAGTAACAGATAATCTCCAAATACATAACAGTTAAATTGCTTCGACGAAATCCGATGCCATAAATAGAAAGCAGAAAAATAATAGGTGATTTCTTACCTTCTGAAGCGACGAGAACTCCACACCAGGATCATCTGTGACAAAGAGAAAAAAAATAAAAAAAAAACACAAAAATAAAATAAAAAATAATTGGATCTGACGTTTTGGGGGAGATTATACATTAGTGGCGTTTTTTTTTTTTTTTCAATTTTCGAGCAGTTTTTATTTAATGGTATTCCCCCCCCCCCCCCCCAACTCCCACCTCGCCTCCTCGGACCCCTTTCAGTCTTTAAAAAAAAAAAATCTCCTCGTAATCCCGTTCAAGCTAAATGTGCACTGTCACAGTGCACCTTTTCTATGGAAAAATGTTACCCTCATAAACTCCATGCTCGCTATCTCTCGCATAGAAATTAACGACACCTGAATGGGGCGAAACGCTACATAATTGCTAAAACATTGGGATGAAACGTCTTAAAATGTGGTCGGTGTCAATCTGAATCTCTAAAAATTGGTAATAATAATGTTGCCGATAGAAAATTGCCGAAAAAGAGCTCCCGTGGGCCGTTTTTCTGGTCCCCCTTCTTCATCATGCTTATCCCCATTAGTTTTGAGATTTTAAGACGTTTGCTCTATTAGTTTGTCGATTTTAAGACCTTTCGCCCCATTTATTTGTCAATAGTAAGACCTTTCGTGCCCTTTAGGTGTATATTTTTTTTCTAGCGAGCGATAGCGAGCCTGTAATTGTGGAGGAACCGGCCTTCGGCCGTGACATATTTTCTACCGAAAAATGTTTTTTTTAAGCATGACGGAGGTCTAGGGAGGAAACTATAAAAATAAATTAATATATAAATAAACAGACCCCAACAAATAACCACTGTCCCCTTAATATAGCAACGTCAATCTTTCGCCTGCTTGACTAATTTTGGCTCGTCACAAGTTGCATGCGATGATGCGAATTTTGACTAGCCTAACTTCCACTGAGCTGGTGTAATGGCAAGACAATCACATTGTTATATTTCGATGTTGGAGAAACCACTCTTCAAAGCGAAATAATAAATACAAACAGCTATATATCTATCAACCTATCTATCTATCTATATACTCAGGCCCAATCCCCACTTTTCCCTTTTGTTTGGGGGGAGGGGAGGGGGGGGGGGGGGACTCAAGACAGCAAACAGCTATGATGACAAATCTTTATAAAGCATAATAATAATGAAGGCGGTAAAGTCAAATTAGTCATATTCATTTAAGGGGGGGGGGTTCGTTTTTCTGGACCCTCTTCTCCCTCGTGTTTAGCCCCATTAGTTTTGATATTTTAAGACGTTCAGCCTATTAGGTTGGCGATTTTAACATCTTTCGCGAAATTTCGTTGTTAATTTTAAGAGATTTCGTGCCATTTATGTGTCGACTTTTTTCCTGGCGAGCGATAGCGAGCCTATCATTTAAAGAGGAACCGGACTTTGGCCGGGACATTTTTCTACCGAAAAATGTACACATTTATCTTGAAGGGGATATATGGGGTGTTTTTTTAAAGCTTGATGGAGTTCTAGGAAGGAAACTACAAAATAAATAGATCCAAAACATAACCACTACCCCCCTTAAAAATCTATGGACAGCTATATCAAAGTTCACTATCAACACCTATTAATCATTGGCTAATCAAATTTCCCTAATGCTACCGTATGACTCTTACAATAAAAAAAATATGAAAGTTGATGGGATCAGTCTGTCGGAATAAAAATTATATCCTGTAAATATAATGTAAATAGGCTAGTATAATATATTTTCATTATTTTGTTTTTCATTTTGTCTGAGTTATTTAAGGTAATTTATTTTTATTGCATATAGTTGTATTATAACTGACATTGAAAGTTTTCTTTACAAAAACGCCAAATGCATTAAATAACGATGATAGTTTTGTGCTTTTAGATAAGTCAGTGCAATATTATTGACAAAAGTGCCTTAAAATTAAAATATTATTCTCACAAAGCTCAGCCATTAGTATTGGCATTATAGCTAAACGTGTACAATATAATATATACTTAATTTGCCTGATTAAATATATAAATTTAATTTTCAAACACCCTTCAATATGGCTTCCAATTTATTATCAATTTTCCTGCTAGCCATAAATGCGGTGCCTTCATTAGGCCTGACATATAAACTCGATAATTGATTATTTATAATTAATTGTCCAGCAGATAACTATTTAATGTAAGCATTAGAATAATATGTACCACATTTTGGAAGTCTATCATTAATATAATATTCATTAATCTTTCAGTACAAACCACAAAACTTGGGAAAACATTGTGACTGAAGGGCATGTAGATATAAACAGATATTAATAGTAATAATTATGGTTCATGCTAAGGACACTGAGGACAAAATGATTCTTAAAAACTACAGCGAACATGTCAGAACCACGATGAAGTATACAAAGGATTGTATAATATAATAAAAAGGGATAAAATGGTGTGCTCTCTCTCTCTCTCTATCTTTCTCTCACTCACACACAATTGAATTTTGATCTTTGCATTCATAGTTTCCTTCCTTACTTATTGATATGTTGTGTCAGGTCCGATGAAACGATACTGCTGATATCTGTAGACTTGCATTGAAAGTCAAACTTACCCTTTTAAGAAATAATGTATTGCTATAATTTTTACTGTTATTACTATTATTACTTTCATTATTATTATTATTGTCTTCATACTACCATTTTTATCTTCAGTTCTATTGCTGGCCTTAAACAACTTATGTATGTATATACATACACACACACACTTCCCCTCTGACACACACCTCCCTGGAGTACCTTACCTCCTCCCCCCCCCCCCCCCCCCACTCCTGGAGTACCTTACCTCCTCCTCCCTCCCTCCCTCACATTTCCCCCCCCCCCATCCCTCGCTCCCATAACCTCACACCCTACTAAATATTATATTACTATGGGCATGTAAACTTCTCCACTGGTCATATTCCGCCAACTATGCCCTCAATAACCATTATTGTAATGAGGATTTGAACCATGTCCCTCATGATTGTAATATATTTGTAGTACTATAATTGCATTATAACTTCGGTAGTTGGTATTATTAGTCACCTTATGTATGTAACTGTTGTATTCAGCTAACTATGACCTCAATAACCGTTGATGTAATGAAGAATGTGAAGTGTGCCTCACATGATTGTAATATATTTGTGGTATATAATATTATTGCATAATCATTTATGTAGTTGGAAATATTAGTCACATCGTGTACGCTCGCTCCAGGAGGTGTCTGCGCCCCTGCGCTGATCGTCTGGTGTGTGCAGCTTGGTAGGGTTGGCGCCTCTGCCTGCGACTGTGTCCGTGTGTCAGAGACGATCGTCTCTGGCACATGGATATAGTTGTGGGCGGGGGTGCCGGCCCTGCCGGGCTGTGCGCCCCGGATGGTCGGCGTGCTTCTTGAATGCTTGCGGATGCTTCTTGGAGCGAGTGTGCGGTATGTGATGATTGCATTCAGCTAACTATGACCTCAATAACCATTTATGTAATGGAAAATATGAACAGTCTCCTCATATGATTGCACTAGTTTTGTAGTGCTATTATTATTATTTTTTTTTCTTCATGAGGTACGTATATACAACACATGTGGCAATTAAATGAGGAAACTATAATAACCATATGAAAAATGCCTACCCGATTTATAAACACAAATATGAATGTAACCAGACGACGATGCTGTTGTTTCAGTGGAATAATGGCTCTTTGAGCAGTATGTATCACTTTACCAGTGGTTGTCCCCTCATAGGATGGGGGGCGCTGCTCAATAAACTTGCCCCTCGGGGAAAAATCAAATCACTCACACACGCGCGCGCACACACACACACACCTCCCTGTGGCATAACTGATAGCGCGTCTGGCTCACAACCAGAAGGTCCCGAGTTCGAGACCCGGGCGGGGAAGAGACATTTGGGCAAGTCTCTTAACGGTGTAGCCTCTGTTCACCTAGCAGTATAAATAGGAACCTGGAATAAGTGGACGAAGTTGTGATGTCCCATCTGGGGTTGGTGATCGGTTACAAGGAGAGATGGGTATCGTACTGGTCAACCTAAGCTACTGGTCAAGCCTTCGGGTGAGACTGGTACCGTACAGATTAACCCTAAGCCTTCGTTTCCAAATGTCGCCAATTGGCTAAAATACAGACTACACACGCATCCACAGCCATTCCAACGATACATAAAACACTTAACATACATTTCACGCAATACATTCCCAGTTAAGGAGGCGCGATAATAATGAGCTTAGCTTGCATTGCGTGGATTCCCCTTGACGAACAAGCAAGTGAGTGAATTACACACACAGCCCGTAGCCTAGTGGTAGACCTCTCGTCTCACACACGAGGGGCCGGGGGTTCAATCCCCGGCCGGGTGGAGACAAATTGGGCTTGTCTCCTTTCATGTGTTAGCCTCAGTTCACCTAGCTGTAAATCGGTACCTGGAATAAGTGGACGACATTGTGACGTCCCATCTGGGATTGGCAAAAATGGTACAAGGCGAGATGGGTATCATATGGTTCACCTAAGCTGATGGCTACCTAAGCCTTCGGGCGAGACGGTACCGTCTATAGTGAGAATGGTACCATACAGATCCACCCTAAGCCTTCGTTTCCGATGACGCCAATTGGCTAAAAATACAGACTACACACACATCCACAGCCATTCCAATGATACATATAACACCTACACATATAGGAGGCGGGAAATAACGAGCATGCTCACTCCCGCAATACAACTAGAGTAAGTACAACTAGAGTAAGTACACACACAAAAAAACCTATAAAATTTATCTCGAGGTTCCTACTTTTGTCTACGTTTGTTTTCTCTCTACCCTTTGAGACAACTTTGGTTATGTCTATCATCCCACCTACCTACCTAAGCTGCGTTTTCTGTTACCCCAAAGTCTGATAACCCACTCTCATTATAGTGGGATGGCACACAATGAACAAGGGGCGATCCAGACTTTTAAATATATACATTATATGGACAACCTTTCCTGACTATTTTTAACAATGAAAGTAAATATGCATTGCAGAATAATTACTACAAAGCAAATAAAGACAAAATAAAAGCGAAATAGCGTAATATACCAAATCATGAGGTATGTCAGGGACTGGAATAATCGACAACAGAACATATCGGCATTAAATTTGAATATATACAATTTAAGATGTGTTGTGACATTACATATTAGGTGAAATTATACAACGTATTTATTTGTTAAATAGTAGAGCAAGAAATATTCGCATACATAGAAATTTCAATAATTCTGAGGAGTGACAGATTAATTACCGTGACGAACACTGATTTTCTGAACTTGACTCTTGGGAAGACGACACGGTCAAGGTCACGAGGCTAGATGCCCCCCCCCCCCCCCCCTCGATATCTCTACGTTCCTACTGGCCCTCACGCAGCCGTGGTGCTTTGCGCGGTCGAACCTATATTTCACAAATGTTATGATATTTATATATATGCATGTACTGTTACTTAGTAATATTGTAATGTGTAGCCTAATCAACCCAAATGACATAAATTTAAGTAAGAATACACCTAAATATAATCGTGATTAGGCGCGAATGGAGTGGCACCGCGGCTGCGGCCATGTGCTCCAATGTTTATAAACAACAGGCTTTACCCGATTCAGACTTTCGGAGCTTGATAACAGTTTTAAGACTTTTGTATATATCCATATATAAATAATCGATTTGGATGTCATAATTATAAATGTACCTAGCTATATCCTCAGAATGTCCAAAAGAAGCGTCATAATCCTATAGAAGGCCGATAACCTACCGGAGTTATTATATATAATACCCCAAAGTAAGCGATTATATTATAGGAATAGTCATCACAATTTTTTACAAATTCAACTAGATCAAAATAATATCGAAATGATGGATCAAATATTGATCTTGATATGTAAAGCCTGTTGTTTATACACATTGGAGCACATGGCCGCAGCCGCGATGCCACTCCATTCGCGCCTAATCACGATTATATTTCGGTGTATTCTTACTTAAATGTATATCATTCGGTTTGATTATGTTACACAATACAATATTACTAAGTAACAGTACACGCATATATATAAATATCATAACATTTGTCAGAGTTTAGCAAACCACCACGGCTGCGTGGGGAGTGCTGAGGGTAGTGAGGGAGAAGTGGCTGAGCTGAGCATGTGCTTGTGACCTTGACCTTGTCGTCTTCCCAAGAGTCAAGTTCAGAAAATCAGTGTTCGTCACGGTAATTAATCCGTCACTCCTCCTCAGAATTATTGAAATTTCTATGTATGCTACCGTATTATTTCTTGCTCTACTATTAAACAAATAAATGTTGTATAATTTCACCAAACATGTAATGTCACAACACATCTTAAATTGTATATATTCAAATTTATTGCCGATATGCTCTGTTGTCGATTATTCCAGTCCCTGATATACCTCATGATAGTTGGTATATTACGCTATTTCGCTTTTATTTTGTCTTTATTTGCTTTGTAGTAATTATTCTGCAATGAATATTTAATTTCATTGTTAAAAATAGTCAGGAAAGGTTGTCCATATAATGTATATATTTAAAAGTCTGGATCGCCCCTTGTTCATTTTGTGCCACCCCACTATAATGAGTGGGTTATCAGACTTTGGGGTAACAGAAAACGCAGCTTAGGATGGTAAAGGAAAATGCGGCTCTAGCCGATTGCTATTCTCACTCTCTCTATCTCTCTCTCTCTCTCTCTCTATATATATATATATATATATATATATATATATATATATATATATATATATACCCTGTATATATATAGGCTATATATATAATTTATACTGTATATATATTTCTTTTAGGAATAAACCTTTACAACAGCACCTCGTATGTACATTCTACTTTTCCTATTATATAATTACAGTACAGTATATATATATATATATATATATATATATATATATATATATATATATATATATATATATATATATATATATATATATATATATATATATATATTTGTTCTCATGGTCCTTAACATCTCAGCTGACTTTTGTTTACGTAATGTGAGTTGCTTATGGCTGTTTGTATCACAACTACTCGATACATACAAATTTATTAGACTCGAGTTGCAATTCAGGCCAGTCGGATACTTTGCATATTTATTAGTGCACTAATAATAATTAAAGGAAAGGCAATAAATATATGTTTGGTATATAAAATTTAGTTTTGACCAAAATAAGATCATTTAAGAGGTGTTTTTTCCGGTCCCGTCTCAAGACCACCGTCGCAAGATCTACCCGAAAAACTTTTTTTTCCGGTCCCGTCGCAAGCCTTTCTTCTTCTTCTTCTTTAGAACCCGCCCGCAGACCGTGCAGATCCACAGGGCTGACCTTTAAATCGGTACTGGCTCAGAAATGTTAGTAGGAGGGAAAGTTTAGAGTAGAAGGATAGTATACGGGACAGTTTTGTTTTTTTATAAACCCACCCCTCACTTCCTCCCCCCTCCCCCTCACCGCCGCCTACCCATTTCTCTTACTCCACATTTTCTCCAGCATCTTCACCATCTCCATGTCTTGTGTTTCCATCTCCTGTGTTAACCCCAACAGCGCCCCTACCCCTCTATCGTCTCTCTGCTTTATCTCCTCCCACCCCCTCTCCCCAACTCTATTCCTCATGTATCCCTCCAACTCGTCTCTCTCCTCATTATATCTTGTACATTCCGTTACTATGTGCTCTACGTCCTCCACTATTGGGTCTCCCCCCATTTCACATTGGTTGCAGTGCAGTCCCATTCCATTCCATCTCCTTGTTCTCTCATTCGTCTCTAGCGATCCTGTCCTTGCTTTAAACAGTAGTTTCGATCCCCATCCTCCATCATAGAATAGCTCTCTAGCTGGTTTTTCCTTCTCTCTGTAATATGACAGCGTGGCTTTATTTTCTACCCCCTCCCTCCACTTTCTTCTCCCCTCCTCCTTTATCCCTTTCTCTATCTCTCTGACACATTCCCTCCCATTTTCCAGTATGACCCACTCCTCTCTCCCATTTAGTTTTCTAAATTCCCCTCCCACACGGTCCTGTTTTATATTTATCCCCCCCAATCTTCTTTTGCATTCTCTGTTCCATTTACTTTCCTCGCTCGCCCAGCTGTATACCTTCTTTGGCCACCTATCTTCCTCCATCCCCTCTAGCCTCACTTTGTACTTCCCTTTCGCTTTCCCTATCCTTTCTTCAAACGTACTCCACCCCATCTCCCCTCGGATTGCTTCTTGTGCTACGTATTTATTTGCCCCCAATCCTGTCCTCCCGATTTTATTTTGCCCACCTTTAGCAAGCGAGACACCAATATTCTCTTGCGACGGCAAGAGAGCTCCGGAGCTGGGTTGACGGCAAGCTGAAACATCTCACTCAACTTACGGTTTCTTCATTCTAATTTATTTCGGTATATTTGTTTATCCAAACATGATCTTATAATTTACTTGCCTATTAGGAAGTAGGGTAATAAGAGCCCACAGTAACGAATATCCAATTGTTGATAATAAATTAATGTCGAACAGTACGCTTGGTTAGATTAGTATAACTAAATAAGTTGGTCACCAATTATTTTGCAATATTTGAACACACATATGGATTTTATATGCTCTAAACATAATATGAAAATGTGTTTTAAGCCTCGGCAAAACCTAATAAAAATATATAGTACTAAAATGGAATTTTGTCGAAACATGGTTGTCAATACCTTCCTATAGACGGCACCGATTCGTACACACGCTATTTTCACCTGTCTCCCGAGGTCTGTCCACCAGCTTTTTAGTCCACTCCACCTGCCCATCTCTGTCGATAGGTTGGGTTGTTTGGTTAGGTTAATATACTAGGTTTCAGAAACAAGATTCGTAGTTGCGGTAGTATTTACGGTATCTGGACACTTCGAGCGAATTCATATTCGAGCGGAGGCGCATTTAAGTTAGGTTAGGTTAGGTTAAGTTAAGTTAAGTTAAGTTAAGTTAAGTTAAGTTAAGTTAAGTTAAGTTAAGTTAAGTTAAGTTAAGTTAAGTTAAGTTAAGTTAAGTTAAGTTAAGTTAAGTTAAGTTAGTTAAGTTAAGTTAAGTTAAGTTAAGTTAAGTTAAGTTAAGTTAAGTTAAGTTAAGTTAAGTTAAGTTAAGTTAAGTTAAGTTAAGTTAAGTTAAGTTAAGTTAAGTTAAGTTAAGTTAAGTTAAGTTAAGTTAAGTTAAGTTAAGTTAAGTTAAGTTAAGTTAAGTTAAGTTAAGTTAAGTTAGGTTAGGTTAGGTTGGATTGGATTGTGCATCCGCTCGATCAGGAATTCGCTCGAAGTTCCTCGCATTCGTATTTACAGATACGGCCGAATACCGGTAGGCTACTAAATGGGCGCCGGCTCAACCGCCATGTTATATCCCACGTTGGCCTACTAGGTACTACGGACACATTGTAGGCGTTAGGTGTGGATTAGGCTTGTATTCAATGTACTAGGTCTATGTTACTGGATATTTATGATTTAAATAAGTGCTACGTTTTCGATAAATCTGGTTATATGGCTTTGCAATTAGGGAAATCATGAGCCGATTTCCGACATGTAGTTAAGTCTTTTTCGATTCTCAAAATACGATCCAAGTTTTGCCAAAAATTGGCTCGGGTTTTCCAAAATTATGCTTTTTGGGGTTTGCAATTTAGGGAAACATGAGCCAAAATTCTAAATTAGGTTACTGTAATTTGTTTACTCTTAAAATTCGCAAAATCCGAGCCAAGTTTTGCCAAAACTTGGCTCGGGTTTTCCAAAATTCGGGTTTTATGCCTTTGCAATTTCGGGAAACCTGAGCCAAATTTCCAAATGAGGTTACTGTCATTTTGTTGGCTACAAACTCTCAAAATCCGAGCCAGCTTTGGCCAAAACTTGGCTCGGGTTTTCGAAATATTGGGTTTTAGGCCTTAGAAATTCCTTAAAACCCGAGCCAAGTTTTGCTAAAATAAGTTCTAATCGCCGTTTTACGCATTTAACCCCTCATTTTCCCTGTACTTCATAGCCCTCCCCACTATCGGGCGGCGTGTCTTAAGATCGTTGTATAATGGGGAAAACGGTTTCGCCGAGGGTTGCAATTATTTCCAAACACTATATATTGATGAAAACTAACAGGGAAAAATAAAAAAATCCATGGGAAAATTGGTGACCATCTTATTTAGTTTTTCCGTTAGATTTTGTCCACGAAACAACAACAAACCTCAGCTGTGACTAGGCCTATGCTAAAAGTATTTACCGATTGTTTTTTCACATCAGAATTGCATGTATATAATCCTTATGATAATTAAATTGACGGTGAATGTTATTCCGATGAAATGAAAGTTGTATAGCCTAGCCTATATATTTGTAAAATGGTGCGCTGGCTTGGAGCAGGCCTGTGTTGTTTTTCCCGTCTTGTGATGATCTTGCGACTGCTCGGGTGAGACGGTGGTCTTGCGACGGAACCGGAAAATCAAGTCTTTAGTATCGCACACCATTGACTACGTATCGTATCGTCACTAACAGGCCCAAAGCAACTCGCGCCGATGTTTGTGTAACATTGTCCTTATTTTTCACAAAATCTGTCGGTGCAGTAATTATAATAGCAATGCCTGTACTATAATTTATAAAACTAACGAACAGTTACCAAGGCTCTGCATTTGAAGTGAACTAGGCCTAATTTAAACACGTAAATAGGTTACAAAAATAGCCCTAGTCCTATTAGGCCTATTCTAGTGACTCCATCAGAGACCTTTCGAAAAACTATCAGCAGCGATGGCTTTTGACATGAAAAAAGAGGAAGATGTGAAGGAATTCTTAGATAATTTAGGAATTGAATACAGATTTGGGTGCTTTAGTGAAAATAAACCAGAAAGTAAGTAGGCCCTATTGCTAATTGAAATATAGGCCTAGGCCTAGGCAGTTTTACTATCATAGCAGGTCGATTAGGAGAGTGGGTTCAATGTTATTTTCGGTCAATATTTACGAGTCACACCACAGCTGGGATCTAATTTTTAACGGTAGTTTTGGGTTCCTATCATTCTATGCTTCATTGCTATATACTTTTTATCCACCGGAAAATATTTTTTTTTCTTGGCTTTTTTTTTTTTTTTAGCATTAACCTAACCAAAAAAACCTAACCTAACCTAACCTAACCTAATAGCCCCCAAATACATTTAGGTTAGGTTAGGTTAGGTTTTTAGCTTAGGTTAATGCTAAAAAAAATAAAAAAAAATAAAAATAAAAATAAAAAAACAAGAAAAATAATATTTTCCGGTGGATAAAAAGTATATAGTAATGAAACATAGAATGATAGGAACCCAAAACTACCATTAGAAATGAGATTCCAGCTGTGGTGTGACTCGTAAATATTGACCTTATTTTCATACCACAAATTTTGTTGATATATTTGAAGATAAATAGGCTAGGCTATTGAATCTAGGCCTAGGCCTATATGCTCTAAAGATCATAAGAAAATTTGTTTTAACCCTCGGCAAAACCCAAGGACAATATAAAGATGATGTAATTAAATTCATACATCGATTTTATCGTGGCCTACAGGTTTCTTATACCATGTATTTCATTCCTATATGTGTCTAAATGCGCGTAAAAATGTATTACTGATCCTGAAAAAAAAAAAATATATCCTCTAGGCCTATATCGCCACGTCGCAAGAGGCGGGTGGCTTTGTTTACATCCGCCGCGAAGAAGAAGCGTTGGGGAAAATTTGTTTTTTGCCCCCTACTGTTTAAATAGGCCTATATGACAATTTCAATAAATCTTGGGGGGGGTGAGGGGGGGGCTTGCCCCCCCCTCTACATATTTTGTATCCAACGGCAAACGGTTATGGCCAAATAGTTATTTTTCGCGAGTGAAGGGACGTGTTTTTAGATTGTTGTATAATGGGTAAATATGCATTTACGCCTATTTTCACACATCAAAACACCCTTACACAACTCTAAACTACATAAAAACAATGGAAACAATTTTTGGTTATACTGATGTTTTGGACCGACAGTTAGCCCATCGATCTGTTTAGGCCTAATAGGTCCGGTAGAGCATATACATCATTGCTATATATGGCATTAAGTCTTAACCCGTGGAGCCCCGGCTAGTTTTGTAATGTTTGCGCACCAGAACCCGGCCGGTTTTCAAAAAATGGTTTTATTCCAGAAACAATAGCGAATGGGTTAGGAATGAAGGAAAAACCACGAAAAACCGCTCAAAAAGCTTAAAAAATGGTCCTACAGAGCCCCCGAAAACGGATTTTATAAGAGTAAAAAATTGAAGGCAATTATCCCAAAAAACCAGGTTATTGCGCGCTCGCGCGCACGCACGTGGACTTTGAGAGTTTTCAACCATCGGCACGGGTGCGTGGGATACGTACACAGTTCCCATACAAATCTGAGCCCTCTTGAGTGGCTACACCTGAGGTCACGGTCGGCGCAATTGGGGCGACGCGCCAGGCGCGTCTCTGGGGCTGTGCGTTACATACATCGCCGACGCGTCAGGCGCGTCGCTGGGGCTGTACGGGTTAAGAGCTGAAATGTATTATAGCCTAAGGGAGAAAAAAACAAAAACGCTAAAATACATGTAGGCTATAGGCCTAGGCTACTGTAAAACAATAAGTTTTTCAGCCAGTACCCAAACAGCGGGGGTGTGGGGGCGGCAGCCCCCACCCATATACTAGGTTAGGTTAGGTTAGGTTGTTAAGTTAGGCTAATAGCCTAGCCCATAAAAAAAAAAAAAAAAAAAGTAACCCAACCAGCGGGGGTGTGGGGGCAGCAGCCCCCACCCATATACTAGGTTAGGTTAGGTAAGGTGGTTAGGTTAGGCTAATAGCCTAGAACATTAAAAAAAAAAAAAAAAAAAAATCTAACCCAACCAGCGGGTGTGTGGGGGCAGTAGCCCCCACCTATAATACTAGGATAGGTTAGGTAAGGTTGTTAGGTTAGGCTAATGTCTTCCCAAAGTTGACTATTTTTATAACATGAAATAATTATTAGGCTACCCACTCCACCCCGTGAAATCCGAGCCAGCTTTCGTCAAAAGTTGGCTCGGGTATTCACAAAATTGGGTAATTTTCAAATTAGATAAATTTCGTTTCAGAAAAGATATAGGCAAATATTGGTTTGGTAACAGAGTTGTAGATGGGTGGAATGGACTACCAAGTGCTATAGTGGGGTCTAAAACGGTAGGGAGCTTTAAGATAAAATTGGATAAGCTTATGGACGAGAAGGGTTGGGTGTGAAGGGGGATCAGCCGGGTTCGGCCAATCAGCACTCTGCATGCCCCCATAATCCTGCATTAATCTCTAACCGTTTTGGTAAGATGATCCTCAGGGTATTAGAGTGTTGAGCCTATAATTGGGCTTTGTAATTGAACTGGGGTTGTGTGGGACAGGGATCTGCCTTGCTTGGGCCAATCGGCTTTCTGCAGACTCCCATTTTCTTATGTTCTTATGGGTTGTATGGGTTTGCAATTTGGGAAAACCCGAGCCAAGTTTTGATACAAAACGCTATATTATTGTATTTTTACGCTTTTACCCCCTCATTTTCCCTGAACTTCATAGCCCTTCCCACTAGTCGGGAGCGTGTTTTTAGATTGTTGGATAATAGGTAAATACTCATTTCCGCTCCTCTTCAGTATAAAACAACACTATATCTGAAGGAAAAATTACAAAAAACAAAATAAAACTTACTGAAATCGCTGTCGGTCCAAAAAGTCAGGTTTACCCAATTTTTTAGCAATTTAATTACATCATCTTTAAATTTACCAAACACAATAAAAAAGTATGGTACAGTAGCCTACTAACATTTATTTTTCGTAACAAGGTTGTCAATAGTCCTACGGTACTTCCAGTTATCGGCAGCTCTAAAGATCATATGAAAATGTGTTAAACCCTCGGAAAAACCTAATAGCCTAGGCCTATAAAAGTATGCTACTAAAATGTAATTTTCGTAACAAGGTTGTCAATAGGCCTATGGTACTTTCCCGTTATCAATGTACAATCAAAGCTGAACATTGCAGAGTAAACACCGTAGACTTCATCAACTTTTTTCACCTTCGTATAATCGACAGCCAATTTTTTTTTTTTATTTACTAAGGGATTAGTACTCAACCAGCGGGGGTGTGGGGGCGGCAGCCCCCACCCATAATACTAGGTTAGGTTAGGTAAGGTTGTTAAGTTAGACTAATGTCTTTTCAAATCACTATCTGGGGGTGTCTCAACATCGATGATCGATCGATAGGCCTAATGGGGAAAATAGGTTTTCCCGAGATTTCTAATTAATTACAAACACTATATATTGATGCAAATGAATAATTTTGTTTATAAAAAACACTCGAAAAATTTGTGGTATTAAAATAAAAAAAATCCAGAGAGTGTGACGTAATTGTTTACTATAGGCTAACTGCTTCCGCTCTAGGCCTACTCCCTTACAAATTGTTCCGGTAGGCTATAGGCATATATTAAGCAAACCACCCTCCAATTTTCATGACAATTTTGAAATGCATGTTGGAATCCCTATAGGCTAAGTACTATCCCTAGGCTAAACTGTACTTAATTTTTATGTAAGTTTGATAATTTGGAAACATTTATTAGGGCCTAAGGGAGAAAATTAACATTGAAAATGATGTGTAAAAAGTCTCCCATAAACGGCAGCCCGCTAGGTTATTGTAATTTGTGGCCTAATTTCGTCTGTTATTTCACTTTCTCCTTAATTGGACCCCCTATGAAGTACGGTACAACAGATTACATGATGACATAAGTGACGGGTGTTTAGAGGGGGCAGAGCTCACCCTTCAACATATTACGTGTCCCACAGGACCCACAGTAACTTCTATTATAGCCTATAAACAACCCAAGAATTTTCACATTTTTTAAATTTCATATAGGCTAGCCTAACCTAGGATATACTCCATGTTAAAATAAGTGTCAACCCTCGAAAAATTCTATTAAGGGAGATACAGAACCTAGGTAGAACCTGTAACGATATTTGTCCAGGGTTAGGTTAGGTTAAAATCCGAGCCAACTTTTGCCAAAACTTGGCTCGGGTTTTTTTCATTTTGGGGTTTTCTCAAGTTGAAAAACAACAAAACCCGAGCCAACTTTATCATAAAAGCCATTATATCGCCTTTTTATGTCTTTAACCCCACATTTTCCCTGATCTTCATAGCCCTCCCCACTATCGGGCGTCTTAAGATCGTTGGATAAAGGGGAAAACTATTTTTGCGGAGGTTGAAACTAGCCTAATGTCAATCACTATAGGCTATAGGCCTATTGATGCAAATAAACTAAAACTAAAAAAAAAAAAATGAAAATTATTGGTGGGTGGTTTCCTTAACCCTTAAAGAGCGGCGCTCGACTTAAGTCGTGCACCAATTTTCAGCAAGTTAGGAGCATTATTAAGGCTTTTAAAGGGTTAAAATCAAGTGCAAATGGCCGGGAGCGCAGCAGGCCACACGTCCGACACCCAGGGCTTACCGCCACCCACTGACTCACGCTCCCTCTGTTCTCGAGAAGACGGCAGTGTTACCATTAGTGAGCGTAGTGGGAAAAAATATGCCGCTATACGCTAAACTCCCATGTTGGTGGCACCACTGCATGAGAACCACGAGTGCTACGTAGCTCGTTCTGGTCTCATTTTGAAGCTTTTAGCGCCTAGTTTTTTGCTGAATAAATTTCTTTTCATGCAGATACTTGATTGATCATTCAGGAGGGCCTGAATATGCCCAAAATAGCCCAAAAACCCCGCTAGACAAGGGTTAATAGGCTATTTTCCATTGTTCCAAATAAATAGCTAGGCTATGACTGTAGGAATCCATAGAATAGGCCTAGTGAAAATCAGAACAGATGCTGAATTTATGACACATCCTTGGCCGGGCCTAGTATTTGTTGACAAACGATAGCCTACGGTATATTAGAGGAGCTTACCCTCGAAAATTCCTGTTTTCTATGGTTACGATGCGCAATCTCGGAGGTGTTTTTCACTCTCCTGGCCCCAAGCTAGGTTAGGGTAATGACAATATTGTCGTCAGAAGGTCCGGAGAAAATTGGCGAGTCACGCTTCCAATCTTTGAAACAAAGTGGAGTGGATTTGTCGATATTGGCGATGTGAAAGATTCTGCATAGCCTATTTATCGATGTCCTTTAGGCTAGCTAGCTACTGTAAGGATATATAATATTTAAGTCTGTAGCCTATTTAAGAAAGATTTCTATATGCTATCATTATCTGGTAAAAAACAAGGCGTATTTACAGTTTAAAAAATAAATGGGGCTTGAAATTAAAATTTATGATTAGTAAAGATATTTGAGAATTTAAATTTCTGACTTAGGAATTAGGATTACTTTTTAAATTTAAGCTATGGCACCAAGTATGTACCACCTAACTTAACTTACCTAGCTGCTGCTTACCGGTATCTTATTAAAGCTTAGCCCTAACCTAACACAACTAGGAATAGTTATTAGCTTACTAACATACTGGGTAACTACTGTACTAACATTCTTATTTATCATAACTAAAGTTCTCTAATGTAACAGCCTACCCTTATTTCTTTTAGTCTAGGACTCTAGGTGATGGAAAAGTGGACTACCCGGTATGTTCGATGAACTTTATTCCATAGTAATTGGAAAAATGCTTGTTCGTTCTTAATGTAATGATTGGTCTTTTATTATAGGTTGTCACATGCTGGGTGACTACCTCGAAGGCGTCAAGAAGGACTTTGAGAAGGCGTCCAAGGTGTTTCGGAGCAACTGTGATGACTCATCATTTGCCAAGAGCTGTTACAAGTTTGCCAATTACAATTTTCTTGGTAAAGGGTGCAAACAGAATATGGACGAGGCGTATTCTTACTACCTCAAGGGCTGCACGGCAGGCGACTATGATTCTTGTCTAAATGGAGGACTAATGTGTGTCTCAAACACGCCTACCAATGCTCTGCGAACAAAAGACTATAATAAGGTACGCTATACTGGTATTGTAGGCTATGGTAATACATTTTTCCGCTCAGCATTTAAGAGGACATAACCCTCTTATGAGTCTTATCTTGTATAGTATAGTTAATAGTCTCAGTCTGCATAATTTAGCAGCTAAGAACAACAGATAATTTTGTTTCCTAATCCAAATCCTGATCATGTCCCCATTATTTTACATCAGGCTATTGCCTTAGAGTATCTCCTACTCTAAGCATGACAAATATTCTTCTGCGGTACCGTACATAAAATCATACATACGGTATATGAAAATAATTATGAATATTAATGTACCGTACCGGTAATTGATCTTGGAAGATTGTGTTAAGCCATATGATATAAAAATAGATCCTGATATACAGTACTGGTATATAAATCTACTAACAATGTAATATGATGATTAACTTTATGTTGTTGTTGTTCCCTAAGCTGCCTGGCCGAACAGCCCCGAGTCCCTGAGAAAGGCCATGGCCACGATCGGGCTTTCCCACAGAGCTCTCATTGAGTGTAGATTGTGTTGTTGGCGTAAGTGGTTGTGTGAAATGCAGTCTTCTATGATGTGTTTAATGGTATGGGGTGCTGTGTTACATCCCGGGCAGGCGTCGACAACGGAGTCATCCAGTCTCTTCTGATAGCTCAGGAGAGCTGGATGGTGTCCGCATCTCAGCCTGGCCAGGTGGACTCTGTCCTCGCGAGGAAGGGAGGATTCGGAAGGATGGATTTCGGGAGGTCGTGCATGCAGCTGCGTGTTGTCTGTGAGTGAGTGGATGGATCGGTGAGAGATATAAGTATGGATGTGCTTTTGGAAGTTGGTTCGGGGTGGGCAGGGAGGGAGAGAGGACAATAATTGTGTGTGATACCGTGTGCTGGGTGTTGTTTTGATATTTCTTGGTGTCTGTGGGTGTGTTGCCATGTAGTTTAGTGGGTGGTCTTGGTTCGTGGAGGCTGCTGCCAGGAATTGAGTGCCTCTCATGTCCAGATGGTCTTTGACTTTGAGGATTTTGGTTTCTTGATGTAGGTGATCTGTGGGTGAAGTAGCTGTGCAGCCTGTAATGATCTTCAGGGCTTTGTTTTGAATAGTCTGTAAGGTCTTATGATGTGTTTCAGCTAGGTTAGAAGCCCAGGCTGGGCTTGCGTATTCCATCACTGATCTTATGTATTGTTTATATACTGTGGTGGTAGTTTCTTTGTTATGTCCAAATTTTGTGTGAGCAAGTGACCTGAGGGTGTTAAGTCTGGGTGTCAGTTTCTTTTTAATGTTTGTGGTGTGCTGTTTGAATGTCATATGAGTATCATATGTTACTCCTAGGATTTTGGGTGTGTGTGTATGTGTTATGGGTGTGTTGTTTATGGTGAGTTGAGGGATGTATTCGTGTTCTCCTGTCCAACTTGTGAGCAGGGTTGCGGTGGATTTGGCTGGGGCTAGATTAAGTCTGTTTGTAGTGCACCAGCCATGTAGTGTGTTGAGATAGGGTTGAAGGAGATCTGTTGCTCTTTTTGGGTCATGGTGTGTGCATGTGAGTGTTATGTCATCTGCATAGGAGGCTAAGTTTATTTGGGGCGTATTGGGTGTAGTTATATCGTGCATGTACATGACTGACCGGCAAAAGATACGTGTGCACATCTGCCTGCTAGGAAGTTGGCCAGCCACCGTTTTGTGTTGTTGTGCATGTTTGTGTTGTAGATTTTGTTTGTTAGGTTGTGGCGGGGGATGGCATCGAAGGCTTTACTAATGTCGAGTGTGGCTAATAGTGATCTGTGTGGTGGTCTAGCTGAGTTGATGCCGTCGAAAGCTCTTTGTGTAAGGTCTGTGAGAAGAGTGTTTGTGGAGTGCAGTGGCCTAAAGCCATGTTGTGTTGGAGCTAGGGGTAGGTCAGGTGTAATTAGTTGTAATACTAGGCGTTCCATGACTTTGGAGGGGGAGCAAAGGTGTGTGATGGGGCGGTGCGAGGAGGGTAGCGTGGGGTCTTTGTTGGGTTTGGGGAATGTGATGATGATACCATGCTTCCAAATGTCTGGTATTGTGTTGTGTGAATAGCTGTAGTTTGATATGTTAGTGAGTGCTTGTATGCCTTGTGGTCCCAGGTGTCTGAGGTGTATGTTGCTTATGTTGTCTAGGCCACAGGCGGGTGAGTGCTTAACTTTATGTATTATGTACCAGTATCATCTAGCTGACTACCGGTACTGTAACTGTACATTCAGTATTATAGTCTACTCTAATTACCGTACAATTAACCTACCACCTTTCTTCAGTAAAATATCTCGAGTTATTAACTTTCTTAAAGAAACCTGTAATATTATATATGTATCAAGTATATACTGTATTACAAATACACATGATAAAATTGTTTATATACTCCCAGCCGGACTCGAACCTCCGACATTCAGAACGAGTGTCCAAGCTTTTAATCCACTACACCACGCTGTGGTGTAGAGGCGGACTCCCGTTGGAACTGTTTTATGCAGACGATTTAGTCCTATTAGCTGACAGTATGCAGGATGCCGAGGCCAAATTCAGAGAGTGGAGAGAGGGCATGGCGAGCAAGGGTTTAATAGTCAATATTAACAAAACCAAGGTTATGCATTGTAGATTGAGACGAGGTAATGTGGAAAAGAGCGGTGCATACCCATGTGCAGTGTGTGGAAAGGGAGTGGGCGTTAACTCAATTCAATGTAGCATCTGTCGATGTTGGGTACACCATGGAAGTAAGCACTGTAGTAGAATAAAGGGGCCCCTGCCGGAGGATAAGTCAGAAATAGATAAATTTTAGTGCGTAGTGTGCAAAGGCGAGCTTGAGTTAACCCGGCAACGGCGAGGGGGGGGTATTGAACTAGCTGCCCATGGGCGAGCATATTGGCTCCATTCAGGCCTATAATCGTCATTTTACGATAAATATCGTTATTACTTATTCATATGAGCCTATTTTACCTTCACTATGAAGATAGTAACCTGTAACAACAATAAAACAAGTGAAAATAAAACAAATTCTGGTCAAAATCGCGAATATAGATGGACCAGCCCATTCATGAATTATGGAGAAAATCGAGGCAACCCCTCCCTCCACGAGGCCTCAAGCCACACTGAGCTTACTCATTCACACACTCGGTTGTATAACACACCCGCTAGGCACGTAAGCACATCCTCCACACATTTTGCTAATGTTAGCACAAAAATATACCAACGAATTAGGGAATAACAGGGAAAATAGGTGATAATTGAAGGGGGAGGGGGAAGGAGGGGATGTGGAGGAGTGATATGAGGTATAGGGGGAAACAAAAATTGTTTAGTGCTACTGGGGCCGTTTAAATGTTTTTTTTAGGCCTCCCTCTTAAGAGCTTTGCCACCGTCGCCCAGTAAAACCTCTTATGAGCTTTGCCGCCGTTTACGGGTTAAGTGATGATCCTGTGGCTGTGAATTTTGGAAATGAGTCTTTGGAGCTGGTGAACAAGTTTTGTTACCTAGGAGATACCATCTCTGCCGGTGGTGGGGCCGAGGCTGCCACTGTTGCTAGAATTAGGTATGGCTGGGGGAAGTTCAGAGAATTGATGCCAATCCTGACCATGAAAAGAATGCCTCTCCCCCTGAAGGGAAAGGTGTATGCCTCATGTGTTAGAAGTGCAATGACGTATGCCTCAGAAACATGGGCCGTTAAAGTAGAGGATGTCAACAGAATGGAGCGTAATGAGATGAGAATGGTGAGATGGATGTGTGGGGCCAGGCTACAGGATAGAATAACAAATGTTGAGCTGAGGAGACGTTTAGGTATAAAGAGTATTAGCGAGGTGATGCGTACAAGTAGACTGGGATGGTATGGACATGTCGAGAGAATGGATGAACAAAATTGGGTGAAAAAATGCAGGTCTGTGATTGTGGAGGGAGCTGCACCAAGGGGTGGACCGAGGAAGACCTGGGATCGGACTATACGCGCCGATCTCAAATCCAAGAACTTGACAAGTGAAGCAGCCCTTAACAGGGTTGCCTGGAATGCCACCATTAGGACAAGAGACTGAAACTGCACTTATGTGTGGAACACTCAGTCTTAAAATTTTATGTATGTATGTATGTATGTATGTATATACTCAGGCACATACCCCATACCTGGGGGTGGCCGACTCGAGACATATACATACCGGTACCGAGCAGAATTTATGCTAGCTACACTGATTCTTCTTCTTTCCTCTTGCAGGGTTTGGGGTTGCTAAAAAAAAACTCATTTGGCTAACATCACCTATTCTTGATTACATGTAAATTTGGAACAACCTTTCCAAGTAAACCTGTCAATAATTGGTAGATGGTGGATGTGAATTTTGGTAGTGATACAACCAAAATTACATCCACCAATTATAATCCTCACTACATACAGCCATGCTTTACCAATTATTGTCAGGTAATATTCCAAGGGTTGGAATCATTCAGCTTTGGCCAACTGTACACGTTGATCTAGTTTGATTGATTATCCTCCTCTTCCTTCATGCAGGGTTTGGAGTTGTTAGAAAAGGCGTGTTCGGGCAACAATGCCTTCTCCTGCTACTACATCTCCGGGATCTTTATACAAGGCATCAAGGACGTCATGGGCAAGGACATGAGCAAGGCCTTCAACTATTCCCTCAAGGCCTGTGATCTGGGCAACATGTATGCCTGTGCGAATGTTTCACAGGTATTGTTTGAGCGTTCCTTTATATTCTGGCTAACCCTAGATGATTTGATTCAGCTTGGAGAAGGACTCCCGACATAAATTAATTGTTGGATTCTTACAGATCCTTCCTAAACTGTATAAACAGTTCATAGGTCCCTCTTTTACTGAATAAGTGGTCTAATTGGTAACCACATCTTGACAAAAAGTGGTTCACATGATGGGCAAGGATAATTGTTGATCTAGGAGAGGTTATTCTAGGGTAGTAGGCTAGCTATAATATTAGGTATACCGGTATTCTAAAGATTCTGGATTACTTTTGATAGGACCGAGCGTTTTATATGAAATTTGTAATTAACTAATTATGAATGTTGTAAGTTGAGGAGTAATTCAATGTATAGGCCATTTTACAAACACTAAAGGTATAGCCAGAGTTCCTTCCCATGTTTTACCCGAGTTAAATCAAAGCCAAATCTATAGAAAGCTTGAACGCCTAAATAATTATAACCTTCCTTGCTATACCTCCTGCTCCAACAATTTTAATGCCATTATTCAGCCATTCTAACTTTCAATGACCTTGCTTTTGATTTCACTAAGAACAGAGTTGAGAAGAAAGTTTAGCTTTTGAGTGTACACTGTACATCACAAATCTAGGAGTAGGCTATTCTGGTAATTGGAAAAAAAAAAAAAAAAAAAAAAATATATATATATATATATATATATATATATATATATATATATATATATATATATATATATATACAGTAGAGGACTGTACTTATGGGTTAGGGGACTTGCAGAGGGCTGTAGAATGGAGAGCAGCCATTGTGTGACCAAGGCACACTGGTACCTGTATTAACCCTCCAGCCCCGGCTATTGTATTATATAATTATCCCCAAAACCCGGGAGTTTTGGCCAAAAAATGTCTACGCCTAGGCTACTGTATCTTTGTTATTTTGACTGCTTCCGCATTCCCGCACATCCCCAAGCGTATATGTGTTTCGTACCTGTAGAATGGCGTTAAGTAGAGCTCTCTAAGTCAACTGGTTCAGTTGTGATGACGATTTCATTGGAGATAACTTTATGGCAAAAACAGCCACTTTACACTACTTTTCGCTACTTAACAAAACATACAGGCACACACGAACAAGCGACGCTCTCCTTCTTGTGGTCGGAGATGCGCGGCGTCGGTCCAGCCGGCTGTTGTTTACATGCGTCGGACGGACGCCTCGCACACCAAGCTTACAGGCTTTCAAGCTCATGGGTTTCTCAGAGCCCTACCGGGTAGCGCGGGGGGTGTTTGTTATGGGTGCCTCAGAGCCCTACCGGGTCTGGAGGGTTAAACATGGAGCAGTCTTTCAACCGATACCCATTAATAAATACTGTTTCTGATAGTTATGGTTTTGTTTCAGATGTATCGGAAAGGTGATGGGGTGGAGAAAAACGAGGGCAAGAGTGAAGAGTATAAGGAGAAGGCGTTAGGCATGCAGGATCAGTTTAAGGAACAGATGCAGTTACAGTTTCAACAAGGGACCGAGCCGGTTTAGTGACTTTGAGAGTATCAATAGTCAAACTTGTGTGAATATATCCCATTTGTATACATGTATGTACATTTAAAGTCAATATTCATCGACACTCTTGCTCATAAACTGTGTGATTTTAAGATACAGTGATGTAGACGACCTTATGCGGCCACAGTCTCAGTTAACTGGCAGAGGATCAAGGTGGATATGCATAGTGTCCCTTTATTTCCCCCTTGGGGGCCATCACATTTAGTGTCGTACAAGGTGACTAAACGGGAGGATGACAAGTATGGACAGTAAATTCTTGTTATGGCACTGTTGAGACTGATATGGTTGCAGGTAAACTTTGTTGAGTCCTGCTGTGGTACAGTTGGCATTATACCAACATCAGCCACAGCAATAACATGATGGGGCAATGTTATGGCAGGACTTTATTGTACTACACTCCAACTTCTGAAAGGCAACTCCATCTGAGCCATTACTGAAAAATTTAATGGAAAGGTGATGTTAAGCCTATGTATGTATACAATTTTCATTGACAGTACTACTTTAGTGTTTCTAGTAGCTTGCTGCTAGAAATGCGAAGTTAATGTGCCTCTCTTTAGATCTCACACTTATTACTATCAAGGTTTTCAGTGAACCATTGATTCTGAATGTACATGTACACACTCTGAAAAAACCCTATCCCTATACAGTACAGTATTTATCTATTTATTACGGGTTAGCAGGTTTATTTAGGGGATGTTTCAGCCAACACTTCGGTAGTTATTATGTTTTATATTATAACGCATACCCAATAGTGCAGTTAAATAAGATTCACATACATATTTAACACATACACACAAATTTCACACCTAACACATGCACAAATCTAACTCACATATTTCACACCCAACACACATTTCACACCTAACACATAGGCTACACAAAAATAAAATCGCCTTGGATATAGAAATAGTCAAGATGAGCGAGGGGCTGTATAAATTGTTTACCATACCGGTACCGGTATATAATCGAAGATACAACTTAACAGTGGATTAAGTCAGGCTGATGATGACAACTTACCACCTATTTTTTGTAAGTGTAGCCAAGATGATAAAATACAGCAAGTGTTAATTCATATAATCATCAACCCACCAATTAACTTACAAATAAACCTAATCTATGAAACTAATGAATACATGTGGTACTCCAAGGATTAGAACCTAGGATACTCACACCGAAATTCTGCGCACTAACCATTATGCTATCAAGAAAGTCTAAAGTTATAGTCCATACATACATACACATTGAGCTAGAGACTCAACTTCGAGCTGATTGGCTGGTTATACAGTCACTTATACTGTATCCGAGTAACATCATTCAGTTGCAAAAACAAGCATAAGACATTCACACTACTGTACCATCAGCAAATCATCTCTAGTAAAGTTTTTGGCTCAAAGGAACTGTACGGACCAAGTACAAATTTGTCAGGTTAAAAGAGACTACAGTAGAGAAATAGGCCACAGCTATCCATCCATACTGGTTTCATAATAATCTTGAATTATAATAAAGGCTTTAAAAATGTCCTTCTGAAATCACTAATATATAAATAATTTATTAGGGACAAGTAACTTTCTTGCCAGGTTAAAAAACAGGCTAAACTCTTATATGTGGCAAAAATTATACCTACACAGCACAAATATATAGGAGTTTGCTTTAAAAGACAACAGGTTTAACTCGTTCTGATTCTTCTTCAAGTGTGATAAGAATATTACAAAATTTAATTTCATGTTACATGGTTGTGTATATTCTTCAAAGTGCAATGCTGTACAGTACAAGTTTAGCATATGTATGTAAACTATGTAAATAGTGTAACAAATACAGTTGATATAAACATTGTATAATAAAATTACTTTGTCAATAACCGAGTTTATGTGTACACTATATATTATTTAATTCATCTAATGTCAATTGACCCTACCAAGAATTCACCTGAAACCTCTGGTGGACGCTTCCGAAGTAGCTCCAGAGCTACGACTGTCGACATCAACAATACCCAACATCTAGGATATACACAATTATCTCGATTATTTGTGATTCTACATGTTTTTATTATACTGTATACGACTACATTATGTGCTTATATAGTATAGTAATAAAGGGAAAGTCCATATACAGCTGATAATGACTACAAACATCATTATAAGCTGCCGATTAATTATCATAACAAAATAGGCGCAAAAATACTTGCTGACTTTGTATTATAAATGTACGTTATTTATAAATATATAAAACAACAATATGCATAGACAAAGTATGTGTCAGCTGCAGAAATTTCGACCCTGCTTATAATAAAGATTTGTTGAAGGAGATTTAGGGTGTATTGGTACGCGATGTTGACAATTTCCCACAATGCACCGTGGTAAACATTGCATTCAGCACCTCTATCGGCCACTGTAGGTATTTATTAGTAGGGAGAATTAAGACTTTTGTATAGTTGGCTAAGGAAGAGTTTGGCAACGTTTCGCAGATAGCTTCTTCAGGTCATGAGTGACCTGAAGAAGCTATCTGCGAAGCGTTGTCAATAAAGTGTTCTTTCACATATGGTGTTTATATACATTCACTGAAGTTAGCAAAACCGGACCAGTGGAGAACAACGCTCAAAGGGAATTGGTTTGCGATCCGTGTGATAGACGACTAGAATGCACTCCTGGAAAGGATAGTAACTGCGCCCACGATAGCCATATTTATATCACGGTATGATAGACATATGGGTATAGGGAATATTTTGGCTAACATGTCTTTGGAGGTGAGGACCACACAAGAAGTCCAATTATTGTTTCCCCACTACCAATGCATAGGTATATGCCTTCATTGGGAAGATTCTTATAGACCACGAGAAGATCAACAGCTTCAGACCAAGTTTCACATTTAATAAAAAACAATGATTTTGTTTGGTAAAATAACAGTACCGGTACAGTATAGGGAAAAGGCGCATGTAATGATTTTGAGCCTATTGGGGATACTTTAAAGCCTTTGTTACCATCAGGGGTATTTAGAAACCTTTAGTTTAGTTACTTCAACCTCTGCAGTTGTCTTTGAGTTAGTTGTGGGCAGAAAACTAATTTTGGAGAGATAATTACAGTATAAGAGTGAGAGAACTCTATTTCTTATTGCTAATCTGGCAACCTCTGCATCATAAATGCGTGAAAGGGTTAAAAAAGATGTGACAGTGCCAGGAAAATGGATGCAACATATGATTAAGTCTGACTAATTGGCCACTTCCGAAATGTCCGATTTTCCGAGATGTCCGAATTTCGGCTTGTAGGTTATCCGACCTGAAAAAGGTAAACCCCAACCTCACGAGGGGAGGTCCGAGTCAACCATGAAAATGGAAACTACGGAAAAATGACGACCTCTAGAGGGAAGTCCGCGTCAACATAGAAAATTGAGACTACCCTCTTTGTACCGGTACCCTAGATTCCCGGTTTTGACGGACATTTACCCTTACCTTCCCGGAAAGTGAGTGAGTCGTCCAACACTGTTCGAGACTGTCGGAAAAAATCTTGGAAAAATACGAGATATCAGACGACGGAATTTAACGGTTATGACGGACATTAACCTTAGTTGAGATGAATGTGGCGTACGGTCGTCATGTTTAAGTTCGCGTCTATTTTGACGGCGATTTTTTTCGGTAATTTGCCCCCTGCTGGCAATATATATGATGATGACCATATGTAAGGGGGGGGGGGGTGATATTATTGTATCCAACGGCAGTCAAAATAGACGGGAACATGATGGCAAGCGTCCGCCACCGCTCCGCGTAGTGTAAACAAGGCGGGCGGTACGCCCAAACTCTACATTCTACCCCCTTAGTTTTCTGAAAACTGAGAGCTTCGTCCGACGTACACTGTTAGAGACTTTCGGAAAAGTCCGGTAAATCGGAGTACTAATTGTCCGTCAGGGCAGTAAGGCCGATGCCAATCCGACTAGTACGGGTTTCAAACCTCAAGAGGTCCGACGTAGAGAGGGTTTACTGTATATGACATAATTATCAAGGTACCAGTACCGTACCTGAATTAGAGACAGATGATAACCTTGACCGAAATGAGAGATGGACAGTGAGCTAGCAACCCTCCCTCGAGCCCATGACACAAGCTAAAGAATTGAATGAATTACCTCCATAGGTTAGAGGAGATTCATTTGTGGCCACCTCGGAGATCAAGACATATGGTAATACTGTAGCCTAGATAGAAAGTGAGAGATGAGTCGAATATGAAAAATAATATTGAAATTTGAAAGTGAAAATAGTTTCTAATAGGCTAGTGCTGCGAGAGATTGGCCCCTAAAATCATTGAAGTCGCCAGCTCTTGGGGAAATATGCTGTCACTACAGCGCCCAATTATCAATAGGATACATTGGGTACGTGGCTGTAAAAAGTTAGGTTAAATTATATCATACAAAATAATAACCAAAAACAATACCTAGGCCTAGCCTAGGCTATAAACAAACCTATAGGGGGTGACCAGTAGCGACATTGGTAGAGCGCTCGGTTTCTAACCAGGAGGACCGAGTTCGATTCTCGGCTGGTGGAGATAGTTGGGCAATCTCCTCACACCCCTTGCCTCTGTTCTGATCGCCTAACAGTAAAATAGGTCTATGCCAGGGTAAATAGGTTCCTCGTGACCTCATCCCTTAAACCACTAAAAAAAAAAAAAAAAAAAAAAAAAAATAGGGCCTAGGCTATAGGCTTATAGGCCTAGGGGTAGGCTACATCTTCAGTAATAGCCTAGTGCAGCCTCCACTAGGTCTGGTAGTTGTCTCATCTTATCTTGACTGTCACTATTGAGTCTCCTTTCAAGAGGCTGCGTTGCAGTTATCACGTGTTTAGAAAGGTTACAGGTCAGTGGGCGGAGCCAGAGAGGTGTGGCTTGTATTGTCACTTTCCTTGCTTCTGATTGGCTCGGGACTCTTCAATCCTGCAGTAAAAAAGGTGTCCCACCTTGCATACTTGGAAAATAAATAATGTAAGGAATTGTGCTAAGCTTGACTCCAATTCCGATTATTTTCATCCTATTTATACAATATTCTTGATACAAATATTATAGACACGCTTCAAAGCATTAATACGAATAAGAGACAATTTACCAGCCAATTTCGTAACGTCCACTTCTAGACTTTTCAAAACAATCGCGGGCTGTTTGCTGACGGGAATTTACCTTTGGCATTGACGTTAATCAACTTGAAACCTTTTCCGTTGCTCCCTGCTCCTTGTAAGTTTAGCTGTAGTAACTGAGCTACAAGAGCCATCCTATTGTTTAAAGAGAGAGTGAGATTGTCAATATAGGCTAGCTAGGTACCCGAGGCCTAACCTAACGCGCGAGTTCAGTGATTTAGGCCTTATCTTAGAAAGGACAAACTGGATTTTAGGTCACGTATGGGATATAATGTTCTAAATGTGTACTATAGCTTTGACATAGAGTATTAGTCACCATAATATAGGCCTATGTCTTTACCGCTGCATATTCAATTATTTTTCCTTAGACTTTGTGGGTTAGGCTAAATAAGGGTGATGCCGGCCATCTTGGATCAGCTGAGAACTAGGCCTAATATTTTTCATTTTTTTTACCGTAGGCTAGTTTTAGTATTTTGTCATATTCTATATCAATACTAACCCTGCGGGGGTCTGGGGGCAGTGCCGCCCCCAGGTTAGGTTAGGGTAATGACAAAATATGGTTTTAGGGGGCATGTTTTAATATTGCAAAATAGGTCTAGGCTAGGCCTAATGGGCAGCCTAAATATGAATTTCCAGAAGGAAAAACACCTTAACACACACTAATCAATGAAGAAACTGATGAGAAAAAGGATTATAGGGCCTAGGCTAATACAAAAAACACATAGCCTACATGACCTAAACTCCAATTTGACCATAGGCCTAAAGGCTAAATATAGCCTAGGCCTAGGCCCCTACTTAGCCTATAATAAAATAAATACTTATAAATCTATAATACTAGGTTAGGTTGTTTGGTTAGGGTAATGTATTTTTGTATCCAAAGGCAGTCAAAATAGACGGGAACATGTTGCGTAGTGTAAACAAGACCGGCGGTACACCCGGTAACTACATTCTTGCCTGTAAAACAAACAGCCTGCCCGAATAGGCCTACACTAGGCTATGTTGTAAATTCAGACATTTTCTGAATTTACAACATAGGCCGAGGCCTAGGCTAGGCCTATTCGGGCAAGCTGTTTGTTTTATATTTATTTATGTTTGCATTAGATGATTAGGCCTAGCCGCCTAGGCTATGTCACATAAATTAGCCTATGTCAAGACTCAAGAGTTTGAATGATTGGTTCAATGTTATTTTAATACCACAAATTTTATTGATATATTTGAAGATAAATATTGAATCTATATGCTCTAAAGATCATAAGAAAATTTGTTTTAACCCTCGGCAAAACCTAATAAAAAAGTATGGTACTAACATTTATTTTTCGTAACAAGGTTGTCAATACGGTACTTCCAGTTATCGACAGCTCTAAAGATCATATGGAAATGTGTTAAACCCTCGGAAAAACCTAACATAAAAGTATGGTACTAAAATTTAATTTTCGTAACAAGGTTGTCAATCGGTACTTTCCCGTTATCAATGTACTGTACAATCAAAGCTGAAGATTGCACAGTAAACACCGTAGACTTCATCGACTTTTACCTTCGTATAATAGACATAAATGTTTTTTTTTTTTTTTATTAACTAAGGGATTAGTACTCAACCAGCGGGGGTGTGGGGGCGGCAGCCCCCACCCATAATACTAGGTTAGGTTAGGTAAGGTTGTTAGGTTAGGCTAATGTCTTTTCAAATCACTAGCGGGGGGAGGGACGTGTCTCAACATTGATCGATAGGCCTAATGGGGAAAATAGGTTTTCCCGAGATTTCTAATTAATTACAAACACTATATATTGATGCAAATGAACAATTTTGTTTATGAAAAACACTCGGAAAATTCGTGGTATTAAAATAACATTTTTCCGAATGATTTGATCCTTGGTTTCATACTGTTGGCCTAGGCTTTGTGTTTAATGTTTTGGAAAAAAATTATTTTAATACCACAAATTTTCCGAGTTTTTTTTATAAACAAAATTGTTCATTTGCATCAATATATAGTGTTTGTAATTAATTAGAAATCTCGGGAAAACCTATTTTCCCCATAAGGCCTATCAATCGATGTTGTTCCCCGATAGTGATTTGAAAAGACATTAGCCTAACCTAACAGCCTAACCTAACCTAACCTAGTATTATGGGTGGGGGCTGCTGCCCCCACACCCCCGCTGGTTGAGTACTAATCCCTTAGTAAAAAAAAAAAAAAAAAAAAAAAAATTGGCTGTCGATTATACGAAGGAGAAAGAAAGTCGATGAAGTCTACGGTGTTTACTCTGCAATGTTCAGCTTTGATTATACATTGATAACGGGAAAGTACCGTATTGACAACCTTGTTACGAAAATTAAATTTTAGTAGCATACTTTTATATTAGGTTTTTCCGAGGTTTTAACACATTTTCATATGATCTTTAGAGCTGTCGATAACTGGAAGTACCGTATTGACAACCTTGTTACGAAAAATAAATGTTAGTAGGGCCTACCATACTTTTTTATTAGGTTTTGCCGAGGGTTAAAACAAATTTTCTTATGATCTTTAGAGCATATAGATTCAATATTTATCTTCAAATATATCAATAACATTTGTGGTATTAAAATAACATTGAACCAATGTTTTTGAAGGCCGGATTTGACAAATTATAAAAAATTTAAAATAAAAAGCACTTGTGAGTCGTGACCAAGGCAAGGGAAGGTTGAAGTTTGAATTGGGAAGGAAACTCGCGAAATTGCACGAATGATTTTACTGATTACTGTAGGCTAGGCCTACAGGTAAAAGGTAGGACCTAGGCCTAGGGAAATTATTGCATAAGTGCATCTAGCCTATAGCCTATGAGCTAAAAAAATATTGTATAGCATAGCCTACGTGAGTTGCAGTTGGGATGTGTGTACATGCTTAGATTGATATGCAGGATTCGAAGTTGCATAATAAATCGTAGGCAGTGTCCACCAACCTTTAACTGTCTTCGTGGTGCGATGTATAAGGTGTTGATTTTCGGTGTGAGCATCCTGGGTTCGAGTCCACGGACTGCCACATGTGTTTGTAAATTTCATTAATCGATTTTAGGAGTATGGTTGCTTGTTGGAAGGAACATAATAATTTAACAGGAAGGTACGACGAGGTAAGTGATGTGGTATAGCCTAGCCTAGGTGGCAATATGCGGAAATGGATTACTGTACAAGGGCATTCCGCCCCCTCTGACCCCCTTACGAAAATCTACGGTTACTCACTCCACCCCAACTGTATTTCTACCGTTTTACCCAACCAGCGCGGGGGTGTGGGGCGACAGCCCCTACCCATATCGGCCATAAGACTAGGATAGGTTAGGCTAATGTCTCTCTGAAACATTGTAAAATCTGTGTCACATGTAGATTGATAGACATTGGGGAATAGGGTGTGTCTATAATGAAGCATTTCCTCAAGAAATACAGATTCAAAACACACAAATCACATGAAAACATAGCAGAAAAGTCATGTTTTCTAATTAAAACTCTTAATGGTGCAATTATGCAAATTTACCGGCCTAGGTCTACATATAAAATGTTTGTTTTATTCCATTGCAATAAGCTAACAATAATTTATCTTTATATTCCAGCTTACGGTACTTTACAGCACCAACCATGGGAGGTTTAACCAGCAAGCACGTTGAGGAAGTGATTGGGTCTCCAGAAACTCCGGAGTGTGAGGAACAGCAGGGTACCCCCAAGAGAACCCACATATTGGCTGTTGACCCTCGTTCACCCTCTGACTACATTTCCAGAACTCCCATTGCTGTAAGATATGAGCTAATCTTCACAGCTTTGGTTATGTTTATCCATACTTTAGTTCCATGCAGTAATTATGGCTATGCAGCTAATAAACCTTGAATGTTACAATAATTATTTTTGGCAAGAATGCAGTCTTCTTCTTGTTTGTTCTGCGAGGAGGCTAGCCTTCAGACCCGTCAGTGTGCCTGGTAACCAGCATTCCCCATTAGAGAAAGTTTGAATATGGGAGATAAGGACAGCTAGAAGATGATAGTATAAGAATGACAGTAGGAGTATAGTTTGAAAAAAGTTTGAATATGAGAGATAAGGACAGCTAGAAGATGATAGTATAAGAATGACAGTAGGAGTATAGTTTGAAAAAAATCTATTATTCCTCTCCCCCTCCCTCCCCTCTCTCTCTCCTAATCCATACTTCTTTCAGGAATTTCTCCAGTATTATCATACTTTCCTTCACTCTTCCTTCTTCTAGTCCTTCCAACCCACATAACCATGCCATTCCTCTGTCCTCCCTGGTTTTCACTTCCTCCCATCCCTCTGCTCCCACACATCTCATCCTCGTTTCTAGCCCCTCCCGCTCTAATTTGTATGCTTCACATTCTGTTATTACATGCTCCACCGTCTCTTCCACCCTCTCTCCTCCTACCCAGCAGTTCCTACAGTCCTTTGCACCTCCGTTCCACCTCCATATTCTCGTGTTTAATTCCCATGCCCCAGCTCTTATCTTGAACAGAATTTTGCCTCCTAAACCCCCATCATACCACTCTTCTCTTTTCGGCTTTGACTTCTTCCTGTACATATCTAAGGTCTTTTTCCTATCCATTCCACTTCTCCATTCTCTTAACCCCCATTCCTGAATTATCTTCTCAACTATCTTTGTAATGTTTCCTCCCTCTCCAACTGTATCTCCACCCAATATTTCTTTCCATTCTGTTCCTGGTCTCTCTTGTCTCATCCCTATTCTCCTTAGCTTTCTCCTGCAATCCCCTCCCCACCTACTCCTATCCCTTGACCACTCATAGATTCTCCTAATCCAGTGTTGTTCTCCAACTTATCTAACCTAATCTTGTATTTCAATTTTGCCTTCATGATTCTTTCCCTGAAGGTGCTCCAACCCATATCCCCTCTAATTGCCTCCACTGCCGTCCATGTTTTTGCTCCTAGTGCTAGTCTACCAACTCTGTTCTGTACCCTCTCCAGCCTCTCAACCTCCTCAGTGCAAGCTATAGCCTCCAATCCACGCATTATTGCTGGTACCCCAATCCCTTTCCATAGTTTTCCATAGTCCTCTTATCACTTCATACCTATTTACCCTTTCTTTTACTTTATTTAACAAACTACCCCAGATTCTCACTCCCTTTCTTGCTTTCTCATTTATTTCTCTCTTGAACCCGTTACTACCTATCCATATTCCTAGGTACTGTATTTGTATTCCTTGACCTCCTCCATCCTCTTGCCTCCAAGCCTCCACTCTCTTTTCCCTACGCTCCTCTTCATTTACACCTACCACCATCACTTTACTCTTTTCCCCACTAAAGTTTACATCTAGTTCATTCCCAAACCTGTCCACATCTTCCAGTATTCTTTTTAGGCCTTCTTCCGTCTCTGCCATCACCACCACATCATCAGCGAAAGTTAATATTGACAGCTTCCATCCCTCCCCCTCTATTCCTTCTCCTAACTTCTTTTATCCGCTGAACCAGTTCCTCCATAAACATACCAAAAAGCAGTGGTGACAAAGTGCACCCCTGTCTCACACCTCTTCACCTCCACCCAGTCAGTCTCTCACATTCCGAGCCTGATTTTCACTCTGGTGCCTTCATACATGCTTTTTATTATCTTTATGATTTTATCACTAACTCCTGCCTTCTTCAATACCTCCCATAGCGCTTCCCGTTGTATCCTGTCGAAAAACTTTCTCTATATCTATGAAGGCCAGCCACACTGGTTGTCCTTTGTTTCTTCTCTTTTCTAGAACCTCCCCCAACACATACACGTTGTCACTTGTTCTTCTGCCCTTCCTGAAAACATTCTGTTCATCACTCAATGTGCCAATTCTCTCAATCTCACCACTCAGTCTTTCTTGTAGTATAGCCTACTTCCAAGCAATTTACTAATTACATTTATCACTGTTACCGGCCTATAATTCTTAATATCTCCTTGGTCCTTTCCTCTTCCTTTGGGTATCATCGTTACTCTAGCCTCTCTCCATTTTCCTGGTACCTTCTCTTCTTCCATGATCCTATTCATTAATGTCTTCATGTTCCTCACCAAGCTCTCTCCTCCTTCTAGAATCATTTCTGGCGCTAGTTCATCTATTCCGGCTGCTTTTCCCCTTCTTAGTCTTTCCATAATTTTCCTCACCTCCTCGTATGATATCTCTTTTTCTATGTGTTACCGGGTGTACCGCCCGTCTTGTTTACACTACGCGGACGCTCACCATCATGTTCCCGTCTATTTTGACTGCCTTTGGATACAAAAATACGTTCCCCTAACCAAACAACCTAACCTAACCTAACCTAACCTAGTATTATAGATTTATAAGTATATATTTTATTATAAGTATTTATAGATGATTAATGTTGTAGGCCTATGTCGGTAGTGGTACACCCGGTAACTACATCCTTCCCTTATTTTTAAATATCGTTGGTAAAAGTATGCATACATAATTTTAAAGATAGTGGTCCACACAGGTTGCAATTTCAGTCTCATGTGCTAATGGTGTCGCTCCTGGTAGCCCTGTTTTGGGCTGCTCGAACCTGTTCAGCGCTTTCATTAATTCTATGGTGGTGTTCATGGATATTGTGATTAATAACAATGTGTTCCTTATAATTTAAAATGTAAAACTTGCAAACTAAATAAACCAAAATTGGGACAAGGACAATATAAAGTCAAATTAAATTATCAAAATCGCTATGTGGAAACAACGCTTACTAAAATGAAAATTATTAAATAAAAGAACACAATCCACCACATAGGGTGTACATCACTACATGAGCAAGTTAATCTGTTTCCCAAGCAAACCAATCGCACATATAACAACGCACTATCGTCACGTTAAAGGAAGTAGTCAAGTTTGGGAAGTCCGGGACGTTCTGGCAAATTTTACTAAACTGCATGAATAAAGAAACTACATGTTAAATGTCAAAATATTATTTAAAATCAAATTTGCAACATGACAAGACATTAACAATAGTAAAAAATACAAATATTGATAAGATATCTATACTATTACAAAATAATATATAAAATACAGTACAGCACTCACTAACGATAGTGCTATCGGGTAGGTACCTGTAAGCATAGCATGCCTCAAGTGACCCCTATCAATAACTACCCTACAAATAACCTACATTTATAGCACAAATAAACTAAGGAAATCGCAAAAGTAAGCAATTGATACTATCGACAATGAATACATATAATATAAAGAGAAATACTTGCAAAATATGAAGTAACAACAGATTTAAACAAAGAGTACTCTTTTAACAAGACCAATAAATTTAAAAAATCATCAATATTAATAATAATAATAATAATAATAATAGAAAAAGAAAAAGAAAAAGATAAACAATAAATACAGACAAAAAGTAAGCAGAGGTTATACAAGAAACTTCAAGTTAAAAATGCTTGATTAAAATTATTGATGTCAAATTTTAGAATACAGTCACAATAATTGACCCTAAAAAGATTAAATTTATGGAACAATTTACTTGCCTCAAAACCTCTGTCCACTAAGAGTCTGTATAGTAACCTAGCTCTAGCCCAAAAGTCATCTACTTTAGTGCAGATTTTACAAAATCTTATTAATTGGGAATAAAAACAATTATAAGTGATTTTACTATCGATATTACTACTAGGGAAAGGAAAGTTTATTACGTTAAAATTAAAATCATCAACTTTGTGATATACTTTAACCCTTAATTAGCGGCGAGCAACATAAGTCGAGTTAAAAAAAGCTGGACTATGTGGCGGCGCTCGACATAGGTCGAGTGGCAATTTCAGCACGTAATGTGGCTGAGAGAGAGAGACAAGTGGTGGCAGGAGACTAGCGAGCGTATGACTGCTCCAGACCACCGCGGCGAACCTACTGACACAAATCTCAGCTCCCTCCTCCCTCTCTCACTCGCTACATACTCAATTATGTACCGAAACTACCGAATTACCTGCTTTTTGCACTCGCGTTGCACGGTTATTGCAAGAAAACTATCCATCATACAAGGATCGTTATGGTGTCATTCGAAAGCTCTGTTTATGCCCTTTCAGGGATAGGTACTTGTTTTACGTTCTGGGTCTTATTTAGGCATGAAAATGATCACGTAAACAGCCCTATTTTGGCTAAAAACACCCCGCTGTGCGGTACATATAATAAACCGCATAGGCCGCTCGTAAGGTGTTAAGTATGCACTGTTCATTAACAATCTCTATATTTATATCAAGAACATTTTCAACTTTATAATTTACGTTACATTGTGTGAGGGGAATAGAATTAGGGTAAATAAGTTTAGCAACTTGATTAAAATTTAACAAATTGCAAACAAGAATATCATCAATATATCTACTATTATTACTTAACCCGGGAGCTGCGGGGAGACTCTTAAGAGTTCCCCCGGCGCACTGCGGGGAGACTCTTAAGAGTCAGAGAAAATAAAAATCAACTTTTGACATCGAAAAAAAAATATTTTTTTATATTTTTTTTTTTTTATTTTTTATTTTTTTTTTGGCCCCTGGGCCATGCAAAATCTCAGTCCTCTACCTCCCCTCCTTCCCCACTTTCCTCCTCTCCTTCAGTTATCACCTATTTTCCCTGTTATTCCCTTATTCTGAGGTATATTTTCGTGCTAACATTAGAAATCCGATTGGAGGGTGTGGTCATCACTGATAGCAAGCGAGTGCAAGAGAGAGAGAGAGTATCGATCGACTGTGTCTCAGTGGCCTTGGGGGAAATTGGCGGGAAAGCAGATTGCCTCACCCATACATTATACAACTCGCGGGCTATATCTCCGATTTTGACCATCCAAACGCTGTTTTCACTCGTTTTATTGTTGTTTCAGGTTAATACCTTTATAATCAACCCATAATAGGCGCATATGGATAAGTATTAATGCTATTAATGGCACAATGAATATTTTAGTGGCGGAAACACCTCAAATACGTCAGCACAGGGGGACGTTTCCAATTACCCCCATGCGCACTTCAGAGGTTAACAGTTTAGCAAGTGCTAATTTTTCTGGAATTTTATTTTTCTTGCTACTGTCAACTAAGTCTTTTATATATTTAAATTCTAAAGCAAGCAAGAATAAGTCTGCAATTAAAGGGCTAGCATTTCCACCCATAGGAATTCCTAATATTTGTTTGAAAATGTACGGCCCGAATCTAACATAAGTATTGAAAAGGAGGAATTTAAGGGCATCTTTAAGTTTAGTTCTATCAAAATATACAGAACTAGTGGGAGTAGAGCTAAGTGATGCATTATTAAAATATGTATAAACATTTATGAAATAATTACCATTCCTAACGAACCTGTCAAAGTGCAAATCTATAATAAAGCAAAGCTCTGAATATACTAAATCTAAAGGCAAATTGGTATACAAAGTTGAAAAGTCGAAGCTATGTACCGAGGTAACTTTCGGCATGGTATTTATTTTATCAATAACTTCTAACGAATTGTCAACACTCCAATAATAGTTAATGCCAGTTCTTCTCATGATGGTATTACAATATCTTTTATGAGTACTTTTAATGTATTTTAAGCAATTTACTACTTGTTCTGATAGAGTTTTAGTGGTAGCAAATTTTGCTCCGGCAATAAAGCGATATTTATAAGGTCTTTTATGAAATTTAGGTAACATGTATAATTTTGCAATGCACTTGTTCTTATCAGAAAGTTTAATATCAAATATTATATTTTTCTTGGTATGTTCATCGATTAAGTTATCAATATTCAGATTATTTTGAATTTCATAAACAGAATTACCGCAAATATTTTTACGTAATATGTTACCCTTAATACCTAATTCTTTTTTCATATTTTCAAGATAAAATTTCTTACATGTGAAGCTATAATTATTGCTGGCTTTATCTACTGTAGTGATTACAAAATGTTTATGTAAATTTATTAAATCAGCTTTAAGCTTATTATAATTATAGTCTATAAAATCTGAAAGATTAAATTCATTTTTAAGCGAGAAAATTTTATTTCTAATTAACTTAATTAATAATTTAGACCATGCTTCTAGTTCTCTCGCATTGCAGCACGCAATTTTTAACAATTTATCTTTTAATTTATTGACTGAAAAAACAATATCTTTTAAAATTATGTCCCATGTTACTTTATTACTCCCTATTCTAAATTTAAACCCTTTACGACATAGCTCCGCTAATTTGTCGTTTGCAAAATGTTTAACTAGTTCTACATCACCTGTTAATATGTGACATATCGGACTATAAATGAACTTTGCTAGTGCATCACGTCTGCTAGCTGGCATATCCATGACTCTTTCACACACACATTTATTATTATTGAAAATATCATTATCTGAAAGATTTCCTAAAACTTTATTATAATTACAAATAATAGACCCAACAGGTCGTTCATATGAATACACTATTAATGGTTTGAAATCTTTACAACCATCTGGTAACATGGACTTAACTTTCTTTGAATTAATAAGACTGTTAACATTAATTTTGTCTAAAATTTTAGAGGAATAATTTAAAGTGGACAGGACTTTATCTTTAATACGGTTATCTTTGGATTTCTTAGAATTAGCTCTAATATATCCCATAAAAGCAAAGACTATATTCTTAAATTTATTTGTGAAATTATGTTTATTATTTAGAATATTTTCTATTAAAGGAGCAAAACTTTTCTTTTGTAGGCCTTTCAATGAATCTTTTAATTTTTTAATTTCCTGTTTGTTGTTGTTGTTGTTCCCCAAGCTGCCTGGCCGAACAGCCCCAAGGCCCCGAGCAAGGCCAAGGCCATAACCGAGCACCCCCACAGAACCCTCCCTGCCGACCACAATAAAGCCTGGGTGAACGAAGCCACTCCATGGCGGGGAGCTGAGGAGGGTGCGGAAACACCCGGGAAACCAAAGACCCACCCAGGGCCCTGTGCCCCTCAGCAATTATGAAGAGAAAGTTGAGGGGCAAAAGAAAAATGTGACGCTTTGGCTTCCAATGTTGGTAGATTGGGAGGTCAATCCACGGAAGAGACGCCGTCACTTGAGATCTAGAAAATATATAAGTACTGTAAAAGGAACAGTCAGAGTAAGCTATGGGTATGGCAGAGATCGCTCAGTTCTCACTCTGATAGACCAGCTCATCACCACATAACTAGAACTCAATCCTCTCAGCATCAGCTAGGAAAGGCCCTAGAAAGCCGCCTTTGGCGGGGGGATAGCTCCCCTATTTCAACCCCTTTCGGGGTTGGGCACCCGCCTTTTCCTGTTTGTTCCTGCCTTCCCCATACTTTATGCAGGTTTATTTCAAATTTCTGCACAGAACTTGACTCAAAGGGTAGCAGACTCCTTCCTCTCCACCCTCCTCTCACTTACTTATGCCTAATACAGTAGGCTACCATAATCTCTTGTAAGGATGTACTTTCTGCCCTCTCAGGGATTAATACTAAGAAGGCGTACAGACTGGATGGTATTCCTCCTGTTGTACTAAAAAAACTGGGTGAGGATGTAGTATTTAGGCGTACGGTACCGCCTGCCATATTTACGCTACTCACAAGCTCGCGATCATGTTCCCATCTATTTTGACTGCCGTGGGATATGATAATATCGATTTTGCGATTTCCTTAGTTTATTTGTGCTATAAATGTAGGTAATTTGTAGGGTAGTTATTGATAGGGGTCACTTGAGGCATGCTATGCTTACAGGTACCTACCCGATAGCACTATCGTTAGTGAGTGCTGTACTGTATTTTATATATTATTTTGTAATAGTATAGATATCTTATCAATATTTGTATTTTGTACTATTTTAATGTCTTGTCATGTTGCAAATTTGATTTTAAATAATATTTTGACATTTAACATATAGTTTCTTTATTCATGCAGAGTTTAGTAAAATTTGCCAGAACGTCCCGGACTTCCCAAACTTGACTACTTCCTTTAACGTGACGATAGTGCGTTGTTATATGTGCGATTAGTTTGCTTGGGAAACAGATTAACTTGCTCATGTAGTAATGTACACCCTATGTGGTGGATTGTGTTCTTTTATTTCATAATTTTCATTTTAGTAAACGTTGTTTCCACATAGCGATTTTGATAATTTAATTTGACTTTATATTGTCCTTGTCCCAATTTTGGTTTGTTTAGTTTGCAAGTTTTACATTTTAATAGGTTGAGCCCCCTCACCCCCTGATGACTTATTGTCATCATCATATACTGTATATTGCCAGCAGGGAGCAAATACCGAAAATATATTTGGGAACTTAACCGCAAGCACACAACCTATATGAACATGACAAGCGTACACCCGGATACACATCCTTCCCAAAACATGTTCTTCCGTGCTGACTCCTTGCCTTGCCAAATTCTTTCGTCTCTATCCTGCTACGGGCTGTGGCATGGTCGGTAGCGCTCTGGCTGCAGATTGAAGTGTCGGCAGTTCAAGCCCAGGCTGTGTTTTTGTTTTTTTTGTTTTTTTTAATGTGTGAGAAGTTTAACCAGACCACTGAGTTCCCCAAAAGAGCTCTCATAGGGCTGGCTCAAGCCCAGGCTGTGCCATTGGTAGATATCAAGTGTTTGGTCAGCTCGGTTTAGCGATTTGTGGCAAATGTCCAATTAAATGTGGCGAGAACTGGCGTGTTTACCATGATGTCACTATTGTCAATGACGGGAACACTCGACATGGAAAATGGTTGAATCTGTAGTCGTTTTTATGTGAGAAATTTATAAATTGTATGCATATTTACAGCTCAACATTTGGCTTCACCACTATCTGGTCAAGGGACTACGATATATAAATTTAACAGAAAACTATACTATCATTAAGAAATAGGCCTTACAAGCGACATCCCTTGACTCTGGATCAAGATAAACATTAAAAAACACTGCCTGTATGTTTATTGTTGGCGAGATTGGATTATTTCTTGATGTGCAGCACATCTTCAGGACCTTGTTCGATGTTTTGCAGAGGTTGAGTATTGAATTGAAAGGTACTAATTAAGAATAACAGACCTGTCCACGAGCGTGTGTGATGGGGGCAAGTATCCTATGTTTACATATGTCGTTACACGAATCAGGTGTAACTCTCCCAACTGATGGCCAAAGATGCCTACGGCGTATTAAATTATTATTATTTTCTGGAGTTTAATGGAATTATATCGATATTGCCCATATGCATATTACAGTATATCATGCCAAGTTATGACCCTGTAGTAAACTTCGTTTTTTTTCTTCATCCCTGTAGTTCACCTATAAGGGCTGCTCTATGGTGATCTCCTTGCTTATCTTACTAACTCTTCGTCAGCCTCCCTTCGGGATTTCGGTGAGACTTTTTCTATTGTGCTAGACATATCGAAGGCCATCAATAGTCTGGCACAAATAATTTATTTCCTTTCTGACCATTCCATAGCTGCAGTTGTGGACGGCCATCGCTTACTTCCTTCAACCTATCAACTACAGGGTTCTAGGGGCATAGGTCATTGCGCTTCTAATAGATGAAGCCTACACCTTTCTCCTCAAGGATTTGATTTGGCAGCAGTTCTCTAAACTTTCCCCAGCCACATCTATTTCTGGTCATAGTGGCGGCCTCGGCCCTACCACCGGCGGAGATGGTATCTACGAAGTAGCAAAACTTGTCCACCATCTCCAGCGACTCTTTGCCAAAGTTCACACTCTCGAGCCGGTCATTCTATAGGCCTACATACAAATTTCTCAACTTTGAACTTATTCCTCAGCAGAGGTCCTTTTATTCTAGTACAGCTCTTTTTCCCATGGTGTATGTACCGGGTACAGTATATACACAGGCACATACCCCATAGCTGGCGGTGGCCGACTCGAGACAGAGCCCGAACAGGAACAACACAACACAAAAATTCACGCACATCTAGGTCGCCCAGGGAGAGACCCAGAGACACAAGCCCAATTGGGGTCTCCAGCAAAAGATTCCCAGGTCCCAGACTTCCCGGAGAGGTTCCAGTCTCAGCAGGCAGACTCGCAGCGAAGCTTTGTCACCACACATCCAGGCATGACCCTTCATATATACCGGCTCCCCGAGCCAGGAGCCTAACCCTTCCCATGGTGTCTATCTATCTATATACTCAGGCACATACCCCATTATTATATTATATTTATTTATTTATTATTTATTTTATTTTTTTTTAAAGCTGGGGTGGCTGACTCGAGACAGGGACAACACAACACAACATAAAAACAAATTCACACACATCTAGGTCGCCCAGGAGGACCCAGAGATCCTGGGTCCCATGGTGTACCCAGCAAAATACAAATGAGTGTACAGTCAGTTCTCGTAATACATGCCTGCCTCATACATGAAAACCCTAATACGGGCCTGGGGGTCAGAACAAAAAAATCTCAATAGGCGTCTACGCTTCCTAATACGCGTTTCGGGAGCCCAAAAATGGCCAAATCCGCCCTTTTTACCTAATATACGTGGACACCCATCATTTCACGTGGCACCAGATATCCTCACATTATGAGGATATTACTTACCACATAAGACTTTATTTGAAACCATAGTCATATTTAGCTGCCATTTAGGACGTGAGACTGTAACCACATTCTCTGTGGACTAAACGGTCTTAAACTTGTATGTACGTAACTCATCGTCATGTTTCCGCGGCTTTGTCAGACACGGCACTTGACTTAACTCTGTTTTGATGGGGTCCCGGGCATTCAATTCCTTCATCATTACCATCAAGCCCACCGTCCCTATCACTGAATGCACTAGAGGCCATAATAAACGGGAGAGATATAAGGTTCAGGCACATATAAGCAGGTAAAAGGCGGGTGTACTTAGAGCGTCAGGCTAGTGTATGTATCCTTGCTAATGCTCCTAACTGTACCATACCACAATGACAGTATTGATAGCAATATTGATTTCTGGTTGTCTTGACAGGTATCCAATACACCCGATAAAGATGGAGACCAGACACCTTGTGACAAGAATGTGGTGAAAACATTGACAGTGGATCCTCGTTCTCCCACCATTGAGGTAATTATTTTATATATTTTTCAATACTGTAAATAAAATATGAAAAATATTACTATAATTATTATTATTTTTTTTTTTTTTTTTTTTTTTTTTTTTTTTAAAGAGACAATGAACGGAGGAAGGAAAAACACAGATAAAACAAAAAGGTCCATGTGCCTAAAGGCATCCTCCATTCATAAAATGTTTGTAACAACTGGATTTAAACTTGTAGATTGGAAGTTTGTGGAAAGCAACTTGAAGGAAGTGAATTCCAAAGAGTAGTAGTTCTAGGGATAAATTAATTTTGATAAGCAGAAGTTCTGCATTGTGGAGGAGAAAGTGTAAATTCATGGGCACTCTCAGCTGCCCTAGTTCTACGGGGAAAGATGTGGAGAGGCGGCACAATTGAAGCAAGTTCCTCGGAACAATTGCTGTGAAAATATCTAGAATAATGCAAGGGATGCAAAGTTTCTTCGTATGGATAATGTAGGAAGGTCCTGTGTGATTGCAGGGTTATTGATTAATCTATAGATTTATTTTGAATTTTGTCCAACTGCCTCAATGTAACCACTCCACTTCCACTCCACAGAGGTGAACAGTAATCCATCTGAGAACGCACATGACTTTTATATATTACGCCCAACTGCTCGTCAGTGAAGAATTCTCGAACTCTGTACAGGAGTCCCAGTTTTCTAGAGGCATTCTTAGCAATGCTTCTAACATAATGTGTCCAGCTCAAGTTAGTAGTTAATGTTACACCGAGAATGTCAATACTAGGGGAAGTGGGAATATTTACATCATTAAAAAATATATGGGAGTCAGTGAGATTCTGTCGGTTAGAAAATTGAATGTACTTGGTTTTCTGTGCATTAAAGGAAACTAGATTCTTTTGTCCCCATTCATTAATTCTAGAAAGGTCCTGGTTCAGAGAAATTGCAGTGTTTATTTTTGAATTTATAAGATCGGGTTGGGTGAAAGAATTGGTAAATGTGAAGGAACTGTGGAGTGTTGAGTCATCTGCGTAGGAATGTATTGGATTAGGAGTGGTAGATATGAGATCATTGATATGAATGAGGAACAGAGTTGGGGCCAAAACTGATCCCTGGGGAACACCAGCATTTATTGAGTGAAATTGAGAATAAAGGCCATCTACCATTACACATATTTTTCTGTTATGAAGATAAGAAGAAATTAGTGGAACTAATGATGCAAGGCCGTAGTGTGACATCTTCGACAATAAGGATTGATGCCAGACTCTATCAAATGCCTTTGATATATCCAGTGCTATTGTATGTGTTTCACCATGTTGGTCTGTAGCTTGGTTGATTTGATGCATAAGAAGGCAAAGAATGTCTGCAGTTGATCGACATCGTCTAAAACCATATTGCCTATCACTGATTAATTTATTATTCTCAAGATGCTTAATTATGTGATTATTTAATATAATTTCAAAGACTACCAAGAGTGGAAGTTATAGCTATTGGTCTGTAGTTTGATGGATCTCAAGAGGCACCTTTTTTAGGAACTGGATGGATGTTTGCTTCTTTCTAGGGTACTGGGAAGCATGAGGTATGAGTACACAGACGGAAAAAATTTGCCAATACAGGAGCGAGCACCAAAGAGCAATTCTTAAGTACTATTGGAGGAATTTCATCTGGACCAGGAGCCTTATCTACTGAGAGATTCTGCAAAATAGTTTTGACATGTCTGGTGTGGATCTTAAGTGAGGGAATTTCAGGCGAATCAAAATTAAGTACAGGGACATCTTGATTTATTTCATCTAAGGTTGAGTTGGTGGAGAAAATATCCGCAAGAAGGTTAGCTTTACCTCGTAGGTCACTTACAAGATTGCCAGTCAGAGATTGTAATGGTGGAATGGATGAAGCAGTAGTGAAGTTGGATTTGAATGAGTTAAGAGTAGACCAAATATTTTGTTATCATTTGGATTATTTAGAAGTTTATTTGCCTGCTTGTGGAGAAAGTTTTGCTTTAGTTAGGTTTAATACAGTTTTGGCATGATTTCTGATGTTTCTAAAGTACAGTAAACTTCCGTTAATCCGAAGGGCAGCGGACCGGCTCTCGTTCGGATTAGTGGATTTTTCGGATTATCGGACTTTACCCCTATGAACCTGTGTATGACGAAAACATTGAGGCATTAGGCCACTCAAATGACACATAATGGAGCACACACATATCATATGTTCATGAATTCACTTTAAAAGTTTACCATTGTCATTGTAGCCTATTATCTACTTCAAAACATTCAGATTAATGGTCAAAGGAATCTGCTGATATAAACGTCTTCTTCTTCTTCCGTCTACTAGCGAGTTTGTCTTGCTCTTGAAGATCAGATGTGGTTCGGGAAGTAATGCCTTAACAACGGCACTTCCCTGAGAGGTTCTTGTAATTTTCCTTTTGTGATTTTCCTTTTGTGACGTGCTCTGTTATATTATATTGTATTGAAAGCACCCTTGTCTTGTTGTCTTGAAAGCACCCTTGGGATGCTCCGATCACTGAACTATAAATAGTAGCGTATCGGAACATCCAAAGGTGCGTTTTCAAGCTCAAGACTAATACGTCCAAAGGTGCGTTTTCAAGCTCAAGACTGAATGCGCTTGCAGAAAATGCGGTGCAAGCCAGTAGCGCATCGGAGCGTCCCAAGGATGCGTTCAAGAGCAAAACAAACTCTCTAGCAGACGATGTGGAAGAAGAAGAAGACGAAGGTGTTTACGATTATATCAGTAGCTTCCTTTGACCATTAATCTGAATGTTTTGAAGTAGATAATAGGCTACAATGACAATGGTAAACTTTTAAAGTGAATTCATGAACATATGATATGTGTGTGCTCCATTATGTGTCATTTGAGTGGCCTAATGCCTCAAAAAGGGGACTTTGGGACTTCTTGAAAGGTGCGTTTTCAAGCTCAAGACTGAATGCGCTTGCAGAAAATGCGGTGCAAGCCAGTAGCGCATCGGAGCGTCCCAAGGATGCGTTCAAGAGCAAAACAAACTCTCTAGCAGACAATGTGGAAGAAGAAGAAGACGAAGGTGTTTACGATTATATCAGTAGCTTCCTTTGACCATTAATCTGAATGTTTTGAAGTAGATAATAGGCTACAATGACAATGGTAAACTTTTAAAGTGAATTCATGAACATATGATATGTGTGTGCTCCATTATGTGTCATTTGAGTGGCCTAATGCCTCAAAAAGGGGACTTTGGGACTTCTTGAAATTCGGACCATCGGGTGAATTCGGATTTGGCCTCAAATTGAAAAATTCGGACTATTGGGAGATTCGAATCATCGGTCGTCGGATTAACGGACTTTTACTGTAATTAACCCAGGAACTGCGGGGAGACTCTTAAGAGTTCCCCCGGCGGACTGCGGGAAGACTCTTAAGAGTCAGAGAAAAAAAAATCAACTTTAACCCTCCAGCCCCGGGGGCTATAGCTTACGACTGTGCTCCGGTACCGGGTGTTTTGACGATCTTTGGCCTATGTTAACTACTCTGTAAGTCAATGAATATGTCATGTAATGTTGTGAATAAAAAAGAATAATGTTCCACAAACCTTCCTCTGTCGAATGGCGTTGAGTAGAGGTCTCTAGCCCCTCTGGTTGCATAATGGTGAGCGCGGGAAGACGAGTGCTTTTCGGCGGCAAATTCTTCCCGCGTTCGGACGCGTCGCCCCGGCCATGGCTACGACGCACCTAGCCGCTCGCCGCGCCAAAGTATTTATCTCCCTTAGACGATTTTAGTGTTTGATATTGAGAATGTGATGTTTATTTGATATTTTCTAGTTATTTTGAGGCCAATTATATAAAATATGTTTATTAGGGTATCACTGTCACTGATATTGCTAATTTTCACTCGATACCGTACATTTTATTAGTAATTGAGGTAGCTTATTGTTGTATTAGGCACTGATTATTCGTTATCACAGGTGTTTATTATACTTTGGCCATCAAATATTAGGTCTTGTGTCACTTTCACTTTGACAAATATGCTTTAGAGAGTGTCACTGTCACTGATAATGCTCATTTTCACTCGATACCGTACATTTTATTAGTAATTGAGGTAGGTTATTGTTGTATTAGGCACTGATTATTCGTTATCACAGGTGTTTATTATACTTTGGCCATCAAATATTAGGTCTTGTGTCACTTTCACTTTGACAAATATGCTTTAGAGAGTGTCACTGTCACTGATAATGCTCATTTTCACTCGATACCGTACATTTTATTAGTAATTGAGGTAGGTTATTGTTGTATTAGGCACTGATTATTCGTTATCACAGGTGTTTATTATACTTTGGCCATCAAATATTAGGTCTTGTGTCACTTTCACTTAGTTATATGATTTGTAAACGTTTTATATAAAATTTATTGTGTCTTTTTTCACTGATTTATATATTTCTATAGGTTCTAATCATATGAATGTCACTTGGTATATACATATGTGTAACTTTCACATATTATTATGGTGTAATTGTATTTGTATCAATGTTCTCATAATACATGACTTGTATTACAATACATTGGTTTTCTTCCACTTTTTGCCTATATATAATTATAGTGTACATATTGTCATTTTATTTGGCAATTTCAGTATGATTATTAGAACTCCAGCTTGGAGTGGTAATCAAAGAAGCAATCTACAGCACAGAGTGCCACCTTGCACTCCACACACTCCAGGGTTGACTTTTTACCTGACCTCGGCTTCACCCTGCTGTTGTAGCAGACATGGCACCGCTTCTGCTGTGTTCTTCCGGATTCATTCTGAGGCAGGGAACCAAGCCTGTGCCTAATCAAGTATTGAGCAGACTGCAAGCGGTCAATAACGGCGGGCCCAGGATGTGCCACTGCCCTCTGTGGCATAGCATACTTCTCCAGGAGCTCCGTCAACACCTGCTTTTGGAACCTCCGCAGGCTATTGAACTTCATGGGTGTGTTCACATTCCGAAGCTTGTATATGTTGTAGGCATTCAGAACTGACATGTCCACCATATGCAGAAAGAACTTTTTGTACCATCTGCACGAGGTACGCAGGCAGTCAATGAAGCCTATCTGCATGTCGGACTTGTCCACCAGCCTCATGTTGATGTTGTAGTCCAGGACAGCATCGGGCTTGGTCACCCTGGCCTGGGTGCGGCGATCCACCTTGCCAGTCTCCACCATTTCCCCCTTGTGGATGGTGGTCAGGAGGTTGACCTTCCGCTGGTCGTGCCAGTGGATAGCCAGAATGGGCCCCGACTTCTTCTTGAACACATCACCTTTTTTGGTCTTTGGAGGGAAAGGTGGCATGCCCTTCCTTTTCCCTCGTACTGTGCCTACAGTCCCCGTCTTGCGCTCATGCAGGTACTGTGAGAGAGTGGGGGACGTGTAATAATTGTCCGTGTAGAGGACGTGATTCTTATGAAAGTAGCGGTCCATCATGGCTTGCACCACTGCTCCGCCAAAGCCAATGAGGGGGTCCACAAGCAAGTCCCCTTCCTTCCCGCTGTAGACCAGGAAGTCCAGGACATAGCCAGTTTGGCAGTCGCACAACACAAAGAATTTTATGCCAAAGCGATGTCTTTTTGAGGGGATGTACTGCCGGAAGCTGAGTTTTCCCCGGAACAGCACAAGAGACTCGTCAATGACGACCTTGCGGAAGGGCTTGAAGTAGGAGGTGAAGCGTTCTCGCATCATCTCATACAACGTCCTAATCTTCCACAGCTTGTCTGGGAGGTGGACGTCAAGGTTGGTGACAAGATGGAGTGCTGCGAGGATATCAAGGTACCGGTCGCGAGACATATATTTCCCGAAGGCAGGGGTGGATATCAGATCATTGGTGATCCAATAGTCAGGCAACCTATGCTTCTTGACATGAGGCATTAGCATGGTGAGTGCCAGGAACACCATGAACTCTTATGAGTCACTGGGGTCCACTGCCTCATGTGGCCCTTGGTCACCTTTCCCAAAAAGTGGACCTGGAATTGGTGCTGCTTATTTGTCTCTTTGACAACATAGCCTACCACCTCCTCATCAAAGAAGGCCTCAAACAGTTCGTGTGGTGGAGCATTGGGGCCTGCAGGAAAATTGGGGGTAACGCCTGAACCCTCCAGTACCTCATCAAAAGCTGGCACATCAGGGTTGTATGCATCCTCATCAACTACGTCTTGCCACTGAAAAACGTAGAATGGGTCTTGTCTACGCTGACGAGGAGCTCCAGCTGGTGGCCCAGCACGCACACGGCCAACTCGGGAGGCGCGCGGCCAGGGCGGCGGCCAGGGCGGTGGGCAGCACGACGGGCAGCACGACGCCGGGCCAAGCGGATGGGTCGAGGGTCGTCGATGTCCATATAGTCATCGTCAGAGTGGTCATCTTGCCCTGACGGTGGACCTATGTAATCATGGCCAGAGTCTTGAGAGAGGTGCCCTTCATCATCAGTGGCCCCCACATAATCTGGCGGGGAACCAGTGATGCGTGGGCGGCGTGCGGGTGGGTGAGGTGGGGAAGGAGTGGCAGGTGAGGCTGTGTCCCCCCGAGGTCCCGGGCTCCTTGGCCTGCGACGAGTGACAGAAAGCAATGTTTCACTGTCACTAGGCCCAGGTATTGGTGATGCGAGCTCAAAGACTTCTTCAGGAAGACCTGTTGAAGGCGGGAGAGGTGGGGAGGACCGTGGGGAAAGTTGCGGGGACGTATGGCTGGGGCCGGCCGGGGTGGACGCCGCGGGAGCCTCGAACAAAACTCTCTTACTTTTCTTAATTTTCTTGGTATATTTCCTACCTTTCCCCTTTTCGGCAGCAGTATGTCTCCTGTCGGGGGACCTAGGAGGCAAATAGGCCGAAAGTGTGGGGTCCTCAACCCTTGGCAATGGTGGGGGTGGTGGGGAAGAATGCGGGGCATCCGGGTCATCTTGGGTGGCGTGGGTAGATAAGGGAGACAATGGCGGACGAGAAGGGTCACCACGCTGACCCTCACTCACAGCCTCATCCTCACCAAGTAGTTTTGCTTGTTCCCTAGCTGCCGAGGCCGCCTTCTCAAGTATTTTCTGCTTATACAAATGTAGCTTGAAAGGCGATTTACCTGGGGAAGGGCTTGGCGTCGTGTCACTTAAGCGAAATTTGGTGAGTGACCTTGAACTCTCCCACTCGCTCACTCTCTCAAGTTCACTGTCTTTAGGTAAACCAGCTTCCTCAACAACTGGTACATCACCTTCATCACTCTCATCACTGTCATGTTCTCTCGCAAATCCCAGGAATTGCTCTTCTTTATCACTCTCATGGCCATAATCACTCGACTTATAATTACTGGAGTCGTCACTGACTTCATCATCAACATTATGCTTGGCATCAGCTCGCTCATAAAGTCTCAATGTCGTCTCAATACCTCCGGGAGATAACACATTTAGGCGATGGCGTCGGGGTAAGGCGCGACGAACAAGCAAGGGCGTCGTAGGAAGCACGGTATCGGACACAGCGGAATCACTATTTGGCGTACTGTCCATGATGGCGTCGGGGTAGATACTGTTGCTGTGGCGGAGTTTACGCCTGGTGGCGCCACCTACCGTCCCACGATACCGAAAATGTACGCGCGGCATTCGAAAGCACGCATGCAAGCAATGGGCGTTCAAGAGCCCTTCCGGGTTGCGCGGGCCGAGGTTGTTATGGGCGTTCAAGAGCCCATCCGGGTTGGAGGGGTTAAACATCGATTTTTTTTTTTGGGGGGGGGGCCTGGGCCATGCAAAATATCACTCCTCTACCTCCCCCACTTTCCTCCGCTCCTTCAGTTATCCCCTATTTTCCCTGTTATTCCCTTATTCTGAGGTATATTTTCGTGCTAACATTAGCGAGTTGCAAGCAGGGCATTGTCATCAGTGTTAGCAAGCGAGTGCAAAAGAGCGAGAGAGAATATCGATCGACTGTGTCTCAGTGGCCTTGGGGGAAATTGGCGGGAAAGCAGGTTGCCTCACCCATACATTATATAACTTGCAGCCTATATCTCCGATTTTGACCATCCAAACGCTGTTTTCACTCGTTTTATTGTTGTTTCAGGTTAATACCTTTATAATCAACCCATAATAGGCGCGTATGGATAAGTATTAATGCTATTTATGGTAAAATTAATATTTTAGTGATGGAAACGGCTCAAATACGTCAGCACAGGGGGACGTTTCTAATTACCCCCATGCGCACTTGTTAGGTTAAAGGCTTCATGTGTTTTTTATCTTGTGTATGCATTGTAGGCTATTTCTTTTTGTTCAGTTACTATAGCACAATTATGGTCAAACCATTTAGGTGAATTAGATCTTTTACTGTACTTTTGATGAGGAATAAAAGTTTCCATTCCAATTTTTACAAAATCTTGTATGTGGCTCAAGGTGGAGTGTGTATCATTAGAAAAGAAAGAGGTCCAGGGAATATCAATAAAGAAACCTTGAAGACCCTCCCAGTCTGCCCTATCGTAATGCCATTTAGTCACCAAAACATATTATAATTATATATCATATTATAATCTACAGTGTATTAAGGGAAGATGGGTTGTTTTTCTAGACACCCTTTTCCCTCGTGTTTAGCCACATTAGTTTTCATATTTTAAGATGTTTGCCCCATTACTTTGTCAATTTTAAGACCTTGCGCCCCATTTCTTTGTCAATATTAAGACCTTTCGTGCTATTTAGGTGTTAATTTTTTTCCTGGCGAACGATAGTGAGCCTGTAATTTGGGAAGAACCGGTACATTTTTCTACCAAAAAATGTACAAATTAATCTACAAGGGGGATGTAATGGATTTAATTTTTGTTTTTAAGTTTGATGAAGGTCTAGGGAGGAAACTAGAAAAATAATGAATAAATGAAAAAAAAAAAAAAAAAAAGTGAACCAACTCCCCTTTAACCCCTCCAACCCGGATGGGCTCTTGAACGCCCATAACAACCTCGGCCCGCGCAACCCGGAAGGGCTCTTGAACGCCCATTGCTTGCATGCGTGCTTTCGAATGCCGCGCGTACATTTTCGGTATCGTGGGACGGTAGGTGGCGCCACCAGGCGTAAACTCCGCCACAGCAACAGTATCTACCCCGACGCCATCATGGACAGTACGCCAAATAGTGATTCCGCTGTGTCCGATACCGTGCTTCCTACGACGCCCTTGCTTGTTCGTCGCGCCTTACCCCGACGCCATCGCCTAAATGTGTTATCTCCCGGAGGTATTGAGACGACATTGAGACTTTATGAGCGAGCTGATGCCAAGCATAATGTTGATGATGAAGTCAGTGACGACTCCAGTAATTATAAGTCGAGTGATTATGGCCATGAGAGTGATAAAGAAGAGCAATTCCTGGGATTTGCGAGAGAACATGACAGTGATGAGAGTGATGAAGGTGATGTACCAGTTGTTGAGGAAGCTGGTTTACCTAAAGACAGTGAACTTGAGAGAGTGAGCGAGTGGGAGAGTTCAAGGTCACTCACCAAATTTCGCTTAAGTGACACGACGCCAAGCCCTTCCCCTGGTAAATCGCCTTTCAAGCTACATTTGTATAAGCAGAAAATACTTGAGAAGGCGGCCGCGGCAGCTAGGGAACAAGCAAAACTACTTGGTGAGGATGAGGCTGTGAGTGAGGGTCAGCGTGGTGACCCTTCTCGTCCGCCATTGTCTCCCTTATCTACCCACGCCACCCAAGATGACCCGGATGCCCCGCATTCTTCCCCACCACCCCCACCATTGCCAAGGGTTGAGGACCCCACACTTTCGGCCTATTTGCCTCCTAGGTCCCCCGACAGGAGACATACTGCTGCCGAAAAGGGGAAAGGTAGGAAATATACCAAGAAAATTAAGAAAAGTAAGAGAGTTTTGTTCGAGGCTCCCGCGGCGTCCACCCCGGCCGGCCCCAGCCATACGTCCCCGCAACTTTCCCCACGGTCCTCCCCACCTCTCCCGCCTTCAACATGTCTTCCTGAAGAAGTCTTTGAGCTCGCATCACCAATACCTGGCCCTAGTGACAGTGAAACATTGCTTTCTGTCACTCGTCGCAGGCCAAGGAGCCCGGGACCTCGGGGGGACACAGCCTCACCTGCCACTCCTTCCCCACCTCGCCCACCCGCACGCCGCCCACGCATCACTGGTTCCCCGCCAGATTATGTGGGGGCCACTGATGATGAAGGGCACCTCTCTGAAGACTCTGGCCATGATTACATAGGTCCACCGTCAGGGCAAGATGACCACTCTGACGATGACTATATGGACATCGACGACCCTCGACCCATCCGCTTGGCCCGGCGTCGTGCTGCCCGTCGTGCTGCCCGCCGCCCTGGCCGCCGCCCTCGCCGCCCTAGGGCGCGCGCCTCCCGAGTTGGCCGTGGGCGTGCTGGGCCACCAGCTGGAGCTCCTCGTCAGCGTAGACAAGACCCATTCTACGTTTTTCAGTGGCAAGACGTAGTTGATGAGGATGCATACAACCCTGATGTGCCAGCTTTTGATGAGGTACTGGAGGGTTCAGGCGTTACCCCCAATTTTCCTGCAGGCCCCAATGCTCCACCACACGAACTGTTTGAGGCCTTCTTTGATGAGGAGGTGGTAGGCTATGTTGTCAAAGAGACAAATAAGCAGCACCAATTCCAGGTCCACTTTTTGGGAAAGGTGACCAAGGGCCACATGAGGCAGTGGACCCCAGTGACTCATAATGAGTTCATGGTGTTCCTGGCACTCACCATGCTAATGCCTCATGTCAAGAAGCATAGGTTGCCTGACTATTGGATCACCAATGATCTGATATCCACCCCTGCCTTCGGGAAATATATGTCTCGCGACCGGTACCTTGATATCCTCGCAGCGCTCCATCTTGTCACCAACCTTGACGTCCACCTCCCAGACAAGCTGTGGAAGATTAGGACGTTGTATGAGATGATGCGAGAACGCTTCACCTCCTACTTCAAGCCCTTCCGCAAGGTCGTCATTGACGAGTCTCTTGTGCTGTTCCGGGGAAAACTCAGCTTCCGGCAGTACATCCCCTCAAAAGACATCGCTTTGGCATAAAATTCTTTGTGCTGTGCGACTGCCAAACTGGCTATGTCCTGGACTTCCTGGTCTACAGCGGGAAGGAAGGGGACTTGCTTGTGGACCCCCTCATTGGCTTTGGCGGAGCAGTGGTGCAAGCCATGATGGACCGCTACTTTCATAAGAATCACGTCCTCTACACGGACAATTATTACACGTCCCCCACTCTCTCACAGTACCTGCATGAGCGCAAGACGGGGACTGTAGGCACAGTACGAGGGAAAAGGAAGGGCATGCCACCTTTCCCTCCAAAGACCAAAAAAGGTGATGTGTTCAAGAAGAAGTCGGGGCCCATTCTGGCTATCCACTGGCACGACCAGCGGAAGGTCAACCTCCTGACCACCATCCACAAGGGGGAAATGGTGGAGACTGGCAAGGTGGATCGCCGCACCCAGGCCAGGGTGACCAAGCCCGATGCTGTCCTGGACTACAACATCAACATGAGGCTGGTGGACAAGTCCGACATGCAGATAGGCTTCATTGACTGCCTGCGTACCTCGTGCAGATGGTACAAAAAGTTCTTTCTGCATATGGTGGACATGTCAGTTCTGAATGCCTACAACATATACAAGCTTCGGAATGTGAACACACCCATGAAGTTCAATAGCCTGCGGAGGTTCCAAAAGCAGGTGTTGACGGAGCTCCTGGAGAAGTATGCTATGCCACAGAGGGCAGTGGCACATCCTGGGCCCGCCGTTATTGACCGCTTGCAGTCTGCTCAATACTTGACTAGGCACAGGCTTGGTTCCCTGCCTCAGAATGAATCCGGAAGAACACAGCAGAAGCGGTGCCATGTCTGCTACAACAGCAGGGTGAAGCCGAGGTCAGGTAAAAAGTCAACCCTGGAGTGTGTGGAGTGCAAGGTGGCACTCTGTGCTGTAGATTGCTTCTTTGATTACCACTCCAAGCTGGAGTTCTAATAATCATACTGAAATTGCCAAATAAAATGACAATATGTACACTATAATTATATATAGGCAAAAAGTGGAAGAAAACCAATGTATTGTAATACAAAAGTCATGTATTATGAGAACATTGATACAAATACAATTACACCATAATAATATGTGAAAGTGACACATATGTATATACCAAGTGACATTCATATGATTAGAACCTATAGAAATATAGAAATCAGTGAAAAAAGACACAATAAATTGTATATAAATCGTTTACAAATCATATAACTAAGTGAAAGTGACACAAGACCTAATATTTGATGGCCAAAGTATAATAAACACCTGTGATAACGAATAATCAGTGCCTAATACAACAATAACCTACCTCAATTACTAATAAAATGTACGATATCGAGTGAAAATGAGCATTATCAGTGACAGTGACACTCTCTAAAGCATATTTGTCAAAGTGAAAGTGACACAAGACCTAATATTTGATGGCCAAACTATAATAAACACCTGTGATAACGAATAATCAGTGCCTAATACAACAATAACCTACCTCAATTACTAATAAAATGTACGGTATCGAGTGAAAATGAGCATTATCAGTGACAGTGACACTCTCTAAAGCATATTTGTCAAAGTGAAAGTGACACAAGACCTAATATTTGATGGCCAAAGTATAATAAACACCTGTGATAACGAATAATCAGTGCCTAATACAACAATAACCTACCTCAATTACTAATAAAATGTACGGTATCGAGTGAAAATGAGCATTATCAGTGACAGTGACACTCTAAAGCATATTTGTCGTGACACAAGACCTAATATTTGATGGCCAAAGTATAATAAACACCTGTGATAACGAATAATCAGTGCCTAATACAACAATAACCTACCTCAATTACTAATAAAATGTACGGTATCGAGTGAAAATGAGCATTATCAGTGACAGTGACACTCTCTAAAGCATATTTGTCAAAGTGAAAGTGACACAAGACCTAATATTTGATGGCCAAAGTATAATAAACACCTGTGATAACGAATAATCAGTGCCTAATACAACAATAACCTACCTCAATTACTAATAAAATGTACGGTATCGAGTGAAAATGAGCATTATCAGTGACAGTGACACTCTAAAGCATATTTGTCAAAGTGAAAGTGACACAAGACCTAATATTTGATGGCCAAAGTATAATAAACACCTGTGATAACGAATAATCAGTGCCTAATACAACAATAACCTACCTCAATTACTAATAAAATGTACGGTATCGAGTGAAAATGAGCATTATCAGTGACAGTGACACTCTAAAGCATATTTGTCAAAGTGAAAGTGACACATGACCTAATATTTGATGGCCAAAGTATAATAAACACCTGTGATAACGAATAATCAGTGCCTAATACAACAATAAGCTACCTCAATTACTAATAAAATGTACGGTATCGAGTGAAGATTAGCAATATCAGTGACAGTGATACCCTAATAAACATATTTTTTATAATTGGCCTCAAAATAACTAGAAAATATCAAATAAACATCACATTCTCAATATCAAACACTAAAATCGTCTAAGGGAGATAAATACTTTGGCGCGGCGAGCGGCTAGGTGCGTCGTAGCCATGGCCGAGGCGACGCGTCCGAACGCGGGAAGAATTTGCCGCCGAAAAGCACTCGTCTTCCCGCGCTCACCATTATGCAACCAGAGGGGCTAGAGACCTCTACTCAACGCCATTCGACAGAGGAAGGTTTGTGGAACATTATTCTTTTTTATTTACAACATTACATGACATATTCATTGACTTACAGAGTAGTTAACATAGGCCAAAGATCGTCAAAACACCCGGTACCGGAGCACAGTCGCAAGCTATAGCCCCCGGGGCTGGAGGGTTAAAGGATAAATAATATTAAATTATATCTTACATACTGTATGGTAATTAACCCTTTCAGGTTCGGGGGTTGCCGTATAGTAATCATAAATAGAATTCTCTTAATTTCAAATTTATCTTTCCAAAATAGTTTTCTGCCCACAACCTGCTCAAAGACAACTGCAGAAATTGAAGTACTGTACAGTAAAACTTCGCCCAACCAGACTAATTGGGGGAGAATCCTGTCTGGATCTGCCAAAAGTCCGGACATATATTCAGCCATCCAGACAAATCCGGATGGCTGAAACTTGAGTCCGGATATCTAACTTAACCCTCTCCGACATATGACGCGATTTTGAGCCGATTAGGGATACTTTAACCCTTCCAGCCCGGGTGTCCTGTTAAAAGGACACCACAAAAGAAGGGCAGGAGCCCGGGTGTCCTGTTAATAGGCAGTAAGCTTTCAAGCCTATTCATCTTGGTCTGAATGCCGTGCGTCCGACGCATGTAAACAAAGCCGATCGTTGCGTCACCGTACCTCCGAAAACAAGAAGGAGACGTCGGATCAATGTTATTGTTGTGACGTAAGACAAAATTAGTGTCTGAAAAGCTCCGATATTGTCAACATCGCGGAAAAATTTGCTCCACTCAAATCGTCATCACAACTGAACCAGTTGACTTGCAGAGCTCTACTCAACGCCAGTCTACAGATTGAAAACCGCACTACGTTTATATATGCATGGGAAATTTCTAGCAGTTAAAATATACAAAAATACGGTAGCCTAGGCCTAAACGTTTTTCGGCCAGATCGCCCGGATACGACCTCCGTCCTTTGGAGGACCAGCCCGGGCCACGAGGGTTAAAGCCTTTGTTACCATCAGGGGTATTTAGAAATCTTTAGTTTAGTTACTTCAACCTCTGCAGTTGTCTTTGTGTTAGCTGTGGGCAGAAAACTAATTTTGGAGAGGTAATTATATGAGTGAGAGAACTCTATTTCTTATTGCTAATCTGGCAACCTCTGCGTCATATGAGTCTGAAGGGGTTAAACAACCAGACTTATGTTTCAGCAATCCAGACAAATCCGGATGGCTGAAACATGAGTCCAGATATCTAACTTAAACAACCAGACTTAGGTTTCAGCCATCCAGATAAATCCGGATGGCTGACATACAAGTCTGGATATCGAACCCTGGATGTAAATAATGTGTGTGGAAACTTGTATTCGTCTCAATCGTTTCCGGATTGACTTATATTTTTCCCAAGCCATCCAGACAAGTCTGGTTGGCTGAAACATGAGTCTGGATCGAAATGCCTGTCTGGATCTCTTGGGTTTCCGGATCTGAGAGCTCCGGATGGGAGGGGTTTTACTGTAATTAAACTAAAGGTTTCTAAACACCCCTGATGGTCACAAAGGTTTAAAGTATCCCTGTATGGAAGCAATCGCATCCTGCAGTGCGCGAAAGGGTTAATGTGTAATGTTGCTAAATAGTGTGCAGCTGATTCAGTTTCAAATTTCTTAAAATTCAGGTTAGCCGCACACCGATCCAAGTAGAATCCCGGGACATGCGGAGGCGGCCGGTCTCCCTGCGGCCCACCAGACTGACACAGCTGGAGTCTATGTCTAGTAGTGACGACACCACCTCAGAAACTAGCGACGAGACCGACCCCAGATCACCCACATGCAAAGTCCCCAGAACACCTTTGGAGAATAAGGAACATGGTTGGTAAATTATTTACTTGTGATACATCTTGTTTCCTGTAGGTGTTGAAGGGCAACTTGGACAGATTTTATGTTAATTTACTTTGTAGACTCAGAGAAACTTTTGTGGGAAGCCTGCAGATTCTAAAAAGGTGTCCACAGCCACTGAGTAGGCACAGAGGTATCCTGATGCATAGCAAAGAAAATTTCTTGGCCCAGTCCAAGTTGCCAATTAATCTCTCTCTCTCTCTCATGTGTCTTCCATTTTCTTCCCTTTAAAGCCATTCTTGATTGTATGAGATACGGCATCTATACAATGCTTAAAAAGTTCTTTTGTCTTTATATTGTGTCGTGCCAGTTTTGGTTTGTATATTTTGCAAGTTTTACATTATAAAAGCATGGATATATATTGGCTTCTGTGAGCGTGTTTATTGGAACTTGAACCGTGAAATGCCACAATAAGGTAAATAATGCCAACACATGCAGGCACATCCAGAAGCCTTGAAAAATTATGATAAGAGACCTAATTTATCTTGGATATGGTGCCCTAGTTCTGCACTTGGTATCTGTATAATACTGTTATATTGTGTGTGGGTAGAGTATTGTTAATTAACTAAGTAGAAAATTTACAAATAATGCTTAGCTTATATTAAAATGTAAAACTTGCAAACAAAGTCAAACTAAACGGGAAAAGTACTTATATTTATGTTTTCAGAATTTGATGCATCTGAGGCTGTGAAGCAAGACATTTCTGAGGGTGGAAAGGAATCTGAAGCAAAGGCAGAGAACACAGCAGAAGCATCAGTCAACATGGAAGATTCTCTGGATATTAAAACTGAAACTGACAACACATCTGAGAAGGTAACCTACTGAATAGAAACTAAGCTGATTCTGTATAATAAAATAGAAGACATTAAGCTAGGGTTTTCTGTTATCATAAGCGTCAATTTTGTACATCAAATGGTTCGGTATCACTCACATTAAACAAGTATTCAATGGTCCTAATGGTTATACATCCTTATTTAAAGCTAAATGCTTCTGTGTACTAAGTAGCTGACCATTAACAAAAAATTGTAGTTTACTCTTGAAACCATTGAAATTAGTTTGGCTGGACCATTTAATGATAGGTTTGCATACTATTGGATACGGTGAAGAGCAGTTATGCACTTTGTTTGTAAATGGTGAAGTACTGGACATAAATACTGTATAAACCTAATGGTGAAATCAGAAATTTACTTTGGTCTTTCAGTAGGCTATCTTTATCATATGGCTTTAGCTTTAAAATACATTATTTTTTTGCAATATTGATTGTTAATTCCAGCCATCTATCTAAAGTATTGGTAGTTTAATGACACGATAGAGATATGTTTAACCCTCGTCGCTCGGCCCTTTAAATCTTCCCGCCAGCGCTGGAACCGTGGGTTTCGGCAAATTCTCGGCATTTTGGCACGCTTATAAATCCGCAAAAAATTGCCTAACCTAGGTTATGTATATCCAGCGGCATTACTCTTTGTTATCTTGCAATGGGTGAAGACTAGAAGTCTCTAGACCAAGTGGTTCAGTTTTTATGGTGAAAATAAGTAGCTCAATTATGGCGGTTGGGAGCCTACTGTAGAATCTCCCGTTTTTCATCATTTACCGATAATCATATCTCTGCAATTAATTGCCTAACCTAGTTTATATATACTGTATATACCAGAGGCAGTAATTGGTGTTGTCTTGCAATGGGTGAAGAATAGAACACAGTACATTAAGTGGTTATTGTACTTGAGTACATTAAGCGGTTATTGTACGAGGTGGAAAATAAAACTGAATGTTTTGTCATGTTAAATTGTCCGAATGTGGCGATGCAGTAACGGCGGCCACGGCTACGGTCTATGCTAAGACACCAAAAATTTCTCTCTTGCAGTTTTAAGCCATGAAATAATGCAAGAGAGCTATGTAGGACAGCCGGGCGGTACGGGGCAAACTCAATATGGACTATGTAGTCCAGCTGGGCCAGACCTATGAGAGTTCTGTATGGAGCTCAGTGGTCTGGTTAATCTGCTCTACATAACTAACTGGGCCAGATGGGTTAATCAAAGTTAGTCACCACATCTTCCTGGGCAGACCACTTGACATAGCGACTTCTGGTTTCTACCATTCTCCAGAGAAAGATCTGAACTTGATTTAGCAATTTTATGTCTGTAACCCTTTCTATTTCAGAACGAATTGGTGGAAATTATCGCGCCGAATCTACCCCGCCCTTTGGGGTAATTTTTCCGTAAGAGAAACTTTTTTAATATAATATGTGGCGTGGCCTAAAATTTACAAAAACGATTATAGGTATCAGCAGAAGGACTGAATGTACTGTATAGATAAAGTAATAAAAATTTCAATATTCGATATGTGGCAGTTTTTATTAAGTATATAAAAATAATTTACCCTGGCTTGCCGTATAAATACAAGTTATTTATGAGTATGGGTGACTTTATAATATAATAAACAACAGTACAGTCAGGACCCCCAATTCGCGAGAATAGGGGTGACAGGAGGCATCGCGTATTGTGAATTCGGGTATTGTGGAACTAACTTTAAATGGGAATAATTAGATTGGGTGACATCTCTCAATTATGGCCTATTTTCGAAATTTTTGGCCCTATTTTCGACATTTTTGGCTCTACAGTACAGTCTATATCTTATATATAAGAAGAACAATGAATACAAATATGAAACCTTACCTTAAAATTAGTAGTAGATAGGCTAGGACTAGGACTAGGACCGTAGGACTTCACGATTTTCTCCAACTTCTCCCTCCCTAACCAAATCGTACGAACAGTTTACTCTGACAAGCCTATTGCACAGTTTCCTTCTCCTCTTTTCTTGCGAAACAACAATTCCACCTTCATTTTGTGTGTTATCTTCTTATATTGGCGTGGCATGGCGAAAAAAGTGGCAGGCACTACAAACGTTTGGTCACTCCGCACGGCTATGAGCGCTTGAGCGGGACTGTGGGAGGGAGGGAGGGAGGGTAAGCGGGAGGGAAGGCAGGCGTATGCCCGTCTTCTTCTTTTTTCAGAGCTACTCCTGGGCCTCGCGAAACGTAGACGTGCTAGCGTATCAAGCGGGAATAGCGGATTTGGCCCCTTCTTAGCTCTCGATTCGTGTATTGTGGTACCACCTCGCGTAATTAATGCTTAATTAATTAATGTTATTTTCGAGGGGTAACTCGTGTATTAGGGTTTTCGCGAATTGTGGAATCGTGTATTGGGGGTCCTGACTGTATATATGTAAAGACTGTCGGCTACAACAATTTTGACACCGATATTAATAAAGATTGTTGAAGGAGAGGCAGGGTGAACAGCTCCACGACCTCGCCAATTTCCCACAATGCACCACGGTAACCAATGCATTCAGCGCCTCTGTCAGCCACTTTAGGCATTTGTTAGTAGGGAAGATTACTTGAAATTTCTTCCTTGCTGAAGTCTTCCATTATGCTTGCCAGGCAACCCATTTAAGAGAAGGAAAATCTAGAGCAAAAGCCATTCCTTGCAAGCATAGTTTTGTCTGTAGGTTGTTCTCAGGAAAGATATCCAACTGCATGGCTACGCAGGCCTTCAGTGATGATGCAGTCTTTACCACCATGCACTTCCCTGTTCAACAGCTGGGCTAGGGTGGGTGCCCTGATGATCAGGGACTTCAGTGGACAGTTGCCACAGATTGCTAGACTGCGCCGTCCACCAACAGCAATGACGTCTGCCAATAACACACTGGCTGACCAGAGACTCTAATCCTCGACCTCACGGTTTGCAGGCGAGTGCTTTACCAACCGCGCTATGACCTGTGTCCGTAGTGCACTAAATAAACTCGGTACTTGGGAGTGGTCCCCTGGATAACTGTCATAGGGTACTCACAGGATTATGAAATAATTTGATGTAGACATTATAAACCACATAACGTATGTATACACCATATTGGATAATGTTGGAATTGATGAGATCTATAAACTGGGACAAACTTCTCAGTTTTCCATTAATTTGATTTTGTAACTGGTGGAATTGTATAATTGATAGAGTTGGACAAGCTTGTTCGTTCTCCATTCACATGTTTTTGTAACTTCAGTTGCAGGTGCGGCGGCCCCTATCCTCGGTGGTGAACACCACCACCCCGCGTGGCATCCTCCAAGCCAGACAGTGCCGCAATGTGGAGGTGGAGTACACTAAGAGCCAGAAGACCATCATCAACCAGCTGGAGGGTCAGGAGAACAAAGTCGCCTCAAACACGCAGTTTGTTGAGACTATATGAGGTGGTCATCAGATGAACAAAGGTTACACATGCTAATGTGAACAGTCTTCAAATATACAACATGCTGTATGCTAAATCCCCTCTCTTTCAGACCCAGGGAATTCAGAAACCCAAAGTTTCCAGGCACAGTATATGGTCTAAACTTGACCTCTCAGATGAAGTTTCATCGGAAAAGTCAAATTTCATGTCTGAAGAATGGTGTTCAGTTTTCACTTTTGGACTTGCCCAAAAGACAGAAGTAATATCCAGGCAGTCTATATCAGGGGTTTGAAGTATCACCTTGGTATTTCCATCTTGAAGGAGAGAGCGGTAAATGTCTGTAAAACCGATGTCTCTCACTTCCAGGCATGGCCTCCCTCCGACTAGTCTGAACGAGAGAGGATTCGCTGTATTAACGATTCACTCAGTGCTTTTTCTGGCAATTCTCAATCAACTTCTCTTATATGTGGCATATCGAGGGTCTTATTTTGCATTAAAATTGTGAAAATAGCTACTAACTACAGTAGGCCTATATTATTTTGAGTGGCTAATTATTAATGAAATTGCCTGAAGAAATACTTGTGTGAATCTGACGTTGTCATACACCTTGCATTAACCCTTTCAAGCTGACTTTACTTTCTTTTTGCTTTAGCTACTGCCATATGATTTTAAGTCAGCTTGAAAGGATCTGTTGGACTTAAGAAGTTAGTTTTATTTTTCTTCTGGTGCTGTTCTTTGTTTTTATTTGCTGCTATTATAGTTCTAAACTCGGCTATTATTACCTCCTCCAACGAAGTTGGACAGAGGTTATGTTTTCACCTCCGTTTGTCTAAACAAGATATATCACAAAGTTTGAACAAATTCACAGAATTTGGTGGGTAGTTAGGATCTGCACCAAGTATGAAATGATGAAATATAGGAAGCAATTAAATGTTCACGAAATTTGGTGGGCAGATATTATATGCGCCAAGAAAAAAAGGGATTCAATCAAGGAGTCGATCCTGAGATTTTCATGAAACTTGGGCAGATAAGATATGCACCAAGAAAAGAAAAAATTACCGGTAAATTTAGGAGACGATCTGAATCATATCCTGGAACCCAAATCCAGGAGACATTTTTAGGCCTATGATATTAATGGTATAGAACCAGTCAGTGTAGGGAGAGGTATGCACTCTACCGAGTGCCTGTCTAGTTTATTTAGATTTCTATAGCAGTAATATTTGTTTGCTGTTGGGTTAATATATTTTATTTTCAAATCTTACTGATATGGTTAGAAAAACATGAAGTTCAACTAGATGAATATTCGTACCATAGTGTGGTTTATCATTTTAATCAAAAGCACACAATAAAAATCATGCTCCATTGTTTCTGACTGCTGTGCACAATAAAGTAGCTCTTCTTTATTTGAGTGTTGCTTGTACTTTTTTACATTCACAGAATTTTTACGTTACTGTACTGTTACCTCGTATCTCCGTCAAAAATATGTATTTATGGCCAAATTCCAGTTTTCTTGATTTTACTTTTTTAATTTGTGTATGTTGACCTTTACATTTACTATACCCTGTTCATTATAGGTAGGCCAAAAATCCAGACCTCAACCTCTCATAACTCAAAAAGGACGAGAGCAATCAAGTTAATATTTCTGCCATTGGGGAAGAGTTAGCCAGGGTATAGATGTGCTAATATACAGCTCATTTGCTCTAGCCCTTCTTGAGTTGAAGCATGCTATGCTTACAGGTACCTACCCGATAGCACTATCGTTAATGAGTGATGTATGTTTTTTGTACTTTTGTTGATATCTTGTCAAATTGCAAATTTAGCTTAATATAAAATTTGATATAAATTGTAGTTTCTTTATTCATATAGAATTTAGTAAAATTTACCAGAACGTCCCGGACTTCCCAAATTGACTAATTCCTTGAACATGACAAGGTGCATTGTTATGTGTGCGATCAGTTTACTTGGGAAACAAATTGACTTGTTCATGTATTTGTGTACACCCTATGTGGTGGATTGTGTTCTTTTATTTCAAAATTTTATTTTATTAAGCGTTGTTTCCACATAGCGATTTTGATCAGTTCTTTTGCATTTATCTTGTATCGTCCCAGTTTTAGTTTGTTTATTTTGCAAGTTTTACATTATAATTAGAGGTTAAAGGCCATGGTTTCTGGCTTATCTATAATGAATGGACAATATTAGCTTTTTCTGTTGGCATGGTTCTTCACTTCTCTATCTTTAGGGTTTTATTTCAAGCTGTTTCAGTACAAATATAATGCAGTACCGAAAATTTGTGGTAAGGGCTGGTCCTATCAAGAGTGAGGTTTGGCATCCTCTACCCTACCTTAGCTGTTTCTGTCTGTCTCTTTTACTGTCCTACTTTTCCTTTTGGGGGCAGGGGCCTCCTCCCCTTGTATAATTCTCCTACTCGACGAGACAGAGAAAGAGGCGAAGGAACACGAAATGTGGTCCCGGACCCTGAGATTAGGAACTTTAAATGTTGTTTCTTTTCGAGCCCTGTCTCGTGTCGCCCACCCTCAGCAATGAGGTATGTGCCTGAGTATATTCATACAGTCCATCCTCCAAATTTGCGAGATTATGGGTGACATGCGACCTCACACATTTTAAATTCGCAAATTTCAAACAACATAGTTTATGGGAATAATTACTTTGCAACCGCCGAATTTCCGTATTAATTGGTAGTTATATCGGTTGTGGACACGTTTATACATACAGTAATCTCCCCCATATAAGACCTGTCATTATCCGAACCTCGCCAGTTCCCTGACAGGCCATGGGATATATAAATAAATAAATAAAGTTGTTGTTTATGACTTTCAAAGCATTTCGATTTGAAGCGCCAAGATTCTGAGTGACCGAAATCGCCGATATAGCCTAGCCTACAATAATCTACTTAACATTACAGTAAGCTACTTATTATATTTTATAAACATAATAGTAGGTAGCCAACTTACCATAATACTAAATTATACTAAACTTACATAAACCGAGTAATCTTGGCCAAACCGATACGCATGCGGTTTTGTTTACCACCTGTTTACTAAAGTGCCGCCATTATCGATTTTCTTCGAGCCGACTCGAGCTGGAGTTTAACCCTCCAGCCCCGGCTACGCATTACATAAATATTCCCCGAAACCCGGGGGTTTTGGCCAAAAAACTAATACGCCTAGGCTACCGTATCTTTGTTATTCTGACTGCTTCCGCATTCCCGCGCATCCCCTAGCGTAGATGTGTTTTGTACCTGTAGAATGGCGTTAAATAGAGCTCTCTAAGTCAACTGGTTCAGTTGTGATGATGATTTCATTGGAGATAACTTTATGGCAAAAACAGCCACTTTACACTACTTTTCGATACTTAACAATAACATACAGGCACACACGAACAAGCGACGCACTCCTTCTTGTGGCCGGAGATGCGGGGCGTCGGTCCAGCCAGCTGTTGTTTACATGCGTCGGACGTACGCCTCGCACACCAAGCTTACAGGCTTTGAGCTCATGGGTGTTTAAGAGCCCTTCCGGTTAGCTCGGCTGTGTTTTTTATGGGTGGTTAAGAGCCCTTCCGGGTCTGAAGGGTTAAACCAGAAACATATTAGAAATAGAAATAGAAATAGTTGTAAATGATAAGAAAACATTAAAAGGATGTGTTAGTTAACTTAAATAGTGTTTGTTGACTTAATTGGCTTGACGTTTGGGTTCCGAGACGAGGTAAGGCACCCCTACTGGGCCTCTCTCTCTCCCCCACCCCGCTCGTCCTCCTCAGCCAACACAGCCGCCTAGCCTATCACCCGCCTCTTCATCCTCACAAATTTAGAGGAAATGGCGTATTTCCCTTATAATTCTACGGGCTGGTTCGCACATGTGGAATATTATATATTTTTTCCAATTTTGATCCCCCCCTCGCATTTTTCAAACTCGCAAATTTGGAGGATGGACTGTACATACATACAGAAATTATGAAGATTAATATTAGGTTTTATATCGAGTGTCTTCCATTCAACAACGAGCGCACTGAAGTTAGTTACTTATTTACTTTTTACTGGTTCTTTGTTGGCACTTCATATCAATAAGTAATAAGTAAATAATTTTAGTTACATTTTACGTATTCAAGATACAAATCCAATACGTAAAAACAGCTAGAATAAGTACAGGTAATAAGGAAATAGTTTTAGTTACATTTTACGTATTCAAGATACAGATCCAATACGTAAAAACAGCTAGAATAAAAGTTGGCTCTTCATATCAATAAGTAATAAGTAAATAGTTTGTTACATTTTACGTATTCAAGATACAAATCCAATACGTAAAAACAGCTAGATATGACCGATTCAAAATGAGAGAAGTCCTATCGTGACTTGATAGCATTTCACTATACATTTTTTGCCTGTGAAACACTATAGTCATTTAACACTGGAAAATAATAAAACTAAAATTACTGTTTTTACGTATTCGATAGATTTTACCTATTTAATAAGTAACTAGTTCTACTTCCATTTTACGTATTCAAAATGCAAATCCAATACAGTACGTAAAAACAGCTAGATTTTATCGATTCTGGATACAACTCCCAATACGTAAAAACAGCTAATTTTACAGATTCAAAATGAGAAGTCCTATCGTGACTTGATAGCATTTCACTGTACATTTTTGCCCGGGAAACTCTGTAGCCACTTAACACAGTACACTGGAAAATAATAATAAAACGAAAATGACTGTTTTTACGTATTCGATAGAGCGAGTGCATAGAGTACAGATGACCTAGAGGCGAAAGCGTGACGTCACACGGTTATTTTGCCGCGCGTCCTAGCGATTTGGTCCGATGACCTCGAGAGGAAAGAAGACGCCACAAATCTGTAAATAGGGATCCGCGCGTTCGAGAGATGGCAGCATGATCGCAAAAGACAACGGGAGGGGAGGGTCCCCACAAAGACATTATATTGACTATCCTTGGTCCCCATTAATTCGTAATAATCCCTACCTTGTTCTAATAACCCTATTAATAATCAATTAAACGTTATCCAGAGACTCTGCAGACATGAAATAGTTAAATAGACATAAATAGAGGCTACTGTAAAGGCCAGTCATCGTGTAATTGTCGTCATTATGAGGAGGTACACAAGGAAAACTTCTCCAACACCTGACATTGTTGATGTGAGATTCGGGAGTTGCCAACGTCAATGGTGGGACAAAATATCCCTAGATGTCCTAAGTATAAATGTCCAGTTTTAGTGCTACTTTATAAATGAACATCTACATAACATGTAACATAATAATATATATTCCAAATGACATTTTAATGTTGTTGCGTTGCTTGAAGGTATACAGCTTGCATCATATATGAGTATGTTTTATTGTGTATATGTATACTTAATGTTTTCATCTTGCTTATACTAAATAATTTACAGGTGTTTTTACCAACATTAATTAACTCTTAAATATGTTCCCTCTTTAATCTATTGCTCCCTCGTTTTGCGGATATTCCCTTAACTTTGGTAACACTGCAGCAAGCCAGCTGGCAAGCGCACAGACTATCTAAAATAAGGACAAGCCACTGAGGTGCTTTGGTTGTTGTACCGTACAACAGTGCTGCCACCAAATCCCTAGGACGCGCGGCAAAATAACCGTGTGACGTCACGCTTTCGCCTCTAGGTCATCTGTACTCTATGGATTTGGTGGCAGCACCGTTCACCAACAGCACTGACATCTGCCAATAACTCACTGGCTGGCCCAAGGCTCGAACCGTCAGCCTCCTGCCTGTACTCTTAGCCCTGTTAGCAACGCGTTCCGTTGACAGCGAGCAAAAAATTGCTTTGTGCGACCGCTTTGCTAGGCTAGCAGCACAGTCAATAGGCTGAACGGGACACTAGCTAGCATTTTTTTGCTTCGCATATCAGCTGACCTCACATAACAACCATCAATGACAGTCTTCATATATATGTATTCGCTTAATAAAACACTAAAATTGCGGAATGTATCACACTCGATGAAAATATATGTTGTAACAACCGGAAATTAAGCTATAATATTGTATGAGCCCACGGTCTGCGTAAAAATGTATGCAAGAACAATGGAAACTTTAATAAAACCCTCAATTATATACTGATGTGAGTCTAATATCCAATATATATATATACAGTACTTGTAAATAACGCCTAATAGCTCTTATAGTGTATTATACCTAAAGGAATAGTGTACACACTGTACAGCGATGGATGTTAGGCCTATCGCTTGCACCTCGCATTATTAATTTGTTTAGTACTTACGAGTTTTCATTGAACATGTAGGCTACCATAAATATTTTTAAATGCATATACGATGTATTGTGTTATTACTAAGTGACTTTACAATATTATTTGAGGACTTAACATATACATGAAAATATCGGGAAAGTTGGTGAACATGTCAAGACACAGTACTAGGCTATGCACATTTGTTTTTCATTATACATTTACAGTTCCATATCTTTCAAAGTGTGGTGGTGACCATTATGAGTAACTGAAGATTCTCCGTGCTTGAATTATTAATAGTATTGTACAGATTACATTAAATGTCGACGATATATCGCTCATAGTAAGTTATTTTGCGAAAACTCAGGCGTGATGGTAGGCTACTTTTGTACTGTAGGCTACCAGTCTTTATTAATTTTATTTCTGCATTGCATACGTAATGTTAGTTAAAAGTTTGTTCCTTACACATTTCAATATTCTATCTATATCTATCTATCTATCTATCTATATGCTCAGGCCCAATCCCCATTTTGGGGGTAGCCGACTCAAGACAGAGCAAGAACAGGGAAAACACAAAAACAACACAAAAACAACGAATAAACACAGACAAAAAGCACAAACTCTCCAGGTCACCCAGGAGAAGACCCAGAGACCAGGGTCACCAAGGTCGCTCCAGCACTCCCCCGGCCCCCGACCACCCGGAGAGGTTCCGATACATTTCAATATAGGCCTACACAATTCCACAGCCACCACTTCGATAATGTTGCTATCTGTCATACAAATCAAACACTAGAATATCTTTAAAAATGACACAACTTGCAGGTTACAGTATATTTGTTTATGTTTCACGTATATCGTAAAGGTTGTCCTACGCCAGTTCGTTATGTCAAGACTCAGTACCTCACAGACAAGTTTGACTGGCTTCACACTCCGACATATGCCTATTCAAACCGTCCAACCATTGACACACAGGCTCAGAATAATTTAACATTGTTTTTATACATAATATTCAGTCTGGCGGTCTGTTAACTGAGAGTGTACTGTGATGGCCTGGGGCGGTATTGTCCGATATAGCCTACGTAATATGATTCTGTTGATAGGTAATGACTTTAGTGTTGCTTTCATATAGTAGCCTATATATAAATGAAGCAATTATAATGGCGATGCCAACTGTAATATTATATACACATAGGAAGCAATTAAGATGGATGTCTTAATTGAGAATATTGCAGTGTAGGCATAACATATTTGTGGCAGCATGCTATAGGTCGGGTGGGCATGATGGAAAATATTTATTTATAATCAAGAATTAGTAACTGCTGTTCATCTCTATACTCATTCAATACTATTAATCATGAAGTAGGCCAGTTAGTGTGGAAATAGGGCAAACGTGATCATTTACACCTTCATTGCTCGCTCTGCTAGGTCGACCTAGCAACCTCTTTTGGCTGCTCGCTTTGCTAGCCTAGCAGAGTGAGGAAGCAATGTCTTTCCACTAGCCTAGCAAAGCGCTTGCACGAAGCAATTTTTTGCTCGCTGTCAACGGAACGCGTTGCAGGCTTGCAGCTATATTTATCATCCAATAAAAAATTGTTAGGTTAAGCTAATATCCTTTCAAAGGGGTATAGGCTAGTAAACACTAGGATATACCCGGTCAGAGGTAGGTGATACACCCGATAACACAACTCTTGCCGAGTTAACTTCAAGGCATTCCCTCGCTGAGTGGGGAGTTCTGCCTCCTATCCGTTTACAGGGGCAGTGGCAGCTAGCTCACTGCACGTGGGGGTTGGTACCGGGGGCGGCGGCGCGGTCGCCCGTGCTGTCGCTCCATGGACCGCCCATCAGTGAGGCCCGGTTTCGGTTTCCGGGGGTCCGGTCTACCTTCCTGGTGGGTTTCCTGGCTTTTGTCCGGCTGCCCTCCATTACGTACAGATTGGGGATGTTTTCAATTCATTTTGCCCTCAGTCCCAGTATAGCGGTTTTGCCTAAGCTAGGCCTCTCTGTGCGTAGTGGTGCTATCCCCCCTTGTCTAGGGGGGTAGGGTATGGGGTTGAAACCCCCTAGGACCTGCCCCTGTTTGTGCCGTCGGTGTGGGGGTCGGAGCTTCCTGACTCGCGTCGGGGGGCTCTGTTAGCTCTTATGGTACGCTCTTTATTTTTGCTTTGTTTCTGATTTTTCTTTTCTTTTTCTTTCTTTTTTTCCCCTTGGTTAGTTTTTCTTTCCTTTTTCGTTTTCCGACAAATCGAAATTAGAATAGTAAAAACAACTTGGGTCATCATGGTCCGTCCATGCAACCCCACTACCCCGGAACAAGCTAAGGCGCACCCTGTCCCCGTCCCACGCGATCTCACGGACTCTCCACCTGACCTTTCTCAACTCTCTGGGGCTTCCGCCCTAGACGCATCCGTACCTACTAGTACCGTACCAGCTCAAACCTCTGACTCTCTCCTCATTGCCCGCTCTCCGGCGCCTTCCTCGGTTTCGACTTTGGTAGGCGTGGAGTGTGTCGCCTTTCTTTCCGATTCTTCATTAGTTCAGCCTGCTCTTTCTTCTACAGCTTCCTCTTCCCTCTCCCTCCCCGCTCCGCCAGTTCAGACCTCTTCTCTTCCGTCGTTTGCTATCCCTTCTACTGCATCTGCCACTCTTCCTTCCTCATCTTCTTCCTCCAGTGCTTCCTCATCTCACATCGTCACTTTCGAACCATATTCTCCTTTTTTTTCTTCTTCAGTTCCTTCTCCTTCGGTTCCGTCTACTTCAGTTGCTTCTTCTGCTCGCCCTCGTTCTTCTATTCTTCCTCTCTCCGATCTCTTTGCCCCTGCCGATTTTGTTAAATTCTTTTCTATCACCTCGTCCGATTTCTTCACTTATCTCTCACCCTCCCGTCTCTTCTTCCACTCCCTCCGTTCCGCTTCCCTTGTCCTCGTCCTCCTCTTCCTCTACTTCCTCTGTTCCGCTCTCTGTCCCTTCTTCCCTTTCTTCTACGCCTTCGGTTTCTTCTGTCTCCACTACTCCTATTACTGTCTCTTCGTCTTCTATCTCTTTGTCTAACTCTTTCTCTGTGCTTGACTCTTCTACTCCTACTTCCGTTTCCACTCCTTCCACTTCCTCTACTCGCCCTCGCCCCTCTTCTTCTGGTTTGGCTCAACGCCCCACCCGCCAGCGGTCCCATTCCAAGCCTTCCTCTAGTTCTCCTTCTCCCTCGTCTCGTGGTTCCGTTTCCTTCCGATCTCCTGTCTCTACCAAACGGGTTTCCAAAATGCCTTCCCGTCCCTCCCGTTCTCCCTCTCCCCACTCCTCTTCTAAACGCAGGGACTTCCACCGTAATGTCCGGAGTCCGAGTCCCGGTGAGAAGAAGAAAAAGAGGTTGCCTCCTTCCTCCACCCCTCCTTCCTCCTCCTCTCCATCTCTTTCTTCTTCTTCCTGCCTTCGCCCTCCCTCTGACTTAAACATGTCCTTTGAGTCCATTCCCAAGATTCGAGCCTTTCTCGATTCTTCTCGTCCCCCGCCTCTTACCGTTTCAGCTGACATTCATCCTGTCCCCTCTACACTGCCCCTTACCCCTCAACCACCTCCTCCTTCCCCTATCCCCCCCCTCTTCCGTCTCTTCCCCTTCCCAACCTTCTTCTCTTCCTTCTGTCTCTCTTTCGTCCTCTGCCCTTCCCTCCTATCACTCTGGCCCTCCTCTTTCTTCTCTTTCGCTGTCAAGCCTCCCTATGCCCCCCCGGTTTTCGGTCCTCCCCTCTGCCTCCTTCTCTTCTGTCTCCCCGTTAACCCATCCACCTCTTCATTGTTGTACATAAGTGTGTATTTTTCCCTTTATCATTATTTGTATTTATCTGTCTCCCCGTTCGCCCATCCGCCTCTTCATTGTTGTGCATAAGTGTGTATTCTTCCCTTTCTTTTTTTGTTGGCTTTTGCCTCCTTTTAATTCTCGTTATCCTCATTCACCTTTTCTTAGTTGTACATAAGTGTGTGTGTTTTACCTTTATTGTTGTTTGTGTTTATTTCTTTCCTTCTATGTGTGTCCTTCCTCTTTTTCTGTGCGTTCTTATTTTCGGTGGCTTTTGCCTCCTTTTATGGTTTTCTTTTGTCTGTTTTCGTTGTTTTTTCGTCCTTTAGTCTCCTCTTAGTTTCTTTTTTATTTTGTTTTATTATGTCCATTTTGCAGTGGAATCTTCGTAGTCTTCATGCTCAAAGGATTGACTTACGTTTTCTTCTTTCTCTTCACTCCCCTAAGGTCGTTTGTCTTCAGGAGACTCGTCTTTTCTCTCCTCCTGTTCCCTTTCCTCATTACTCTTTTTATAGTTCTCCCCACTCTCTCCATGATACTTGTCTTCTTATTCATCGTTCTGTCCCTTTTGAAGAGCTGTCCTTTTCTACTCATTTCCCTTGCACCTTTGCTAGGGTCTATCTTGACCGCTGGTTTTGAAGTCAGACCACGGTTTTGCCTTAGAAGTGAGGTAAGATGGTGGCTTCTCTTTCGCTAGGAAGTAGTAGGCAGTGGTCTTCGAAGGTTTCGCTACCACATCTAGGGGGATCACAGTGTCTGTGCCCTTGTAGACAACCCTGAACTGAAGTGTTGGGTTGACCTGTACCTCGCAATCCTTTTGTATTAGGAACTCATCACGGCCTGGGACAGCCCTCTCAGGGTATTTTGGGTGGATTGTAGACCAGCCACCCATCTCGCTGTAGAGTAGTGGCTGACCCACTGCGTCGGCCTTACGGTCTTTCGAAGTTTTGAGTCGGCAGGGCTTCCTCTTAACTGCTAGGCTCAGGAAGGTTACCTGGAAGCCGGAGCCACTTGGGACTACTGCTGGTTGAGCTCGGGCTGAGAGGTCTCCATTTGTTTTTTCTTGATTCTTAGTTTCTCCCTGGTCAGCCATGTTCTTGAGTCGTCGCGTGACTTGCTCTTGGAAGGGCACAAGGGGTCTAGGGAGTTGGACAGGGGCCTCAAGCGGGTCTGGTTTACCACCGTGCTGCTGGCTCATGGCCAGGGAAAGGACCCGGTCATTCAGGACAGATATCTGGTTCAAGGCTTCCTTCAGAGTCTTCGGGTTTGCTACTCTGCCCTGAGGGGAGGAGCTCCTCATTGACGAGACGTCTCCTTCTCTACCTGAAGGGAAGGAGTTGTCGTCCTGGTAACTTCCTTCGTGCTCATAATTTTCCTCATTCTCACTTATTGCTTCCTCACTATTCACTTTGTTTACCACGGCTTCCCCTGGGGACCTATCCACGCGCGAGAACAAGTCAGCCGAGCGGCAAGAAGCTAGTACACTATCTGATGTGGGCTCAAGTTTTGGACGTTGGGCTGGGGTGATAACCAGATCATTCTCGACCTCGCTTCCAGATGGAGTATGCTGGCCCGATTCCCTTTCCGAGGGCTTGCCCTCTAGGTACCGGTAGAAGGGGACCGGACGTATACCGTAAAGTTCCCTTCTGTCCCGGTTAAATGGGGATCTTGGGGTTGGTGGAGTACCGGTAGTCCTATCCGGATCTTCATCCGGGGAAGAGGGAGCCTCCAGCCTCTTAAGATATCCCATCTGCCGTAATCGGTCAGCTGGGATCATATCAAGAATTTCCTGGTCTGATAACTTAGATATATCCATAGCCTTGGAAATCTGAGGTGACTTGTCACTAAGGTTTAATATATTATCCGGTAATCCCTTAGGGGGCCTACCTGTGTTTGTCTGCTGGCTTGTGCTCGCGATAGGATGGGTAGTGTAGGCGTTGTCCAGGCCACTTATTGGTACTGGTACTTTTTTTCTGGACATTTTGTTGTTGTTGTTGTTGTTGTTCCCTAAGCTGCCTGGCCGAACAGCCCCAAATCCCTGAGGAAGGCCATGGCCACGATCGGGCTATCCCACAGAGCTCTCATTGAGTGTAGATTGTGTTGTTGGCGTAAGTGGTTGTGTGAAATGCAGTCTTCTATGATGTGTTTAATGGTATGAGGTGCTGTGTTACATCCCGGGCAGGCGTCGACAATGGAGTCATCTAGTCTCTTCTGATAGCTCAGGAGAGCTGGATGGTGTCCGCATCTCAGCCTGGCCAGGTGGACTCTGTCCTCGCGAGGAAGGGAGGATTCGGAAGGATGGATTTCGGGAGGTCGTGCATGCAGCTGCGTGTTGTCTGTGAGTGAGTGGATGGATCGGTGAGAGATACGAGTATGGATGTGCTTCTGGAAGTTGGTTCGGGGTGGGCAGGGAGGGAGAGAGGACAATAATTGTGTGTGATACCGTGTGCTGGGTGTTGTTTTGATATTTCTTGGTGTCTGTGGGTGTGTTGCCATGTAGTTTAGTGGGTGGTCTTGGTTTGTGGAGGCTGCTGCCAGGAATTGAGTGCCTCTCATGTCCAGATGGTCTTTGACTTTGAGGATTTTGGTTTCTTGATGTAGGTGATCTGTGGGTGCAGTAGCTGTGCAGCCTGTAATCTTCAGGGCTTTGTTTTGAATAGTCTGTAAGGTCTTATGATGTGTTTCAGCTAGGTTAGAAGCCCAGGCTGGGCTTGCATATTCCATCACTGATCTTATGTATTGTTTATATACTGTGGTGGTAGTTTCTTTGTTGTGTCCAAATTTTGTGTGAGCAAGTGACCTGAGGGCGTTAAGTCTGGGTGTCAGTTTCTTTTTAATGTTTGTGGTGTGCTGTTTGAATGTCATATGAGTATCATATGTTGCTCCTAGGATTTTGGGTGTGTGTGTATGTGTTAGGGGTGTGTTGTTTATGGTGAGTTAAGGGATGTATTCGTGTTCTGTCCAGCTTGTGAGCAGGGTTGCGGTGGATTTGGCTGGGGCTAGATTAAGTCTGTTTGTAGTGCACCAGCCATGTAGTGTGTTGAGATAGGGTTGAAGGAGATCTGTTGCTCTTTTTGGGTCATGGTGTGTGCATGTGAGTGTTATGTCATCTGCATAGGAGTCTAAGTTTATTTGGGGCGTATTGGGTGTAGTTATATCGTGCATGTACAGATTGAAGAGTGCGGGCGATAGGACGGATCCTTGTGGGACTCCGTTTGGAAAGTTTCTGATTTTAGATGACTGACCGGCAAAAGATACGTGTGCACATCTGCCTGCTAGGAAGTTGGCCAGCCACCTTTTTGTGTTGTTGTGCATGTTTGTGTTGTAGATTTTGTTTGTTAGGTTGTGGCGGGGGATGGCATCGAAGGCTTTACTAATGTCGAGTGTGGCTAATAGTGATCTGTGTGGTGGTCTAGCTGAGTTGATGCTGTCAAAAGCTCTTTGTGTAAGGTCTGTGAGAAGAGTGTTTGTGGAGTGCAGTGGCCTAAAGCCATGTTGTGTTGGAGCTAATTAATTAGGTCGGGTGTAATTAGTTGTAATACTAGGCGTTCCATGACTTTGGAGGGGGAGCAAAGGAGTGTGATGGGGCGGTGCGAGGAGGGTAGCGTGGGGTCTTTGTTGGGTTTGGGGAATGTGATGATGATACCATGCTTCCAAATGTCTGGTATTGTGTTGTGTGAATAGCTGTAGTTTGATATGTTTGTGAGTGCTTGTATGCCTTGTGGTCCCAGGTGTCTGAGGTGTATGTTGCTTATGTTGTCTAGGCAACAGGCGGGTGAGTGCTTGAGATTGTTGATGATATGCTTTGTCTGGTGATTGGTGAAGGGTGTATAGTCAGGGTCTGTGGGGAATTGTCTCTTACGTCGGATGACACGTCGGTCGTCTTTGTGAGGTTTTAGGTGGCTGACATGTGAGAAGTGATTGATGAGAGTGTTTGCTTGTTGTTTACATGAAGGAGTAGAGTCTGTTGTGATTGCAGCATGTGATTGTGTTGTGTTGCTGTTGGAAAGTGTGATGCTGTTTAGTGTTTTTTGTAGGCAATGTGTATGTTGTGTTGTTTGATGAAGTGTGTGAGTTTGTGTTTCTTTGTGTTGATGCCATCTATGTTTAGTTGAAGGATGTTAATGTATGTTGGGTGCTGCTGCACGAGGATGGGGTGGGGGAGGGGGAGGGGGTGGGGATGGGGATTGGAGTGCAGGAGATGAGGGTAGGAAAGGATTAGGTTGGGGTGTGGATGGGCTAGGTGGGATGGGGAGGAGAGGTGGACGGGTTTTAGGAGTGGAAGTGGATGTTATGGGCAGGTTATGTGGATTGGGGAGGAGAGGTGGACGGGTTTTAGGAATGGGAGTGGATGGTATGGTAAGGTTATGTGGGTTGGGGAGGAGAGGTGGACGGGCTTTAGGGGAGGGATTTAACTGGGAGAGGGAGGGGCATGAGGAACATGTCCAGGTGTTTGTGTAGTGTTTCATGGAGGCAAGTGTTGTGCAGGTGAAATGGGTCCAGTTCCCGCATGAGTTGCAGAGAACTGAACCCTTAGTTTGGCGGCTCGAAGTAATGGGTTTTGAGCAAGTTGGACATGTGTATTTGTAGGTGGGTCCTGGGTTGATCTCAATGTCTCCGGCTACAAGGAGTCTTCGAGAAATGACATCCGGAGAGTCATTTCTCGGTGTAGGAAAAACTGTGTATTGTGTGTGTGTGTGTGTGATGTGAGAGATGTGAGAATTGCCCGGCGCGACCGCAGCCGCTCCAAGGACGCGTACCCCCAGGGAGGGGGCAGGGGATAGTTGTGGCGGTTTGGCTCCCGGAAACTGTTCCCTACGGTCGGCAGCCTGCTGTCCTCCACTGTCGGTGATCTTGTCCCCGGACGGGAGGGTCGGCAGCCATCCATGGTCGGCAGTTCCGGGAGGTGGTCCCACGGCGTAGACGCCGCCACTCCAGGACCTCATCAGTTTAGTTTCTGATACCAGTGTAAAATATTCCCAAAATGCTGCCAGAAAAATGTTGAGCACTGAATATTGACTATAAAAGCTCTCGTGTGATACCGGCTTTAGATTGATGTTCAGATCAAAGCTGCTATAAATGCGTTTTTACCACCATGCACTCCCTGCTTAAAGTAAGAGCTGGGCTAGGGTGGATGCCCTGATGTTTCAGGGACTTCAGTGGACAGTTGCTACAGATTGTTAGACCACATCATCCACCAACGACACTGTTGTCTACCAATAACGTACACTGGTTGGCTTGAGCATCAAACCGTCATCCTGTCAGTTTGCAGGCGAGTGCTCTGCCAACCACTTATGTTTTGAAGAGGGCTTATTGAGATTGTATTTACGCATTGGTTTTCTTGTAGTTATTTTTGCTTTTTGTGCGTGACCTGTCGCCTGTTTTGTGTTTTGTTATATAGCTACAGTACAGTAATTGTTGTGTACCGGTATGTATTCAGATCTATGAGTGAGGTGACCATTGAGCAGGATTGGGGCAGGAGTTCGGCCATGACTGTCTTACCACCGACAACACCATCCACTCGGACAACAGGAACTGGAGATGCAGATAGGGCTACATATGGTCATGCCACCGGACGACGGACAGACTATCACTTACCAATACTACCTCTATCTCTCACAGGTACAGATTATATGTTCACTGGTCTATTTTTGTATTATATACAGTATATATGTATTTATTTTTATTTTCTCTCTTTGCAGTTCTACAGTATGTTATATATTTCTTTCTCTTTTTTCTCTCACTTTATGAACGGAAATTGTGACACTACAATTTTAATATCATGGTGTAATGGTTAGAGTGTTTAAGATTTGTACTGTATGTGATAACCCAGGTTCGAATCCCTGGAGGATCATATACTTTCATTAATTTCATTGGGAGGTGTTTGGTGTTGGGAGTAAAATAAATAAATTAGATTATTCTTGTGTATCGTCAACTCTTTTAAGTATCTGGGCAGTGTGTTGAGTAAAGATGGGACTATGGATGAAGAGGTGCGGGAGAGGGTACAACAGGGGAAGAGGGTTGTAGGAACGCTAAAAGCAGTAACAAGAAATAGGGTGGTCAGTATGGAAGTGAAGAAGTCCTTGCATGACAGTGTGGTAATCCCGACACTGACTTACGGAAGCGAAGCATGGACGTTGGTTGAGAGACTCAGACCAAGAGTGAGAGCAGTGGAAATGAATTACTTAAGGAGTGCGTGCGGAGTTACATGGAGGGATAGACAGACTAATGAGGAAGTAAGAAGGAGGTGTGGTGTGGAGGTAGATGTGCTGGAAAGTGTGAAAAGGAACAACTTGAGATGGTTCGGCCATATGGAACGTATGGAAAGCGAGAGAATGACTAAGAGGGTGTATGAGAGCGAGGTGGAGGGACAGAGGGGGAGAGGTAGACCGAATATGAGGTGGAAGGATGGAGTGAGGAAGTACATGAACGAAGGTGGTGCTGGTTGGGGGGAGGGGCGTCGACTGACTGGGGACAGAGGTGCATGGGGGCGGTTCGTTCGTGGCCACCCCTTCGGGGATCACGGCGTCAGGCAATAGATAGATAGATAGATTATTTAGGTTCACCAAGCCATGGCAGTCAAGGCAGAGACAGAGTTATACCGGCGCTGGAGGAGTTCAGTGACGGACGAGGGTGAAGGGTACACCATGGGAGCGCTATACTGGCACTCAACGATATATGGCAAGGAGCATCATGGGCATCTATTGGTCAGTTCAACATTTGTACAGAATTTACCAGAACGTCCTGAACTTCCCAAATTGACTAACTCCTTGAGTATGACTAGAGTACGTTAATATATGCGTGATTAATTTGATTGTGACCCAAATTCACTTACTCATATAGTGATGTACACTCGACCAAAAACAATCTTTACACTAACGCTCAAAACATTCTGGAAGTGGGTCAAAATCTTATGATAATACCTCACAGACTTATGTTTCACCCGATTCATTCCGTTCACACTAGATTTTATTTACAGCTCACTAGTGTAAAGATTGTTTTTTGGTCGATCGTACATTCTATGTGGTGGTTTTGTGTTCTTTTATTTCAAATGTGTAATTTACTAAATCGTTATTTCCACATACACTAGTGATTTTGATAAGTTATTTTGTCTTTATATTGTGCAGTTCCTGTTTTTGGTTTGTTTGTTTTGCAAGTTATACATTTTAATCTAACCTGGAGCTGTGTTTTTGTCATCCAAGCTGGAACTTGAGCAGTCTTGGACCTCCCAAGACATGCTTGGTGCTATTGGTGATCAGTCTGCCAAATCCAGTGTCAATTTGATGAGCCACAAAGTTTTGATAGCGTAATGCATAAGTGTGCATAATTTCAATGTGAGTATCCTAGGTTCGAGTCCTTGGAGTGCCACATGTATTTGTTGATTTCATTAATTGAGTTTAGAGGTGAAGTTGGTTGGTGAAAAAAACATAATAATAATAATCTGAATTTTATACTGCTGTTCATGTTCACACACTTGGGAATCTCAACATAAATAACACACAAAGATGTTACATGGCACTGGCTGCCGGGCAAATTTTGATCATAGAAAATTAACTGTAAAATTTCCTGTATGATAACCCCTAATACATAACTGATTTTACAGAGTACAAAGGGCGGTGGAAGATGCTGCACTACTACGTCAAGAACTTCTTTGCTCCGGTTATTACTTCTGTATACATGAATGTAGAAAATGTAAGTCCAGCATTAATTTGATCTTGGATATACACTAGTCTATTTATATCCAACTGACGCTAATTCAAATCCCATACCACCTGATTTCTCTATACTTAACCTAACTTCTGTAACTCAAAAAAGGCTAGAGTAAATGGGCTGTATATATCCACACCTATTCCCTATCTGACTCTTCCCAAATGGTAGAAATATTAGCTCCATTACTCTAGTCATTTCTGAGTTATAGAGGTTAGTAGTTAAGAATTTGGACCAACTCCTATTGAATGACTATAGTTCAGGTCAGGGATGCTTGGAATTTTATTTGCCATAGCTATTTTGAAAGGTGAATGTAAAAGTACTGTACAAATGATATTTTGAAAGATGCAGTAATATTCACTGTACTGTTTATGGTATTTGGTACTACATAGAAGTCATTTGTTAAAACCTACTTTTTTGGAAGTAGATTTTTTTTCTTAACCCTCTCGCTATCCTGTGGACTCTGGGGTTGCCGTTCAGCATTCGGAAAGAGAGTTCTCTCAATCTCATAATTATCTCTCTAAATTAGTTTTCTACCCACAGCTCAGTCAAAGACAACTGCAGAGGTTGAAGTAAGTAAACTAAAGGTGTCTAAACATCCCTGATGGTCACAAAGACTTTTAAGTATCCTAGAAAGGGTACAAATCATGTCCTGTGCATGAAAGGGTTAAATTACAAAGTAAAGTACTGCAAGTTAGTTTGGAAGGTATTATACCTTAGATAAATTGTGTTCTATTCTAACTTCTGTAAAACTGTCTTGATGGTGTAATGGTTAGAGTGTGTAAGTTCTGTATGTGATATCCTAGGTTTGAATCCTGGGAGAATCACATCTATCTATCTATCTATTTCCATATGGCCACAAACTAACGCCCCCATGCACCTCTGTCCCCAGTCAGTCGACGCCCCTCCTCACATGCTTGCATTAATTTAATTTGGGGGTTATTGGTGTTAACCCGTGGAGCCCCGGCTAGTTTTGTAATGTTTGCGCACCAGAACCCGGCCGGTTTTCAAAAAATGGTTTTATTCCAGAAACAATAGCGAATGGGTTAGGAATGAAGGAAAAACCACGAAAAACCGCTCAAAAAGCTTAAAAAATGGTCCTACAGAGCCCCCGAAAATGGATTTTACAAGAGTAAAAAATTGAAGGCAATTATCCCAAAAAAACAGGTTATTGCGCGCTCGCGCACACGCACGTGGACTTTGAGAGTTTTCAACCATCGGCACGGTTGCGTGGGATACGTACACAGTTCCCATACAAATCTGAGCCCTCTTGAGTGGCTACACCTGAGGTTACAGTCGGCGCAATTAGGGTGACGCGTCAGGCGCGTCTCTGGGGCTGTGCGTTACATACATCGCCGACGCGTCAGACGCGTCGCTGGGGCTGTACGGGTTAAGAACGATGTTAAAAATATAATCGTATAGCAGTAACAAAAAGAATCATTAAGTCCTCATTGTACAGACGCGCTAATAATTGATGTCTCGGCACCGATTATGTTTTGATCAATAATTGGTACCAGCAATATTTACACATGCTTACAACAACAACACATGCTTTCTTTCTTTTGAGTGAGATATACTAACATGTTCCTACACTTACCCACCCTAATCATCATCTGACAGACATTAATTCAGCACACAGCGAGCCAAGCGTAACGACACTGGAGACAGACGCGACCTATTTGGCCAACCGTACTATAGGTGTTAACTATATTTATCCATCAGGTGAAAGTGTACGTGGTGAGTGACCTGATGGATGACGTTGAAGGTGCTACTCTCACCATCAACCTCCATCGCTACGACCAATTGGTTCCTGTATCATCATCCAACACCACTATCACTGTGGTTAGTACAGTATATTAATAATTTTTAGCTTTACCAACAGTATAATAATTCATTCAGGTTCAGGGGTAGTTTATAGAGAGTCCTTCCTTAGGGTTAAGGCCCCATTAATTACTCCTTCCTTTCATCTATCCGTAGCCTATGATAGCGCAGTTGGAAAGTGTGTACATGCTTAGACTGATATGCAGGATTCGAAACTGCATAATAAATCGTAGGCTTGTCCACCATTCTTTAACTGTCTTCGTAGCGCAATGGATAAATGCACTGAATTTCGATGTGAGCATCCTAGGTTCGAATCCCTGGACTGCCACATGTATTTGTTGATTTCATTAATTGAGTTTAGGAGTTGTTGTTGTGGTTGTTGTTGTTCCCCAAGCTGCCTGGCCGAACAGCTCCAAGGCCCCGAGCAAGGCCAAGGCCATAACCGAGCGCCCCCACAGAACCCTCCCTGCCGACCACAATAAAGCCTGGGTGACCGAAGCCACTCCATGGTGGGGACCTGAGGAGGGTGCGGAAACGCTTGGGAAACCAAAGCCCCACCCAGGGCCCTGTGCCCCTCAGCAATTTTCTGCCTCACACATCAGGGGTATCAGGAAAACCCTCTTTATATAACATACACATCCAACTTCACGACATTGCCCTACATTGCTATCCTCTATCCATAAAACACTACTCTTCCCACTACATATCATACATGTAACACCATACACCTTACCCAATAAATATGGCAGTACAATTGTTAAGAGCAAACCTGGTGGTCCCTCGGATATCCACCCCCGGCAGGGTTGGGTCATTGACACAGGGCCCTCCCGGTCGTCATCATGCGACTGTGTCTAAAGCATTGCAACGTCCCAAAGCTGCTCGTCGGTGCAGCTTTTTCTTTAGCAATATAAGGGGACTTCACTCTAACATCAATTCTGTACACCAATTTCTTCAAGCAGAATCCCCTACTCTCCTTTTTTTGACAGAGACTCAAGTAACATCCACATCTGACACGTCTAGATATAATTTTCCAGGTTATCAACTGCTCCAAAATTTCAGACCTAAAGGAGGTGTATGTTGCTTCGCAAAATCTGAAATTGCCCTGGAGGAGGTTACTAGTTTCAATTGTCCCTATTTTGATTATTCTATATACAAATTAATTTCTGCTGGTAAATTTAAATACATATGTTGCATCTACCGTTCCCCAAATACTCCTCCAGAGCAAAGTCTTTTTGATTCTCTGTCCTCACAACTCAGTGTCCTCAACTTAAATGCTTCTTCTGAAATCACTGTGTTGGGTGATTTTAATGTCCATAATGTTGAATGGCTCACTCATTCAGCCAGGACTGATGATGCTGGTCTTGAATGTGAGCTATTTGCAGACTCATTTAATCTCACTCAACTAGTCAACCAACCCACCCGTGTACCAGATAATCCTAATCATAATTCCCACCTACTGGACTTATTTTTAACAACCAATTCAGAAAATTATGATGTTACAGTGAGGTCCCCGCTTGGATCTTCTGATCACTGTCTGATACAGGCCACCTGTCTATCACCTACCACACCTTCCCACTCTGAACCTGTTTTGGTGACTAAATGGCATTACGATAGGGCAGACTGGGAGGGTCTTCAAGGTTTCTTTATTGATATTCCCTGGACCTCTTTCTTTTCTAATGATGCACACTCCACCTTGAGCCATATACAAGATTTTGTAAAAATTGGAATGGAAACTTTTATTCCTCATCAAAAGTACAGTAAAAGATCTAATTCACCTAAATGGTTTGACCATAATTGTGCTACAGTAACTGAACAAAAAGCAATAGCCTACAATGCATACACAAGATCAAAAACACATGAAACCTTTAATTACTTTAGAAATATCAGAAATCATGCCAAAACTGTATTAAACCTAACTAAATCAAACTTTCTCCACAAGCAGGCAAATAAACTTCTAAATAATCCAAATGATAACAAAATATTTTGGTCTACTCTTAACTCATTTAAATCCAACTTCACTACTGCTTCATCCATTCCACCATTAAAATCTCCGACTGGCAATCTTGTAAGTGACCCACGAGGTAAAGCTAACCTTCTTGCGGATATTTTCTCCACCAACTCAACCTTAGATGAAATAAATCAAGATGTCCCTGTACTTAATTTTAATTCGCCTGAAATTCCCTCACTTAAGATCCACACCAGACATGTCAAAACTATTTTGCAGAATCTCTCAGTAGATAAGGCTCCTGGTCCAGATGAAATTCCTCCAATAGTACTTAAGAATTGCTCCTTGGTGCTTGCTCCTGTATTGGCAAAAATTTTCCGTCTGTGTACTCATACCTCATGCTTCCCAGTACCCTGGAAAGAAGCAAACATCCATCCAGTTCCTAAAAAAGGTGCCTCTTCAGATCCATCAAACTACAGACCAATAGCTATAACTTCCACTCTTGGTAAAGTCTTTGAAATTATATTAAATAATCACATAATTAAGCATCTTGAGAATAATAAATTAATCAGTGATAGGCAATATGGTTTTAGACGATGTCGATCAACTGCAGACATGCTTTGCCTTCTTACGCATCAAATCAACCAAGCTACAGACCAACATGGTGAAACACATACAATAGCACTGGATATATCAAAGGCATTTGATAGAGTCTGGCATCAATCCTTATTGTCGAAGATGTCACACTACGGCCTTGCATCATTAGTTCCACTAATTTCTTCTTATCTTCATAACAGAAAAATATGTGTAATGGTTGTTGTTGTTGTTGTTGTTGATCCCTAAGCTGCCTGGCCGAACAGCCCCGAGTCCCTGAGGAAGGCCATGGCCACGATCGGGCTTTCCCACAGAGCTCTCATTGAGGGTAGGTTGTGTTGTTGGCGTAAGTGGTTGTGTGAAATGCAGTCTTCTATGATGTGTTTAATGGTATGGGGTTCTGTGTTACATCCCGGGCAGGCGTCGACAACGGAGTCATCCAGTCTCTTCTGATAGCTCAGGAGAGCTGGATGGTGTCCGCATCTCAGCCTGGCCAGGTGGACTCTGTCCTCGCGAGGGAGGGAGGATTCGGAAGGATGGATTTCGGGAGGTCGTGCATGCAGCTGCGTGTTGTCTGTGAGTGAGTGGATGGATTGGCGAGAGATATGAGTATGGATGTGCTTCTGGAAGTTGGTTTGGGGTGGGCAGGGAGGGAGAGAGGACAATAATTGTGTGTGATACCGTGTGCTGGGTGTTGTTTTGATATTTCTTGGTGTCTGTGGGTGTGTTGCCATGTAGTTTAGTGGGTGGTCTTGGTTCGTGGAGGCTGCTGCCAGGAATTGAGTGCCTCTCATGTCCAGATGGTCTTTGACTTTGAGGATTTTGGTTTCTTGATGTAGATGATCTTCAGGGCTTTGTTTTGAATAGTCTGTAAGGTCTTATGATGTGTTTCAGCTAGGTTAGAAGCCCAGGCTGGGCTTGCGTATTCCATTACTGATCTTATGTATTGTTTATATACTGTGGTGGTAGTTTCTTTGTTGTGTCCAAATTTTGTGTGAGCAAGTGACCTGAGGGTGTTAAGTCTGGGTGTCAGTTTCTTTTTAATGTTTGTGGTGTGCTGTTTGAATGTCATATGAGTATCATATGTTACTCCTAGGATTTTGGGTGCGTGTGTATGTGTTAGGGGTGTGTTGTTTATGGTGAGTTGAGGGATGTATTCGTGTTCACCTGTCCAGCTTGTGAGCAGGGTTGCGGTGGATTTGGCTGGGGCTAGATTAAGTCTGTTTGTAGTGCACCAGCCATGTAGTGTGTTGAGATAGGGTTGAAGGAGATCTGTTGCTCTTCTTGGGTCATGGTGTGTGCATGTGAGTGTTATGTCATCTGCATAGGAGGCTAAGTTTATTTGTGTAATGGTAGATGGCCTTTATTCTCAATTTCACTCAATAAATGCTGGTGTTCCCCAGGGATCAGTTTTGGCCCCAATTCTGTTCCTCATTCATATCAATGATCTCATATCTACCACTCATAATCCAATACATTCCTACGCAGATGACTCAACACTCCACAGTTCCTTCACATTTACCAATTCTTTCACCCAACCCGATCTTATAAATTCAAAAATAAACACTGCAATTTCTCTGAACCAGGACCTTTCTAGAATTAATGGATGGGGACAAAAGAATCTAGTTTCCTTTAATGCACAGAAAACCAAGTACATTCAATTTTCTAACCGACAGAATCTCACTGACTCCCATATATTTTTAAATGATGTAAATATTCCCACTTCCCCTAGTATTGACATTCTCGGTGTAACATTAACTACTAACTTGAGCTGGACACATTATGTTAGAAGCATTGCTAAGAATGCCTCTAAAAAACTGGGACTCCTGTACAGAGTTCGAGAATTCTTCACTGACGAGCAGTTGGCCGTGATATATAAAAGTCATGTGCGTTCTCAGATGGATTACTGTTCACCTCTGTGGGGTGGAAGTGGAGTGGTTGCATTGAGGCAGTTGGACAAAATTCAAAATAAAGCTATTAGATTAATCAATAACCCTGCAATCACACAGGACCTTCCTACATTATCCATACGAAGAAACGTTGCATCCCTTGCATTATTCTACAGATATTTTCACAGCAATTGTTCCGAGGAGCTTGCTTCAATTGTGCCGCCTCTCCACATCTTTCCCCGTAGAACTAGGGCAGCTGAGAGCGCCCATGAATTTACACTTTCTCCTCCACAATGCAGAACTTCTGCTTATCAGAATTCATTTATCCCCAGAGCTACTACTCTTTGGAATTCACTTCCCTCGAATTGCTTTCCACAAACTTACAATCTACAAATGTTTAAATCCAGTTGTTACAAACATTTTATGAATGGAGGATGCCTTTAGGCACATGGACTTTTTTGTTTTATCTGTGTTTTTCCTTCCTCCATTCATCGTCTCTTTAAAAAAAAAAAAAAAAAAAAAAAAAAAAAATGAAGAGAAAGTTGAGGGGCAAAGGAAAAATGTGACACTTTGACTTCCAATCTTGGTAGATTGGGAGGTCAATCCACGGAAGAGATGCCGTCACTTGAGATCTAGAAAATATATAAGTAAAAGGAACAGTCAGAGTAAGCTATGGGTATGGCAGAGATCGCTCAGTTCTCATTCTGATAGACCAGCCCATCACCACATGACTAGAACCCAATCCTCTCAGCATCAGCTAGGAAAGGCCCTAGAAAGCCGCCTTTGGCTGGGGGATAGCTCCCCTATTTCAACCTCTTTCGGTTAGGCACCCGCCCTTGAGTTTAGGAGTAAAGTCGGTTGGTGGAGGTAACATAATAATTATATGTGTCATCAGCCAACACAAATATCACTGCATTTAGTATATCTATAGCTCTAATAATGCTGCCTCTTCTTTATTAACAAAACCATCAATGTGGTTAGTATATTAATAGCTTTACCAACACTACTTCTGTATTCTCTAACAACATAACTATCACTGGGGCTTGTACTTTAATAGCTTAACCAACACTATCTCTTATGTGTCATCAACCAACAAAGTTATCACTATGGTTAGTACAATAATAGCTCTAACAATACAACCTGTACCGGTACTTCTCTTTTATCTAACAACATATCTATCACTGCGGATAGTACAATAATAGCTCTAATAACACTACAGTGCTTCTTTATTCTCTAACAAAAAAACTAGCACTGTGGTTAGTATATAAATAGCTCCAACATCACTACTCTTATGTGTCATCAAAAAAAAAAATGATCACTGTGGTTAGTATATTAATAGCTCTAACAATGTTGCCTCTTCTCTATGCTCCACCAACATTACCTCTTAGCTATTCTCTACCAACAAAACTATCACTGTGGTCTGTGGATAGTACATTAATAGCTCTTAACAACACTACCTCTATATTCTCTAACAACATAACTATCACTGTGGTTAGTATATTAATAGCTCTAACAACACTACCTTTATATTCTATAACAACATAACTATCACTGTGGTTAGTATATTAATAGCTTTACCAGCACTACTTGTATGTTTTCTCTATTAGAAAAATTATCACTATGGTTAGTAACAACAATAGTTTTACCAACACTACCTCATCACCACTGTTGATATACTATACCTGGCTCCAGCAAAATTGACAGTTGATTACACACCTTTTCAGAGCACTTGCTCCGATATTGTCTTTATGTTGTGTGGAACCAAGAAGAAAATTAAGAAGAGATAGGCGTAGGGATGCAGCGACCCCACCGCCCGCCACTTCGGTGGTGCAGTCAGTCTCTGTAGCAGTTACGGTGATTTCTTGTTACTGCCTTATTGTAGCACGGTTAAGGCTGGTGTGGTGCGATTTCGCCAGGTGCAAGTGCTTCAGGGGGACTTTGTTGAGTCTTGCTGAGACACTGTTAGCGCTATACCAACATCAGCCACAATGATAACATGATGGGGCGTTGTTGTGGCAAGACTTTGTTGTACTGTACTACACTAAAGAGACTAAAAGCACGCTCTCTGTGGATGAAGCGGTCTTTAAACTTTTATTTACTTGTATGAGTGTATAGGCATTTAGTTATCTCTGATTAGCTAATATTTGTCTTGCGATTATAGTTATGCTTTAGTTTTCTGTGTTTGGCAGGCATTTCAGTTAAGTTATCCAGTTTCTCAAATAGATTAAGACAAACTTAGTACAGTATAGATAACTTTCATAATCCACATACAGGTCTCCCTCGATTAAAGATTGGGTAACGTTCCTGAAAACCTGATCATAAATAGAAAAATCATATAGCAAACTCTAAAATTAATGGGGTAAATGGGGATGCATTCTGGGACCAGCCAAAACACTAACACAAACACCTAAAAAACCTATAATAATATCGTAAATCGGGGCATCGGATAGTGAGGGCGACCAGTATTTAATTTAATGGTTTTGTATTCATGTATTCTATTTATGTATGTATGTATTTTGTATAATCTTTTGTATTCCAGAGTGGACAAGCAGCAAATGAAGCATTGAGCCTGAACATCTGGTCTGACCTTGAACTAGACACCCACTGCCAGGACGGACTACGATGCTGTAGACGTGTGTTTCCTCACCTCACACTACCCGAGGGCAACACGCTGCAGGTCCCTCGTAACTTCTACCTCATGGGACGACCAAAGGACGCCCCCCTCCTACATGCCTAGCTCCAGGTGGGATTTTATTTAACTACTTTTGCCTTTATTCTGACTATCATTAGAACTATATTGTTAAGCTTAGGTGGGCGGTCACTGTGGTGTGCTCCACTGCATGTCTGCCTGCTGAGACCGGAACTTCTCCTGGAGGTCGGGGGCCGGGGGAGTGCTGGAGGCCCTTAGTGATCCTTGGTCTCTGGGTCTTATCCTGGGTTACCTACTGTAGATGTGTGTGAATTTGTACTTTTTTTTTTTTTTTTTTTGTGCTGTCCCTGTTCGGGCTCTGTCTCAATTTGGCCACCCCCAGCTATGGGGTATGTGCCTGAGTATATACATACATGCATAACCCCACGGGGTAAGGGGGCCTTCATCTAATGGTGGAGTAAAAAAATAATATGCTTCACGCATCCTACTGCAAGTCGTACAAGGCGACTAATAGGGGGGATGGCGATAGACTTGTGGACCAACAGCCATTACTATGCAATAAAGTCTTTATCTTAGCACTGTCTTGGTATGGCACTGCTGAGGCTGGTGGGGTGCGGATAGGTGCCACAGGGGACTGAGTCTTACCTGGGCGCTGTTTGGCACCACACCTGTGTCTGCAACAGTGTTTGCATATTGGAGCAGTGTTGGGGTAGGACTTTATTGTTCTATAGTCCAAATTGCCTAATATACAGTAGTCTTGTTATGTCTTTTTGTAACACTGTTAAGGCTGGGTGTGGTTGCAGATACTACAGGTGCAAGTGCTGCAGGGGGACTCTGTTGAGTCTTGCTGAGGCATGGTTAGCACTATACCAACATCAGCCACAGTAATGACTTGGTAGGGCATGCCGTGGCGGGACTTTATTGTACTACAGTACACTCCAACTACTGATAGGGAATCCCGCCTGAGCCGTTACAATGCATGTAATGGAAAATTATTCTAAATCAATGTATGTATACATGCATAGGAACAAAAGGCACTGAAAGCTTAGCCCCTTGAAGATTATGATGCATTTTGACATTAAATTCTGGCTGAATTAATTAACTGTGTTAGAAACGTGACTTTTTCTCCTGGGCGACCTAGATGTGTGTGAATTTGTGTTCTGTGTTTTGTTGTGTTGTCCTATTGAGGCTATCTTGAGTTGGCCACCCTAAAAAAAAAAAAAAAAAATGCATGTTCCAGAGTAGGCTATATACAGTAGATTAATACTGTAGATAGAAACGTAAGTAAGTAAGGCTGTAAGATTGTTTTAGTCTCCCATTCCTCTAGTATCAGGCAGGTGTTGCCTTATGCATTTATGTTTAATGCTAAAGTTTGGACTTTGCAGTACTTTTTAAGTGCTTGACCTTGCATTGTGAGGTTGGTACTATGAGCTCTGTGCCCCATAAATTTTTCTTTCCTCATAAGCAGTACGCTATTCATAGTGCAGTTGGGTCCAGTATATGATTAGATTGATATGATGATATCCATTATTCGATACATGGATATTTATCATGGTCATGTGCTGAACCTTAACTGTCTTGATGGGGTAATGGTTAGAGCATGTAAGTTTTGTATGTGGTATCCTGGGTTCGTATTCTGAGAGGATCACATGCTTTCATAAATTTCATTTCGTCTTAAGAATGATATTACTTAGCCTCTGAAGTGCGCATGGGGGTAATTGGAAACGTCCCCCTGTGCTGACGTATTTGAGGTGTTTCCGTCACTAAAATATTCATTGTGCCATTAATAGCATTAATACTTATCCATATGCGCCTATTATGGGTTGATTATAAAGGTATTAACCTGAAACAACAATAAAACGAGTGAAAACAGCGTTTGGATGGTCAAAATCGGAGATATAGCCCGCGAGTTGTATAATGTATGGGTGAGGCAAGCTGCTTTCCCGCCAATTTCCCCCAAGGCCACTGAGACACAGTCGATCGATACTCTCTCTCTCTCTCTTGCACTCGCTTGCTATCAGTGATGACAACACCCTGCTTGCAACTCGCTAATGTTAGCACGAAAATATACCTCAGAATAAGGGAATAACAGGGAAAATAGGTGATAACTGAAGGAGAGGAGGAAAGTGGGGAAGGAGGGGAGGTAGAAGACTGAGATTTTGCATGGCCCAGGGGCCAATTTTTTTTATTTTTTTTTTTTATTTTTTTTATTTTTTTTATTTTTTTTCGATGTCAAAAGTTGATTTTTTTTTTCACTCACTCACAAGAGTCTCCCCGCAGTCCGCCGGGGGAACTCTTAAGAGTCTCCCCGCAATTCCCGGGTTAATACCCTTCCTAATCTGAATAAAATCTTCTAATAATTGCCAAAAAAATACACAAAGAAATACATAATCGGATCTTGGAAGGGTTAATTATTAAACTAAAGTTTGACTATACATTATTTTCAAGTGTTCAACCCTTATCTACCCCCAGGTGAGTGGTGTATCAGAGCCGGTAGTGTCCAGCGGGAGCAACTGGACCATTACCGTGAGCGTGACCAGCGATGCCGTGGCGCTCTTCGTGTGGCTCCAGACGGACGTGGCGGGCATCTTCTCCGACAACGGCTTCATCATGACCCAAGCTTCAGTGGAGGTTCTCTTCTACGCCGACAAAGAAACCACCAAGAGTGAACTGGAGGCTTCACTAACGGTCATGTCTCTCACCGACACATACACCACACAGGAGGGACTTAGAGATCGAGCCTTCCACCCTAACGACCTCAATAATGTAATTTATTTACACTAGGAATAAATTGTAAGACTTGCAAAATAAACACACAAAACCAAAAAAACACAAATTCACACACATCTAGGTATTGGGAGTGAAATTAATAAATTAGATTATAATATTTGCTGTACTGGGTCCTCTTCTACACTGACGATTACACCACACAGATCCCCAAGGAGCAAGAGGGACTACTTAAATTGTAAAACTTGCAAAACATACAAACCAAAACAGGAACCACATAAGAACATAAGAACATAAGAAAATGGGAGTCTGCAGAAAGCCGATTGGCCTAAGCAAGGCAGATCCCTGTCCCACACAACCCCAAATCAATTACAAAGCCCAATTATAGGCTCAACACTCTAATACCCTGAGGATCATCTTACCAAAACGGTTAGAGATTAACGCAGGATTATGGGGGTCTGCAGAGCGCTGATTGGCCCAACCCGGCTGATCCCCCTTCACACCCAACCCTTCTCGTCCATATGCTTATCCAATTTTATCTTAAAGCTCCCTACAGTTTTAGATCCCACTATAGCACTTGGTAGTCCATTCCACCCATCTACAACTCTGTTACCAAACCAATATTTGCCTATATCTTTTCTGAAACGAAATTTATCTAATTTGAAACCATTGGTACGAGTTCTTTCGCTATCACTGAGCTTTAGTACATTTGTCATGTCCCCTTTGTTAATCCCACTTACCCACTTGAACACCTCTATCATATCCCCTCTAACTCTGCGTCTCTCTAACGAATGTAAACCTAATTTCTTCAACCTTTCTTCATACGGAAGATTTCTAATATTATGGATCATTTTTGTCATTCTACGCTGTACTCTCTCCAATGAATCTATGTCCATTCTGTAATAAGGACACCAAAATTGGACAGCATAATCCATATGGGGTCTCACTAATGACAAGTAAAGTTTTAAGATAACATCAGCAGTTCTGTTACTCACACTCCTAGAGATGAACCCGAGAATCCTGTTTGCCTTATTACGAACGCCTATACACTGTTTTCTAGGCTTCAAATCATTGCTAACAAACACACCTAGATCTTTCTCGCAGTCTGAATTTTCTAATTCTAAATTAGCTAGTTTATATTTAACATTTGTTTGCATCTTCCCTATCTTTAATACCTTGCATTTGTCAATGTTAAACTTCATCTGCCAATTTACTGACCATTCATGTAAGGTATCTAGATCCCTTTGGAGGCACTCTATATCGCTATCTGAATCAATTGATCTCCCCATTTTAGTATCGTCTGCGAATTTACTTATCCTACTAGTTATACCTAAATCTAGGTCATTTATGTATATAAGAAACAACAGGGGACCTAATACCGATCCCTGGGGGACACCACTTTTGACTGCTCCCCACTCTGACTTGGTACCATTTATGCTGACTCTCTGTTTCCTACCAATTAGCCATGACCTAATCCATCCCAACAACGCCCCACCTATTCCATGTGCCTCAACCTTTCTCATCAATCTCTCATGAGGAACTCTGTCGAAAGCTTTACTGAAATCTAAATATATAATATCGTATGCCTTGTCATTATCTACTGCTTCATATACCTCTGAGAAAAAACTAAGCAAATTAGTAAGGCAAGAACGTCTCTGAGTGAATCCATGCTGAGAAGAATTGATTAAGTTAAATGTTTCTAAGTGGTTTCTCATTTTTCTAGCAATAATTGACTCTAGTAGCTTTCCTATGATTGAAGTGAGACTAATGGGACGGTAATTGGATGCTATTGATTTATCACCTTTTTTGAAAATCGGAACTACATTTGCAAGTTTCCAAGCTTCTGGAACTATACCTGTTTCTAATGAATTGTTAAAAAGAAATGTTAATGGGTAACTTAACTCATCTCTGCATTCTTTTAATACTCTGGCATATACCTCATCGGGGCCAGGCGATTTCTGAGGTTTCAGTCTGTCAATTTCCTTAAGCACATCATTTCTACTTATAGTAACCGTACTTAACCTATTTTCTATACTATCGCTATATACCTTACGGACTTCTGGAATCTGTGCCAAATTTTCATTAGTGAAAACGGATAGAAACTGACTATTTAATGTACTGCACATTTCTAAATCATTTTCTGTCATTTCTCCTATCGAAGTTTTAAGGGGGCCTATTTTATCTCTAACTTTAGATCTATATAGCTGGTAAAAAGCCTTAGGGTTATTTTTTGAGTCATTGGCTATCCTGATTTCATAATTTCTTTTGTCTGTCCTTATACATTTTTTAACCTCTCTTGATAGATTCTGATAGTAAGCAAGTAGGTGAATTTCGCCTTTCTTAATTTTTCGATATATTCCTCTCTTTTTTCCTAGAAGGTCTAATAGTCTATTATTCATCCATTTGGGTTGGTTCTGTGTTGATCTAAATTTTCTTTTGGGGATATATTTATTTTGCGCATTGTGGAGTGAAGAAATAAAATTATTATATGTAGCTGTCAAATTATCCTGAGTTAAGACAGGTATCTGAGAGAGAGTATGTTCATTAGCGCACCTGGGTCCACTTAATAGTTTAACCATAGGATCGACTCTTAAGGCTCGTCTTAATCCACCATAATTGGCTTTTCTGAAATCTGGGATAAGTGTTGTATTCTCTTTAGCCTTTCCTGTCCATTGTATGTTAAAATAAATTGATTTATGATCACTATTTCCTAGTTGGTCTCCTATCTCTACATTATTTATCATTTGTTCATTATTACTGAGAACTAAATCGAGGATATTATTACCTCTAGTAGGCGAGTCTATGAATTGAAATAAAAAACTATCCTGTACCGCCTCAATAAACTCTTTTGAATCTGAGTCGCCGATTTGATGCTGCCAATCAATATTCGGAAAATTAAAATCCCCCATAATACACACATTGCTAAACCTTGATGCTATTTTCACTTCCTGCCATAAAGCTGTACCTTCGTTTCTACTCATATTTGGTGGTCTATAAATAACTCCAATAATTATGGTCTCACTACCTTCGCTAACCTCAATTATAAAGACAAACAAATCTGTCAAAACCACTATGTAGAAATACTACATTGAAGATTTAGCAAAGCAACACTATGAAATAAAAAAATCTCAAAACCACCATAATGTATTCCTGTTCCACATTAAGGTTGTATGACATTTACTCTGATGTTTGTATATTATATACTCAGGCATATACCCCGTAGCTGAGGGTGGCCGACTCGAGACAGAGCCCGAGCAGGGACAACTCAACATAAAAAACAAAACAAAATATATATTCACACACATCTAGGTCGCCCAGGAGAAGACCCAGAAACCCAGGATCACTAGGGGCCTCCAGCATTTCCCCGGCCCCAGACCTCCCGGAGAGGTTCTGGTCTCGTGTAGCGGCATGAATTATAGCGATATTCTGGAGATTTGAGCCATTTTAAAGCAATATTATAGAGATTGTGGCAATATTTTAGCTATTTCCGACTTTGTTTGGTATATTCCTGTCTCACATTAAGGTTGTATGGCATTTACTCTGTGATAATAGCATAAATACTGTGGCCTAAGCTGTGATCATTTAATTATTATCAATTATATCAATTCCAAGTGCAATTAATATTTGTGCAATGCTCACAGTTTTATCTACAGTATTCAGTAGTACATATGACATTTTTTGTAGCTGAATTTTATAGGAAATGATTATATTTATACAGCATATAACATTAATGTTGATATGTATGTTGATTAAAATGTAAAACTTGCAAACTAAACAAACCAAAATTTGGACAAGGACAATATAAAGTCAAATTAAATTATCAAAATCGCTATGTGGAAACAATTTGATATAATTTATATAATTTATTTGATATAATTTATTTGATATAAAACAATACATTTTATTGGATGCAATATGGAGTATTCTTTATTCCCTTGACTTGTGTCTTAGTATATTAAGGGGGGATGGGTGTATTTATTTACTCATTTATATATAGTTTTATCTTTTTTTATTTTCCTCCCTAGACTTCCATCAAGCTTAAAAAACACCCTCAGAAGACCCTCCTTCAAGATTAATTTGTACATTTTTCAGTAGAAAAATGTTCCGGTCAAAGGCCGGTTCATCTTAAGCTACAGGCTCGCTATCGCTCGCCAGGAAAAAATTGACACCTAAATGGCACAAAAGGTCTTAAAATTGATAAAGAAATGAGGGGAAGGGTCATAAAATAGCCAAACTAATGGGCGATCTTCTTGAAATATCAACATTAATGGGGCTAAACATGAGGGAGAAGGGAGTCCAAGAAGAAAAAAAATCTCATTTTATTTTGTTACAAAATCTTAACCCTATCAGCAGACATGGAAGCATAATTAATTAAACTTATTCTGGCTATAATTAGATGATTATATTAAGATTGTGAAGTACCTCTCGGAATATGAGGGGTCTGAAGCAACTCAATTATACATCCGACTCCCAAAGATCCTCCCTAAGCTGAATAAAATTGTCTAATGATAGAATAAACATTTATAAGGCGTCATAATCCTCAAGGGGAATACTGTATTGCCAGGAAATAGACGAGACAGAGTAAGGAGCAAGGGAACGTGAAAGTGGTCCCAGACCCTAAGAATTGGAACTTTAAATGTCTGTTCGGGCTCTGTCTCGAGTCAGCCACCCCCAGCTATGGGGTATGTGTCTGAGTATATACATACATACATACAATACAAAAGGGAAAGAAACCATGCCCGCCAGCCAAAAAAACAAAACATTTTGATTTTGTGTTTTGTTTTGTTTTTCTGACGTGTTGTGATGTCCCTGTTCGGGCTCTGTCTCGAGTCAGCCACCCCCATAAAAAAAAAAAGAAAAAGGAAACTGGGGAAGGTGCCAGATTACATACATACATACATATAGTTACATAATTACATACATACATATATACTTACATACATACATACATAGGCTACATACATACTTACTTACATACATACTTATATGAATAAATGTGTGTACAGTAGCCTATATACACAGGCACATAACCCATATGGTCGACTCGAGACAGAGCCCGAATAGGGAAAAAAAAAAAAAAAAAAAAAATACTAATAATAATAACAAATAATAATATATAAATAAATCACACATATCTAGGACGCCCAGGAGAAGACTCAGAGACCTAGGACTAGCCTTCTATGAGGGTCAAAATAAGATATACAAGTTGTTTACAGTAAGGTATACATAATGGAGTCCAGAAGAATAGCCTGTCATTCCCCCGATAGAAGCCCCTACTTATCAGCCACTGTTATCAACACTGCAGCAGACGACGAACCCAGAACAAGTAAGTCACACCAATTTACTCAACCATTGGACCACCTCAGACCACCCAAGGGTATTATATGGTATAGTATAACCTTAGATCATCATAGACAGCAGTGATATTGATGGTGGGCTTATATAGCATCTATAATAAGCATTTACAACTCTAATCAAATTCAAAACTCTCTCTGACGCATGCGCAGTAGTATTTTCAGCCTGATGCCATTTTGGGGACAGATGTGTACAGTTGTCCACGGGTCCAGCTATTATGTAGCTACTTGTTATGTTATTACATTAATTATACGTGTTGTCCCTGTTCGGGCTCTGTCTAGAGTCGTCCACCCCAAGCTATGGGGTATCTGCCTAAGTATATAGATAGATAGATAGATACTAGATATGTATATGCGTAGAAATAATTACAAATATACCTAAAATAGACTTGAAAGATAATGTCATATAGGCCTACCTGTAAATAGCAAAAATTAAACATGATTAGCGAGGGCAATTCGCACCAAAATGGCATGAAATGGGGCGAAAGGTCTTAAAATTGCCAAACTAATTAGGCGAACCTCTTGATATGTCAAGACCGATGGGGCTAAACATGAGGGAGAAGGGGGTCCAGAAAAAGAACCCTGAAGTTAAAATCTCTCCTTAAGAATTGCCCTAACCAACTATGCCACCTTAATGTAACAGAAGGTATGATCATAATGACACATAGAGGAAACTAATGAATACTGCTAATAATTAATTAGAACTAATAAATAATCATATATAAATAATTAATGTCGCTAATAAAAATAGAACGGAGATTGTAAGGCAGTTGGTGAATTCAATGCATTGTGGGCGGAGTGTACTGACAAAACAGTGAGTCTTTAATGTTGTCACCAAAATCCGCCCATCCAGACTCCGCCCACTTCCTCATTAGTGGGTGGAATCTGGTGACATTAGGGACATAATTTCACCAAACTCCGCCCACTATTTCAATACTGGGTGTAGTTTGGTGACATAATGGGCGTCACCAGTGTCACCAAACTCCGCCCACTTCCTCCAGAGTGGGTGCATGGAATTTGGTTATGGGGAGTCACAGGCAATCAGAGTCACCAAACTCAGCCCACTTCCTTAATAATGGGTGAGTTAGGTGACATAAGAGGCGTCACCAATGTCACCAAGCTCCGCCCACCACCTCCCAGCATTGTGATAGGCCTACAGTAACCCCGCCCCTTCATACACCATATTGACCATAATATACCATAGTCATACTAACGATAATAACCCCTTCATTATATTCTGGCAACTATAGTAGATGATTTTACACAGCTTAGAAAGAACCTGAGGGGATATAATTGTCCCTTTATTAATTGTCAGAACTCCTTCCTAAACTAAGTAAATTCGTCTACTAATAGCCAACATATAATGTTTGTTTCAATTCGATTGTGGTGTTATTGCTTCACATGTAAGCCTGTATCACACGAGAGCTTTTATAGTCAACATTCGATGATCAACATTTGTCTGGCAACATTTCTGGAATATTTTGCACTGGTATCGGAAACTAGACTGTTGGCAGATGATCTTAGGTAACCGAAATATTGTAAATGTTGACCTCATAAGCTGCCAGACCAGTGTTGAGGATAAATGTTGAGTGAAAAAGCGCACGTGTGATACCAGCTTTAGTATAGCCTACGTCTATGTGTACATTTAATATGTTCAGGATTTTGCATTTCCTTCATATTTACCTCATTTATGAATTGATTTTTATTTTTATTTTGGGTAACATTGGAGGATTATAAGCAGTTTAGGAAGGATCTTGAGCAATCAGAGGGGTAAAAAGGATCTCAATTAACCCTTAAACGTCCTCAGATCCTTCCTAATCTTAATAAAATCGTCCAATGATAACCAGAATAATATGAGTAAGTGTGTCCTCGAATACTGAAAAAGTTAATTTATTTTATTATTCTTTGCAGATGGTGTTTTTGGCGGTAACAAGGATGACATCGGAGCATTTGGACTACAACACGTCTTTCCTCAGCTGGACAAAATCGCCCTCTGCGCCCCCCCCCCCCTCCCCCATCAATATACCCATATAACCCATAGCGCAGCATGTTGCTCTAGACCAGCCCTCTGCGCACCCCCCACAATATCAATATACCTATATAACCCATAGCGCAGCATGTTGCTCTAGACCAGCCCTCTGCGCACCCCCCACAATATCAATATACCTATATAACCCATAGCACAGCATGTTGCTCTAGAACAGCCCTCTGCGTAGCCCCCCCCCCCCCCCTCCTATCAATATACCCATATAACCCATCACACAGCATGTTGCCCTAGAACAGCCCTCTGCTTAGCCCCCCCCCCCCCTCCTATCAATATACCCATATAACCCATAGCACATGGTGATGGGCTGGTCTATCAGAGTGAGAGCTGAGCAATCTCTGCCATACCCATAGCTTACTCTGACTTTTCCTTTAACTTATATATTTTCTTGATCTCAAGTGACGGCGTCTCTTCCGTGGATTGACCTCCCAATCTACCAAGATTGGAAGCCAAAGCGTCACATTTTTCCCTTGCCCCTCAACTTTCTCTTCATAATTACTGAGGGGCACAGGGCCCTGGGTGGGGCTTTGGTTTCCCGGGCGTTTCCGCACCCTCCTCAGCCCCCCGCCATGGAGTGGCTTCGGTCACCCAGGCTTTATTGTGGTCGGCGGGGAGGGTTCTGTGGGGGCACTCGGTTATGGCCTTGGAATTGCTCGGGGCCTTGGGGCTTTTCGGCCAGGCAGCCTGGGGAACAACAACAACAACAACAACCCATAGCACAGCATGTTGCTCTAGAACAGCCCTCTGCGCACCCCCCACAATATCAATATACCTATATAACCCATAGCACAGCATGTTGCTCTAGAACAGCCCTCTGCGTAGCCCCCCCTCCTATCAATATACCCATATAACCCATAGCACAGCATGTTGCCCTAGAACAGCCCTCTGCGTAGCCCCCTCCTATCAATATACCCATATAACCCATAGCACAGCATGTTGCCCTAGAACAGCCCTCTGCGTAGCCCCCTCCTATCAATATACCCATATAACCCATAGCACAGCATGTTGCTCTAGAACAGCCCTCTGCGTAGCCCCCCTCCTATCAATATACCCATATAACCCATAGCACAGCATGTTGCTCTAGAACAGCCCTCTGCGTAGCCCCCCCCCCTATCAATATACCCATATAACCCATAGCACAGCATGTTGCCTAGAACAGCCCTCTGCGTAGCCCCCCTCCTATCAATATACCCATATAACCCAGCCAGCATGTTGCCCTAGAACAGCCCTCTGCGTAGCCCCCCCCCCCTATCAATATACCCATATAACCCATAGCACAGCATGTTGCTCTAGAACAGCCCTCTGCGCACCCCCCCCTCCTATCAATATACCCATATAACCCATAGCACAGCATGTTGCTCTAGAACAGCCCTCTGCGCACCCCCCACAATATCAATATACCCATATAACCCATAGCACAGCATGTTGCTCTAGAACAGCCCTCTGCGCACCCAGCGCTATCAATATACCCATATAACCCATAGCACAGCATGTTGCTCTAGAACAGCCCTCTGCGTAGCCCCCCTCCTATCAATATACCCATATAACCCATAGCACAGCATGTTGCTCTAGAACAGCCCTCTGCGTAGCCCCCCTCCTATCAATATACCCATATAACCCATAGCAGAGCATGTTGCCCTAGAACAGCCCTCTGTGTACCCCCCCTCCTATCAATATACCCATAAAACCCATAGCACAGCATGTTGCTCTAGAACAGCCCTCTGTGTAGCCCCCCCCTTCCTATCAATATACCCATATAACCCATAGCACAGCATGTTGCTCTAGAACAGCCCTCTGCGCACCCCTCCACAATATAAATATACCCATATAACCCATAGCACAGCATGTTGCTCTAGAACAGCCCTCTGCGTAGCCCCCCCCCCCCCCCCCTCCTATCATATACCTATATAACCCATAGCACAGCATGTTGCTCTAGAACAGCCCTCTGCGCACCCCCCCCCCATCAATATACCCATATAACCCATAGCACAGCATGTTGCTCTAGAACAGCCCTCTGCGCACCCCCCACAATATCAATATACCTATATAACCCATAGCACAGCATGTTGCTCTAGAACAGCCCTCTGCGCACCCCCCCCTATCAATATACCCATATAACCCATAGCACAGCATGTTGCCCTAGAACAGCCCTCTGCGCAGCCCCCCCCCAATATCAATATACCCATATAACCCATAGCACAGCATGTTGCCCTAGAACAGCCCTCTGCGTAGCCCCCACAATATCAATATACCCATATAACCCATAGCACAGCATGTTGCCCTAGAACAGCCCTCTGCGTAGCCCCACAATATCAATATACCCATATAACCCATAGCACAGCATGTTGCCCTAGAACAGCCCTCTGCGTAGCCACCCCTCCTATCAATTTACCTATATAACCCATAGCATAGCATGTTGCTCTAGAACAGCCCTCTGTGTAGCCCCCCCTTCTATCAATATACCCATATAACCCATCACACAGCATGTTGCCCTAGAACAGCCCTCTGTGCACCCCCACAATATCAATATACCTATATAACCCATAGCACAGCATGTTGCCCTAGAACAGCCCTCTGCGTAGCCCCCCCCCCCCCTCCTATCAATATACCTATATAACCCATAGCACAGCATGTTGCTCTAGAACAGCCCTCTGCGTAGCCCCCACAATATCAATATACCTATATAACCCATAGGTCCTGATGTGGCGGCGTCTACGCCGTGGGGCCACCTCCCGAGGCTGCCGACCCTCCACGGCCGAAGACAAAATCAACGACCAGTGGAGGAAAACCGGATGCCGGCCGCGGGGAGCAGTTTCGGGAGCCAAACCGTCACAACCATCCCCTGCCCCCTCCCTGAGGGCACGGGTCCTTGGAGCGGCTTCGGTCGCGCCGGGAATTTCCACACCTCTCACACCACACACACACATCACACAGTTTTTCCTACACCGAGAAATGACTCTCCGGCTGTCATTCCTCGAAGACTTCTTCTAGCCGGAGACATTGAGCAACCCAGGACCCACGTTCACATACATATGTCCAACTTGCTCAAAACCCATCACTTCGAGTCGCCATACTAAGGGTTCAGTTCTCTGCAATTCATGCGGGAACTGGACCCACTTCACCTGCACACACACTTGCCTCCAAGAAACACTACACAAACACCTGGACCTGTTCCTCATGCCCCTCCCTCTCCCAGTCAAATCCCTCACCTAAAACCCGTCCACCTCTCCTCCCCAACCCACCTAACCTTCCCATATCATCCACTCCCCCCCCCTAAAACCCGTCCACCTCTCCTCCCTAACCCACCTAACCTTCCCATACCATCCACATCCTCAACTCAACACACACCACACCCCCATCCTAATCCATTCCACCACCCCCCATCTCCTGCTCCCCAATCCCCACCCCCACCTCACCCATCCCAACCCCCAGCCCCTCCCTCACCCCCCCATCACCCCCACCCCATCCTCGTGCAGCAGCACCCAACATACATCGTGCACATAACATTAACATTCTTCAACTGAACATAGATGGCATCAACACAAAGAAACACGAACTCTCACACTTCATCAAACAACACAACATACACATTGCCATCTTACAAGAAACAAAACTCCGCACAACACAAAAAACACCCACATTTCATAATTTCACCACCATCAGACAAGACCGGGCTGTCGGCGGGGGCGGTGGACTCATCACCCTGGTACACAAAGAAATATCATACATAGTAACCAGTGTACAAACCAAATCACTCCTCCCCCCAAATGATAACACAACAGAAATACAGTCAATTAAAATACGCACTGGCAACAACTCCAACATAACCATCATAAACACATACATCCCTCCCCAAACATCCCCTACAGTACCAAATGAATACAGACCACACTTACAACACATCACAAACACCCCACACACCCCACACATCATCCTGGGTGGTGACTTCAACGCCAAGACGTCGGCCTGGTTTGTCGACAACCCCGACACAGACAGAGGGCTGGTACTACAAAACCAAACCGATAACCTCATCATCCTTAACGACATCCATCAACATACCCATATTCCTCACCAAGCCCTCTATAACCCATCATCTCCAGACATCACCTTTTGCTCCCCAGAACTCGCCCCCACAACATCCTGGAGGGTGGTCAGAACCTTAGGCTCTGACCACCTCCCGATCATTATCACCACCAAAACCAGACTCACCCCAGCTAGCCACAAACACACATACACCAATTATAAAAGAGCTAACTGGGAAGCATTCACAAATGAGACAGAACAACACTTCACAACTCTAAACAGTACAACCCATCACTAACATCAACAATGCTGTACACATACTCAATAAACTATCCAAAACGCTGACAAGAAACACATTCCAAGAGGTAACAGAAAAAGACACAACCCCAACTTCACACCAGAAATTCAAAACCTCATCAGACAACGCGACATACTGAAACACTCCCCAGCACCCCAAACACAAGACATCACACAACAAATTCAAGCACTCAACACCCAAACTAACAACAAAATACAAGAGCACAAAACTAAATTGCAATAACTTCCTACAAACACTTGATCACAAAACAAACCCCCAAAAACTATACAAAACACTAAACAGCATCACACTTTCCAACAGCAACACAACACAATCACATGCTGCAATCACAACAACAGACTCTACTCCTTCATGTAAACAACAAGCACACACTCTCATCATCACTTTTCACATGTCAGCCACCTAAAACCTCACAAAGACGACCGACGTGTCATCCGACGTAAGAGACAATTCCCCACAGACCCTGACTATACACCCTTCCACCAATCACCAGACAAAGCATATCATCAACAATCTCAAGCACTCACCCGCCTGTGGCCTAGACAACATAAGCAACATACACCTCAGACACCTGGGACCACAAGGCATACAAGCACTCACTAACATATCAACTACAGCTATTCACACAACACAATACCAGACATTTGGAAGCATGGTATCATCATCACATTCCCCAAACCCAACAAAGACCCCACGCTAACCCTCCTCGCACCGCCCCATCACACTCCTTTGCTCCCCCTCCAAAGTCATGGAACGCCTAGTATTACAACTAATTACACCTGACCTACCCCTAGCTCCAACACAACATGGCTTTAGGCCACTGCACTCCACAAACACTCTTCTCACAGACCTTACACAAAGAGCTTTCGACGGCATCAATTCAGCTAGACCACCACACAGATCACTATTAGCCACACTCGACATTAGTAAAGCCTTCGATGCCATCCCCCGCCACAACCTAACAAACAAAATCTACAACACAAACATGCACAACAACACAAAACGGTGGCTGGCCAACTTCCTAGCAGGCAGATGTGCACACGTATCTTTTGCCGGTCAGTCATCTAAAATCAGAAACTTTCCAAACGGAGTCCCACAAGGATCCGTCCTATCGCCCGCACTCTTCAATCTGTACATGCACGATATAACTACACCCAATACGCCCCAAATAAACTTAGCCTCCTATGCAGATGACATAACACTCACATGCACACACCATGACCCAAAAAGAGCAACAGATCTCCTTCAACCCTATCTCAACACACTACATGGCTGGTGCACTACAAACAGACTTAATCTAGCCCCAGCCAAATCCACCGCAACCCTGCTCACAAGTTGGACAGGAGAACACGAATACATCCCTCAACTCACCATAAACAACACACCCCTAACACATACACACACACCCAAAATCCTAGGAGTAACATATGATACTCATATGACATTCAAACAGCACACCACAAACATTAAAAAGAAACTGACACCCAGACTTAACGCCCTCAGGTCACTTGCTCACACAAAATTTGGACACAACAAAGAAACTACCACCACAGTATATAAACAATACATAAGATCAGTGATGGAATACGCAAGCCCAGCCTGGGCTTCTAACCTAGCTGAAACACATCATAAGACCTTACAGACTATTCAAAACAAAGCCCTGAAGATCATTACAGGCTGCACAGCTACTGCAACCCACAGATCACCTACATCAAGAAACCAAAATCCTCAAAGTCAAAGACCATGTGGACATGAGAGGCACTCAATTCTTGGCAGCAGACTCCCCTACTGAAGACCACCCACTAAACTACATGGCATCACACCCACAGACACCAAGAAATATACTAACAACATCAAGCACACGGTATCACACACAATTATTGTCCTCTCTCCCTCCCTGCCCCACCCCGAACCAACTTCCAGAAGCACATCCATACTCATATCTCTCACCGATCCATCCACTCACTCACAGACAACACGCAGCTGCATGCACGACCTCCCGAAATCCATCCTTCCGAATCCTCCCTTCCTCGCGAGGACAGAGTCCACCTGGCCAGGCTGAGATGCGACACCATCCAGCTCTCCTGAGCTATCAGAAGAGACTGGATGACTCCGTTGTCGACGCCTGCCCGGGATGTAACACAGCACCCCATACCATTAAACACATCATAGAAGACTGCATTTCACACAACCACTTACGCCAACAACACAATCTACACTCAATGAGAGCTCTGTGGGAAAGCCCGATCGTGGCCGTGGCCTTTCTCAGGGACTCGGGGCTGTTCGGCCAGGCAGCTTAGGGAACAACAACAACAACAACAACCCATAGCACAGCATGTTGCCCTAGAACAGCCCTCTGCGTAGCCCCCCCTCCTATCAATATACCCTTAACCCATAGCACAGCACAGAACAGCCCTCTGCGTAGCCCCTGCCTCTATCAATATACCCATATAACCCATAGCACAGCATGTTGCTCTAGAACAGCCCTCTGCGTAGCCCCCCTCCTATCAATATACCCATATAACCCATAGCACAGCATGTTGCTCTAGAACAGCCCTCTGCGTAGCCCCCCTCCTATCAATATACCCATATAACCCATAGCACAGCATGTTGCCCTAGAACAGCCCTCTGCGTAGCCCCCCCCTCCTATCAATATACCCATATAACCCATAGCACAGCATGTTGCCCTAGAACAGCCCTCTGCGTAGCCCCCCCTCCTATCAATATACCCATATAACCCATAGCACAGCATGTTGCTCTAGAACAGCCCTCTGCGTAGCCTCCCCCCCCCCATCAATATACCCATATAACCCATAGCACAGCATGTTGCCCTAGAACAGCCCTCTGCGTAGCCCCCCTCCTATCAATATACCCATATAACCCATAGCACAGCATGTTGCCCTAGAACAGCCCTCTGCGTAGCCCCCCTCCTATCAATATATCCTTATAACCCATAGCACAGAATGTTGCCCTAGAACAGCCCTCTGCGTAGCCCCCCTCCTATCAATATACCCATAAAACCCATAGCACAGCATGTTGCCCTAGAACAGCCCTCTGTGTAGCCCCCCTCCTATCAATATACCCATATCACAGCATGTTGCCCTAGAACAGCCCTCTGCGTAGCCCCCCCCCCCCTCCTATCAATATACCCATATAACCCATAGCACAGCATGTTGCTCTAACAACAGCCCTCTGCGTAGCCCCCCCCATACCCCCCCCCTATCAACAGCCCTCCCGCCCCCCCTACATATAGCCCCCCCCCCCCCTAGCCCAGGCCCCCCCCGCCCCCCCCCCTCCTATCAATATACCCATATAACCCCTAGCACAGCATGTTGCCCTAGAACAGCCCTCTGCGTAGCCCCCCTCCTATCAATATATCCTTATAACCCATAGCACAGAATGTTGCTCTAGAACAGCCCTCTGCGCACCCCCCACAATATCAATAAACCCATATAACCCATAGCACAGCATGTTGCTCTAGAACAGCCCTCTGCGTAGCCCCCCCCCCCCCTCCTATCAATATACCCATATAACCCATAGCACAGCATGTTGCTCTAGAACAGCCCTCTGCGCACCCCCCACAATATTAATATACCCATATAACCCATAGCACAGCATGTTGCTCTAGAACAGCCCTCTGCGCACCCCCCACAATATCAATATACCTATATAACCCATAGCACAGCATGTTGCTCTAGAACAGCCCTCTGCGCACCCCCCACAATATCAATATACCCATATAACCCATAGCACAGCATGTTGCTCTAGAACAGCCCTCTGCGTAGCCCCCCTCCTATCAATATACCCATATAACCCATAGCACAGCAATTTGCTCTAGAACAGCCCTCTGCGTAGCCCCCCTCCTATCAATATACCCATATAACCCATAGCACAACATGTTGCCCTAGAACAGCCCTCTGCGTAGCCCCCCTCCTATCAATATACCCATATAACCCATAGCACAACATGTTGCTCTAGAACAGCCCTCTGCGTAGCCCCCCTCCTATCAATATACCCATATAACCCATAGCACAACATGTTGCCCTAGAACAGCCCTCTGCGTAGCCCCCTCCTATCAATATACCCATATAACCCATAGCACAGAATGTTGCTCTAGAACATCCCTCTGCGTAGCCCCCCCTCCTATCAATATACCCATATAACCCATAGCACAGCATGATGCTCTAGAACAGCCCTCTGCGTAGCCCCCTCCTATCAATATACCCATATAACCCATAGCACAGCATGTTGCCCTAGAACGGCCCTCTGCGTAGCCCCCCCCCCCCCTCCTATCAATATACCCATATAACCCATAGCACAGCATTTTGCTCTAGAACAGCCCTCTGCGCACCCCCACAATATCAATATACCCATATAACCCATAGCACAGCATGTTGCCCTAGAACAGCCCTCTGCGTAGCCCCCCCCCCCTCCTATCAATATACCCATAACACAGCATGTTGCTCTAGAACAGCCCTCTGCGTAGCCCCCCTCCTATCAATATACCCATATAACCCATAGTACAGCATGTTGCTCTAGAACAGCCCTCTGCGCACCCCCCACAATATCAATATACCTATATAACCCATAGCACAGCATGTTGCTCTAGAACAGCCCTCTGCATAGCCCCCCTCCTATCAATATACCCATATAACCCATAGCACAGCATGTTACCCTAGAACAGCCCTCTACGTAGCCCCCCTCCTATCAATATACCCATATAACCCATAGCACAGCATGTTGCCCTAGAACAGCCCTCTGCGTAGCCCCCTCCTATCAATATACCCATAAAACCCCTAGCACAGCATGTTGCCCTAGAACAGCCCTCTGTGTAGCCCCCCTCCTATCAATATACCCATATCACAGCATGTTGCCCTAGAACAGCCCTCTGCGTAGCCCCCCCCCCCCCTCCTATCAATATAACCATATAACCCATAGCACAGCATGTTGCCCTAGAACAACCCTCTGCGTAGCCCCCCCTCCTATCAATATACCCATATAACCCATGGCACAGCATGTTGCTCTTGAACAGCCCTCTGCGTAGCCCCCCTCCTATCAATATACCCATATAACCCATAGCACAGCATGTTGCTCTAGAACAGCCCTCTGCGTAGCCCCCTCCTATCAATATACCCATATAACCCATAGCATAGCATGTTGCCCTAGAACAGCCCTCTGCGTAGCCCCTCCTATCAATATACCCATATAACCCATCACACAGCATGTTGCCCTAGAACAGCCCTCTGCGTAGCCCCCCCCCCCCCCCCCCCCCCCCCCCCCTATCAATATACCCATATAACCCATAGCACAGCATGTTGGTCTAGAAGAGCCCTCTGCGCACCCACCACAATATCAATATACCGGTACTTATATAGGCCTAACCCATCACACAGCATGTTGCATGAGGACAGCCCTTTGCACAGCCCCCCCCCCCCCCCCAAACACACACACACTATCAATATACTCATATAACCCATCGCACAACATGTTGCCCGAGAACAGCCCTCTGCGTAGCCCCCTCCCCCCCCCCTCAACCCCCTGGAGTAAACTGTAATCTAAAACAAAATCTACGGGGGAAACACTACCTTTCTCGCAAAACCAAACGAATATCGCCTTGGGCAGTATTGTGACGTCAGAAAAACTTACAAAGTTTCAGCCAATCAGAAGCCAGCAACTTTTTCCAGGGGTCTAGAATTCATACGCTATGGCCTAAGGTAGACAGGTGGGGTTCATCCTACTCGCGCCATAATTTGCTCTGCTCTCTGTGGGTTCGGTCAAGGGCTGGCTAGTCTGTCGAAAATATGAGTTCGTAAAGTCATATAATTCTACGGGAGGAGCACTACCTTTCTTGCACAACCAGACACATATCGCCTCGGGCAGTACGATGACGTCAGACAAAACTTTCAATCTTCAGCCAATCAGAAGCCAGCAACTTTTTCCAGGGGTCTAAAATTCATACGCTATGGCCTCTAGGGTGGACGTTTGGTTCATCCTACTCGCGCCAGAACTTGCTCTGCTCTCTGTGGGTTCAGTAAAAATAGGAGTTCGTCAAGAGTCACTAAAGTTGCATATAATATAATTCTACGGAAGAAGCACAGCCATTCTCGCACAACCAAACGAATATCGCCTAGGGCAGTATTGTGACGTCAGAAAAACTTGCAAAGTTTCAGCCAATCAGAAGCCACCAACTTTTTTCAGGGGATTAGAATTCATACGCTATGGCCTCTCGGGTGGATGTTTGGGTTCATCCTACTCGCGCCATAACTTGCTCAGCTCTCTGTGGGGTCGGTCAAGGGCTGGCTAGTCTGTCGAAAATATGAGTTCGTAAAACCAGACAAATATCGCCTCGGGCAGTATGATGACATCAGACAAAACTTTCAATCTTCAACCAATCAGAAGCGAGCAACTTTTTTTCAGGAGTCTAAAATTCATACGCTACGGCCTCTCGGGTAGACGTGGAAGGGGGGGGGGGGGGGGGTGTTCATCCTACTCGCGCCATAACTTGCTCAGCTCTCTGGGGGGTCGGTCACGGCTTGGGTAGTTTGTCGAGAATATTAGTTCGTAAGGGGTAACTAATGTGTTCGTAATAACATAGCCGTATGGAGTTATATTGGTGGTAATAAACCTTTAATTATACGGATAGACAGGTAAATCACTGTTAATATGGCCGATGATTCTATACACCTTATACATTTGGACGCCATCTTGTTTCCAACTCGCCGTCATCTTGTAAACCTTTTCAGTATTTTTGTTTTGTTTTTTGGACGCTTTATTCCTAGGTTGTTCTGGCTAACATTAGACGATTTTACGCAGCTTCGTAAGGGCCTCTAAGAATCAAAAGGTTATGAAAAAGGGCTATTAAGATCTTTGGGTATAATATATTTTGAGTGATTTAACTATCTAACTGGTCTAAGATGGGTTTATTACGGCCAATATATCTTGTTAAGGGTAGGTTGTCATGGGCACTTTATCGACCCTTTACATACCCATATATTTTGTTATTATTATTATTATTATTAGTAGTAACCCTTTTACTTCCACACATCCTTCTTAAACTGCACAAAATCGTCTAAATGTAGCAACAACAAAAATAAAAAGACGTCCTCGGTACGGAAAGAGTTAACGATGGACACGTTAAATGCCCTTCCATACCCTTAACCCTTTGAGTACCAGCGACGTGTGTTATCTTTTAGTCTAGCTATAATTAGACGATATTATGCAGCTTAGGAAAGATCTGTGGTAGTTTAAGGGGTTGATTGAGATAATATGAAGCATTATTATTGCTAGAGATACTTCCTAAGCTGAATAAAATTGCCTGATAGGTGCCAGAATTGGATGAAAAGGACGTCCCTGGTACTGAATGGGTTAGTGATATGAGAGTATACTTATTAGTGATCTATATAGTAATTTGTTTTAGGTAGGATGGGACAATATTAAGGGAGTGGGGGGGGGGGGGGGTTTCTGGACCCTCTTCTCCATCTTTAGCCCCATTGGTTTTGAGATTTTCAGACGTTCGCCCCATTAGTTTGGTGATATTAAGCACCTTTCGCTCTAATTCTTTGTACATTTTAAGACCTTTCGTGCCGATTTTTAAGGGCGAGGTTTGGAAATATAACAAAAACGCCCAAGAAGTTATGAATTAATAAATAGAGCTAAATTATCCTTACAGACATTTTAATTAATTAATTACATTTATAATGTTAATTCAGTGTGTGTGATTTTGTGTTTTGTTTTCTTTGAGGTGTTGTGATGTCCATCTTCGGGCTCTGTCTCGGGTCGGCCACCCCCATAAAAAAAAAAAAAAAAATGGGGTAAATGCCAGAGTACATACATACATACATACATACACACAATTCAGTATACACAATCAAATTTTGTTTTAGGCTACCCTTCTTAATCTGAAATGCGTAATCGAATCTTGAAAGGGTTATTTGAGAGTAGACCTATTATGATCTTATTAATCCTAATATTTACTGTATAATATATTATTGTAGGCCTATGTAAAGCAAAAATATTATGACTGTGATGTAAATATATATGTGTGGAAAAAGTGTTAGTAATTTCAGTAATATATAACTAATCAATCAACTTGTTTCAGATTCGTGTGTTTTGAAGCCGAGTCTGTGTTCATGGATAGGGTCTCTAGATTAAGAGAGTACGTAGTCGTAGAAGTTCCGGCCGCCATCTTGATTCCATACTCACTTCCTGCCAAGTACTCTTTTCAGTCAGAATACATTGATGGATAGGAATAGAGAAATAAGTATCAATGTTAATAGAATAAACATCATATGCTCAATAATGAAGCTTATAAATAATGGCGAGGTATATTCTACGGCGTGAGTTGGAGTCAAGATGGTGGTCGAATGTCAAGTTGTGGACTATGTTAATATATGCTACCCTAGTTTTGGTGGGCGGGGCAAGGCGAAAGGGTAATTATGCAACTGTAATTTAATTATACAAGGCACAGTGTTTAATAAGGCCATTAACAACATCACTAATATGCTTTTAATATACAATAGTATATTGCTAAGTAGGTCAATTAGGCAATAGTTTGAAATGGGATTGATAATTACTGGTTTTTATTGTATAATTGGCAACTCTTCTACAGTACATAGCAACTATGAAGAACATGGTGAGGGTAGTCTGCCTGTAGTAAATGGAAATAGTCTACGGAAAATGTACTCCTATTTTCACATATTACTATTGCTACTAAAAGTTATCATTTACTAGATGATTTTATTCGGCTTCGGAAAGACCCGCTTAAGATCTACAGGCCCTTCCTAAGCTGAAAAATATTGCCCAATGAAAGCCAAAATATAATAAAAATAATGGAGTTTCTATTCTTAACCGTTTTTAGGTTAGGCGGCGTCTTTTGTTATCATAGTTACATTTAGAGGATTTTATGAAGCTTAGGAAGGACCTGTGAGAGTTAACCCTTGCTGTACCGATGACGTTTTTTTTTTTTTATTTGATGTCGGCTACAGTTAGACGATTTTATGAAGCTTAGGAAGGATCTGGGGTGGTTAAAAGGGTTAATTGAGATCATGTGTAGCGTTTTAATTAAGGTCCTTCCTAAGCTGAATAAAATCGTCTAATTAGGTGTTGTTTATATATTTAGTTAATTTATTTGATGTAGCTTTGTAGGCCTATATATCCATTATTCATTTTAGCTTAATTAAAAACAATTGTCATATATTTTATTACATTCGTGTATGATGTATGTATGCATATAAATAAAGATGAATTTATTACAACCTATTTCCCTAACCTTAACCATTCAGTAGTCTAGACACAGGCAACTAGTGCTTGGTAATATATTAAAGGGCAAGAAGGGTTTTTTCTTAAATCCCTTCTTCCTCATGTTTAGCTCCATTAATTTTGAGATTACAAAACGTTCGCCCCATTAGTTTGGCGATTTTAAGACCTTTCGCCCCATTCATTTGCCAATATTAAGACCTTTCGTGCCATTTAGGTGTCTATTTTTCTTGGCGAGCGATAGCTATAGTCTATAATTTATGAGGGTTTCGGATGGTAGCTTACATTTCTCTACCGAAAAACGTAAAGAATAACATACTCTTTCAACTATGGGGGAGGCACTCGCTATAGGTAGTTCTGCCGTTTGTCTCCCTCAATCACATAGAACAAAAATAGAATGATATGTAAACAATAAAAGTATAATTTTGTCAATATATTTAATTTATGGTTAGTGTACATTCAAACTGAGAACAGTTTGTTTAATATGGTATACCTATACATAGAAATTAATAAGCTAGTGTCCCCAAAATGGCGACCGGATGAGAAGTTGTCCGATTTCTCCCGTCATCGAAGGGGGGGTTGGAGGGAGGGAGATGAGAAGGGGGGTGGAGGGGGGGATGGCTGTGTCTCCTTGTAACTCGAGACAAGGGCTGAGCGAAGGCAGGTTCTAGAGGCCATGGGAGGCAGGTTAGATCGCTGCTCTAACACTCTCTACGCTATATATATTTGTTTTTTACTTGATATCAGCTTCATTTAGACGATTTTATGAGGCTTAGGAAGGCTATGTGGCAGCTAAAAGGATTAAGTGACATATTTCGTAGCCTTTGAATAGATAGACGTCCTTCCTAAGCTGAATAAAATCGTGTAATAGTTTCCAGAATATCTGGGTACCTAAAATCCACTTGGCACAAGGAACTCTCTCTCTCTCTCTCTCTCTCTAACCCTATGTGAAGGAAATATGACAACCATTAATTATTCACAAAATATTTATGTTAGAATTGTCAAACTTATACCAAAAGATAGAGGATACAAATACGCATAATTTATATTAAGTAAATTTTATTCAGAAATGTATAGTTAGAGAGATATTGACGATTTTGTGAGTGAAATTATCGATCATCTGTCACCCAATAGTTGCCATCAACCACCAGCAATACAACCGAGGGTATATAAGCTCTTAATTTTCGCCTCATTCGATCATTTTGTTCCCGGTCGTCCAGCTTTAAGGAGGTAAGTCTCGTGTGCTCCCATTTTCCCCCATTGTTTCCCCTGAAAATACAAGAAATTAAGGTGTAATAGCTAGATAACGTGACCTATTTACCGCCAAACCCGAATTTGTGGACAAGAGCTTGTTGAAATTCCCATAATACTTAATACATTTGCATTAAATAAGGCCAGAAATGTGACGGAAAAAGCCGGCAGGTTTGACGAACTTTCTGGAAGCCGGCACTTGATACTTCGCTCAGTTTTACCTCTTTAACCCTTCCAATAAAACCATGTCTCAATATTATGGCGATCACTAGTAGATTTGATTCATTAAGGAAGAAATTGAGATCCAGATTATAAATGTATGGCATAAACTTAGGCTATATTCCCAGGCGACTTTTCTAAACGGAGTTGGGCTAAGTATTGTTTAACCTGAATATAATTTATATATTGATTAATTACCTATTAACCCACGAGTAATAGATTCCTTAATGATTACGTGGATGATTTGGTTAGAATAATTTAATTGGATTTTGAAAATTAGGCAAACTAGCGAATCTTAGCCGGCTGACTAGACGCCTCGTGGTTATTGAGGGTAGTTTTTCTGGAACCCCTTCTCCCTCATGTTTAGCCCCATTGCTTTTGATATACGTTCGCCCCATTAGTTTGGAAATTTGAAGAACTTTCGCATTTTGTTTTCAATATTAAGACCTTTCGTGCTATTTAGGTATCAATTTCTTTCCTGGCGAGCGAGAGCAAGCTTGCAATTTAAGGAATTGACCTTCGGCCGTAAAATGTTTCTACCGAAAAATGTACAAATAAACCTTGAAAGGGAGTATAGGGGGTGTACTGTTAAGCTAGGAGGTCTAGCGAGGAAAATAAAACTCGAATGAATATATTAAATTAATAGATTAACAAAATAGCCACTGTCCCCTTAACCCTTTGAACATTGACCTATTGAGTTTCTTCTGGCTACCGTTAGCAAATTTTATAGTTTACGAAAGATTTGTGGGAATCCTAAGGGCACGAGACCGGTTAACTTGGATACCTCGTGGGTATTTACTGTATAGGCTACTGTCTTATTAACGCTAGCATAAGGATCTTTTCCATTCTATTTCGGCTATCATTGCAAGATTTTAGTTTTAGAAAGCCTTGGAGTTTCACGCAGATTAATTTTATGTAATATTTGTCATATTTTATTTTCATTGAACGATATTATAGTTTTGTAAAGCCTTGTGGAAGTTTCAGGCAAATTTATTAAGTTTTATTTATATATAAGTTTTGATTTGTATTTTTTCGCTTTTTTTTTCAACCTCCCAAGTGTCAAACCGGCAAATTTGGGTTAAAGTCTGGAATTAATGAGAGCAATGTAGTTAATTTACCTTGGGATTTAACCCCTTCTGTACCGGCGCAGTCATTTTAACTTTATTCTGGCTACTGTTTGAAGATTTTATATAGTTTCAAAAGGGCCTCCAGCATTTAACAGGCTTCTAATTATCTCTTAACCCTTTTTACTACCACATGTCCTTAAACTGCACAAAATCTACATTATATAGAAACATGAAAGTGTTAGGACTCTGCTTCATCCACTTACCCATATGCGATCATTAATAACATTGCATTAATCAGTCAACACGTGTTTTAGTTAAAATTATAGATAGTGTTAGCCTAATATAGTTCAGTGAAATACTAGATAATCAACAAACAAGGCCGTTATTTGGGGCTGGTAACATGTCGGCCAACTTCCGCCATTTTGGTAACCAGTAGGGTGGTGATCCTCTCTTTACACTCCAATATGTCCATAGATTCCACACCCATAACAAACATTCGGTAATACTGGTACAGGATATATATTTACTCCATGGATATAATTTACACAAATTAAATATCGCCCCATTGTTTGATAATTGATAACAAAATGGCGGCCAAGGAAAATGATGGCCGTTCTCTCACAGCGCCTCCATTAACCAGATGGCCGGTTATATTATTAAAAGGAAAGGCCAGTTTAATTTTGCACCTGGCGGAAAATTAAATTCCTGTGCCGCTAAATTACCAATGCTTAGCGCCTTAGTTGTGGAATTGCATACTATTAATACCTAGTTATCATAATTAACCCCTGCTGTACCGGCGACCTCTTATAATTTTATCCAAGCTATATTTAGACGAATCTGTGCAGTTTAAAGAGTATCTGGGGCAGTAAACAGGGTTAAGTGAGATAGTTCAAAGCCTATTAATTGATGGAGGCCCTTTTTAAGCTGAATAAAATCTTCTAGTTGTAGCCATAAAAAGCTAAAATGACGCACTGGTAATGAAGGGGTTAACATATTTTGCTTTAACATCTTAATTGTCGAGTAGTGAACACGGGAGCATGACAATATACCGCTGGCCGAAATATAACCGACTATGGATTACTTCTTCATAGTGCATTTAGCTCTTCCAATCAATCAATTAATTTAGTTTGGATTACTTCATAGTGTATTTAGCTCTTCCAATCTATCTACTTTGTTGAATGTTGCTAATGTTAAACAATTTCTGACTTTAAAGTTTGTTATCGATAATTAATACCATTTTGAAAGTACTCCATGCTTCTGGATCATAATAATGCTAAGTTGTTTATCATGAACATGCTTAGCTACCAAATCTTCGTAAGAGCTGAATAATCTAGATAGGTACGGTCGCGCTAATAAGTCACGTCTCCTCTGTCATTTAGTTTGGCTCGCTCTGTGCTGTATTAATGTCTGCCAGATGTTGAATAGGGTGGGTAAGTGTAGGAACATGTTTGTATATCTCAATCGAAATAAATAAATAAAGCTTAGATATTGCTGATACCAATTATTAATCAAAATATACTTGGTGCCGACACATCACTTATTAGCGCCACTGTACATGTAATCGTCTAATGATAGCCAGAATTACTATGTTTTTAACACCAACCAACTTATGAATTTAAAGAAAGTATACAAAGGAATAATTAAAGTGAGAATATACCTTTTTGGAAGCATATTAGGGTAAGATCCTGTGTAGCGGGTAGAACTGTTTTTGAGATGCCTATTTACTAAGAAACATTGAACAATATCGTTAAGGGGCGGGGGGGGGGGGGGGATTTCCACTTGGGATTTTTTTTTCTGGACCCCTTTCTCCCTCATGTTTAGTCTCATTGCATTTGAGATTCTAAGACGTTCGCCCCATTAGTTTGGCGATTTTAAGAGCATTCACCCCATTTCTGTCAATTTTAAGACTTCGTGCCATTTAGGTGTCGATTTTTTCCTGGCGAGCGAAAGCGAGCCTGTAATTTAAGAGGTACCGGCCTTTGGCCGGGAAATTTTTCTACCGAAAAATTTAAAAATGTATCTTGAAAGGGGGCTTAGGGGGTGATATTTTAATCTTGATGGAGGTCTAGGGAACAAACTAAAAACCTCCCCTTAACCCAACCTAACCAAAACCTAACATAACTTAGTATATTAGTGGACTATTTATGAATGTAAAACTTAAAAATATATTGTAACATTACCAAATTATTGAGGTATAAATACATGTCCACCCGCTACACAGGATTATACCCCAACTTCACATTTAAACTCCATGAAATCAACAAATACCTGTGGCACTCCAAGGACTCGAACCTAGGATACTCACATCGAAATTCCGCGCACTTATGCATTACGCACTGGGAAAAAGACAGTTTCTAAATATACACAAATATAATAATAATGCTAACACAAACAAATTATGGTAAAAATTGAAGAGACTAAGTTATTTTTGTCGTTTTGTTAGGTTAGGTTAAAAGGCTGTCCGGGGTCTCTTCAATTTTTACCCAAATTATATACAGTATACTTGGCTGATTGAGATATATTTTAACAATGTATTTTTTTCTTTTACAGATGTCGAACGATGATGGAAACCCCAACCAGACCACTCAACCAGTCTACCACTACCACCACCACGGCAACAATATCCTTTAATCCTAACCATCCTTTCCCACCGCTTCCATCACTGTGTTCCCTGTAAAGGGAAGTTTTATTTTGATTTTGTATATACAGTATATATTTTTTTTCGTCCCAAAACCTTCAGTCAAGCTTAAATAAAATGCCTTGAAGACCCCCCTTAGAGATAATTTTTTACATTTTTCGATAGAAAAATGTACCAGCCGAAATAATACTAATAATAAGGCCAATTTCTCATTAATTTCAGGCTCGCTAGCGCTCGCCAGGAAAATAATAGATCGCTATATGGCACAGGTCTTTAGTGCCAAACTAGAAGGTGAACTTCTTAGTCTCAAAATAACCTGGGCTAAACAAGAGGGAGAAAGGGGCCGGAGCAGACTTCCCTTTAATCCTAACCCCCTTCCTTCCATTGTCCTTGTCACCACCTAAACCACCTCCCTTCTACTAACATGTGTATAGACATTACGTTGGATAAGCGGCAAATTTAAGGTAAGATTCTATTTTAATACATTTCAGTGTAAATGATATACTTATTGTTTTGCAATAATTTATATATAAATAAATCTGGTATATATATATTTTTTTAAATTTGCTATAACTATAATATTTCCAATAACGTAACATCATTCTTGTATAATGAAATATAATATAATTAATCCATGCACTAATCTTGTTCTCCTATATCGTCGTTGGCTTCGAATTAGACAAGGTTTCTGGTAGGGATGCTGAGGTGGGGGGGGGGGGGTAGCTCTAGGTAGTTCAAGGGGTAGGGATAGGTAGCTCTAGTTAGTTTAAGGGATAGGTAGGAGTCTGTTCTAGGTTAGTATTGGTTAGGGGTTGCTCTATTCGGTTCCCTGAGGAGGTTGGTTAGCAGCCTGTTAAAGGCTTGGCTAGAAGCTTAGTTAGTTAGTTAGATTTAGTTCGTATTAGGTTACAATAGTTTGGAGCTTGGTTTGTTTCCTGTTGGTTGAAATCCGGCCGGTGCATTTCTGGTAGTCTGTTAGTTGGTTGTGAAGGTTGCAGGTTTTCAGATGATGTGGCGGCTTGCAGACCTGATGTGGCAGCTTGCAGACCTGATGTGGCAGTTTGCAGACCCGCTGTGGCCGATTTTCAGACCGATGTTGTTGCTGGCAGAACGGCGCTCCTGTAATCATTAAATATTTTATAAACCGGCATGAGCTGGATGGCCCGACGGAGGAACAACGGTGAAATAAGGTATGACAGAGAAACTGACTAATGTAACGTTAAATCTTCCCAACAGGTTAGAGATGGGAGGACCGTCGCGATCTTACCCAAGACGACCCGATACTCCAGGCATCACGACCACCTTGACTATGGTTGAGATATAATATTTTTTTGCTGTTGCAAACATATTTATGAATTGATAAATTTTGAAAATCTGCATTATATCAGAAATATTGGCCTAATTGACCACTTGTGAGTTTCAGGCTATAAGGAAGTTTGGGCCGTATACAAAGTTATTAAACAGAAATGCAGTAATGTAGGTTTTTGATAGATAGAAAGTATGGTGAATTTGGTTTTCTGTGTTTATATATGCAATACAACTCATATTTTAGCTCTTAATTCTGCTAAATGTCGATATAAAAAACTCAACTTCCTTATAGCTTGAAACTCGCAAGTGGTCAATTCCTTAAGGAGAGATTTTTAGTTTGGTCGCTGGATATCCTTCAAGCTTAAGATTACACCCCCTTGAGCCCCTTTCAAGATACATTTTTAAATTTTTCGGTAGAAAAATGTCCCGGCTTAAAGCCGGTTCCTCTTAAATTACAGGCTCGCTATCGCTCGCCAGGATAAAATAGACACCTAAATGGCACGAAAGTTCTTAAAATTGACAGAAATGGGTTGAAAGTTCTTAAAATCGTCAAAATAATGGGGCAAAAGTCTTAAAATTAGAAAAACAATGGGGCTAAACATGAGGGAGGAAAGAGTCCAGAAAAAAATCCCTCTAGTGGAAATCTCTCCTTAAGCTGTAATATTAATATTGGATTTTCTAACAGATGTGAGGGAGAGAGGGGCACTGTACAGTACAGTTGAGGCTCGGCGGAGGAAGACATTGAGACCAACTGGAGAAACACAAACTGAGCCTTAACCACCTTCACCAAGAAACTAGGGTAAGCACACAACAATATTAACCCCTTGAAGCTCTGACGCGTTTTAGCAGTTTATTTTGACTATCATTAGACGATTTTATGCAGCTTAGGAAGGACCTGTGGGTATTAAAAGGATAAAGACTATCTCAATCAACCCTCTGACTTCCATATACCCTTCCTAAACTGAATAAAATCGTCTAATAGTAGCCAAAAAACAGAACAGAAACGCGTATTGGAGTTTGAAAGGGTTAATAGGGTTAATGGCTAATGGTTTATTTATTGGTATATAGATATAATTATTTGTCAATTTGTTTCCTCCCTAGAAATCCATCAAGCTTAAAAAACATCCCAAAGATCCCCCTTAGACAAATTTGTAAACTGTTCGGTAGAAAATTGTCCAGGCCGAAGGCCGGTTCCTCCTACATCACAGGCTTTGTATCACTCGCCAGGAAAATTAGTCTCCTAAATAGCACGAACGGTCTTGATAATGACACAACTAGGTTGAAAGGTCTTAAAATCGTCAAAGTAATGGGGCTAAACATGAAGGGGACCAGAAAAACGACCCATCTCTCCTTAACAATATTAAAAGTTTAGGTTGCCATGTGTATAGTTCTCAAGTTCCCTTAGCCTATCCCATATACTGTATTCATTATATTATGAGAATCTATTTGTTTAAGTTGTGTATTTAGAGTTTGGTTCTCTTTAACAAATTCTGGTGTTCCATATACTGTATTAATACTAAAACATAGGGTTTATTGCAAATACCTTATTTGTATTCAGAAATACAGTAGTTCTCTCAATCTCATAATTACCTCTCCAAAATTAGTTTAATGCCCACCACTCACTCAAAGAAAACTGTAGAGGTTGAAGCAACACAGTTTCTAAACACCCCTGATGGTCACAAAGGCTTTTAAGAATCCCAGAAAGGGCGCAAATCGCGTCCTGTGCGTTAAAGGTTTCATAATAATATTGTGGAATTTAGTCGGTGGATGTTTTTTTTTTTTACTAGAAATTATAAACTTTGAACTTCTATAGGTAGGACACAACTTAGGATCATATGACTTAGATGGCTTCAAACTCAGTGTGTCCTGGCATTTTGGCTCGAACGTCCATTGATTTTGGCCCTGTCGCTCTTTCAACTCTGGGGGAGGCACTCGATACAGGCAGTTCTGCCTTTTGTCTCCCTCACTCGCATAAAAAAAAAAAATCGGGAAGGGTCAATAACAGTACCCGCCACTGCATTACAATCTCCCCCCTGCCGTAACAAATTCAGAAGTATATATTCATAAACTACACTGCAGATAATTTCAATCAAAAAAGGTTCTAAAATTGATACCCCTTATAACTGCAGGCTTATGTATAGTTCCCAAAACCTGAACCTTGGACAATACGATAGAGGGTTGATAGAGGGTTGCTCAGCATCACGGGTTAAGGGGAGGTTTTTAGTTTGCTCCCTATACTTCCATCAAGACCCCCCTTCGAGATAAATGTGTAAATTTTTCGGTAGAAAAATATCCCGGTCGAAGGCAGTTTCTTCCAAAATTACAGGCTTGCTATCCTTCGCGAGGAAAAATTAGCTATTCAAATGGCATGACAAGTCATAAAATTGACAAATTGGGGCAAAAAGTCTTTTAATAGTCAAAACGAATAGTAGACAGTCATAAAATCTCAAACCGAGCTAAACATTAGGGCGAAGGGGTCCAGAAAAAGGCCTTAATGCAGTGGTGACTATAGTTATTAGCGTTATACATCAGGATGTTAAGTAATACTAACCTAATGTTTCAGATGTATGATAGACGTCCAGCCTGAGGGAGACAACAGACGGATGGTGTGACTCGTGGACCAACAGCTCTCATCAACGATAACTATAATACGGGTCTGTCACCAAAATGTTTTAATAAGATCTTATTATGAAAGTCTATGCAATGTAATATTTTGAAGTTTGTTCTATAAAGTCGGTTTAAATTAATAAAACTACTAATTTAATAGCTATGGATGTTAAATTAATGTTTGGTGCCCTTTTTGCCTGAAGAATAATTGTCCTGGAGTACACACAGGCGGCTGACTCCTGCCTTAGTGGACTTAGGCCTTTGTAAGACCTAAATACCGGTACCAAACTTTATGCCATATCCCCCAAAGTATGATTAATTTTGATAGTTTCACTTTGCGAGTGGTCGATAATACCCTATAATCCTAAAATGTTAAATAATTTGTATGCATAAGTGCACGGAATTTCGATGGATCCTAGGTTCGAGTCCTTGGAGTGCCACATGTATTTGTTGATTTCATTGAGTTTAGAAGTGAAGTTGGTTGGTGGCAAAAAAAAACATAAATCAATTCTTAAGATGGGATTTGGCGACTTTCAGTTCAATTATTATCATGGCACATAAACTATTTTGAAAGGTGTGCATCCTGTAATTTCGAAGCTAGTTTGTATAACTTTACATTAGTAAAAATTCTGGTCAGGTTAAACTATTTTAAGATAATAATAATCATAATAATAATTCATAATCATAATAATAATCATATACTTTACCTATATTGGCCTAAGAACTTGAACAAGTATTTGGTTGAAGTAGACTAGTTTAGTAATGTCTAATGAACTTCAAAATATTTCATAGACTATCATAAGTGGTGGACAGGGTATAGGCAGCAGCTTTATCTAACCAATTTTAAGTATTTCGTACAAATGGCAACACTGATGTTTATTAAGTTATCATGAAACGGATCCTTTCCAAACTGAGATCTGTGGCACTGGGTGACTGGTGAAAATTAACTAAATTAACTAGACTCGGTTCCCTATAGGTAGGCAGAGATTTTTCTTAAGTAATTGTTTAGTTTTAATACACCATATTTTCAATATGATCAATGCTCCAACCAGATAATTTTAATCAGCTTTGGAAGAACCACTGGGAATGAAAGGTCCAACACAGTACTAAAACTAAACCTCTAACTATGCCAGGCCTTTCCTAAGTTGAAAAAGTCCCGAGGTAGCAAAAATATAACCTAATTTGGCGTTATTTATTTGAAAGAACAAGTTTCCGTATGATCAAGTAAACAAGTTATTCTGGCTTTCACGAGACTCTATAGATCAGTTAAGGACCACAAGGAATCAATGGGGTACACATTATATCTACCTTTAGAATCCAACTGGTCCTTCCTAAACTGAGTAAAATTGTCTATGGGTACCCATAATAAAGTAAATAATCATAGTGACAGTATAACCAAAAACAAAATTACTGACAGGTATTTACTAAACTCGGGGAATCAAAAGCTTAAGATTATCCAAATTAACCCTCAAATTCTGACAGCTTCTTTTTTAAGTTAACTAAAATAGTCTGGAGGCAGCTATGATTAAAAAAAAAAATTGTCTGCTTAAATGAGTTATGAAATTGGGTAAAATAATAATAATAATTAATGATTGTTAAGACTATTACTGAATTCCAGTCTTCCACATCTGAATCAATAGTGCTTACATTACGTAGCTCTTCAAAGATCCTGAGAAGTTATGTCTGTTAAAGTAACCTTGAGGAATATTTGCCTTGGCCATCTTGTAGTGGGAGTTTCTCAGGAGGGGTCTTGAGTATATCCAAATAGGTTGATTGACTAAACTATAAACCAAATATAATACAGTAGTTGTATATAGATCGACCTTCCCTTGATTATTAGATATAAATAAAGTTAAGTAACACCCCGTTTTAACATTAATCAACTACAAACCCCAATGCACTTGAATACACGAATGAAAGCATATGGTCCTCACGGGATTACAACTCTGTACCTTTCTATCCTTAGATGGATTTAGCAATATCAATATGCTTCTAAAAAGTATATTCTCAAGACAAAAATATTATTCCTTTACATAAGTTCTATAAATTCATAGTTTTATTATAATATCAGTGTTGTCAAATGTACGAATATTCCTTTAGTTGGATATATAAAAAATGCTGCTAGTTAGTCGAAACCAAAATAGTTCGCCCAAAATCCTGCTCAAATACAGTGTAATTGTAAGTTATATCAATTTGTCTTTGACAGTTCTCAATTGCTTCCAATAACCTGTGCCTAGAAAGATTTGTTTAAAGTCATAAGTGTCGGCGAACTATTTATATTGACTGTACCCTTGTTAATATTAATATGTAGTCACTTTAGTATTTAAGTAAATACAGGAAGTTTTATATAAGTTATGGAAAACACTGGAGACTAAGACAAATATAATTATTTGAATCTATTATGTAACTGCATTCACTTGTATCAATGTGACTAATATAACACACTAAATGTTGGTTTACCCTGCTGAGATAGTTATAAATGCCACTGTAGATGAAGATTATCATAGACCAGCTTTGAGTAAATTCGGAATCGGTTTAAGCTTGTGTCCAAAGTAACCCCAGATAAACATATAACTATTAAATCAATTGAAAATACTAAAGAACCATAATATAGGCATCTACTGTAATATGTAAAACAGGCTGCTCATAATGTCAGATACTGTCCCAATTTTCACTGATGACTACGAACAGGGCATTGATTACAAAATTGTTACCAAGGTCCATCCAAAGTTTGATTTGTTAATGTTAATCCTAGGTGGACTCTGTAAGCTTTTAGATATTTTTTTTATGAGCACTTATGCCTCGTTTTAAGCAGTTATCCTCATGATCCGAACAATGCATCTTCAATTATCAGTCCCTCAATGGCTAAGTACTTCTAATTTATTTTTATTAGTTATATAATTACTTAACGTCAAGCCTACATGCCTAGTGATAAATATTTAAAAGCGTAAATTGTTGTACTGTAAATTGGATTATCTCCTTATGACTACTTTAAAGGTATTCAAGCCTATTCGTACAACGGATATAACTTTAGACCTATGACTCCTGTCTTTAGAATAATAACAGTCCTAATGCTTTACTTACAAGGTCCATTTGTTTAGGTAAATATTGATAACCGATATTAAGTCTTTGATAAATTTGTTCTAGAGCTGGCATAGTTTTGTTTGTAGTGTGATCAAATAAAAAAATTCATATATCACATAAATTCTACAAGAAATACTGTTAGAAGAGTATATATAAACTCTTAACCAATATTCTCCAGTGTTTACCCTAACTCTTTAATAATAGTAGTATCAATAATTGCATGAACAATATAAGCAATTTACAGGAACTTGGTATAATTTTAGACTTTACGATCTAATTTAACTAGTTATTAAATTTAATTGGTTAATGAATAACAAATTTTATGTTGCAAATTATTTTTCTTAGCTTTCATAATTCTAATACAGATCTATACTGTAAATGTAAAGTAATATTTCAATCATAAAGTTGATTCACTGATTTGGAATATATCAAAGGAGTGAATGAAGGGTGGCCTACTTTGTTGAGCACACTGTTTTCTATTTCATTCTATTTTTTTCCTTTTCTTAGGGGCCTCTTGTTCCCCTTGACTTATTAATGAAGTTAGGTAGACTGACTGACTGACCTGTTTTTTCCACAAAACCATATAGCTTTGCTCACCGAATCTTCGCTGCTGGTTGCTGCAATCAGTCACCACTGTTGAAGGGTCCATTGATGCTGTGGCAGTCGTTGATGTGTGTCCAATAGTTGCCGTTGATAGACCATCAGTCGCTTTGCTCTCGTCTGTCCACATCTTGTTTGAATCCCACCTTTCGACCTGAATAAAGCCATATTCAATAACTAACTCATCACCATCCACCAATTTATGCTCACACTTCACTACCAACCAACTCAAATGGAATACCTATATCCTCATACTGAATACTAAAGCTCACTCAATATCTCTCCATATATATTCAAGACCTAAACATCTTCATAAAGACAGATAATCAATATACCAAACAAATCTTAGTCAAAACAGATCAATTTGTTTGACCAACCATAGCAAGCTCACTCCTACCTCATTGTTAATTCCTTGTCTGTTGTCGATGTACTCGGTCTGCGGTCACCCGTTCTGCTGTTTGTTGTCACCCGTTCTGCTGTGCCTAGCCTTTTCTGCGGTCTGCTGCATCTGCTTTACTTCTACCGTTTGTCTTCTTGATACTGTCTGCTCATATCCCATACTTGACACCGACGACTTCTTGACTGCTTCCTGACAATAAAAAATACATTACAAATATATTCCTGACTTTTCTTATGCGTGTTTGGGGGCGTGTTGCAGGGAGGGTATTGATGTACCAGGGAAGGAGGGAGGACATAATAGATTTAGCAATAATATAGAGTAGAACTAGTGTGCACAATAGAACTGAATAGAACAGACTAGGGTTGAAGAGAAGGTTTATTTGGGATGGGGATAGGATGAACTACCAGGCAAGGGAAGGAAAAACTCGTAGCGGGTGTGGGATGGTTATATAGGAGACTGAACAAAAAATA
>CM064516.1:26692111-26724157 GCA_032716605.1 Paralithodes platypus
CATAACCTTAGGTATATTAGTGGACTATTTATGAATGTAAAAAACTCTTAAAAATATTATTGTAAAACATTACCAAATTATTGAAGGTATAAATACCATGTCCACCCCGCTACACAGAGGATTATACCCCAACTTCACAATTTAAAAATCCATGGAAATCCAAACAACATACCTGTGCAGCACTCCAAGGACGCGAACCTAGGATACTCACATCGAAATTCCGCGGCACCTTATGCATTACGCACTGGGAAAAAGACAGTTTCTACAATATACACAAATATAATAATAATGCTAACACAAACAAATTATGGTAAAAATTGAAGAGACTAAGTTATTTTGTTCGTTTTGTTAGGTTAGGTTTAAAATGCCTGTCCGGGGTCTCTTCAATTTTCCTTACCCCAAATTACTAACAGTATACTTGGCTTGATTGAAGATATATTTTAACAATGTATTTTTTCTTTAACAGATGTCGAACGATGATGGGAAACCCCAACCAGACCACTCCAACCAGTATACCACTACCACCACCCACGGCAACAATATCCTTTAATCCTAACAATCCTTTCCCACCGCTTCCATCACTGGTGGTTCCCTGTAAAGGGCAGTTTTATTTTGATTTTGTATACAGTACAGTAATTATTGTTTTTCGTCCCCAAACCTTCAGTCAAGCTTAAATATAAAATGCCTTGAAGACCCCCCTTAGAAGATAATTTTTTACATTTTTTCGATAGACTTAGAAAAATTGTTACCAGCCGAAATACTAATAATAATACTAATAATAAGGCCCAATTTCTCATTAATTTCAGGGCTCGCTAGCGTTCGCCAGGAAAATAATAGATCGCTATATGGCACAGGTCTTTAGTGCCAAACTAGAAGGCTGAACTTCTTAGTCTCAAAATAACCTGGGGGCTAAACAGAGGAGAAAGGGGCCGGAGCAGACTTCCCTTTAATCCTAACCACCCCTTCCTTCCATTGTCCTTGTCACCACCTAAACCACCTCCCTTCTACTAACATGTTGTATAGTAACATTACGTTGGATACGGAAATTTAAGGTTAAGATTCTATTTTAATACATTTCAGTGTAAATGATATACTTATTGTTTTGCAATAATTTATATATAAAATAAATCTGGTATATATCTCATTTTTTTTACATTTGCTATAACTATAATATTTCCAATAAACGTAACATCAGTCTCTGTATATGAAATATAATCTCAATTAATCCATGCACTAATCTTGTTCTCCTATATACGTCGTTGGCTTCGAATTAGACAAGGTTTTATGGTAGGGATGCTGAGGGGGGGGGGGGGGGGGGGGGGGTAGCTTTTAGTTAGTTCAAGGGGTAGGGATAGGTAGCTCTAGTTAGTTTAAGGGATAGGTAGGAGTCTGTTCTAGGTAGTATTGGTTAGGGGTTGCTCTATTCGGTTCCTGAGGAGGTTGGTTAGCAGCTGTTAAAGGCTTGGCTAGAAGCTTAGTTCGTTAGTTAGATTTAGTTCGTATTAGGTTACAATAGTTTGGCGCTTGGTTTGTTTCCTGTTGGTTGAAATCCGGCCGGTGCATTTCTGGTAGTCGGTAGTTGGTTGTGAAGGTTGCAGGTTTTCAGATGATGTGGAGGCTTGCAGACCTGATGTGGCAGCTTGCAGACCTGATGTGGCAGTTTGCAGACCCGCTGTGGCCGATTTCAGACCGATGTTGTTGCTGGCAGAACGGCGCTCCTGTAATCATTAAATATTTTATAAACCGGCATGAGCTGGATGGCCCGACGGAGGAACAACGGTGAAATAAGGTATGACAGAGAAACTGACTAATGTAACGTTAAATCTTCCCAACAGGTTAGAGATGGGAGGACCGTCGCGATCTTACCCAAGACGACCCGATACTCCAGGCATCACGACCACCTTGACTATGGTTGAGATATAATATTTTTTTGCTGTTGCAACCTTTTTTATGAATTGATAAATTTTGAAAATCTGCATTATATCAGAAATATTGGCCTAATTGACCACTTGTGAGTTTCAGGCTATAAGGAAGTTTGGGCCGTATACAAAGTTATTAAACAGAAATGCAGTAATGTAGGTTTTTGATAGATAGAAAGTATGGTGAATTTGGTTTTCTGTGTTTATATATGCAATACAACTCATATTTTAGCTCTTAATTCTGCTAAATGTCGATATAAAAAACTCAACTTCCTTATAGCTTGAAACTCGCAAGTGGTCAATTCCTTAATGAGAGATTTTTAGTTTGGTCGCTGGATATCCTTCAAGCTTGAAATTACACCCCATTGAGCCCCTGTCAAGATACATTTTTAAATTTTTCGGTAGAAAAATGTCCCGGCCTAAGGCCGGTTCCTCTTAAATTACAGGCTCGCTATCGCTCGCCAGGATAAAATAGACACCTAACTGGCACGAAGTTTTAAAATTGACAGAAATGGGTTGAAAGTTCTTAAAATCGTCAAAATAATGGGGCAAAAGTCTTAAAATTAGAAAAACAATGGGGCTAAACATGAGGGAGAAAGGAGTAAAAAAAAAATCCCTCTAGTGGAAATCTCTTTCAGCTGTAATATTAATATTGGATTTTCTAACAGATGTGAGGGAGAGAGGAGAACTGTACTGTACAGTTGAGGCTCGGCGGAGGAAGACATTGAGACCAACTGGAGAAACACAACTGAGCCTTAACCACCTTCACCAAGAAACTAGGGTAAGCACACAACAATATTAACCCCTTGAAGCTCTGACGCGTTTTAGCAGTTTATTTTGACTATCATTAGACGATTTTATGCAGCTTAGGAAGGACCTGTGGGTATTAAAAGGATAAAGACTATCTCAATCAACCCTCTGACTTCCATATACCCTTCCTAAACTGAATAAAATCGTCTAATAGTAGCCAAAAAACAGAACAGAAACGCGTATTGGAGTTTGAAAGGGTTAATAGGGTTAATGGCTAATGGTTTATTTATTGGTATATAGATATAATTATTTGTCAATTTGTTTCCTCCCTAGAAATCCATCAAGCTTAAAAAACATCCCAAAGATCCCCCTTAGACAAATTTGTAAACTGTTCGGTAGAAAATTGTCCAGGCCGAAGGCCGGTTCCTCCTACATCACAGGCTTTGTATCACTCGCCAGGAAAATTAGTCTCCTAAATAGCACGAACGGTCTTGATAATGACACAACTAGGTTGAAAGGTCTTAAAATCGTCAAAGTAATGGGGCTAAACATGAAGGGGACCAGAAAAACGACCCATCTCTCCTTAACAATATTAAAAGTTTAGGTTGCCATGTGTATAGTTCTCAAGTTCCCTTAGCCTATCCCATATACTGTATTCATTATATTATGAGAATCTATTTGTTTAAGTTGTGTATTTAGAGTTTGGTTCTCTTTAACAAATTCTGGTGTTCCATATACTGTATTAATACTAAAACATAGGGTTTATTGCAAATACCTTATTTGTATTCAGAAATACAGTAGTTCTCTCAATCTCATAATTACCTCTCCAAAATTAGTTTAATGCCCACCACTCACTCAAAGAAAACTGTAGAGGTTGAAGCAACACAGTTTCTAAACACCCCTGATGGTCACAAAGGCTTTTAAGAATCCCAGAAAGGGCGCAAATCGCGTCCTGTGCGTTAAAGGTTTCATAATAATATTGTGGAATTTAGTCGGTGGATGTTTTTTTTTTTTTACTAGAAATTATAAACTTTGAACTTCTATAGGTAGGACACAACTTAGGATCATATGACTTAGATGGCTTCAAACTCAGTGTGTCCTGGCATTTTGGCTCGAACGTCCATTGATTTTGGCCCTGTCGCTCTTTCAACTCTGGGGGAGGCACTCGATACAGGCAGTTCTGCCTTTTGTCTCCCTCACTCGCATAAAAAAAAAAAATCGGGAAGGGTCAATAACAGTACCCGCCACTGCATTACAATCTCCCCCCTGCCGTAACAAATTCAGAAGTATATATTCATAAACTACACTGCAGATAATTTCAATCAAAAAAGGTTCTAAAATTGATACCCCTTATAACTGCAGGCTTATGTATAGTTACCAAAACCTGAACCTTGGACAATACGATAGAGGGTTGATAGAGGGTTGCTCAGCATCACGGGTTAAGGGGAGGTTTTTAGTTTGCTCCCTATACTTCCATCAAGACCCCCCTTCGAGATAAATGTGTAAATTTTTCGGTAGAAAAATATCCCGGTCGAAGGCAGTTTCTTCCAAAATTACAGGCTTGCTATCCTTCGCGAGGAAAAATTAGCTATTCAAATGGCATGACAAGTCATAAAATTGACAAATTGGGGCAAAAAGTCTTTTAATAGTCAAAACGAATAGTAGACAGTCATAAAATCTCAAACCGAGCTAAACATTAGGGCGAAGGGGTCCAGAAAAAGGCCTTAATGCAGTGGTGACTATAGTTATTAGCGTTATACATCAGGATGTTAAGTAATACTAACCTAATGTTTCAGATGTATGATAGACGTCCAGCCTGAGGGAGACAACAGACGGATGGTGTGACTCGTGGACCAACAGCTCTCATCAACGATAACTATAATACGGGTCTGTCACCAAAATGTTTTAATAAGATCTTATTATGAAAGTCTATGCAATGTAATATTTTGAAGTTTGTTCTATAAAGTCGGTTTAAATTAATAAAACTACTAATTTAATAGCTATGGATGTTAAATTAATGTTTGGTGCCCTTTTTGCCTGAAGAATAATTGTCCTGGAGTACACACAGGCGGCTGACTCCTGCCTTAGTGGACTTAGGCCTTTGTAAGACCTAAATACCGGTACCAAACTTTATGCCATATCCCCCAAAGTATGATTAATTTTGATAGTTTCACTTTGCGAGTGGTCGATAATACCCTATAATCCTAAAATGTTAAATAATTTGTATGCATAAGTGCACGGAATTTCGATGGATCCTAGGTTCGAGTCCTTGGAGTGCCACATGTATTTGTTGATTTCATTGAGTTTAGAAGTGAAGTTGGTTGGTGGCAAAAAAAAACATAAATCAATTCTTAAGATGGGATTTGGCGACTTTCAGTTCAATTATTATCATGGCACATAAACTATTTTGAAAGGTGTGCATCCTGTAATTTCGAAGCTAGTTTGTATAACTTTACATTAGTAAAAATTCTGGTCAGGTTAAACTATTTTAAGATAATAATAATCATAATAATTCATAATCATAATAATAATCATATACTTTACCTATATTGGCCTAAGAACTTGAACAAGTATTTGGTTGAAGTAGACTAGTTTAGTAATGTCTAATGAACTTCAAAATATTTCATAGACTATCATAAGTGGTGGACAGGGTATAGGCAGCAGCTTTATCTAACCAATTTTAAGTATTTCGTACAAATGGCAACACTGATGTTTAAGTTATCATGAAACGGATCCTTTCCAAACTGAGATCTGTGGCACTGGGTGACTGGTGAAAATTAACTAAATTAACTAGACTCGGTTCCCTATAGGTAGGCAGAGATTTTTCTTAAGTAATTGTTTAGTTTTAATACACCATATTTTCAATATGATCAATGCTCCAACCAGATAATTTTAATCAGCTTTGGAAGAACCACTGGGAATGAAAGGTCCAACACAGTACTAAAACTAAACCTCTAACTATGCCAGGCCTTTCCTAAGTTGAAAAAGTCCCGAGGTAGCAAAAATATAACCTAATTTGGCGTTATTTATTTGAAAGAACAAGTTTCCGTATGATCAAGTAAACAAATTATTCTGGCTTTCACGAGACTCTATAGATCAGTTAAGGACCACAAGGAATCAATGGGGTACACATTATATCTACCTTTAGAATCCAACTGGTCCTTCCTAAACTGAGTAAAATTGTCTATGGGTACCCATAATAAAGTAAATAATCATAGTGACAGTATAACCAAAAACAAAATTACTGACAGGTATTTACTAAACTCGGGGAATCAAAAGCTTAAGATTATCCAAATTAACCCTCAAATTCTGACAGCTTCTTTTTTAAGTTAACTAAAATAGTCTGGAGGCAGCTATGATTAAAAAAAAAAAAATTGTCTGCTTAAATGAGTTATGAAATTGGGTAAAATAATAATAATAATTAATGATTGTTAAGACTATTACTGAATTCCAGTCTTCCACATCTGAATCAATAGTGCTTACATTACGTAGCTCTTCAAAGATCCTGAGAAGTTATGTCTGTTAAAGTAACCTTGAGGAATATTTGCCTTGGCCATCTTGTAGTGGGAGTTTCTCAGGAGGGGTCTTGAGTATATCCAAATAGGTTGATTGACTAAACTATAAACCAAATATAATACAGTAGTTGTATATAGATCGACCTTCCCTTGATTATTAGATATAAATAAAGTTAAGTAACACCCCGTTTTAACATTAATCAACTACAAACCCCAATGCACTTGAATACACGAATGAAAGCATATGGTCCTCACGGGATTACAACTCTGTACCTTTCTATCCTTAGATGGATTTAGCAATATCAATATGCTTCTAAAAAGTATATTCTCAAGACAAAAATATTATTCCTTTACATAAGTTCTATAAATTCATAGTTTTATTATAATATCAGTGTTGTCAAATGTACGAATATTCCTTTAGTTGGATATATAAAAAAATGCTGCTAGTTAGTCGAAACCAAAATAGTTCGCCCAAAATCCTGCTCAAATACAGTGTAATTGTAAGTTATATCAATTTGTCTTTGACAGTTCTCAATTGCTTCCAATAACCTGTGCCTAGAAAGATTTGTTTAAAGTCATAAGTGTCGGCGAACTATTTATATTGACTGTACCCTTGTTAATATTAATATGTAGTCACTTTAGTATTTAAGTAAATACAGGAAGTTTTATATAAGTTATGGAAAACACTGGAGACTAAGACAAATATAATTATTTGAATCTATTATGTAACTGCATTCACTTGTATCAATGTGACTAATATAACACACTAAATGTTGGTTTACCCTGCTGAGATAGTTATAAATGCCACTGTAGATGAAGATTATCATAGACCAGCTTTGAGTAAATTCGGAATCGGTTTAAGCTTGTGTCCAAAGTAACCCCAGATAAACATATAACTATTAAATCAATTGAAAATACTAAAGAACCATAATATAGGCATCTACTGTAATATGTAAAACAGGCTGCTCATAATGTCAGATACTGTCCCAATTTTCACTGATGACTACGAACAGGGCATTGATTACAAAATTGTTACCAAGGTCCATCCAAAGTTTGATTTGTTAATGTTAATCCTAGGTGGACTCTGTAAGCTTTTAGATATTTTTTTTATGAGCACTTATGCCTCGTTTTAAGCAGTTATCCTCATGATCCGAACAATGCATCTTCAATTATCAGTCCCTCAATGGCTAAGTACTTCTAATTTATTTTTATTAGTTATATAATTACTTAACGTCAAGCCTACATGCCTAGTGATAAATATTTAAAAGCGTAAATTGTTGTACTGTAAATTGGATTATCTCCTTATGACTACTTTAAAGGTATTCAAGCCTATTCGTACAACGGATATAACTTTAGACCTATGACTCCTGTCTTTAGAATAATAACAGTCCTAATGCTTTACTTACAAGGTCCATTTGTTTAGGTAAATATTGATAACCGATATTAAGTCTTTGATAAATTTGTTCTAGAGCTGGCATAGTTTTGTTTGTAGTGTGATCAAATACAAAATTTCATATATCACATAAATTCTACAAGAAATACTGTTAGAAGAGTATATATAAACTCTTAACCAATATTCTCCAGTGTTTACCCTAACTCTTTAATAATAGTAGTATCAATAATTGCATGAACAATATAAGCAATTTACAGGAACTTGGTATAATTTTAGACTTTACGATCTAATTTAACTAGTTATTAAATTTAATTGGTTAATGAATAACAAATTTTATGTTGCAAATTATTGTTCTTAGCTTTCATAATTCTAATACAGATCTATACTGTAAATGTAAAGTAATATTTCAATCATAAAGTTGATTCACTGATTTGGAATATATCAAAGGAGTGAATGAAGGGTGGCCTACTTTGTTGAGCACACTGTTTTCTATTTCATTCTATTTTTTTCCTTTTCTTAGGGGCCTCTTGTTCCCCTTGACTTATTAATGAAGTTAGGTAGACTGACTGACTGACTGACCTGTTTTTTCCACAAAACAATATAGCTTTGCTCACCGAATCTTCGCTGCTGGTTGCTGCAATCAGTCACCACTGTTGAAGGGTCCATTGATGCTGTGGCAGTCGTTGATGTGTGTCCAATAGTTGCCGTTGATAGACCATCAGTCGCTTTGCTCTCGTCTGTCCACATCTTGTTTGAATCCCACCTTTCGACCTGAATAAAGCCATATTCAATAACTAACTCATCACCATCCACCAATTTATGCTCACACTTCACTACCAACCAACTCAAATGGAATACCTATATCCTCATACTGAATACTAAAGCTCACTCAATATCTCTCCATATATATTCAACACCTAAACATCTTCATAAAGACAGATAATCAATATACCAAACAAATCTTAGTCAAAACAGATCAATTTGTTTGACCAACCATAGCAAGCTCACTCCTACCTCATTGTTAATTCCTTGTCTGTTGTCGATGTACTCGGTCTGCGGTCACCCGTTCTGCTGTTTGTTGTCACCCGTTCTGCTGTGCCTAGCCTTTTCTGCGGTCTGCTGCATCTGCTTTACTTCTACCGTTTGTCCTTGATACTGTCTGCTCATATCCCATACTTGACACCGACGACTTCTTGACTGCTTCCTGACAATAAAAAATACATTACAAATATATTCCTGACTTTTCTTATGTGTGTTTGGGGGCGTGTTGCAGGGAGGGTATTGATGTACCAGGGAAGGAGGGAGGACATAATAGATTTAGCAATAATATAGAGTAGAACTAGTGTGCACAATAGAACTGAATAGAACAGACTAGGGTTGAAGAGAAGGTTTATTTGGGATGGGGATAGGATGAACTACCAGGCAAGGGAAGGAAAAACTCGTAGCGGGTGTGGGATGGTTATATAGGAGACTGAACAAAAAATATTAATATATAAGAAAAAAAAATAGAACTCTCCCATCCTCTCGAGTCTCTCTCCCCCGCCCCCCCCCCCCCTCCAGAGTCTCTCTCTCCCCCCCCCCCCCCAGGACCCACATCCTACCCCTGGGTCCCCCTCAGAACCCCCCCCCCCCTCGCTACCCCCTCAGGACCCCCCCCCCTCTACCCCCTCAGGACCCCCCCCCCCTTTATCCCTTCAGGACCCCCCACCTCGACCCCCCTCACTCTTTACTCCCCTCAGGACCCCCAACCCCCTCCTTGAAACTCTTGTATTTCTGGTGCCTCAATATTTTCTTGTTTTTACAGATGTGATGTGTTGCTGTGACCAGAATAAGGACCCTGGACCAATGGAGAACACTACCTATTTTAATAAAAAATAACCTATTTGAATCTTGACTATTGATTCCAACCTGTTGATGTAATCCAATATTGTAGACCAATCTTATATTTCTGATAGTTATTCATATTAAATTTGAATGATTTTTTTTTAACTAATTGTTGTAATCCAATATCGCAAATATTTTTTTGGGTAACTAACATTAATAGCAATTAATATTAATTTTGGAATGAATAGAAAAATACAGTATATTTTAACAAATTACTACACGCCAATACCCTCGATAAATCTAAAGAAAACTTTACAAATTATTAATTAAAAAAATTGAAATATTGGAATACATTGCCAGAGAATAGAAGCGGCAAGTTCACGAAACGAACTGCCAAATAAAATTTCTGGGTGAAGAGGGATGACTTTCAATACCTAATGTTTAGATTCTTGGAGAGGGAGGTAGGTAGGAAGAGCTATATGAGTTTGGGATAAACAGGCAAATGGCAATAGTTACATGGGATAGATCATGATGGTTACATTGGCAGTTATACACCCGTTACATGGGAAGAATAGATCAGTAGATATATAGTTCAGGAATATATAGCTTAGTTAACCCCGTAATTACATGTATAAAATAGTTTCAAATTACATAACTCATCATCCTAACTTGCACATAGCTCCAGTCACATGATAACTTTAGTATTTAAATAATTAACTTTGGCATAGGTAATACTTTGATAGACTCCCATGTCATATTGAGAACACCGAACACTACAAACCCAACAAATATTAGAACACACCAAATGCCACTGTCATCACACAAAGTACACTACCAACACCTAATTTCACTGCCAACAGACCTAACTTCACTACCACTGCCAACACTTCAATAACCCTACCTATTCAACAAAAATCACTGCCAACACATATGCTTAGTTATTGTACATGGCTCCAGTGGCATTTTACCTTACATGATTAAATTAACTAAAACATACACCACTTGGCCAACACCACTTAATTACCAAGACCACTGAATATTACCAACACACTAAATCACACTGCCAACATTTAAGTTCAATAGTTGTCAACACCTCTCTGGCAACAATCCACACTTTACTTTGCCAACAGTCGTACACACATTTCATCGGCATAACACTAATTTACCTAATTTGACCGTACAATTTTAACACCTAATCATACACACTTAAGTCGCGTAATGAATACACCTACCCTACTTTGATCATGTAATCTGCCAACATCCACAAATCACATTTCCAATACACTTGACCACAATGCCAACTGAAATCATTTTGCCAACATCCTTACATAACCCTACACATTCACACCACACCCCGCAAGACCAAAAACTAATTCTGAAAACTAACCTCCACCCCCAAAAGTTTCACACTAGTTTCAAAAGTATTAAACACTACTTGATAAGCAGAATAGGTTAAGAGTTGGGCTATAAACTAGAAGTTAGTTAACACAGGCTTACCTCGGTACTGCCTGGTGGGAGAGGGAGATAGTCCAGGTGTAGACTACCGTCTACCTTATGAACTAGATTGAACCTTAGAAGAATTATAAAAGGACAACACACTTAAGAACATTGAAAATATTATACAAGTATTACTTAACAGCTTGACTATTAAACAAGTTAAACTGAAATCAATAATTAAGAATTATAAAAAATGCCAACTGCATTGCCAATGAAACTCAATATTATAAGCTTAAAATCCAAAATAAATCTATATGAAAAATTACCGAAAGCCCAATGGTTATTGGAAAATTAATAATTATAAAGATGTACTTAAAGAAAATTACTGTACACATTAATATTGGACATATAAAGTAGTGAACCAAAAGTTATACTATGGTCACAAAGCCAAGTTCGGTATAAAGTACTTTAGGTACGTAATATAAAAGCAAAACTTTGTTAATTTGTTATAAGATCTATAAAACCAGTAAGGGTAATACAAAAATAACGAAGTATTAAAAGTATGATTTTTGTAAGATAATATAAAAATGTATGTCCGACTCTGATCAATAAAATACTAAGTATATATATTCTTTTTAATATCCATTATATTTTAGTTTCTCCTGTTATTTAAAGTTTATATACTGTATGTACAGTGTTTTGTAAGATATTATACAAATGTATATCTGACTGATCAATAAAATACTAAGTCGATATATTCTTTTTAATATCCATTATAATTTGTTTGTTATTACAAGTTTATATAGTCAGTTTTCAAGTATAGTTTTCTAAGTTCTTTTCATATTCAGTATATTTTTTAAGTCCATATATTGGAACTTAATTTATAATTGAGAACTATTTTTTTCTAAGTTCTCTTCATATTCAGTATATTTTCATATTTTATTTTTTTTTTTTTTAAGTCCATATATTGGATTTTTTTTTATAATTGAGAACTAGAGTTTTCTAAGTTAATTGTTTTATTTCCTAAGTTCTCTTTTAATTTTGTTTTCTAAGTCCATATATTGGAACTTTATTTATAATTGAGAACTATTTTTCTAAGTTTTTATCAGTTATAAAAGTCATAGCTTATAATATAGTGATCAATAAAAGATAGAAGTTCGTTTATTTATTTTTTATTAAGTCAAGTTCGCGTGACAAAGACGATATACAACAATATTATATCAAGTGAAGTTAATAGCAAATACAGAGTTATGAATTCAAGTGATAGAATATATCATAAGTTACATTTAAGGCAAATACAATCATTATTGAAATTAAAGCAAAGCAAAATATTGAAGCTGAAGGAGGGAACCAACTCGGGGAAGAAGGGGGGGAGGGGGGGACATCATCAAAGCAACAAAACTGTGAAGTAATAAGAAAAATAGCAAAGATTAGAGTAAAAGTAATAAGACCTATCTCATCTGAAAGGGAAAAATAGATTAGCCTAACCTAACACACACCATTCATACCATGCAACTACGACTACATACTACGACTACATACTACGACTACATGCTACGACTACATACTACGACTACATACTACGACTACAGACTACGACTACAGACTACGACTACATACTACGACTACATACTACGACTACAGACTACGACTACAACCTAACCTACCCTCCCCTCCTAACCTAACCTACACCACCACCACTAAGACTACATACTACGACTACAAACTACTACTACTACAAACAAAACACAACTATCACTCCCCTTGAATCGTAGTGGCGTGGGCAGTCTCTAGCAGCGGCGGTAGAGTCCTAAGGCAGCAACCGGCAGAGTCCACAGGCAGCAACCGGCAGAGTCCACAGGCAACAACCGGCAGAGTCCACAGGCAGCCACCCCAATCCTGAAAAACAAGAAACAAAACATTAATTTGGGCAATAGATTGACAAGTGCTGAGATCATATATAATAAATTAAACAATACTTTGTTCACGACAAGTAGGCCAGTAATTAGTTTTGTCTTTGAATGTTCTACAATTACTTAACATATGGATATAAGATACTAATTATTAAGCGACGATTATGATGCATATTTCTAGTAAACTTTTTAACATTCAAATTGTGGAAATATAAACTGATTATTGGCGTACTTGTCGTGCACAGAGTATAATGAGTTGGGCAGTAACTCACCCCAGACAGTTGGTAGGTTGTGGTGGGAGAGTCCATAGATCGATGATGGTGTTGGTAGCTTCTGGTGTGTTGGTAGAGTCCACAAGCAGATCCTGAAAACCAGAAACAATAAATTAACTTGGGCAATAGATTACCAAGATGAGAGCTCACATAAATAATAAATAAAACTACTATTTTTCACAAATGGATTTTTTTTCAGTAATGCGAGGTAAGCAACGAAGTAAGATGGTAATTATCAAGCATCAATAATGAAAGCAATAGTTATAAACTTTCTGATTATGTCTAATTATCAATACTATTGCGGGCTATGTTGACCGTACAATAACACCGAGTTGCATTTAAACGTCTCTACTAAACTGGGTTGTATAGAAAACGGTAGCGCCCGCGTTGGTCGAGGGGCTGGCTGGCTGACTGAGTCACCCAAAAACTACTATAACGCCCGAAATGACCGCGCCCAAAATAACGCTACAGCATTCTAACCTACACCAATGGATTTACCGCATTATTTTAGACTTTCTTTATACTTTTTTCTTTGCTGGACTGGTGTCAGATTTTCCATATTCGCCTCCCCTGAGCCAAGAATCGAAATTTTCAGTCACAAATTTGAAAGTCAGTAACTTTTGTAGTTTTTGAGTTACAAGGTTGAGACTTTGACAATAGGTAGTTCGATTTATTTCTAAAAATGCATTTTTTCAGATTTTTAAATTTTTGTATTTAAAGAAAGTTACGAATAAATTAGTGCTGCTATATTCATAAAACGTGAATTATAAGTAAATATGGTTGAAATTAGTGGTTTATTCACAATAATATGAACTCAATTATATATATTCCGTTCCATATAAACACTTACAAATTAGTTTCAATAGAATAATAGCCGAGTAAAGTAGATATTGGAGGACTTAGTGATCCAGGCGCTCTGGCCCAGTCTGGCTGCCTGGCCCAAGTCCAGCCAATAAAGTCCCAAAACGCCCGAATTTACTACGCCCAAAATTAACGCTACACCTTTCTAACCTACACCAATCGATTTACCACATCATTTTAGACTACCTTCTCTACTGTTTAATTTGCTGGACTTGTGTCAGTTTCTCCAAATTCGCCTTCCCTGAGCCAAGAATCGAAATTTTCAGTCACCAATTTGAAAGTCTATTTGTAACTAAGTACCGGTAATTGGTAACATTATTTTGTATTTACGCAATGTGCTACATATTTATGCATTCTGTCTCAGATTAATCTATAACAAACGAAAAGCGTAGTATAACAGATTAATGTAGTATTAAAGTACTGACTATCCACGCACTCTAAACCTTGATTTTTTAAGTTAATGTGTGTGATTATCTATTTATCAACTCTGTGTAAGCTAAAAGGGTTGAGATAGTCTTTTACCTCAATAATTCCAACAGATCCTTCCTAAGCTGTATAAAATCATTTAATGATACCCAGAAAAACTGCTAAAATGCGTCATAATCTTCAAAGGGTTAAATTTGAATTAGCCTTATACCAAAGGATCAATTATTTACCGTGGGTTAGTTGTGGTAGTGGATGTCGTAGTGGTGGAGATCGTACTAGTGGTAGTTGTGGTCGTGATGCTCTGCTGGTGGTTGTTGAGGTAGTGGTGGTTGTTGTGGTGGTGGTTGTGGTAGTGGTGGTGGTTGTTGAGGTGGTGGTGGTTGTTGAGGTGGTGGTGGTTGTTGAGGTAGTGGTGGTTGTTGAGGTAGTGGTGGTTGTTGTGGTAGTAGCGGTGGTTGTTGAGGTAGTGGTGGTTGTTGTGGTAGTGGTGGTGGTTGTTGAGGTAGTGGTGATTGAGGTAGAGGTGGTTGTTGAGGTAGTGGTGATTGAGGTAGAGGTGGTTGTTGAGGTAGTGGTGGTTGTTGTGGTAGTGGTGGTTGTTGTAGTGGTGGTGGTTGTTGAGGTAGTGGTGGTTGAGGTAGAGGTGGTTGTTGAGGTAGTGGTGGTTGTTGTAGTGGTGGTTGGTGTGGTAGTAGTGGTGGTTGTTGAGGTCTAGATGTTCTGCTGGTAGTTGTGGTAGAGATGATGATGGTGGTGGTTGCGGTAGAGATGATTCTGATTGTGATAATGGTGGTGGCAGTTGTGGTAGAGATGTTCTGAGGGCAGTTTTGGTAGTGGTGGTAGCTATAGTAGAGATGACACTGGTGGTAGTTGTGGTAGAGATGGCACCGGTACTATTTTTGGTAGAGATGTTTATTTCATTTGATGTTTTTTTCCTTCTTAACTGTAGTAGTAATATCCATAGTATTAATTAATGGTGGTAGTCGTGGTGATGGCAGTGCCGAGGTAGTAGAAGTAGTGGTGGTAGTTGTGATAGTGGTGATGGTGGTAGCCGTGGTAGTAGTAGTAGCTGTGGTGGTAGTAGTAGTGGTGGTAGCTGTGGTGGTAGCCGTGGTCATAGCCGTGGTGGAAATAGTAGTGGTGGTTATAGTGGTAACCATTTTGGTGGTGGTAGTAGTTGTGGTGGTTATAATGGTATTGGCGGTAATTGTGGTAGCCGCAGTGATATTAATAAGGGTGGTAGTAGTGATGGTAGCTGTGGTGGTGGTAGTTGTGGTACCCGTGATAGTAATCGTGGTACCCATGGTGGTAGTCGTAGTGTTGGTGGTTTTCTTTCGGTTGTTCCTCTTAGGGGGTCGCCACAGCGGATCACTCGCCCCCATATCACCCTGTCCCCTACATCTGCCTCCGTCACACCAACCACCCGCATGTCCTCCCCCACTGCATCCATCAACCTCCTCTTTTAGTTTTGCCTGGTAGCTCCATCCCAAGCATCCTTCTCCCAACATACTCCACATTCCTCCTCTGCACATATCCAAACCACCTCAATCTCGCCTCTCTCGCTTTGTCCCCGAGCCGTCGTACATGCGATGTCCCTCTAATATACGCATTTATAATTCTGTTCATCCTAGTCACTCCAAAAGAAAATCGCAGCATCTTCAACTCTGCCTCCCGTCTTTTTGCCAATGCCGCCGTTTCCATACCGTACACCATAGCTGGTCTCACTACCATCTTGTATACTTTCCCTTTAACTCTTGCAGAAACCGTCTATAGCAGATTACTCCAGCTGTCACCCTTCTCCACCCACTCCACCCGGCCTGCACCGTAGTGTTGGTGGTGTGGTAGTAATAATAGCTGTGGTAGTAGTAATGGTAGCTGTGGTGGTGGTAGTTGTGGTACCCGTGGTGGTAGGTGTAGTGTTGGTAGTAATGGTAGTTGTAGTGGTAGCGGTGTTGGCAGTAGTCGTTGTGGTGGTAGCGGTGTTGGCAGTAGTCGTGGTAGTTGGGGTGGTAGCACCAAAACCCACACATTCTGGAAGGAAGAAATCAAATCATTAGTAAAATAGTCAGATTTCTAATAAAGTAAACATTCATTAAGGGGAGATGGATACTTTTTTTGGTCGATTTTTGTTTTTAATGTATTTATTATTGTTTTAGTTTCCTTCCTAGACTTTAAAAAAAAAAAAAAAACAGGATCTCCCTTCAAGATATATTTGTAAATTTTTCGGTAGAAAAATTTCCCGGCCAAAGGCGCGATTCTTCTTAAATTAAAGGCTCGCTTTCGCTCGCCAGGAAAAAAACTAACACCTAAATGACAAAAAAAAGTCTTAATATTGAAAAAAAAATGGTGGTAAAGGTCTTAAAATCACCAAACTAATAGGCCGAACTTCTCACAATCTGAAAACTAACGAGTAACGACCCATCTCCCCTTAGGAGCGTATAGCATGATAATGATAAAGTCTACGGTCCCAACACATACCTCATAATTGGCTTATAAGGAAGTTGGAGCTGTAGACATGGCTAATTATTGTTTTTTACAGCAACCAACTTCACATCTAAACTCAATTAATGAAATCAACAAATACATGTGGCACTCCGAGGACTCGAACCCAGGATACTCACATCAAAATTCCGTGCACTATGCATTACGCTATCAAGACTAAGAATTATCACCTAAATTGCGGTTGTAGTGCTAATATAAATACACAAAACCCAATTCAACATATTTGTTATCCATTAGAACCCTACATTATTATTGTATTTCTGCTTAATATCGATGTTTATGGCTCTAACTTCCTTATAGCCTGAAACTCGCAAGTGGCCAATTGTCGGTGGTAATTAACCCTTTCAAGCTCCAATACGCGTTTCTGTTCTGTTTCCGGATACTATTAGACGATTTTATTCAGATTAGTAACGGTATATGTAAGTCAGAGGGTTGATTGAGATAGTATTTACCCTTATAGGCCTAATACCCACAGATCCTTCCTAAAGCTACATAAAATCGTCTAATGAAAGCCAAAATAAACTGCTAAAACGCGTCAGAGCTTCAAGGGGTTAATATAGTTTTGTCGTATTCCTAGCCAGTTAGTATGGCATGCTGTTAACCCCTTCATTACCGGTGCCGTACTTTCAACTTTATTATGGCTACTATTAGACGAGTTTATTCAGTTTAAAAATGGCCTCCAGCAACTAACAGGTTTGAACTATCTTATTTGACCCTTATTACTACCACAGATCATTCTTAAACTGTACAAAATCGTCTAAATGAATCAAATGAAACCGACGTGGCCGGTAAAGAAGGGGTTATGGTGGGGTCACACATTCACGTATATTGCTCCAGTCAGCTCCCGTATTTTGTAAACGAAGGTATATTGGTAGTTGGCAACCGATTACGTAAAACGTAAGGGCATAATACGCAAAACGTAAATGAAATTGCGGCCAGTCGGGGGGGGGGGGGGGGGGGGGGTACTCACGCATGGCGAGAGTAGAAACGAGTAGCCCACGGGGGTCGGGAATGTTGTGGGTGCGGCCGAGGCCGCGCGGTTGTTGATTCGAGTGGAATCAAATACGTGGCTCGCCCTCACGTATGTCAAAAGACGGGAAAACTTACGACCGACCGGGCCTCCACGGCCGTCTGACTGGAGCAGCCCCGTCAGACGTAGCAGCTAGCCCGTCAGACGAGAGCTGCTCCCGTCCATCGTGGAAAGTTCCAGTCGAACGTGGAAGTTTACGTTCGTTTGGCAACACCGCCGCACTGCGTGTTGCCGGGAAGATGCGGCAATGTCGTACGGGGGGGTATATAGGGACAACAGGAGTTACTGCCGTCATACCTCTCACCACACCACGACGACCACCACCATCCCTGCTACTCTGCCACCCTGCCACCCTCTGCCCTGCCCTGCCCTGTCACCATGGCTACCAAGAGAAGCGTGAAGAATTGTGGCGATTGTGGCGTTTTGAGCTCCTGATCTCCGTAGACAGAGATGATGGCCTGGCATGTGTCTGGAACAATTTGGCTGATGGTGTTGTGGGCAACACGAAAGTTGTATTGCAGGCTCTTATAGGAATCACCCGTAGCGAGCAAACGTAGGGTGATGGCCACCCGCAGACCAGGAGGAACGTAGGTTTCCTCTGAATGATGGGGGTGACACGTTCCACAATCTCATCAAATAGTGCTTTGTCTACCCGGGTGAAGTTCTTGTACAGTAGTGGACATTCTCTGGCCAACTCTTGCATGAGGTTCTCATAATGGCCATGTTCAGGCCTCCGTTGTAGATATGGCCACACCCACACTGTCCTCTTGGTCCTTTCCTTCTTCTTCTCTTGTTCCTCTTGATGGATGGAGTTTGCTATTGCAAGTAGTTTTAAGACTTCTATGTAGGCAAGGATGCATTGTATGAGCCGCGTGTTATGCCTAATCTCCGGTTTGATTAAGGAGTTCACAAATTTCGTGGTAGAACGGGCGTTCACGGCAGGAACTACTCGCGTCTTTACATAAATTGGCGATTACGCCGGACGGGAGCTGACGGGAGCAATATACGTGAATGTGTGACCCCACCATTAGTCTTGTTTTCTAGCTGATGGTAAATTGCTATCTCGCCATCCTGATTACTCGGCTAGTACCAAGGCTTTGTAGCAAAATATGTTGCTAATTATGAAAACTTGGCAATGATATGACCCCGAGACATAGCAGTATCATGTTTTTTCCATTAAGAATCGAAAAATAAGCTACTAAGGGATTCAATTTAACATCAGCTGAAAGAAAGAGACAATAGACTTCATATTTTCCATTAAGTATTGAGGGAGGGAGGGTGGAGGGATAGATGGGGTGGTGAGGGATGGTTGTAGTGGGAGGGAGGGAGGGATGCAGTGGAAGGGAGGGTGGGAGATGGATGTAGTGGGGAGGGAGAGGGGTGCATGCAGTGGGGAGGAGGGAGGAAGGGATGAATGCAGTGGGGAGGAGGGAGGAAGGGATGAATGCAGTGGGGAGAGAGGGAGGAAGGGGTGAATGTAGTGGGGATATAGGGAGGAAGGGGGTGAATGTAGTGGGGAGTGAGGGAGGGGGTGAATGCATTGGGGAGGGTGGGAGGGGGTGAATGCAGTGGGGAGGGTGGGAGGAAGGGGGGTGAATGTAGAAGGGATATAGGGAGGAAGAGGGTGAATGTAGTGGGGAGGGAGGAAGGGGTGAATGCAGTGGGGAGGGAGGGAGGGGGTGAATGTAGTGCGGAGGGTGGGGGGAAGGAGGGTGAATACAGTAGGGATATAGGGAGGAAGGGGGTGAATGCAGTGGGGAGGGAGGAAGGGGGTGAATGCAGTGGGGAAGGAGGGAGAAAGGGGGTGAATGCAGTGGGGAGGGAGGGAGGAAGGGGGTGAATGCAGTGGGGAGGGAGGGAGGAAGGGGTGAATGCAGTGGGGAGGGAAGGAGGAAGGGGTGAATGCAGTGGGGAGGGAGTAGGAAGGGGTGAATGCAGGGAGGGGGAGGAAGGGGGGTGAATGCAGTGGGGAGGGAGGGAGGAAGGGGTGAATGCAGTGGGGAGGGAGGGAGGAAGGGGTGAATGTAGTGGGGAGGGAGGGAGGAACTGGGTGAATGTAGTGGGGAGGGAGGGAGGAACTGGGTGAATGTAGTGGGGAGGGAGGGAGGAACTGGGTGAATGCAGTGGGGAGGGAGGGAGGAGAGGGGTGAATGCAGTGGGGAGGGAGGGAGGAAAGGGGTGAATGCAGTGGGGAGGGAGGAAGGGGTGAATGCAGTGGGGAGGGAGGGAGGAAAGGGGTGAATGCAGTGGGGAGGGAGGGAGGATAGGGGACAAGGGTGAATGCAGTGGGGAGGGAGGGAGGAAAGGGGTGAATGCAGTGGGGAGGGAGGGAGGAAAGGGGTGAATGCAGTGGGGAGGGAGGGAGGGGTGAATGCAGTGAGGAGGGAGGGAGGGAGGGGTGAATGCAGAGGGGAGGGAGGGAGGAAAGGGGTGAATGCAGTGGGGAGGGAGGGAGGAAAGGGTGAATGCAGTGGGGAAGGAGGAAGGAAAGGGCGAATGCAGTGGGGAGGGAGGAAGGGGTGAATGTAGTGGGGAGGGAGGAAGGGGTGAATGCAGTGGGGAGGGAGGAAGGAAGGGGTGAATGCAGTGGGGAGGGAGGGAGGAAAGGGGTGAATGCAGTGGGGAGGGAGGGAGGAAAGGGGTGAATGCAGTGGGGAGGGAGGGAGGAAGGGGTGAATGCAGTGGGGAGGGAGGGAGGAAAGGGGTGAATGCAGTGGGGAGGGAGGGAGGAAAGGGGTGAATGCAGTGGGGAGGGAGGAAGGGGTGTGAATGCAGTGGGGAGGGAGGGAGGAGGTGAATGCAGTGGGGAGGAAGGAGGGGTGTGAATGCAGGGGGGAGGAAGGAGGGGTGTGAATGCAGTGGGGAGGAAGGAGGGGGTGAATGCAGTGGGGAGGGAGGAAGGGGGCGAATGCAGTAAGGAAGGAGGGAGGAAGAGGGGCGAATGCAGTAAGGAAGGAGGGAGGAAGAGGGACGAATGCAGTAAGGAGGGAGGAAGGGGGCGAATGCAGTAAGGATGGAGGGAGGAAGAGGGGCGAATGCAGTAAGGAAGGAGGGAGGAAGAGGGGCGAATGCAGTAAGGAGGGAGGAAGGGGGCGAATGCAGTAAGGATGGAGGGAGGAAGAGGGGCGAATGCAGTAAGGAAGGAGGGAGGAAGAGGGGCGAATGCAGTAAGGAGGGAGGAAGGGGGCGAATGCAGTGAGGATGGAGGGAGGAAGAGGGGCGAATGCAGTGAGGAGGGTGGGGCATGAGTGAGAGGGGGGGGGGAGGGGTATGCCGGATCAAGTTATAGGGCTGCATCTAAATTATCGGAGCCCTAATCTAAACAAAATATGGTAATACAATTAATATACTGTATATTTATATACTGTATATTATATACTGCAAATACTGTATATCTATATAATGTATGTCTATATGCTGTATATATAAATAACAAAAAACCTATATTGACAACGAGTGGGGACGTGAGGGAAGTCGGTAAGGGGTGGGGAGTAGAGTGGGTGGAAGGTTGGGTGAGGGAGGAGAGGAGGGGGCAAGGTGTACGGGAGATGGGGGGAATGAGAAGACAGGAGGGAGAGAAGGAGAAGAAGCGGGGATAGAAAGGAGACGAAAGAGAAGAGAGAGGAGAGGAGGAAGAAAGAGAAGGGGGGGGGGGGATAGTAGAGGATTGAGGGATGGGGGGCGGGGTGCGAGCAGCTATGGAAATTGGCAAGAAAGGAGGTGTGGAGGGGGAGGGGGGTGGGGGGAGTCAACAGCGAAATTACCTCATTCGCTAGTTTGCACCATAAATTACGAGTTGCTGTCCCCCTCTATATTCCCGCACCTCACCAACACAATGTACACACACCAAATAGTTACTGTTATAACCTACATGTCCTGGAAGTTCACAATATTCCCGTAATTACTACAGCAGGTGTTAGAATATGTGCAGACGACGCGGCATACATGAACCGGCTCAATTAGTCATTGGGCCCACAATTTTCATAACAAATATCGAATGTATTACATGTATGACCACCTTAACATTTATAGAATTTCACAACACACCCATATAAATACAAAAATTCACCATACACACCTTAAATACAGTAAAATTCGAAGAGCTAACGCCGGTACATCCGCCTGCTTCCCAAAGTATGCTTGCACTAAATAATGACGTCATATTCAAGGGCCGCCTCCCCCACCATCCACGAATCCTGTTCGAAATTTAAAATTGTTAATTAATCAACTTCCGCATTACCTTCAGGCTTAGGATGTTCTCAGCACATAGTCTGTTTTATCTTAGGTATTTGAAAGTTGTTGGGAGTTCCATATAGGATACTGATGGCTGGGATTATGCTACATACATTAAAACTGAACCACTGGCATCGATATCAACCTCACCATAAAACAGATGAAGTGAAACATGCACGAGTCAAAATGTAATCCCTCAATACCTTCACCTGACCCTGACCTATATATTATGTACAGTTGCACATGTAAATTTGTACACATTACGTGATTTTATGTATGGAAGGAATTTAGTATGATTGAGTTAGCTTCATTAATTCCTTCAGTATTTGAGAACGCATACATTTATTTTTATTCCGGCTATTATTAGACGATTGTATTTAATTAAAGATGTGGGAGTTAGAAGGATAATTGAGATAGCTTTTACTTTGATTTCTGTAAACCCTTTCTAAACTGCATACAATTCTCTAATACTAGCCATACTATATTTAAGAAATGCGTCCTGATACTGAGAGGTTTAATATGATCAGTTAATGGTTATGTAGCAAATTATTCTAATACAATAATTACAACAACAACAACAACAACAACTATTGTTCCTTCTATGTATACTATCAAGGAATAGATAGGCCTACACTCGGATACCATAGTCTTTAGCCCACCCATAAGAATTTGTGAACCCACTATGTTTTCTATCTATCTATCTATCTATTGCCGGACGCCTTACTCCCCTTACGAGGGTGGCCATACACAGAATGCCCCCAAGCGGACCTATTCCCTGTGAGAGGGACAACCCGAGCCAGTTTATTGAAGGACTTACAGGATTGACCACCCAATTTAGGATCCGTCCGACTCCGAGGCCCTCTGTGTATGTTTTGCTTTATGCAATTATATCTATCTCGATTTATTTTTGGATATAACTTGCTTACCAATAAATAATATATATAGTTGCGTAGTTGATGTATAGATAATTATATATATAAAATCGTTTCCAGAGCTATACTTCCATAATTAGAAATTGGTGAAGTCCAGGAATATTTATGAGTGGGTTAAGTTCTAGAGACTATGGCACCCGAGTGTACATATTAATGAGGGGAACGGTACAGTACACTATAAGACACAAATCCAGTCCTTTTAACCCCTTCAGTACCAGCTCTGTCCTTTTCATGTTATACTGGTTAAAATAGACGATATTAACCTGACAAGCGCGATATAGACGTAGGTGCTAGGGTAGTTATTTGTGCATTTCTAGCCCTGGATTCTGACAGAATTCGTTATATTTACAATATAAACCATTATTTGTTTTCGGTATGCTTTTATTTTACATATATGATGTATATATGAACCTTCAAGAGTGCTAAAATAAGTGGGAAAAGCATTTGGGTGGTGAAAAACGAAGATATTGGCCACCCGGTCATAATCTCAGGCGAGAGAGAGAGACAGGCAGCCCTCCCCTCTCGCTGTCTGGGAGTCAACTGAGACGAGCGGAGCGGTGTGTGCCGGTGTCTGGGTGTTGCATAACGATCTTTTATGCAACCCACTTGTGCTACATTATCGCGGGAGAGAAAAATAACCGATAAATGATGATAATAAGAGGAAAAATAGGTGATAATTGAGGAGGGGAGGGAGGGGGGAATAAGGTGGGGAAGGAGGGGAGGGGGGTGGGTGAGATTTACATGGATGAGTACTGGAGGGGAATTATCTCACCTAGAGACAAATTCCTTTGTTTTGATAGGCCCTTTTTTTTTATGGAAGGCTTTTTTTATGGTCCTGCTTCCGTGAGGCCTATCGCGTTCCCTATAGGAAGCCTTCCGTTAGGCCTATCGCGCTTGCCGGGTTAAGGGCCTCAAGCAATTAAGGGGACATGGGCCGTTTTTCTGTTCCCCTCTCTCACTCGTGTTTAGCCCCATTTGTTTTGAGATTATAAGACGTTCGGTCCATTAGTTTGGCGATTTTAACACCTTTCGCCCAATTTAGTTGTCAATTTTAAGACCTTTCGTGCCATTTAGTGTCGATTATTTCCTGGCGGGCGATAGCGAGCCTGTAATTTTGGGGCCAAATGGGGCCAAAGGTCTTAAACTCGCCAAACTATTGGGGCAAACGGCTTAAAATTTCGAAAGTAATGGGGCTAACCATGAGGGAGAAGGAGGTTCGAAAAATAATCCCATAAGTGAAAATTTGCCCCTAAGAGGATTCTATAGCGATGTAAGCTGTTAATTAATGACTGTTTTTTAGTAACCCCTTAATTTTTGCTAACGATAGATAATTTTATGCAGCATAGGAAGTATCTCGAGTAAGCAAAGGGGTAACAATGATCTCAACCTGTCCCTAATAAACTCCCACAAGTCCTTCCTAATCTATCTTAACAAAATCGCTTGATGATACCAAGAATATTATGAATAAGTAGGCCTACTGTAGGTCCTCTAAAACTGAGTTTTAATAATGCCATCATTAGGCTATTAGTGAAGTGCCCGTTTTTTTTTTTTTTAATGTGTATGAAGATGTGTGCGTGTGTGTGTGTTCCCCCCCCCCCCCCAGTTCGGGCTCTGTCTCGAGTCACCCCCCCCCCCCCCCCCCCACACACACACACTGACATATAATGTCGTCCCTTATTATCTTTCATATATTGATTTGGTACACTCGGATGCCATAGTCTCTAGCCCACTCATAAGAACTCGTGGACCCCCTATGTTTTTCTTTATGCAATTATAACTATCTGAATTTATTTTTGGATATAAATTGCTTATCACTAAATAGTATATATAGTTTTATAGTTGATGTATAGACATTTATGATCATATATTCGCTTTCAGAGATATGCTTCTATGATTAGAAATGTGTGCAGTCCACGAATATGTGTGAGTGGGCTAGAGACTATAGCATACAAGGGACTGGAGTTCTCGAAAAGGGGCTCCAGTCTTGACGCTATTCTTGACTTACAGTGTGCTGGCTTAATAATCCAGAAGGGTTGATACTCTGAAGTCCTATATTAATTAAGGGGACAGTGGCTATATTTTGGGGGATCTGACAGTTTATATATTTTTCAATTATTTTGTAGTTTCCTCGCTATACCTTTATCAAGCCAAAAAAAAATTTTTTTATCTTCAAAGAGGGTCTAGGGGGTGTATTTTTAAACTTGATGGAGGTCTAGCGAGGGAACTAAAAATAAATTAATATAGAAATACATAGGCCAAAAACCAAGCACAACCCCCTTAACCCGGCAAGCGCGATAGGCCTCACGGAAGGCTTCCTATAGGGAACGCGATAGGCCTCACGGAAGCAGGACCATAAAAAAAGACTTCCATAAAAAAAAAGGGCCTATCAAAACAAAGGAATTTGTCTCTAGGTGAGATAATTCCCCTCCAGTACTCATCCATGTAAATCTCACCCACCCCCCTCCCCTCCTTCCCCACCTTATTCCCCCCTCCCTCCCCTCCTCAATTATCACCTATTTTTCCTCTTATTATCATCATTTATCGGTTATTTTTCTCTCCCGCGATAATGTAGCACAAGTGGGTTGCATAAAAGATCGTTATGCAACACCCAGACACCGGCACACACCGCCCCGCTCTCCTCAGTTGACTCCCAGACAGCGAGAGGGGAAGGCTGCCTGTCTCTCTCTCTCGCCTGAGATTATGACCGGGTGGCCAATATCTTCGTTTTTCACCACCCAAATGCTTTTCCCACTTATTTTAGCACTCTTGAAGGTTCATATATACATCATATATGTAAAATAAAAGCATACCGAAAACAAATAATGGTTTATATTGTAAATATAACGAATTCTGTCAGAATCCAGGGCTAGAAATGCACAAATAACTACCCTAGCACCTACTGTCATATCGCGCTTGTCAGGTTAAGGAGTAGGGTTTCACTGTGGGAAGGATTAAGAATACGGTTGTTTGATCTACACGTGAGAAGGGTCGGTCTTTTTGTTCACCTTATGACAGTGTTCCAGGCAGCTCGATCTATTGGCTGCGAAATAAGTTTGTACTACCTGATCTCACATCATTCTTGTTCTACCTCTCCCTCCACGTTCATAGACTTGTTTTTCTTAACTCAATTAGTACATAATTATATACATACATACATACAAGCTTAAAGACCGTTTTGTCCACAGAGAATGTGGTTACAGTCTCATGTCCTAAATGGCAGCTTTCCAGGCGGCCCTGTCAAGAGCTGCCTCTGTTGTCAAGTTCTTTATTTTGAGATTGGACCGGAGTACCCGAGCCCACGTCATTCTAGATCCACCCCTACGCGCAGCTCCCCCCCCGTTCACAGTCCAATATTTCTTCACCCAGTTCTGATCATCCATTCTCTCCACATGTCCAAACCAACCAAGTCGGCTCGTGCGCATCACTTCACTGACACTCCTAATGCCTAGACGCCTTCTCAATTGCTCGCTCGATACCCTGTCCCTAAGATTAACCCCATACATCCATCTCACCATTCTCTTCTCATTCCGTTCCATTCTATTGACATCCTCCGTTTTAACCGGCCATGTCTTCGAGGCATAGGTCATCGAGCTCCTAACACACAGGTATACACCTTGCCTTTAAGGTGGGGTGGGAGCCCTCTCATGGTCAGGAGTGGCAACAGCTCTCTAAACTTTCCCCAGTCACTTCTGACTCTAGCAATGGAGCTAGCTTCAGCGTCACCTCTGGCGGAAACCGTATCGCCCAGGTAGCAGAACTTATTCACACACTCCAGCATTACACTGTCGAAATCAACAATGACAGGCGGGTCATTTAATACAAGATCTCACTTGCACACTGGACATTCAAAGTCTATGATTCTTGTCAAAGGTCCTCTAACTCCACTGCATCTCTTGTGTACCCAGTCACTACAGACGCAGCATTGAATTGAATTCCTTCCCACATACTGCGCATGGATAGTCTTTCCATAGTTCCACGCCCTACTCCACTAATCATGACCTTTGTTTTATCTATGTTAACTGTTATACCCTTATTTGCCATACCTTCCCCCATCTTTTGAACTTCGCCTCTGTTTCCTGCGCACTATCTGCGATAAGAACTAGATCATCTGCATATAACATCTCCCATGGGAGTCCTGTCCTAAAAGCCTCTAGGACTAAAACAAACAAGAATGGGATCAGAACTGAAACTTGGTGAACTCCATCCTTTACTGGGAACTCTTCGCTCAGGCCTCCGTTTACTTCAACTGCTGCCCGTGACCCCTCATACATTCTCATCATCACACGCACCAGCCACTCTTCTCCGAGTTTTCTCATAGCCCACTGCACTACCTCCCTGGGCACCCGGTCAAAGGCCTTCTCCAGATCTACAAAATCTAGGTACAGTATAACTCCCTGTTTTTCTATAAGTACCTCTCTTGCATTTGCCTAAGAATGAAGATAGCATCAGTTGTGCCACGTCCCGGCATAAATCCAAACTGCATGTCGCTGATAGCAACACTTTCCCTGATCATTCATTCAAAGACCCTTTCGCTGACTTTCATGACTTGATCGAGCATTTTCAAACCCCGATAATTTCCCGTCTAAGGAGTCACCCTTGCCTTTGTATATATTTACTATAACACTTTTCTGCCATGCATCGGGAATTTTTTCCTCCTTCATGATAGCATTAATCAGCTCTGTGACCAATTTTACCCCAATATCTCCAGCTGCTTTTAGCATCTCAGCGACAATGCCTGAGCTCCCAGCGGCTTTTCCTGACTTCATTTTATCTATAGCACTTTTAACACTGTCATCCATCCTTTCCATATGTCCATACCATCTAAGCCTGCTCATACGTATCTACTCACTAACATTCCCAATTCCTAAGCGCCCTCAGAGTTATTTTTGTTTCAATGCAAGGTCTTCTTTACTTCCATGCTGACCACCCTATTTCTTGTTACTGCTTTCAGCATTCCTACAACCCTCTTTCCCTGTTGCACCCTCTCCCACACTTCTTCATCCATACTACCACACACTGACCAAATACTTAAATGAGCCGACATTCTCCATAGCCTGACCGTTCAACCTCACCTCACACTCTGTGAATGCACCCCATTCAAAGAAAATAACCTTACTCTTCCCCACATTTACCTTCAGATTCCATTTTTCACACACTGTTCCAAACAAATGTTCATATTTGTTTTCACAACTCACCAATTAATTTACAAATAAACCTAACTAGTGAAATCAATGACTGTATACTCCAAGGACTCGAGCCTAGGATACTCACACCAAAATTCCGCACACTAAGCACTAGGCTATCAAGACAGTTAAAGGTTTATGCACAAGCCTACGATATATTATACATTCTCGAATACTGCATATTAATCTAAGTATGTACATACACCCAACAGACCTGCAACACCCAATCACTATCGCTCATCAAACTGTATCGTCAGCAAACAGCAGTAAAGGCAACTTCCACTCATGTTCTTCCCTTATCAGTGGTACACCGACAACCACTGCTCTTCCTTGTATTTCTTTTACGACGACTCCATCCATATATACAGTATGATGCAGTTTTTACCACCATACACTCCCTGCTGAATAGCTGGGCTAGGGTGGGTGCCCTGATGAATCAGGGACTTAGTGAATAGTTGCCACAGATTGCTAGATCGCACCGTTCACCAACAGCACTGACGTCTGCCAATAACACACTGGCTGGCCCCGAGGCTCGAACCGTCAACCTCACGGTTAGCAGGCGAACGCTCTACCAATTGAGCTACGGCCTGTGGCAACCATGGGGACATCACACACCCTTGCCTTAACCCAACATTCAGATCAAAGAACTCGCTCTGTTTATTCTCCACACGCACTGATGCCTTTGCACCCTCGTACATGCTCTTCACTGCTTTCAGCAACTCGCCATCTACTCCACATATTCTCAGTACTTTCCAAAGACCTTCTCTATCAACTCTGTCATAGGCTTTCTCCAAGTCCATAAAGGCAATATACAACTTTTGACCCTTCTCCAGATATATTTCCATAACACATTTCTATCTATCTATCTATTGCCTGACGCCGTGATCCCCGAAGGGGTGGCCACGAACGAACCGCCCCCATGCACCTCTGTCCCCAGTCAGTCGACGCCCCTCCCCCCAACCAGCACCGCCTTCGTTCATGTAGTTCCTCACTCCATCCTTCCACCTCATATTCGGTCTACCTCTCCCCCTCTGTCCCTCCACCTCGCTCTCGTACACCCTCTTAGTCATTCTCTCGCTTTCCATACGTTCCATATGGCCGAACCATCTCAAGTTGTTCCTTTCACACTTTCCAGCACATCTACCTCCACACCACACCTCCTTCTTACTTCCTCATTAGTCTGTCTATCCCTCCATGTAACTCCGCACGCACTCCTTAAGTAATTCATTTCCACTGCTCTCACTCTTGGTCTGAGTCTCTCAACCAACGTCCATGCTTCGCTTCCGTAAGTCAGTGTCGGGATTACCACACTGTCATGCAAGGACTTCTTCACTTCCATACTGACCACCCTATTTCTTGTTACTGCTTTTAGCGTTCCTACAACCCTCTTCCCCTGTTGTACCCTCTCCCGCACCTCTTCATCCATAGTCCCATCTTTACTCAACACACTGCCCAGATACTTAAAAGAGTTGACGATCTCCATAGCCTGACCGTTCAGCTTCACCTCACACTCTGTGACATTTCAAGGCAAAAATATAATCTACACATCCTCTTCCCTTCCTAAACCCGCCCTGCTCGTCACCTACCCATTTCTCCGTTCTTGCTCTCACTCTCTCGATCACTACCCTACTACGCTTAGAAGACATCCCCCGGTGATTATCACACACTCCTCTTTCCCCTTTACCCTTAAACATGGAATGTATATAAATTAATGTGGCCAACTGTAGGCTAACTAATCTTTTGGACATAATATACGTTCGTTATTATTCAGCTTCAAGGACCACCCCGCACACACAATGGCCAACCAATCATGTTCTGTCATGTCTGTGGTGGTTTTGTGTTATTATATTTCAAAATTATATTTTGCTAAAGCATTATTTTCACATAGGGAGTTTGATAAGTTAATTTGTCTTTATATCGTGTCATCCCTGTTTTGGTTTGTATATTTTGCAAGTTTTATATTATTTATTGCCAAGTTAACCGGCGTTCCGTGCACAAGGACGTGATTTGCAACCTTTCTGCAATACTTAAAGGCCTGTGTGTCCATCACGGGTGTTTATAAACTAAATTTGGAGGTAATTATGAACATTTTATTTCTGAATACTAAATGGCAAACTCTGGTGCATGAAATGGTAAATTTGAACAAAGTATAAGGAACACCCCATTCTTAACATTAATCCTCCATTACAAACCACAATGCACTAGAATAAACTAATGAAAGCATACGATCCTCCCGGGATTCAAACTCGGGACAGGATGTCAACAGAATGTAACGCAATGAGATGAGAATGGTGAGATGGATGTGTGGGGCCAGGCTGCAGGATAGAATAACGAATGAGCTTGAGGAGACATTTAAGTATAAAGAGTATTAGCGAAGTGATACGTACAAGTAGACTGGGATGGTATAGACATGTGAAGAGAATGGATGAACAAAATTGGGTGAAAAAATGCAGGTCTGTGATTGTGGAGGGAGCTGCATCAAGGGGTGGACCGAGGAAGACCTGGGATCGGACTACAGTATACGTACCGATCTCAAATCCAAGAACTTGACAAGTGAAGCAGCCCTTAACAGGGTTGCCTGGAATGCCGCCATTAGGAAAAGAGACTGAAACTGCACGTATGTGTGGAGCACTCGGTCTTAAAATTTGATGTATGTATTATGTATGTATGTACACCACACCCAGAACATAGGCATCTAATCCATTACACCACTAACACAGGTAAAGTACACGATCACCATTAATATAAATTTTTGAATTCTGGATCCTGAGTTTACTACGACTAAAACCATTGCAAATATTACCAAGGTAATCATGAACAAATATTTCAAAACAGTAATATATATTTACATAAACATTTTAGGTACAAATTCATATTCGTTACTGTTATATACCGGTACTGTACAGTACTATCAAAATTCCAAAACTAAATTTGTTTATATTTTTAATTATATTCTTTTCAAACTCTGTATTGGTTAAACTGAATAGAGTATAAGTAGAGTATTCTCGAATAGCCACTTTCAAATGGATAATTTCATGTAAAAAATATACTGTAAATACATATTGTACATATACAGTACTGTATACATACGCTGCAAGCCATAGCACGGTTGATAGTGCACTGGCCTGCAACCGTGAGATCAAGGGTACGAGTCTCAAGCCAGTCAGTGTGCTATCTGGCAGACGTCAGTGCTGTGGTGGACGGTGCGGTCTAGCAATCTGTGGCAACTGTTCACTGAAGTCCCTGATAATCAGGGCACCCACCCTAGCCCAGCTAATGAGCAGGGAGTGTATGGTGGTAAAAACTGCATCAGGTACATTCGAAGAAAAAACAATCTTTACAATAACTCTCTAAACATTCTGGAAGTTGGTCGAAGTCTTGTGATAATACCTCTTAGTCGTATGTTTCACCCGATTAATTCTGTTCTGGGAATTGGGCCTGATCATATAGATAGATAGATAGATAGAAATCTGTTCACACTCTTAAAGATTATATAAAGTACAGCTCACCGGTATAAAGATTGTTTTTTTCCTTGAGTGTACATAGGCCTACACAAATTTAAAGACCGAGTGCTCCACATGAAGTGCGGGTTCCAGTTTCACGTCCTAATGGTGGCACTCCAGGCAGCCCTGCTCAGAGCTGCCTCACTTGTCAGGTTTTATTTTTCAAGATCAGACCATATGCTCTCATTCCACATCTTTCTTGATCTACCCCTTGGTGGAGCTCCCTCCATGTTCATGGACTTGTATCTATTCACCCAACTTAGTTCAATCAACTGTGCTAGTGGTGTAATGGTTTAGGTGCTTATGTTCTGGGTGTGGTGTCCCGAGTTCGAATCCCGGGAGGACCATATGCT
>CM064516.1:26724257-26734257 GCA_032716605.1 Paralithodes platypus
CGCTTGTATTCGTAAACATATCCTTCACTTAGCAGGGCCTGATACCGAACGAATATATTACAAAGGAGTACAAAGGAAATCAAGCAACAACAGGTCTAGTGACCCTTCTAGGCTGCTTGTCCTCCAAAACACTGAGGATCAAGTGTCCAAATAGTGGTTTAGAGTAGGTAAGGGAACATTGGAAAGGGAACTACTGCCCTGGAACTAATGTCCGTGGCAAGATTAGGAAATTAGTAGGGGACAGATGGGTTATTAACTGAGGGGAGGATAAAATAAAGTTATTCATTTACAAACGCAGTCAGTCGCGGGTTTGAGCGAGATATTTGTCTAGGCGAAGTTTAAATGAATCAACGGTGCTGCAGTCTACAACATCTCGGGGAAGCCCATTCTGTGGGAATGAGAGTTATTTACAAAGAGTACACGGATTAACATTCTCATATATATATTAAGGGGAGGTTTTTAGTGTGTTTCCTAGACTTCCATCAAGCTTGAAATTACACCCCCTTGACCCCATTTCAAGATAAATTTGTACATTTTTCGGTAGAAAATGTCCTGGCCTAAGGCTGATTCATCTTAAATTAAAGACTCGCTATCGCTTGCCAGGAAAAAATCGACACCTAAATGGCACGAAAGGTCTTAAAAGTGATATAAATGGGGTGAAAGTTCTTATAATCGCCAAACTAATGGAGCGAACGTCTTAAAATCTAAAAAAACAATGGAGCTAAACATGAGGGAGAAAGGGAGAAAGAAAAAGATCCCTCAAGTGGAAATCTCCCCTTAACATTCCAGCTGTCTATCTAACGAGGTTAGATATCGAGTTATGTTGCAATTTAAGTCTGTGAAAATTATCATAATCATATGCGTCAAATTTAAATGAAGAGATTACCTTAGGAAACAAAAACTAAATACGCACAAAACTGCCAACTTGAGAAGCGGTAAATTGAGTACTACGACACCAAATTGTGAATGGGAATAATGTGTTGCGCGCTTTCTCTCTCTCTCTCTCTCTCTCTCTCTCTCTCTCTCTCTCTCTCTCTCTCTCTCTCTCTCTCTCTCTCTCTCTCTCTCTCCCAAAACCCACTCACTCACTCACTCTCACACTCTCTCTCTCTCTCTCTCTCTCTCTCTCTCTGGAATGAATAGGTGCTGATCAGTATCCTAGACTATGGAGTTAAATATCGCGGTGATGGTACGTATAGATACAGTAAACCCTCTACTACGATCGGCCTTATACTAATCTGAATAAAATAGTCTCGTTGTGGCCAGGATACAGGTAAAGAAGGTGTTTATTGATGTGGAGTTACTCAAGAGGGTTTGAAATCCTTTATCCCGTTCAGTACCGGTGCCGTTCCTTTTAACTTTATTATGTCGACTATGAGATTATTGTATTCAGTTTATAAAGGGCCTGCATGCACTGACCAGGCTTCGAACTATCTCCTCTAACCCTTTGTACTCCCACAGATCCTTCTTAAACTACACAAAAACGTTTAAATATAGCTAACATAGGCCTATACTTAAAAAGACGTCGCCGGTACAGAAGGGGTTAACTTCAAGGGAATTGTTCTGTGCATAATACAATCGTCGAGTGTTAGACAGACTGCAAGAGTAAAGGGAACCAATACAAAATATATATAGTTTTATAGTTTTGAATCCCAGTAATAGAACATATTACTAAGGTGAAATATATCGTCTCATTAGGACCGTTAGAATGTATGTCTATCTATCTATCTATTGCCTGACGCCGTGATCCCCGAAGGGGTGGCCACGAACGAACCGCCCCCATGCACCTCTGTCCCCAGTCAGTCGACGCCCCTCCCCCAACCAGCACCGAGACTCGTTCATGTAGTCTCACTCCATCCTTCCACCTCATATTCGGTTACCTCTCCCCCTCTGTCCCTCCACCTCGCTCTCGTACACCATCTTAGTCATTCCTCGCTTTTCCATACGTTCCATATGGCCGAACCATCTCAAGTTGTTCCTTTTCACACTTTCCAGCACATCTACCTCCACACCACACCTCCTTCTTACTTCCTCATTAGTCTGTCTATCCCTCCATGTAACTCCGCACGCACTCCTTAAGTAATTCATTTCCACTGCTCTCACTCTAGTATGTGAAACTAGTTAATTTAATTTAATTAATTAATATATTAAATTAAATTAAGGTAATCAAGTAACTAGAGAAATTGCTAAGCTATATATCCGATGGCGAAATTAAATGATGATAGCAAGAAATTATGAATAATTATGATTTAGGTCGACGGGGAAGAAGAGAAAATTATTATAAGAGGTTTGACGAGGTGTTTAAGACTAGCATTATAGTCTGAAAGCCTGGGAACGAGTTGAGAGAGAGAGAGAGAGAGGTTATTCACCAAACGAAGAACAGGAAGTACGAACTACGGAATGGTTGAGGTGCTAATGGCTGCTATTAAAATTAGTGGGGGGTGGGAAGCAAGTAAATATTTGAAGCGACGAAGTTTAATTAATACTGGCAAATATTGTATGATTGTATGTAGCTTAGGAAGTACAAGTGCCTTCAGTTCTAACTTACCATGTATCATAGCCAATGCCATGCTAAGTGATAAGATACACCATTTGAGGAGGAACATTTTATTGACAACAGTGAACTGAAGAAGCTAGCTGCGCAACGTTGTCAATAAAGTGCTCCTCCTCATGTGGGGTTTCAATTCATTCTGTATACTTTTCAAAGACTATCTCTATGAATCCGTTACCTCCGGCAGGTCCTTCCCAAACTGCATAACATTGTTTAATAAAAGAAACTATCTCAACTAGCCCTATACATTTTGCAGTATCTTCCTAACATTGAATAAATGGCAGGTGGGCATGACCGTATACTACTGAAAGGGTTAGACACCCTCCTTCCTCTCACACCATCCTGACCTTTGACCTCCCAGGTATACTGTGCATCCTTACATGACCTCCTTGACACCCCTCTTATCCTACCCCCCCCCCCACCATCCTCTCTCTCTCTCTCTCTCTCTCTCTCTTAATCGCTCATTATCTTTGTATCTATTTAGTTATCTATCAATCTGCTTATAATTATATGATCTCTCTCTCTCTCTCTCTCTCTCACCCACACATACACACACACACACACACTCACACCCACACCCACACAATTCTTAAAGCCTCCAGACACCTGATCCCTTACACTTTTTCTCTTCCTCTCAGCTATATTAACCAAGGCTTTAATGAACATGGACATGAACCAAAATATGTTGGTGAACATGACAATTAGGCCTAACACAACATTTCGCGGATTTATCATATGTTTCACTATATGTGTATGTATTTATCATATGTTTCACTATATGTGTATGTATTTATCATATGTTTCACTATATGTGTATGTATTTATCATATGTTTCACTATATGTGTATGTATTTATCATATGTTTCACTATATGTGTATGTATTTATCATATGTTTCACTATATGTGTATGTATTTATCATATGTTTCACTATATGTGTATGTATTTATCATATGTTTCACTATATGTGTATGTATTATCATAGTTACACTATATGTGTATGTATTTATCATATGTTTCACTATATGTGTATGTATTTATCATATGTTTCACTATATGTGTATGTATTTATCATATGTTTCACTATATGTGTATGTATTTATCATATGTTTCACTATATGTGTATGTATTTATCATATGTTTCACTATATGTGTATGTATTTATCATATGTTTCACTATATGTGTATGTATTTTATCATATGTTTCACTATATGTGTATGTATTTATCATATGTTTCACTATATTTTATGTATTTATCATATGTTTCACTATCTGTGTATGTATTTATCATATGTTTCACTATATGTGTATGTATTTATCATATGTTTCACTATATGTGTATGTATTTATCATATGTTTCACTATCTGTGTATGTATTTATCATATGTTTCACTATATGTGTATGTATTTATCATATGTTTCACTATCTGTGTATGTATTTATCATATGTTTCACTATCTGTGTATGTATTTATCATATGTTTCACTATATGTGTATGTATTCAAATTGATTTGTGAATGTACTCTGGTACCAGTATAAGACAGTACCGGTACCGTACTAAAACCATATATACAATCATTTATGAATACATTCCAATGGCTTTATTCCTCTAAATAAAAACATTGGCGGTCAGCTAATTCTAACGTCTCTGTACAACAACATAATTCTAACGTGTCCCTGTACAACAACATAATTCTAACGTGTCCCTGTACAACAACATAATTCTAACGTGTCCCTGTACAACAACATAATTCTAACGTGTCCCTGTACAACAACATAATTCTAACGTGTCCCTGTACAACAACACAACTGTATATGGAAAACCACATATGGGTTGTGAGAAGAAAGTGCTACACAATATATTTGATTGATTACGATAAAATAAAACACATACATGCATCAGTACATACACCATGCTAAACATAAACACAACTTGTATAATGCACCCTAATACAGTCCAATAACTCCCACCACAAGATGTCCTACTAAAGATTAACAAACTTAAGGGAGGATGGGCCGGTTTTCTGGTCCCTCTTCTTCCTCATGTTTAATCTCATTAGTTTTCAGATTGCAAGACGTTCGCCCCCTTAGTTTGTCGACTTTAAACTTTTCATCCCATTTATATATCAATTTTAAGACTTGTCGTGCAATTTAGGTGTCGATTTCTTCCTGGCGAGCGATAGCGAGCCTGTAATTTTAATGTTTTGAAGGGGGATCTAGGGAGTGTTGTTTTAAGCTTGATGAAGATCTAGCGAAGAAACTTGGAAAAAAAAAAAAAAAAAAAAACACATACAGTATATATAATTATATATACCCGGTACATAAATAAATAGACCCCCCAAAATAACCACTGTCCCCTTAATTCCAGTAGGGTCCTCAGGCTATATGAACAACTTTAGTATATGAATCTAGAAACAGGATCATGGGTAGACAGGAGCCCGGTGACATACTATCTGTCATGGCTATTAGTCAGAGGGAAGCTGGTCAACACGGCCACACTCCAAAACGGCCCCATCCCCAAACGGCCACAATCATAAACAGCCTAGGTTAGTTTAGGTGAGATTAGGCTGGGCTTGTTTAGGTTAAGGGGAGGTTTCCACTTGAGGGATATTTTTCTGGATCCCTTTCTCCCTCATGCTTAGCCCCATTCCTTTTGAGATTTTAAGACGTTCGGCCCATTAAGAACTTTCGCCCCATTTCTGTTAGTTTGAAGATCTTTCGTGCCATTTAGGTGTTTATTTTTTCCTGGCTAGCAATAGCTAGCCTGTAGTTTAAGAGGAACCGGCCTTCGGCCGGAACATTTTTCTACTGAAAAATGTACAAATTTATCTTGAAAGGGGTGTAAGGAATGTAATTTTAAGCTTGATGGAGGTCTATGGAACAAACTAGAAACCTCTCTTTAAGCTTGTTGAAGTTATGTTCAGTTTCATGAAGGTATTAAGGACATAATACCCCTTTGTTCAGTTTAGTCAAAAGCTAAATTAAATTGACTCAAGTTAAACTGAATAATTAAGGCTATGTTAAAATGTTTTCATGACAAGAACCTTTAAAAAGTAATGACATTTACCTTTCTTTATTCTAGTTAACACTAGACGACTTTATGCGACTTAGTAAGGATAACTGGGAAATCAAAAGGTAAGAATGCTCTCAATTAACCATTAGATTCCACAGGGTTCACTCAAATCTTAACACATCATTCATTTTTAGATGATATGCAGAAACATATAAAACGATATAAAAAATGCGTTACTTCATACTTTATTAAAAGGGTTAAAAAGTTAGCCAGTAACGGTCTATTGATCTGTGTTGGGTTCTGTGTGTGAAGTGTCCCTTTACCAACAGGACATACAGCTAGATATTTTAGTTAGCCCAAAATAAACACCTGTATAGTGGGGCTGAAAATATATATATAGAACATGGCTTCACCTGATATTATTTACGGTCGACTCTATAGTAAGTCCGTCCCAAGTGGTTAAAATATCTCTCTCTCTCTCTCTCTCTCTCTCTCTCTCTCTCTCTCTCTCTCTCTCTCTCTCTCTCTCTTATCCAAAAGACACACTAGCATTCAATAGCAACCATAACATTTCGTGGATATTTGAGGAAGTAAACAGTGTGATCTGAGGTGAACCCATTGATTTCGGGTGCTGATGAGTGATTGGTGCTTCTGAATGCTTGTGTGCTTGCTTGTTGTGGGCAAACTGGTATATGTATTCTGGTTCTGTCACCTCCTTTTCCTTTCTCGTGTCTCTTGCTGATCCTCCCTACCCCTTGTGGGTGTAAGGGTTGGCTACTGACTGACTGACTGAACTGTGATACCCTGGAAAATATGCAGTGCTCCCTGTGTATCAAGCTGAGAGATTTACCCACAACAGACTAAATAAAAAAAATAAAAATTGAGCACCGCAGGAGCCTAGCGTAAGCTCAGTGCCTTAGTTTATGAGTATGAGAAGATTTATTTACCGGTACCCATAAACTACGAAACCGCCAAGAACCCCTAAAAAACTCTCCTGACGATATCTGTAATATAATAATATAGAATAATATAGATACGATATCAGTACAATGACGCTCTTTTCTTAGTTTATTCTGGCTTACTCTAATCAACATAATGCATTTAGGGAGATTTATATTAATCAAAACAGCATAATTCATCTGAATTTATATTTTGATTACCACGAATCAGTTCCAACTTTAATAAAATCGTCTAATGATACTGTGTGTGTGTGTGTGTGTGTGTGTGTGTGTGTGTGTGTGTGTGTGTGTGAAGGGGTGCTTTATGTGAGATCGAGAGAGGGAAAGGTGGGGCGCGTGCTTTCGTGAGTGCGAGTGTGAGAGAGGGTAAATGAGGGCGTGCGTGCTTTCGTGTGTGTATGTGTGAAGAGTTGCGTGCATGCTTTCGTGAGAGTGTGTGAGTGTACTTACTCTAGTTGTATTGCGGGAGTGAGCATGCTCGTTATTTCCCGCCTCCTATATGTGAGGTGTTATATGTATCGTTGGAATGGCTGTGGATGTGTGTGTAGTCTGTATTTTTAGCCAATTGGCGACATCGGAAACGAAGGCTTAGGGTGGATCTGTATGGTACCATTCTCACTATAGACGGTACCGTCTCGCCCGAAGGCTTAGGTAGCCATCAGCTTAGGTGAACCATATGATACCCATCTCGCCTTGTACCATTTTTGCCAACCCCAGATGGGACGTCACAACGTCGTCCACTTATTCCAGGTACCTATTTACAGCTAGGTGAACTGAGGCTAACACATGAAAGGAGACAGGCCCAATTTGTCTCCGCCCGGCCGGGGATTGAACCCCCGACCCCTCGTGTGTGAGACGAGAGCGCTACCTACTAGGCTACGGGCTGTGTGTGTGTGTGTGTGTGTGTGTGTGTGTGTGTGTGTGTGTGTGTGTGTGTGTGTGTGTGTGTGTGTGTGTGTGTGCGCACGCGCGCGCGTGAGTGCGTGTGTGTGTGTCCACGAATCCCTAATGTCCATACTCTGAATAAAATCCTCTTGGGGTCAGTCACAAACCCCCCCCCCACAAAAAAACAAAAAAAACAACAACAAAAAACAAAAATCATAATCGGATTAATTGATTGAACAGATAGGCTACACCGAAACTGGAATGGTAGGACATAATATTATATTGAATGTGATGGGTCTAATACTCAAACATTACTACATTTAACTCTTTTGATCTATTGAGTGAAATCATTATACTGTTTGTTTCACATTATCAATTGAAGGGCTTATGATGCACACACGGGGCGCTGAATTGATTTGCATGCACTGATTTTAAAGGATACTCAACCTAACCTAACTTTACGTAACCTTGGTTATATGTGTCAACGAAGTTAAACGGAGATTTGTTTCTCCTTCGTTTCTTTGTTTGTTTGTCTGTAAACAAGATATCTCACAAAGTTATAAAACAATGTTCACGAAATACTGTGGTCAGATAGGATATGCGCCAAGGAAGAAGTTATTCACCCCTTTGTACCAGCGACGTCGTTTTAGTTTTATTCTAGCTATATTTAGACGATTTAGTACACTTTACGAAGGATCTGTGGTAATAGGAGAGTTAAGTGAGGTGCCTCGAAGTCGGATAATTGCTGGAGGCCCATTTTAAACTGCATAAAATAGTCTAATAGAAGCCAGAATAAATTTAAAAAGACGTCGCCGGTAAAGACGTGATTCAATTATGGAGGCGATCTGGATAATATGTCACACTGGTGCTATTGTCGTGTATGTAAGTTTAAGGGGGGTCAGGCTTTTTTTTTTTCGTCTCCTTTTCTCTCTTTCTCTGGCTTGTATCTATTCGGCCCCATTCAGCCTACTTTTTTTTAAGACGTTTACTCCCAACCAGGTGTCGATTTTTTCCTGGCGAGCGGTAGTGAGCCAGCATATTGTGTTTAATGTTTTTGACAGCAGGCTAAATTTGTACATTTTTCGATAGAAAAATGTCTCCGGCGAAGCCGGATTTCTCCATACAATGCTGGTTCGCTATCGGTCACCAGGAAGAAATTGACACCTGGATGGGGATAAACGTCTTACAACAGTAGGCTGAATGGGGCCGAATGGATAAAAGCCAGAAAAAGAGAGAAAAAGAGAGAAACAAAGCCTGTGACCCCCCTTAAGTTACGCCACAGCCAGCGTGGGCGGAGGTATGCGCTTTACCGAGTGCCCCTCTAGTTGAAAATATAAGACAGTCAGTCCCGATGTACAGTACTTGCCATTCATCCATTAGCCTAAATATAATTGGGCTTGACCTCTCATGATAAAACATTTCCACAACATATCAAATTCAGTTGGGGCGACCACCAATCAGATAAGTCAATCGTCTAGGATCAATATAACAAATCGCTACAAATATAGATAATCATAACGGGAATGTATACGTGTAGGGAGATAATCAGACGAGCCGCGGTCATGCCATATATGCATTCATGATCAGGAATAGTTGAAATACAGTGTACAAAATGATGGCGCTACACCATTAGAGTTACTGAAATTCACTAGTCAAGGTTCACTGTGTCTTTATATTTGTTTATGTTGTGTGTGTGTGTGTGTGTGTGTGTGTGTGTGTGTGTTGTTAAGGTGTTCAGATAATCATGACCGGGAGTGTACGAACCAACTATTCTGCTGTTACTTGCTATCCTTTTGTAATACCCCTCCAAACACAACCTTTAAGGGGGGGGGGGGTTAGTTTGCTCCGATCCCTCTATATTGAAGGCTCACTAACGCTGGCCAGGAGTAAATCGACACCTAAATGGCATGAAAGGTCTTAAAATATACACAACAATGGGGTGAAAGGTCTTAAAATCGCCAAACTAAAGGGGCCAACGTCTACAATATCAATACCGCTGGGGCTAAACTTAAAGAGAGAATTGGGGGGTGGGGGGGGCAAAAATCGCAGCCCTCCAAACACACACATAACCTTTAAGTCGCGCCGGGCCCACTCCGCCAAAAGGTCACCACACCGCTGACCTCGGGGGAGGGGGGGTACGACTTTGGATTACCCCCAGAAGGTCAAATACGGCGGGACGCGTTTCAGGGGACGGGGGAAATGGAGCAGCTAGACCCCGTTCCAAATTATCTTCAGGTCATCAGTCTCATTAATTATAGGCTACTGTTATTTATTAGTTAGCATAAAATTATCTTTAATAATTACTTCACACCAGTAAACAGTATCTCAGCTATTATTTTAACCAACCAACTCACTCCATCAATCTGTCTTTCCCTTATCCTATGACATGAACTGTTTGAAGCTCGATGTGTCCAGATATTTTGACTCTAACGTATCTTGATTTTGGCTCTCTGTCACTCTGTCAACTTTAGGGGAGACACTTGTTACAGACACGATTTATGGTCTAATAAAAATAAATATACTATACAACTGACGAACCATGTGTGTTTATTATTGTATATGTAGGGATATGATTAGGGTTCATAGTTCAAA
>CM064516.1:26739257-26789257 GCA_032716605.1 Paralithodes platypus
ACAGAACAAAAACAGGTCACCCCCCTTAAGATCAAACACTCAAAATATACAATCATGGTTCAGTAAAGAGAGAAACAAATAACAAAAGTCCTACAAAAGCCCTCGGGCTGCCACTAGTTGTCCTTTCCATCGTCATATTCAATGCCACACATTGATGTTATATGGCAGGACCCGCTTGTAACCAGGTGGAACAGTACGGCTTGGCAAAGTTGTATACATGGTGAGAGCTGCACGTAAATTGGTTGGCAATGAGGTGTTGGAAAGCTATATATATGTTGGAAAGCTATAGATATGTTGGAAAGCTATATAGGTGCTGGAAAGCTATATATATGTTGGAAAGCTATATATATGTTGGAAAGCTATATATATGTTGGAAAGCTATATATATGTTGGAAAGCTATATATATGTTGGAAAGCTATATATATGTCGGAAAGCTATATAGGTGTTGGAAAGCTATATATATGTTGGAAAGCTATATAGGTGTTGGAAAGCTATATATATGTTGGAAAGCTATATATATATGATGGAAAGCTATATATATGTTGGAAAGCTATATAGGTGTTGGAAATCTATATATATGTTGGAAAGCTATATATATATGTTGGAAAGCTATATATATATGTTGGAAAGCTATATAGGTGTTGGAAAGCTATATATATGTTAGAAAGCTATATATATGTTGGAAAGTTATATAGGTGTTGGAAAGCTATATATATGTTGGAAAGCTATATATATGATGGAAAGCTATATATATGTCGAAAAGCTATATATATATGTTGGAAAGCTATATATATGTTGGAAAGCTATATATATATGTTGGAAAGCTATATATATGTTGAAAAGCTATATATATGTTGAAAAGCTATATATATGTTGGAAAGCTATATATATGTTGGAAAGCTATATATATATGTTGGAAAGCTATATATATATATGTTGGAAAGCTACCGTATATATATGTTGAAAAGCTATATATATGTTGGAAAGCTATATATATGTTGGAAAGCTATATATATGTTGGAAAGCTATATACCGTATATGTTGGAAAGCTATATATATGTTGGAAAGCTATATATATGTTGGAAAGCTATATATATATGTTGAAAAGCTATATATATATGTTGGAAAGCTATATATATGTTGGAAAGCTATATATATGTTGGAAAGCTATATACCGTACGGTATATGTTGGAAAGCTCTATATATATGTTGGAAAGCTATATATATATGTTGGAAAGCTATATAGGTGTTGGAAAGCTATATATATGTTGGAAAGCTATATATATGTTGGAAAGCTATATATATATGTTGGAAAGCAATATATATGTTGGAAAGCTATATATATGTTGGAAAGCTATATATATGTTGGAAAGCTATATATATATATATTGGAAAGCTATATATATGTTGGAAAGCTATATATATGTTGGAAAGCTATATAGGTGTTGGAAAGCTATATATATGTTGGAAAGCTATATATATGTTGGAAAGCTATATATAGATGTTGGAAAGCTATATATATGTTGGAAAGCTATATAGGTGTTGGAAAGCTATATATATGTTGGAAAGCTATATATATATGTTGGAAAGCTATATATATATGTTGGAAAGCTATATAGGTGTTGGAAAGCTATATATATGTTGGAAAGCTATATATATATGTTGTAAAGCTATATAGGTGTTGGAAAGCTATATATATATATATGTTGGAAAGCTATATATATGTGTTGGAAAGCTATATATCATCGTAATGTAATCAGCTTATATTGTACATTATATACCGGGTGGTGCAAGTGACGCAGCTACCAGTAAATCATCGCTCAGAAAACACCCTTCTATAAACGGGGATTGGACACCTACAAATGGATTAAGGGGGGATGGTTCATTCTTTGGTCGATGTGTTCATATATTTATTATTTTTGGATGAAATTATCTTGTAAACAAACTCGTGACCCTAAACTCCGAAATAATAAATATATATGATGAAGGTTGACGTATCTGAATGAAGGATTTCAGAAACCTAGCATTATTCTCATTGTTAACACTATTAATCCAACTAGAAAATCAAAATGGTGCCCAACTTAAAGATACTGGTAGAAACTAACTAGTGTGAACGCGCCTTTAAAGGACTCCGATCCCCAGGATGCAGTGTCACTCCACAGATTTACGACACAGCCAGATGATAATGTACTGTAAGTGGCACAGTAACTCATTAAGGGGAGGTTTTTAGTGTGTTCCCTAGACTTCCATCAAGCTTAAGATTACACCTCCTTGAGCCCCTTTCAAGATAAATGTGTACATTTTTCGGTAGAAAAATGTCCCGGCTGAAAGCCGGTTCCTCTTAAATTACAGGCTCGCTATCGCTCGCCAGGATAAAATCGACACCTAAATGGCACGAAAGGTCTTAAAATTGACGGAAATGGGTCGAAAGTTCTTAAAATTGTCAAAATAATGGGGCGAACGTCTTAAAATTAGAAAATCAATGGGGCTAAACATGAGGGAGAAAGGAGTCAAGACAAAAATCCCGTAAGTGGAAATCTCCCCTTAAGCATCCGGGATCTCAGTGTTTTGTATTGGGCTATCAAGATTCTATTATCTGATTTATGGATTTAATTCTACATATCGGTACATTAAATAGTATATATACATGTTTTGTTTGTGTTATATCTTTTTGTGTTGTGTTGTCCCTGTACGGGCTCTGTCTCGAGTCGGCCATCCCCCCCCCCCCAAAAAAAAAAGAAAGAAAAAAGGGTATGTGCCAGAGTATATAGATAGATAGAATAGAAAATGTGAATCTCTAGACACACCTTGAATCACAGACTACAATAAAATGTACAATGTAGTGCAAAATGTACAACCCGAATGTCAAGTGGAATGATGTTTCAGATTTGTTCATGTTCTTCATGTATAATATGCAAAAGGTAATGATGGTCTCGTTATGTTTTAGTATTTATATTAATTTTAACATTGTTCTTAACACCAATAACACAACAAATTACAAATACGAGATATTTTGGCATTTTTTCGTTCACTCACCAATAATCGTATTCCTCAAAGATAACAGGGAGGTTACTAGCATCTAAATAACGTTTTTATATATTTTGCTAGTAGATTAACGCCTCTCTCTCTCTCTCTCTCTCTCTCTCTCTCTCTCTCTCTCTCTCTCTCTCTCTCTCTCTCCATAGACCAGTTTTTATTTAACTTGAATAGAACACAATCAGTAGGTCAGGATGTGAAGCTGAATCATCTCCAAGTCATCACGTCTTGGAGAACAGCTTAATGATTGGCAAGGAGAGCTAGTTCTTGCTGTTGAGACGAGAGAGAGAGAGAGAGAGAGAGAGAGAGAGAGAGAGAGAGAGAGAGAGAGAGAGAGAGAGAGAGAGAGAAAGACCAAAAAAAGATACAATAGACATAGAGAGTTAGAGTAGATAGAAAATGACAAGTATTATATATAGGTAATACATAGATAAACATCAATAGATAGACCTAAATAGATAGACCTACCGGTAAACAGAGTGACACAAATAAGGATCCAGTATTCTGTTCTAGTTCCCACCATCAAAGATAGGCTACACAAGGTAATTCCAACCAAAGACAACCATGAACACAATATCACTAATTATTAATGTTACGGTCGTCATCCGCTCGACAATTCAATACGGTGATGACTATTCTCGCGTCATTCCCTCTAGCTCTATTGCGTATGTATTTTTCCAGGCTCTGTGTCGAGGCGTCCCCCCAAAAAAATAAAATAAAAATAAAATAAAAATAAAATAAAAAATAAAATTATTAATAATAAATAAATACATAAAAACAAAATATATACATAAAACAAAACAAAAATAGGGGTATGTGTCAGAGTATATAGATAGATAGATAGATAGATATATTCTTGTTTTCCTTTTCAGATTAAGAAAGACACCTTGCAATAAAGAAATTCTGTTAACCCTTTCACCATAAGCTCTGTAGATCATGACGCGTTAAGGGGAGGTTTTTAGTTTGTTTCCTACTCCTCCAGCAATCTAAAAATGTCACCCCCTTGACCCCCTTTCAAGATAAATTTGTACATTTTTTGGTAGAAAAATGTCCCGGCCAAAGGCCGGTTCCTCTTAAATTACAGGCTCGCTATCGCTCGCCAGGATAAAATCGACACCTGAATGGCACGAAAGGTCTTAATATGGGGTGAAAGTTCTTAAAATTGCTAAACTAATGGGGCAAACGTTTTATAATATCAAAAGCAATGGGGCTAAACATGAGGGAGAAAGGGGTCAAGAAAAAAATCCCTCAAGTGGAGATCTCCCCTTAAGAGGAGATGGGTCGCGTTTCCCCCTTCTTCCTCATGTTTATCCCCATTAGTGTTCAGATTTAGACGTTCGGCCTACTAGCTTGGCCATTTTAGACGTTCGGCCTACTAGCTTGGCCATTTTAGACGTTCGGCCTACTAGCTTGGCCATTTTAGACGTTCGGCCTACTAGCTTGGCCATTTTAGACGTTCGGCCTACTAGCTTGGCCATTTTAGACGTTCGGCCTACTAGCTTGGCCATTTTAAGTCCTTTGTCAAGACTCATTACAAAGTTTATGAGAACTGACAACATTCGACAATTAAATAACACTACGCTGATGTTCATATATGTACCGACACACAGACACACACACACACACAGCCCGTAGCCTAGTAGGTAGAGCTCTCGTCTCACACACGAGGGGGTCGGGGGTTCAATCCCCGGCCGGGCGGAGACAAATTGGGCTTGTCTCCTTTCATGTGTTAGCCTCAGTTCACCTAGCTGTAAATAGGTACCTGGAATAAGTGGACGACGTTGTGACGTCCCATCTGGGGTTGGCAAAAATGGTACAAGGCGAGATGGGTATCATATGGTTCACCTAAGCTGATGGCTACCTAAGCCTTCGGGCGAGACGGTACCGTCTATAGTGAGAATGGTACCATACAGATCCACCCTAAGCCTTCGTTTCCGATGTCGCCAATTGGCTAAAAATACAGACTACACACACATCCACAGCCATTCCAACGATACATATAACACCTACACATATAGGAGGCGGGAAATAACGAGCATGCTCACTCCCGCAATACAACTAGAGTAAGTACACACACACACACACACACACACACACACACACACACACACACACACACTCTCTCTCTCTCTCTCTCTCTCTCTCTGTGCACCAAGCGTCGTTAAATCAGCCCCTATAATGTAATGTAGCTACTTGGATTATTATTAGTGTTATCCCAGCTTGTCCTGGAGCACCGAAAGAAGGGAGAGAGGATGTAGCAAGTTGTTCCCAGGGTGTCAAATCGGCCACACTCCTACACGGCCACTCTCCTACACGGCCACACTCCTACGCGGCCACAGCCACAATGCTCACAGACTACATCGACCACAGTCTCTCAATCAAATCTGTCCTACCTTAGTCCACCCTTCTTTCGCCTATCCTCATGTATCTTTAACCAACCAAAGCTATGAGTAAAAATGTCAAGGCCAAACTCCACTATAGCCACATAAGGGGTCACAAGCCAAAACGAACAATTTCTTAACGCTAACCTTAATCAATTCTATTCAACGGAATCTAACACACTCGCCTATACTCTGTTCATTTTCAGCTGGCGATAAATTGAATCCCTTAGCAGCTAATTTATCGATACTTACAGTAATGGAAACATATGAAACTACTATGTCTCTGCATCATATTAAGACCAAGTTTATATAATTAGCGCCATATTTCACTACAGAACCTTCATAATAACTGAGGAATCTTGATGAGAACTTTGCAATTTATCGTCAGTTAAAAAAAAAAAAAAAAAAAAAAAAAAAAAAAAAAAAAACAGACTTAGAGGTGATGCGGCCGTTTTTCTCCAAGGCCGTATTGCTTGAGACTGTTTGGGAGTGTAGCGATCATGGTACCGTGATTCTGACGATCATGGTGTACCGATCCTGACCTGTTTCCGTTCCCAGGCGCCAGATCTCTCACCTGACCCCTGGAGCCAAGAACAGAACCACAACAACACCAGGCATGATTTACTGGCTGGATCCACACCACTACACACCTTTAATACGGCTCAGCATCTCTCATTTGCCATCTGTCACCCCACATCCTCATCTTCCACCCCCCGACCCCCCCTCACCCCTCTTCTTAACCTTTCCTCTTCTCCCCCCAGGGGGGGCCCCCCCTCCCCCTTTCATTGCATTCCTCTTTCGTCAGCATTCCCCTTTTACGGAAAGACAGTGTGAAAGACCTTGGGGTATTAATGTCTGAAAATATGGGTTTCAAAGTACATAACCAGGTCAAAGTGGCGGCTGCGAAACGTCTAACGGGTTGGATTCTGCGTTCTTTTAAAACACGCGGTGAATTGCCTATGATAACGCTCTTCAAATCTCTAGTGCTACCGCGGCTTGAATACTGTAGCGTATTAACATCCCCATACAAAGCAGGTGAAATAAATGGCGTAGAGAGTGTACAAAGAAATTTCACTTCGCATATAAGTTCGATAAAACATCTACACTATTGGGAGCGTTTAAGAGCACTGAATCTGTACTCACTGGAACGTAGAAGAGAACGTTACCTAATAATATACACGTGGAAAATCGCAGAGGGTTTAGTGCCAAACCTACATACTCCGATAGTCATGAAATTCAGTGATAGGAGAGGCTGGGAATGCGAAATCCCCCGGATGAATAACAGGGGTGCTATGGGCTCTCTGCGAGAGGGCTGGTTATCACACAGAGGCCCACGTCTCTTCAACAAACTCCCACGGCGAGTAAGAGACATGAGGGACATCTCGTTAGATCTTCAAGAGAGCCCTAGATGTCGAACTGCAAAAGTGCCAGAAGAGCCCATCCTCGCAAGGGAGCGAGCTGTCGCTTCAAACAGTCTACTGCACCAAATCACCACCCATAACGAGGGGCGTCGCGCTCCTTGGTGCCGCTAGAAGAGTGGCGAACACATCAAAAGGTATCAAAAGGTAAGGTACCCCTACCAATACAACCCTCATCCTCATCTCCCCCCCTCACACACCCCCATTACCCTATTTCCCTCTCTATCCCCCTCTGAGGATTAAAATCCTCACAAAATGACGAAGAACGGGTGAAATTTGTAGAGCTACGACGCAAAGCCAAAAAGTTAATTAAGCAAAGTAAAAAGACCTTAGAGTTACATATTGCGAATCAAAGTAAAACAAACCCGAAAGAATTCTATAGTTTTATCAGAAAGAAAAAAGTAGTTACTTCAACTGTTGGACCGTTAGTCGATGAAAATGGAGAATACACCAAAGACGAAGTACAAATGAGTAATGCCCTCAATACCTTCTTTGCATCAGTTTTTACAACAGAAGACCTCAGTGATATCCCTACACCATCGCCGATTCAGATTGATAATTCAGATGTTCTAAGCAATATCACCGTTACAGAGAGAGAAGTATTGAATTATTTAGATACACTCAAGGTAAATAAAACGCCAGGACCTTATACAATCTCGCCTAGAGTTCTAAAGGAAGCTAAGGATGAGCTCTCCAAACCACTGACATTACTATTCAATAAATCCTTGCAGTCTGGAACTATGCCTGATCAGTGGAAGCTAGCCAACGTAACACCGATATTCAAAAAAGGCAGCAAATCCCTACCCAGTAACTATCGTCCAATTAGCTTAACCTCAGTTGTATGTAAAATGCTAGAAACGGTCATACGAGACAGACTCGTAAATCACTTAGAGGAAAATAATATACTTAAAGATACTCAACACGGCTTTCGTAAAAAACGTTCCTGTTTAACAAACCTCTTAGACTTCTTCCACGATATCCTCAACCTCTACGATGAGAGTAAAGCTGTAGATATTATACCTTGATTTTCAAAAGGCCTTTGACAAAGTTCCCCACAAACGTTTACTGCTAAAACTAAAAGCGCATGGAATACAAGACGGTGTGTTGAAATGGATAGAAAATTGGCTCAGCAACAGAAAGCAAAGGGTAGTCATAAACGGGAAGGCATCTAAATGGACCAATGTAAGTAGCGGGGTACCCCAGGGATCGGTACTAGGACCAATTATCTTTCTAATTTATCTTTCTAACGACATAGATGAGGGTCTCACCTGTACAATCTCAAAATTTGCTGACGATACAAAAATTGCAAATAGCGTACTCTCAAAAGAACAAGTTGACGATATGCAACACAATCTAGATAAATTGTCATGTTGGGCCCAAATTTGGCAAATGAGTTTCAATGCGGATAAATGTAAAGTACTACATGTCGGATACCTAAATGAGAAAGCAAACTATTCGATGAATGGCACTCAGCTTAAGAATGTAAACAGAGAAACCGATCTGGGAGTAACAATATCGAGTAACCTATAACCGAGTCAACAATGTGCAGAAGTTGTTAAAAAGGCAAACAAAATAATTGGATTTATAGGCAGGTCATTTGAGCATAAATCCAAAGAAGTTATCCTAACCCTTTACAATTCCTTAGTCCGCCCTCTTCTGGAATACTGCGTTCAATCCTGGTGCCCTTATTACCAAAAAGATATAAACAAGCTAGAACGAGTTCAACGTAGAGTTACCAAAATGATACCTAGCCTAAAGAACAAACCAAACGAAGAGCGTCTTAGAGAATTAAATCTATTTCCTTTAACCCAGCGCAGATTAAGAGGTGACTTAATTCAAGTGTTCAAAATCATCAAAGGCATCGACAATATGAACTGTAGTAAGTACTTCACTATCGACCAATATAATTACACGCGGGGAAACGGTTGCAAAATTATTGGAAATCTTTTAACTCGCACGAATCTAAGAATTTCTTCTTCAATCGAGTTGTCAACTTGTGGAATGGGCTTCCCCGAAACGTTATAGACTGCATCACCGTTGATTCATTTAAACTCCGCCTAGACAAATATCTCTCATCAAACCCGCGACTGACTGCGTTTGTAAATGAATAACTTTATTTTATCCCCCCCTCAGTTACTAACCCATCTGTCCTCTACTAACTTCCTAATCCTGCCACGGACATTAGTTCCAGGGCAGTAATTCCCTTTCCAATGTTCCCTTACCCACTCTAAACCACTGTTTGGACACTTGATCCTCAGTGTTTTGGAGGACAAGCAACCTAGAAGGGTCACTAGATGTGTTGTTGCTTGATTTCCTTTGTACTCCTTTGAAACCTCTTACGCCTCCCCCATCACCCCACTTCCCCCACCATCAACCTCCCCATCACCCACCAACTCTCACACCTCCCCCGTCACCCCTCATTACCCCTTCACCCTTAGTTCATGCCCCAAAGGTGTTTAATATCAACACCTCTCAACCCTTTCATCTGTCTACGGCAACCCGACCCATCGCCACCCTTCGATACACCTGGATAGCGTCATTACAAATCCGCCTCTTTACTCAATGAAAACGGACAGGTGTGTTTTGATTTAACTCTTTTAATGATAAAAGGATAATTGTGAATTCTTCTGGCTATAACTTCTCTTTATCGAATTGTTTAGATATATTATAGTATATTCACTATAAATCGGCCAGGAATGTTGACCCCCCCCCCCCCCCAACCTCTGTAACTCAATGAGTACCGTACTAGAGCAAATGGACTGTGAATTTCCACACCTATTCTCTGGCTGAATCTTCCAACAGTATAAACAATGGTATAACTCCATTACTCTAGTCGTTGTTGAGTTATAGAGGTTAATGGTCAAAATGTTTGGCCTGATTAAAATGAATAGCTTACAGGTACAAGTAGCCTCGTGCGAATTATAGCTCTTCCTATTAACTAGGCTATGTAATGAACGTAAGAGACCTCCAGCATGAAAAGTGTTCCAAATTTCTGTTTTGCTATTCGTCTGTTCAAGTTGCAAATATTATATAATATAAATTACTAGGACTGCACCCTTCTTCAAATTATAATACTAAATATAAAAATACTATGATAACCATGATAGTGTAAACATACCACATACATAACCATGATAGTGTAAACATACCACATACATAAACATGATAGTGTAAACATACCACATACATAACCATGATAGTGTAAACATACCACATACATAACCATGATAGTGTAAACATACCACATACATAACCATGATAGTGTAAACATACCACATACATAAACATGATAGTGTAAACATACCACATACATAACCATGATAGTGTAAACATACCACATACATAACCATGATAGTGTAAACATACCACATACATAACCATGATAGTGTAAACATACCACATACATAACCATGATAGTGTAAACATACCACATACATAACCATGATAGTGTAAACATACCACATACATAACCATGATAGTGTAAACATACCACATACATAACCATGATAGTGTAAACATACCACATACATAACCATGATAGTGTAAACATACCACATACATAACCATGATAGTGTAAACATACCACATACATAACCATGATAGTGTAAACATACCACATACATAAACATGCATGCAAATAATTATAATTTGAAAACAGTTAACCTCTCCCTTCCCTCTCTTTGTCACACGTTCACACACATATATATATATATATATATATATATATATATATATATATATATATATATATATATATATAAAACATCCCTCCTCCACACACACACACACTGCACTGGTTGTCTCATAACCCACACACCTACTATACTACCGCTGTATATCACCCTCCCTTCCCCTCCCCCTCCCTCTCCCCTTCCCCTCCCTTTCCCCCTCCCCCTCCCCCTTTTGCACCTGCCCCGCCCCAGGTCTAACACGCCCCCATCCCCCCCTCCCACCCCCGCACCAAGACACTCACTCATACACACGCCCCCAGGACAGAAGTGGTAAAGGACAGACCCCAGGGCAGCGGGATGTGCCTCGCTTCTCTCGACGACAACATTTTCCCACGCCTATACCAGCACATAATTATATGGATACATTTTCAGACCCCACTCCACCCTCCCATACGCTGATAACTCCACCATAACCACCACACACACACACACACACACACACACACACACACACATCACTAGTCGCCCCGTAACCAACACACATACAACCAATGCAACATCTCCTTACCCTCGTCCCCACTCCACCTTCATCCCCTCCACCCCCGCCCCACCCCAGGACGTACACACACCCACCCACACACACACATACACCCACATACACACACACACATATACACCCACCCACAAACACACACACACACATACACAATCTTTTAACTCACACGAAGCTAAACATTTCTTCTTCAATCGAGTTGTCAACTTATGGAATGGGCTTCCCCGAGATGTTATAGACTGCAGCACCGTTGATTAATTTAAACTTCGCCTAGACAAATATCTCGCACCAAACCCGCGACTGACTGCGTTTGTAAATGAATAACTTTATTTTATCCTCCCCTCAGTTACTAACCCCTCTGTCCCCTACTAACTTCCTAATCCTGCCACGGACATTAGTTCCAGGGCAGTAGTTCCCTTTCCAATGTTCCCTTACCCACTCTAATCCACTGTTTGGACACTTGATCCTCAGTGTTTTGGAGGACAGCAGCCTAGAAGGGTCACTAGACCTGTTGTTGCTTGATTACCTTTGTACTCCTTTGTAATCCTTTGTACACACATACAATATACACCCACACAGACAGACACACACACACAGGTGCAGTAAGGATAGTGCCCGGGGCGGGACGCGAACCAGGGTTCACTCACATCAGTATACTCTGATTCTCACGACTGCAATACTTTCCCTTCACAACACACACACACATATACATACGTACACACACTCACACACACACACACACACACACACTCACACCACTAAAACTCTTCTATTGAAGCCTGTACCAGTTTCTTCCCAACCTACACACACACACACACACACACACACACACACACACACACACACACACACACTTTCTCACTGCTTGTACAGTCAACTCAGTACAGTTTTATCCACAGTTTAGACATTGTTTTAGCTTCTAGTAAACCTAAATAGTATTCTGAGATTGCCAATTAAACGAGTTAACTGCACCACTCTCCCTCCCCTACATCACACACACACACACACACACACACACACACTCACACACACATACCCTCTCCTCTTCCTCCACAAACAATATCTTCCTCGAATCCTCCCCCTTTCAACATGAATTCCTCTTACCTCCCCCACACCAAGTTCATTTGCTCCCCCTTCCTTCACCACATGTACTTTCTTCCACCCCTCCCCACCCCCCAAACAAACACACACACACACACACACACACACACACACACACACACACACACACACACACACACACACACACACACACACACGTTCACGTTCACCACACTACCCTCTCCCCGCCCTCCCCATGCAATATTATCCTCCCCTTTTAACACGAATTTCCCTACCTCCCCCAAACCACATTCATTTTCTCCCCTCCCCTCACTACATGTATAGTACTTTCCACCTCCCCCTTGGACATGTAACAGAAAGCGCCCCCCCCCCCCCCCCACCCCCCCCCCCCCCCCTCCACCAAATATACTACGGCTCCAAGAACGACTACTTTCTTCAATTTGTATTTATCAATCCTTACAGTACGGTACCGGCCACGTCTTTTTGCATTCGATTTCAACTACATTAAGACGATTTTATGAAGCTAAAAGGAAAGATAACTGGCAGCTAAAAAAGGATAAATTGAGATAGTCTGCAGCCATTTAACTGAAAAGCGTCCTTCCTAAGCTGAATAAAATCGCCAAATAGTTACCAGAATATGATGGAAATGTCGTTACCGGTATTGGATGGATTAAGGGGAGGCAGACCGTTTTTCTGGACCACCTTCTCCCTAATGTTTAGCCCCACTAGTTTTGAAATTATAAGATGTTCGGCCCATTAGTTTGGCGATTGTAACACCTTTCGCCCCATTTCGTTTTCAATGTTAAGACTTTTCGTGCCATTTAGGTGTCGATTTTTTCCTGGCGAGCGAAAGCGAGCCTGCAATTTTAAGAGGAACCGGCCTTCGGCCGGGACATTTTTCGACCGAAAAATGTACAAATTTATCTTGAAGGTGGGTCTAGGGGGTGTTTTTCTAAGCTTGATTTAGGTCTAGGGAGGAAACTAAAAAAATATATGAATACATGAATTAATATACCAAACAAACGGCCAGTCTCCCCTTAACCCTGCAAGGCATAACAAATACTGATAGGCCTAGGGTAAATGTTATCACGTAACCAATAAGAATACATATATACCGGCGCTGGGTTTTAATTAATGTAATGCGAATGGAACACCACACTGCAACACTCGGCATTAGTTCTGACCTATATACTGTATATTATTACTTAGAGACCCTATACTAACAGAGATCGGCCAACCTCCACCACCATATTATATATACAAAAAAAAAAAAAAAAAAATATATATATATATATATTAGATTATTATTAAATTATTTAAGACAAATATATATATACTGGTACCGTATTTATTAATTATTATTATATTGGTGACACGGGGGTCCTTCGTCTCTCTTTACAATTATGTACGTCCATATACCCATAATAAATAGTCTTCTTATAGTGGTACACGATATATGGTTTGGTCTTTGGAGGTCAAATTTACACCATCATGTAGGCTATACACATCTACGGTACCTACACTGTCAACATTAACACTTAACCCATTCAGTACCGGTGACATCCTTTTTTGTTTTATGTTGTTTTTGTGTTTTCCCTGTTCTTGCTCTGTCTTGAGTCGGCTACCCCCAAAATGGGGATTGGGCCTGAGCATATAGATAGATAGATAGATAGACATCCTTTTCACTATAATTTGGCAACTATTAAGACGATTTTATTTAGTTTAGGAAGGACGTCTACCCAAGTAAAAGGCTACTGACTATCTCAATTAATCCTTTTAACAGCCATATATTCTGTCTAAGCTTCATAATATCGTCTAATAGTAGCTGAAATCCTGCATTGTGACTCAGAGTGATAAATATAATGAGAGAGAGAGAGAGAGAGAGAGAGAGAGAGAGAGAGAGAGAGAGAGAGAGAGATTTACATAGATACACTGGCCACACAGATCTTACGGTCCAAACGAGGTGGTCAGGACTTAATTCTAGTAGAGATGTCATATCCGATAGAAAAGGAAAGTTGAAGGAAAGGATAGAAAAGAAGAAGGCTCTCTCCCCACCCTTCGTTCCCTCCGGCAATTACCGTACATGCACAAGTTGGAAGTGATTAAGCGAGACAGAGAGTGTGTGTGTGTGTGTGTGTGTGTGTGTGTGTGTGTGTGTGTGTGTGTGTGTGTGTGTGTGTGTGTGTGTGTGTGTGTGTGTAATAGCGATGAAAGGGTAACGTTCAGATCACGAGGGACAAATGATCGGCTCTCCTCCTCCCACCTGTTGCTCTATAAAGACTCCCACGCTCGCTCTCGCTCTCACAGGTAACCACTCGCCAAGTGTACTCCCACGCATACACCAGCACCCACACACACACCTACACACACCCACACCTACACGCCCACTCTCACCTACACACCCACTCTCCCGGTGTACTCCCACGCATACACCAGAACCCACCCACCCACCCACACACACACAGTCACGTTACACATCATTACTAACTCTCCTAGGTCACTCTTTATCTTTATCCCAGCCACTCTCTCTCTACCTACTCTAGTATATTATATGTATCATACCAACGCTAGAAGATTGTGGTTCCTAGCCACGTGTAAGTCAGGGAGGGCTGAAGCAAACGGGGTGCAAGCTTCAACACCCATTTACAGCATACGGTAGATATATAGCAGATCGTTTATTCCATTCCTTTATGAGCTAGATAGATAGAATGATACATATATAGATAGATAGATAGATCGGGTGAGGGTGTGCATGTGTGTCTGTGTGTGTGTGAGAGAGAGAGAGAGAGAGAGAGAGAGAGAGAGAGAGAGAGCGAGAGAGAGAGAGAAAGAGAGAGAGAGAGAGAGAGAAAGAGAGAGAGAGAGAGAGAGAGAGAGAGAGAGAGAGAGAGAGAGAGAGAAAGAGAGAGAGAGAGAGAGAGAGAGAGAGAGAGAGAGAGAGCGAGAGCGAGAGAGCGAGAGCGAGAGCGAGAGCGAGAGCGAGAGCGAGAGAGAAGGGGGGGGGGGCTACATATGCATTAAACCCTACAATCATCGAAATGTGTATTTTATAAGTAAGGTTTGGTTTATACATTATATTTAATTAATATTTAATGGTGGTGGGTAAAAGGAAAGAAGTAGTAATGGTAGAGCTTATGATATCTACCAATATATATATACTGTATATATATATATCGGTACACATTTAATGATCTGCATTATCTAGGAACGGTGCATGAAAATTCCAAAACATAATACAGTATTATCGTCTGTGGGCAACTAAAATAAACAAATTGCCATGTAAACTACAGAATTACTTTAATGTAGATATTACCACACGAGTTCGTACCCATTCGTAGCACTATTTTAGTGTTTATATACTTAGTTCGTACAGTCGAGCTAATAAGTGATGTCTAGGCGCAAAGAATGTTTTGATCAATAATATAATTGGTGTATGCATTATCTATGTCTCATTTCTTCATATTGAGTGAAATATACACACATGTTCCTACACTTACCCACCCTATTCAACATCTGACAGACATTAATACAACACAAAGCAAGCTAAACGTAATGACAGCTGGGACATGACTTATTAGCGCGACCGTACCTACTTGGACATGGTTTGCACGGAAGTCAATGTAGTACCGGTATGATTTACTTACCGTAGCCTACAAGATGTATATGCTATAGAACTGCTAACTGATCAAAACAATTAAGTACCGTACTGCATTAGAAAGTAACTCTTAAGGGGAGGTTTCCACTTAAGGAAGCTAAGGATGAGCTCTCCAAACCACTGACATTGCTATTCAATGACTCCTTGCAGTCTGGGACTATGCCTGATCAGTGGAAGATAGCCAACGTAACACCGATATTCAAAAAAGGCAGCAAATCCTTACCCAGTAACTATCGTCCAATTAGCTTAACCTCAATTGTATGTAAAATGCTAGAAACGGTCATAAGAGACAGACTCGTAAATAACTTAGAGGCAAATAACTTACTTAAGATACTCAACAGGCTTTCGTAAAAAACGTTCCTGTTTAACAACCTCTTAGACTTCTTCCACGATATCCTCAACCTCTACGATGAGAGTAAAGCTGTAGATATTATATACCTTGATTTTCAAAAGGCCTTTGACAAAGTTCCCCACAAACGTTTACTGCTAAAACTAAAAGCGCATGGAATACAAGACGGTGTGTTGAAATGGATAGAAAATTGGCTCAGCGACAGAAAGCAAAGAGTAGTCATAAACGGTAAGGCATCTAAATGGACCAATGTAAGTAGCGGGGTACCCCAGGGATCGGTACTAGGACCAATTATCTTTCTAATTTACATCAACGACATAGATGAGGGTCTCACCTGTACAATCTCAAAATTTGCTGACGATACAAAAATTGCAAATAGCGTACTCTCAAAAGAACAAGTTGACGATATGCAACACAATCTAGATAAATTGTCATGTTGGGCCCAAATTTGGCAAATGAGTTTCAATGCGGATAAATGTAAAGTACTACATATCGGATACCTAAATGAAAAAGCAAACTATTCGATGAATGGCACTCAGCTTAAGAATGTAAACAGAGAAACCGATCTGGGAGTAACAATATCGAGTAACCTAAAACCGAGTCAACAATGTTCAGAAGTTGTTAAGAAGGCAAACAAAATAATTGGCTTTATAGGCAGGTCATTTGAGCATAAATCCAAAGAAGTTATCCTAACCCTTTACAATTCCTTAGTCCGCCCTCTTCTGGAATACTGCGTTCAATCCTGGTGCCCTTATTACCAAAAATATATAAACAAGCTAGAACGAGTTCAATGTAGAGTTACCAAAATGATACCTAGCCTAAAGAACAAACCATACGAGGAGCGTCTTAGAGAATTAAATCTATTTCCTTTAACCCAGCGCAGATTAAGAGGTGACTTAATTCAAGTGTTCAAAATCATCAAAGGCATCGACAATATGAACTGTAGTACCGTAAGTACTTCACTATCGACCAATCTAATTACACGCGGGGAAACGGTTGCAAAATTATTGGTAAATCTTTTAACTCACACGAATCTAAGAATTTCTTCTTCAATCGAGTTGTCAACTTGTGGAATGAGCTTGCCCGAGACGTTATAGACTGCAGCACCGTTGATTCGTTTAAACTCCGCTTAGACAAATATCTCGCATCAAACCCGCGACTGACTGCGTTTGTAAATGAATAACTTTATTTTATCCCCCCCCCCCTCAGTTACTAACCCATCTGTCCCCTACTAAATTCCTAATCCTGCCACGGACATTAGTTCCAGGGCAGTAGTTCCCTTTCCAATGTTCCCTTACCCACTCTAAACCACTGTTTGGACACTTGATCCTCAGTGTTTTGGAGGACAAGCAGCCTAGAAGGGTCACTAGACCTGTTGTTGCTTGATTTCCTTTGTACTCCTTTGTACTTGAGGGATTATTTTTTTTACCCCTTTCTCCCTCATGTTTAGCCCCATTGCTTTTGAGATTTTAAGACGTTTGCCCCATTAGTTTGGCAATTTTAAGAAATTTCACTCAATTTATGTCACTTTTAAGACCCTTCGTCCCATTTAGGTGTCGGTTTTTTCCTGGCGAGCGAAAGCGAGCCTGCAATTTAAGAGGAATCGGCCTTCGGCCGGGACATTTTTACCGAAAAATGTAAAAATTTATCTTGAAAGGGGGTCAAGGGGGTGTAATTTCAAGCTTGATGGAAGTCTAGGAAACACACTAAAATCCTCCCCTTAATGAAATCATAGTAATATGAATCTATTAATAAATAAATACATACCTAATATATAACTCACGGAATGAATACATCCAGAATCATTCACTCACTTTTAATCTGCAAATTACTACAAATGATCGGTCAGTCCCAATCAAATTCATAAATACATTAATTAACGCTTTACATTCACTTTCCACACCCTTTATACCCTCAGTAAAATGGTATCTATTTATATTATATTTTGGCTCTCATTAGACGATTTTACTTGGCTTACGAAAAACCTGCGAGAGTAAAAAGCTGAAATGCCTTAGTTGTTTCCCATTTATTTCATGGAGGCCTTTCCAGAGCTGAATAAAATCGTCTAATGCCAGCCAGAATACTTACGTAAAGGGCATCATCGCATCGAAGGGGTTAACAATAATGCAAATACCGGTACTTCATGATTATGAGTCAAGATCAAAATCATAAACCGTTTATATACAGGTATATATATATATACATGGTGTGTGTGTGTGTATCTATGCAAATATATGTAAATCCAGCCAAAGACTCCCCCAATCATATTCACCAATCAAAACATTTAATTCACATTCACTTTCCCCCGACCTTTTAAAATATTTCCATAATAAAAATTCCGCGCATCAGTTCATTCTCTCCCAGCTAAAACCTTTAGCTGGGCAGTCACTGAGCTATAAATATCCTGAAACTGAAGGACAACAACAAGCCTGAGTGAGTGAGAGAAATTTACATAGATACACTGGCCACACAGACCTTATGATCCAAACGAGGTGGTCAGGGCTTAGTTCTAGTAGAGATGGCATACCCGATAGACAAGGACAGTTGAAGGAAAAGGTAGAAAAGAAGGACAGAGAGAGAGAGAGTTAAGGAATGAAAGAGAAAGAAAGATGTGATGGCAGAAAGAAGGGAGGTTGAGAGAGACAGGATGTGTGTGTGAGTGAGTGGGTTAGGGATGACAAACATAGAGATATGGGATGTCAGAAGGCTGGGAGCGAGCGAGCGAGAAAGAGAGAGCGAGAAAGAGAAAGAGAGAGCGAGAGAGAGAGAGAGAGAGTTAAGGAATGAAAGAGAAAGAAAGAAATTATGGCATAAAGAAGGGAGGTTGAGAGAGAGAGAGAGAGTGTGAGTGAGAGAATTAAGGAATGAAAGATAAAGAAAGATGTGATGGCAGAAGGAAGAGAGGTTGAGAGAAAGAATGTGTGTGTGTGTGTGTGTGTGTTAGGGATGAACAAGTGAGAGATGGCTGGGAGGTTGAGAGAGAGAGAGAGAGTGTGTGTGTGTGTGTGTGTGTGTGTTAGGGATGAAAAAAAGTGAGAGATATGAGATGGCAGAAGGATGGGAGCTAGAGAGAGAGAGTGATAATGTGTGTTAGAGAGAGAGAACCAAAAATAGAATGAGAGAGGTATAAAATAACAAGCTCGAGGAAAAAGAGACAGTGAGATGACAAAGAAAACGGGATTACTAAAGAATATGAAGTTAATGGGGGGGGGGGGACCAAAGGAAACACATGACAAAAGGCACACAGGTAAGCCAGGTATAACTAGGCTTCCCTGATTACATAGTTGACATTTAAGACAGATAGACAAACAGGTAGGTAGGTAGGTAGGTAGGTAGGTAGGTAGATAGATAGATAGATAGATAGATAGATAGATAGATAGAGAGAGAGAGAGAGTGTGTGTGAGAGTGTGTGAGTGAGAGAAAAGTAACAGTGTGCGTGTGTCTGAGAGAGTGAGAGAAGAGTGACAGACAGTGTGTGTGTGTGTGTGAGAGAGAAAGAGAGTGTGTGAGAGAGAAAGAGAGTGTATGAGAGAGAAGTAACAGTGTGAGTGTGCGTGAGAGAGAGTGAGTGAGTGAGAGTGAGTTAGAGAAGAGTGACAGACAGTGAGAGAGTGAGTGAAAACAAAAGAGATAAAATAAAGAAAGAGAGGGAGGGTGATAGCAAACGGACCCGTACTCGTAAATAATGAAGGCCTAACACGACATTTTTGAGGCCGGTGTCACACGAGCGACTTTTACCTTAAGGGGAGATATGTCGCTTTTCTAGACCACCTTCTCCCTCATCTTGAGCCCCATTAGTTTGGCGATATTATGAACTTTCGCCCCATTTCTGTAAATTTTAAGACCTTTCCTGCCAATTAGGTCTAGATTTTTTCCTGGCGAGCGATAGCGAGCCTGTAATTTAAGAGGAATCGGCCTTCGGCCAGGACATTTTTCTACCGAAAAATGTACAAATTTATCTTGAAAGGGGTTCCAGGGGGCTTCATTTTAAGCTTGATGGAGGTCTAGCGAGGAAACTAGAAAAATAATACATAAATAAAAAAATTACCAAAAAGTGAAGGATCTCCCCTTAGGGGCGTATTTATTTGCTCATTTATGTATCTTTTTATTATTTTATAAATTTCCTCCCTAGACCTCCATCAAGCTTAGAAAAATACCTAAAGGGCACGAAAGGTATTAATATTGACAACAAAATGAGGCGAAAGGTCTCAAAATCGCCAAACTAACGGAACGAACGTCTGAAAACCTTAAAACTAATATGCTAAACATGAGGGAGAAGGGGATCCAGAACAAGCGTGTAGTACCCCCTTAAAGTGTTGATCAATATTGCTTGCTTACAACAGGCATATAACGCGCACAACATCGACGTGTTCATAATATTGTCGATGCCTTTGGTGATTTTGAAGACTTGAGTTACGGGGAGGTTTTTAGTGTGTTCCCTAGACCTCCATCAAGCTTAAAATTACACCCCCTAGACCCCCTTTCAAGACAAGTGTGTACATTTTTCGATAGAAAAATATCGTGGCCGAAGGCCAGATCCTCTCAAATTACAGGCTCGCTATCGCTCGCCTGGAAAAAATCGACACCTAAATGACACGAAAGGTCTTAAAATTGACAGAAATGAGGCGAAAGTTCTAAAAATAGTCAAACTAATGGGGCGAACAACTTAAAATCTCAAAAACAATGGGGCTAAACATAAGGGAGAATGGGGTCCCGAAAAAAATCCTTCAAGTGGAAATCTCCCCTTCAGGTCACCTCTTAACCCCTTCTGTACCGGCGACATCCTTTTATTAACTTAATCATGGCTACCACTATTGGACCCTTGTATTCAGTTTATAGAGGGCCTCCAGTAATTAACAGGCTTCCAACTACCTCACCTCACCTCACCTCACCCATTGTACTGCCACACCTCACCTCACCCATTGTACTACCTCACCTCACCTCACCCATTGTACTACCACACCTCACCTCACCCATTGTACTACCTCACCTCACCTCACCCATTGTACTACCTCACCTCACCTCACCCATTGTACTACCTCACCTCACCTCACCCATTGTACTACCTCACCTCACCTCACCCATTGTACTACCTCACCTCACCTCACCCATTGTACTACCTCACCTCACCTCACCCATTGTACTACCTCACCTCACCTCACCCATTGTACTACCTCACCTCACCTCACCCATTGTACTACCACACCTCACCTCACCCATTGTACTACCACACCTCACCTCACCCATTGTACTACCACACCTCACCTCACCCATTGTACTACCTCACCTCACCTCACCCATTGTACTACCTCACCTCACCTCACCCATTGTACTACCTCACCTCACCCATTGTACTACCTCACCTCACCTCACCCATTGTACTACCACATGTCCTTCTTAAGCTGCATACAATCGTCTAAAATATAGCTAGAATGTAATCAAAAACTACGTCGCCGGTACAGAAGAGGTTAATCTGCACTGGGTTAAGGGGAGATTTCCACTTGAGGGATTTTTTTTCTTGACCCCTTTCTCCCTCATGGTTAGCCCCATTGTTTTTCTAATTTTAAGACGTTTGCCCTATTATTTTGACGATTTTAAAAACTTTCAACCCATTTCTGTCAATTTTAAGACCTTTCGTGCCATTTAGGTGTCGATTTTATCCTGGCGAGCGATAGCGAGCCTGTAATTTAAGAGGAACCGGCTTTCAGCCGGGACATTTTTCTACCGAAAAATGTACAAATTTATCTTCAAAGGGGCTCAAGGGGGTGTAATCTTAAGCTTGAAGGATATCTAGGGAACAGTCTAAAAACCTCCCCTTTAAAGGTAATAAACTTAATTCTCTAAGACGCTCCTCGTATGGTTAGTTTCTTAGATTAACCCTTTGAGTACCAACGACGGGTGTTACATTTTATTTTAGCTTTATTTAGACGATATTATGCAGCTTAGGAAGGATCGGTGGTAGGTAAAAGGGTGGGTTGAGATAGTTTGAAGCCCCATTACTGCTAGAGGTCCTTCCTAAGCTGACAAAAATCGTCTCCTAGTTGCCAGAACATGATGAACAGAACGTCCCTGGTGTTGCAAGGGTTACAGGAAATAACCTTAAGGAGGGTGACCTGCTTTTTGTTATTCTGTCCTTTTCTATCTTTCTCTGGCTTGTATCCATTTGGCCCCCTTCAGCCTACTGTTTTAAGACGTTTATCCCCATCCAGGTGTAATTTTTTTACTGGTGAGCGGTAGCGAGCCAGCAGATTTTTTATTTTTGTTTGACAGCAGGCTAAATTTGTTCATTTTTCGATAGAAAAATGTCTCCGGCGAAGCCGGATTTCTTCATATAATGCTGGCTCGCTATCGCTCGCCAGGAAGAAATCGACACCTAGATGGGGATAAAAGTCTTAAAATAGTTGGCTGAATGGGGCCGAATGGATACAAGCCAGAGAAAAGAGAGAAAAGGACAGAAATAACAAAAAGCAGGTCACCCGCCTTTATTCTCTAAGACGCTCGTCGTAGGGTTTGTTTCTTAGATTAGGTATCATGTTGGTAACTATACGCTGGGGCGGCGGAGGGACAAGTTGGGGGAGAGGCTGAGATACAACTCATGGCCACCCTTCGAACCCTGGAGCGGTGTGTGTGTGTGTGTGTGTGTGTATTAGCTAATGCTGGTGTGGTTAAAGGTGGATGGGTAAAACACAAATCTGGACACCTTTCTCCCTCATGTTTAGCCCCATACATTTTCAGATTTTAAGACATTCGGCCCATTACTTTGGCGATTTTAAGACCTTTCGCCCCATTTTTTTCATTCGTGTCATTTACGAGTCGATGTTTTCCTGGCGAGCGATAGCGAGCCTGTAATTTAGGAGAAACCGCAAAAAAAAAAAAATATATATATATACAGTATATACAGTATATATAATATATATATATATATATATATATATATATATATATATATATATATATATATATATATATATATATATATATATATATATATATATACAGTATATACATTAGGTTTCTGTGGGAGAGTCAGATTTGTTGATTTCATTAATTGAGTTTAGGAGTAAAGTCGGTTGGTGGAGGTAACATAACACAACAATTCATGGCACCCCTCGAACCCTGGAGCGGTGTGTGTGTGTGTGTGTGTGTGTGTGTGTGTGTGTATGATGCTGGTGGTGCTGGGGTTAAAGTAGATGGCGTCAATTCCGTTCACTTCATGGTTGGGGGGGGGGGGGGGGGGGGGGGGGGGGGGGGGGGGGGGGGGGGGGGGGGGGGGGGGGGGGGGGGGGGGGAGGGAGGGGGCCAGAGGGTTGTTTAAGGGGACTGACCTACTTTTGCTCTCTGGGTTATATCCATTCGGCCCCATTCAGCCTACTGTTTTAAAACGTTTCTCCCCATTCAGGTATCGAATTTGTTTCTTGGCGAGCGATAGCGAGCCATCATTGTATGGAGAAATCCAGTCGCCGGAGATATTTTTTACCAAAAAATGTACAAACTAAGTCAGCTGTCTAAAATATAATCCAAAATATGCTGGCTCGCTATCGCTCGACAGGTGTAAATCGACACCTGGATGATGATAAACGTCTTAAAATAATAGGTTGAATGGGGTCGAATGGCTACAACCAAGAAAGAAAAAAAAGCGGGTCGGTCCCCTTAATGCAGCATGGTGTGTGGATGATGATGAATTAATATAACCACGGGAATAATCAACATAACCTATTATAACATGGCTAGATTACCCAGGATTATCACGAATAATCATCATAACCTATTATAACGTGGCTAGATTACCCAGGATTATCACGAAATAATCAACATAACCTATTATAACATGGCTAGATTACCCAGGATTATCACGAAATAATCAACATAACCTATTATAACATGGCTAGATTACCCAGGATTATCACGAATAATCATCATAACCTATTATAACGTGGCTAGATTACCCAGGATTATCACGAAATAATCAACATAACCTATTATAACATGGCTAGATTACCCAGGATTATCACGAATAATCAACATAACCTATTATAACATGGCTAGATTACCCAGGATTATCACGAAATCAAATGCATTATAGTAATGCATTAGATTTAAGGGGAGATTTCCACTTGAGGGACTTTTTTCTTGACCCCTTTCTCCCTCATGTCTAACCCCATTGCTTTTGAGATTTTAAAATGTTTGCCCCATTAGTTTGGTGATTTTTAAGAATTTCCGCCCCATTCTGTCAATTTTAAGACCTTTCGTGCCATTTAGGTGTCGATTTTATCCTGGCGAGCGATAGCGAGCCTGTAATTTAAGAGTAATCGGCCTTCGGCCGGGACATTTTTCTACCGAAAAATGTACAAATTAATCTTGAAAGGGGGTCAAGGGGGTCAAGGGGGTGAAATTTTAAGATTGCTGGAGGAGTAGGAAACAAACTAAAAACCTCCCCTTAAATAGACTCAATTGAATATTCCAACACATTGTTAGACACACACACACACACACACACACACACAGTATACATAGCCTACATATAATGATGTGGCTAAAATATAATAAAACTAAAAGAAAATAATGTATTGATGGGCAGACTACTATTTAAAACCGTTAGGACAATGAACATACGATACGAACGTTGATGATAAATACCGTAAATGAATATCGGCTCGGTAAGTAAATACGTACACACAAACAAAGTAAGTAAATACGTACACACAAACAAAGTAAGTAAATACGTACACACAAACACAGTAAGTAAATACGCACACACAAACAAAGTAAGTAAATACGTACACACAAACAAAGTAAGTAAATACGTACACACAAACAAAGTAAGTAAATACGTACACACAAACAAAGTAAGTAAATACGTACACACAAACAAAGTAAATAAATACATACACACAAACACAGTAAGTAAATACGCACACACAAACACAGTAAGTAAATACGTACACACAAACAAAGTAAGTAAATACGTACACACAAACAAAGTAAGTAAATACGTACACACAAACAAAGTAAGTAAATACGTACACACAAACAAAGTAAGTAAATACGTACACACAAACAAAGTAAGTAAATACGTACACACAAACAAAGTAAGTAAATACGTACACACAAACAAAGTAAGTAAATACGTACACACAAACAAAGTAAGTAAATACGTACACACAAACAAAGTAAGTAAATACGTACACACAAACAAAGTAAGTAAATACGTACACACAAACAAAGTAAGTAACTACGTGCACACAAACAAAGTAAGTAAATACGTACACACAAACAAAGTAAGTAAATACGTACACACAAACAAAGTAAGTAAATACGTACACACAAACAAAGTAAGTAAATACGTACACACAAACAAAGTAAGTAAATACGTACACACAAACAAAGTAAGTAAATACGTACACACAAACAAAGTAAGTAAATACGTACACACAAACAAAGTAAGTAAATACGTACACACAAACAAAGTACCGGTAGCGGTAAGTAAATACGTACACACAAACAAAGTAAGTAAATACGTACACACAAACAAAGTAAGTAAATACGTACACACAAACAAGTAAGTACACACAAACAAAGTAAGTAAATACGTACACACAAACAAAGTAAGTAAATACGTACACACAAACAAAGTAAGTAAATACGTACACAAACAAAGTAAGTAAATACGTACACACAAACAAAGCGATATGGCAGATTATTTAGTTAGTTAGTTAAAATAGGACTTCAGAGGTTATCAACCCTATTGGATTATTAAGCCAGCACACTGTAAGTCAAGAATAACGTCAGGACTTTAGCCCCTTTTCGATAACCCCAGTACCTTGTGATATGGCAGTTACTTAACTTAGGACTTCAGAGGCTATATCAACCCTTCTGGATTATTAAGCCAGCACACTGTAAGTCAAAAATAGTGCCAGGACTAGACCCCGTTTTCGATAACCCCAGTACCTTGTGATATGGTAGTTACTTAACTTAGGACTTCAGAGGCTATATCAACCCTTCTGGATTATTAAGCCAGCACACTAAGTCAAAAATAGTGTCAGGACTAGAGCCCCTTTTCGAGAACTCCAGTCCTTTGATATGGCAGAAACAAAAGCTGTATATCAAAGTTAGAATACTGAGAAGGCAGAGTTTATTACAAAATACAGTGAGAGCAGGAGAATGTGGGCGTCAGAGCAAGACTATACCCGGTTTCTTTTCAACTGGCGGTAAATTGCAAAGTTCCCATCAAGATTTCTCGGATATTTTGAAGATTTCGTAGTGAAATACGGTGATAATTATACAAAGTTGGTGTTCATATCAAGCAGAGACATAGTGGTTTTATATAAAGTTGGTGTTCATATCATGCAGAGACATAGTGGTTTTATATAAAGTTGGTGTTCATATCATGCAGAGACATAGTGGTTTTATGTAAAGTTGGTGTTCATATCATGCAGAGACATAGTGGTTTTATATAAAGTTGGTGTTCATATCATGCAGAGACATAGTGGTTTTATGTAAAGTTGGTGTTCATATCATGCAGAGACATAGTGGTTTTATATAAAGTTGGTGTTCATATCATGCAGAGACATAGTGGTTTTATGTAAAGTTGGTGTTCATATCATGCAGAGACATAGTGGTTTTATATAAAGTTGGTGTTCATATCATGCAGAGACATAGTGGTTTTATGTTTTACCATTAAGGGGAGGTAGACCGTTTTTCTGGACCCCTTCTTCCTAATGTTTAGCCCCACTAGTTTTGAGATTATAAGACATTCGGCCCATTAGTTTGGCGATTTTAACACCTTTCGCCTCTCTTCGTTGTCAATTTTAAGACCTTTCGTGCCATTTAGGTGTCGATTATTTCCTGGCGAGCGATAGCGAGCCTGCAATTTTAAGAGGAACTGGCCTTCGGCCGGGACATTTTTCTACCGAAAAATTTACAAATGTATCTTGAAGGGGGGTCTAGGGGGTGTTTCTCTAAGCTTGATGGACGTCGAGGGAGGAAACTAAAGAAATATATGAATAAATGAATTAATAGACCAAACAAACGGCCAGTCTCCCCTTAAGTATCGAGAAATTAGCTGCTAAGGGATTCAATTTACCGTCAGATGAAATGAAACCGAGTATAAACAATATCACAATGCTAAAATGATCGTCGAAAAGTTGACAGAATGAATATAAGCACCATCTGAGGAGGAGCACTTTATTGACAAACGTTTCGCAGATAGCTTCATTGGCCTGATGAAGCTATCTGCGAAACGTTGTCAATAAAGTGCTCCTCCTCAGATGGTTTTTCAATTCACAATATCAGAAAGTGAACGATACAAAAAAAATACATGGAAAGATAAATGAATGAATGACAGATAGAGATTAGGCTACACTTAAAAGAAAAAGAGCTTAAGGGGGCCCACCTCGTTATATTATTCTCTCTCTCTCTCTCTGGGTTGTATCCATTCGGCCCCACTCAGCCTACTGTTTTAAGAAGTTTATCCCCCATCTAGGTGTCGATTTTTTTCCTGGCGAGCGGGAGCGAGCCAGCATATTATTAAAAATGTTTATGACAGCAGGCTAAATTTGTAAATATTTCGGTAGAAAAATGTCTCCGACGTAGCCGGATGCTGGCTCGCGATAAAGGATGTTGGCTCGCGATAAAACGACACCTGGATGGGGATAAACGTCTTAAAACAGTAGGCTGAATGGGGCCGAATGGATACAAGCCAGAGAAAGAGAGAAAAGTAGAGAACAAAAGTACGGTACCCCCTTTAAGATAGAGTTACAGAGAGAACAGTAAGTATGCGTGGGAGGTAGGCTAAACAGTGAAGCGAGAGAATTAAACACAATTATCATGAAGGGACATGAACAAAACAAAACAAATACATGGCAAGAGAAAGGCATGACTGATAGAGATTAGACTTAAAGGAAAAAGAGCTCAAGACAGAGTTACAGAGGGAACATGAAGTATGCGTGGGAGGGTAGACAGTGAAGCAATACCAGAAAGTGACATGAAAACCAAACATATACATGGAGGGTCTATTGTTATGCCCCCCCCCCCCCCCCCCCCTTCTTCCTCATGTTTATCCCCATTAGTTTTCAGATTTTAAGACGAATGTTCCATTAGTTTGGCGATTTTAAAACCTTTCACCCCATTTCTTTGTCAGCATTAGGACCTTGAGCGCCAATGGGTGTTGATTTTATCTAGGCGAGCGAGAGCGAGCCTATATATTTATGAGGAACCGGCCTTCGGCCGAAACATTTTTCTACCGAAAATTTACAAATTTATCTTGAGGGGGGATCTATTTTTTTTTTTTTTAAGCTTGATGGAGGTCTAGGGAGGAAACTAAGAACACATAAATATATCAATAAAATGGCAAATCTATCGGTCCATCCCCACTAACAGGAAACAAAAGGTATAAAATATGCAACTTTAGTGGTTAAGGGGAGATGGGTCGCTTTCCTGGTACCCCTTCTCCCCTTGAGAATGGGAAGGGGGCGGGAACTTCTATTTCTTATGCTTAAGGAAAACTTAAGTGGTTGACTTATATCGGAGCCCGCTATCCACTACGATTTATTATTACAGTTTTAGAGGGATACATAATAGTTAATGTGGTTATATTTAGACTAATAAAGAGTGTGCACTACAAACGATCTAACTTAAGGGGAGGTTTTTAGTTGATTCCCTAGACTTCCATCAAACTTAAAATTACACCCCCTAGACCCCCTTTCAAGATAATTTGTACATTTTTCGGTAGAAAATGTCCCGGCCGAAGGCCGATTCCCCTTAAATTACAGGCTCGCTATCGCTCGCCAGGAAAAAATCAACACCTAAATGGCACGAATGGTCTTAAAATTGACAGAAATGGGGCGGTTCTTAAAATCGCCAAAATAATGGGGCGAACGTCTTAGAATCTCAAAAGCAATGGGGCTAACATGAGGGAGAAAGAGGTTCAGAAAAAAATCCTCCATGTGGAAGTCTCCCCTTAACCCCTTCTGTACCGGCGACAGCTTTGTCATTTTATTCAGTTACATTTAGACAATTTTATGAAGCTTAGGAAGGATATATGGTAGACAAAAATAATAATAATTGAGATAGGGTACACTCGGATGCCATAGTCTCTAGCCCACTCATGAGAAATCCTGAACACTCTATGCTTTTTTTTTTTTTTTTTTTTCAATTATAACTATCTGCATTGAATTTTCGATAGAACTTGTTTTTCAATAAATACCGGTAGTAAATATAGTTTTGTAGTTAATGTATTGAATATTATATTAATAAATTAGTTTGCAGATATTTTTGTGCCATTTAGGTGTCGATTTTTTCCTGGTGAGCGATAGCGAGCCTGTAATTTAAGAGGAACCGGCCTTCGGTCGGGACATTATTCTACCGAAAAATGTACAAATTTATCTTGGGGGTGTTATTTTAAGCTTGATGTAGGTCTAGGGAGGAAACCATTTAAAAATATAAAGGTACACAAATGAACAAATAAACAAGCCCAAGGAACAATTAGCCTATGATACACATTAACCTATGATACACATTAGCCTATGATACACATTAGCCTATGATACACATTAGCCTATGATACACATTAGCCTATGATACACATTAGCCTATGATACACATTAGCCTATGATACACATTAGCCTATGATACACATTAGCCCCTATGATACACATTAGCCTATGATACACATTAGCCTATGATACACATTAGCCTATGATACACATTAGCCTATGATACACATTAGCCTATGATACACATTAGCCTATGATACACATTAGCCTATGATACACATTAGCCTATGATACAAATTACCCTATGATACACATTAGCCTATGATACACATTAGCCTATGATACACATTAGCCTATGATACACATTAGCCTATGATACACATTACCCTATGATACACATTAGCCTATGATACACATTAGCCTATGATACACATTAGCCTATGATACACATTAGCCTATGATACAGATATGATAAGACTATATTACTGGGTTTCCCTAATCAGTGTTCATTGATCTTGTTTATATAATAAGAATGGTGGTCAAAAATTCATGGCCACGACTTTACAGCCACGCTCAAAAATTTGTGTCTGATCTTCACAATTTCAACTTACCTGTTTTCCTCCCTTGATATACGGTACAGGTAAGACCAACAAATACTTAAGGGGGGGTCACCGGCTTTTTTTGTCTTTCTCTCCTTTTCTCTCTTACCCTGGCTTGTATCCATTCGACCCCATTCAGCCAACTGTTTTAAGACGTTTATCCTCATCCAGGTGTCGATTTCTTCCTGGCGAGCGATAGCGAGCCAGCATTGTATGGAGAAACCTGGCTTCGCCGGAGACATTTTTCTATCGAAAAATGTACAAATTTATATTGCTGTTAAAACAAACAAAATATATATGTTGGCTTGCTACCACTCGCCAAGAAAATATTGACACCTGGATGGGGTTAAACTTCTTAAAGCAGTAGGCTGAATGGGGCCGAATGGATACAAGCAAAGGAGAGAGGGAGAGAAAGAGAAAAAAAGCGAAGTGGGCTCCCTTAAGAAAACTGAACAAGAATAACAAAGTCCTACATAATAATTATGTGTTAAATCCTTTACTGATATTTTTACTAGAGTGCTAACCTAAGCTGAAATTATGGAAATAGAGCACGATTTATGGGCAAGCTTACAGGGTGTCAAACGAGAGCAGTCACTTATTTTTCGAGTCTTAATTATTATATATGCCAAGGCAAAATTAATGTTTATAGTTCAAATTATGTCTTTGGAAGTGATGATATGGCCAAAACAATTATATTTAAAGTTAATTTTCTTGCATTCTTTCTCCTATTCATTCAACTCTTCAAACAAAATTGCTCTGGTTGGACACCCTGCGTTCATATAATACGTAAACAATGAAAACAAAACACACTCACCTCCTGACTCCGTTCCGCTGGCGACACCATCAGCGATCGTATGAATCGCTTGTCGTGGTAGTCGTCCATGCTGAAGGGGGCTTGGTAGAAGGGCGACAGGGTGGTAGATTGACGACAGGGTGAGGGGTCTACCACACTCTACCACAAGGGCCGAGGATCTCAGAGGCCTCCCTGACACGGCCGCTCCATGGTCATAACACTCACTATTTTGGCACTGAGAAGGGGCGTGGAATGAGAACCAACGCAAGTATTTTTTTTCACTGGTAAACGATATCTATGGGCGGAGGATTTTCACGCAAATACGAGATCGCACTCAATATCTAACCCTCGAGGGATTTAACACCCTCGGGATTTCACAGGGAATGCCAAATATTATTCACTAAGTGCCGAGGATTTTCACGTGGCGTCGAGATTTAGCGCTCGAGGATTTTCACTGCGATGCAAGATCAAACCACCGAGATTTTTCACTGGGAGACGCGATTTAACTCCCGTGTTTTTTCACAAGGGAAGCGAGATCTACCACCCAAGATGTTGACTAGATTGGGGAAAGATTTTGCCGCCTGGAGCTGATGGCACACCAAAGTATCTTTAAGCAGGTGCCAGCGACTACCGAGAAGAAAAAATAACTCTACTCCACTGACACACTTGTTGAGTTGGCGCCGATGAGCAATTCCCCCCCAGACCCTCCCACAGTTTTGGGTATATCCACAGGGCTGGCGACACACGGCTGGCGACACAGAGCGGGTGGGCACTTCAATCAGCTGACTGAGAGTGGTGGCCAGATGACACAGACTAGGTGGTGGCACAGCCCTCTCTCTTGAAGCGGATAGCACTAGACACTGAGCATGAAGGTGCGAGGAGTATAAGGCCAGCGGTGGTGGAGGTGGAGGTGGAGGTGGAGGTGGTGGAGATGTGGTGGTGGTGGCGGTGATATAATGTTGGAGAATACTGTATAAGGCTTTGGTGTGGTACCGGGTACCGGTAGTTCTAATTGTGGTGGTGGTGGGGGAGGTGGTGGAGATGTGGTGGCGGTGATATAATGATGGAGAATACTGTATAAGGCTTTGGTGTGGTAGTTCTAATAGTGGTGGTGGTGGAGATGTAGTGGTGATATAATGTTGGAGAGCTCTCTATAAGGCTTTAGTGGTGGTGGTAGTAGTTGTAGTAGTGGTGGTGGTAGATGTGGTGATATTTAGTGCCTTACAGCTCCTCTATTCCAGGTTCCACAACACAGGCAATGAATCTTTGTAACAAGCCCAAGCAGTAACAAATCACAAGTAGAATATTCGCCAGTTAAAAATCCTCAAATCCACAATGAAAACGCCTCGATATTCCTTTTGAGGAGAACAAACCACAATCTTCTCTCAATAATTCGCCACTCAGATCCCAGCTACTTAAACCCACAAGCCAAACCACAAGTACCGGGACACTATTCTTTCGGCTGACGCTAGATAATTTTCGACAGCGTAGAAAGGGCCTACAAGTACACTATTCTTCCGGCTAACGCTAGCAGCTTTTCTACAGCACAGAAAGGGCCTGGCTATTTACAGGCTGGGATCGATATTCCCGCTGACGACACCAGATCATTCGACTAAAGTGGAGGGGTCAGCACTTCCCCCGTATTTTGTTCAATGTTTAGAATGTAATATATTTTAGCATAAATGCTTCATGATAATTAAATATATGATCTTCATGTTTCTTCTCATTTGGTGTTTACAATTCAGTTTGTGTGTGTTTTTAGATGATGTAGATGTATTTATATAGAGTATATTTGTGTTTACATAACGTTAATTTCCTTATATATTTCTTCTCGTCTTAAATACACGGTTGGCACTATGATATATCGTATATAGTATTGTGTCTACTAACATTTATAGACTCTATCCTTCCCTTATATACACGGGTGCCACTAATTGATCTATATTCTATATCGCCTGATCCTCTCCTTTTCTACGCGACAGTAACTAACATCCTTTCTGGAGGGGGTGTAGGAGTGCCTAGCCGGTGACGCCCTTGAGAACACCGTGGCTGAGAGAGGGGAACCTGGCACTGAGAGAGGTCCCTTGCTCGGCCATAGCTCACAGGTGCCTCAGGTGGTGGTGGTGGGCTGGCATAGGTGGCACTCCAAAAAAAATTGACACTTATTCTTGGTGGCACTCCAGAAATTGTTGACACTTATTTTTGGTGCCTCTCCAGGGATTGTTGACACTTTTTCTTGGTGGCACTGGAAGAATTGTTGACACTTTTTCTTGGTGGCACTCCAGGAATTGACACGTTTTCTTAGTGGCACTGGAAGAATTGTTGACACTTATTCTTGGTGGCACTGAGGGAATTTTAACACTTTCTGATTCTATAGAGCACAAAAGGCGATCTACGCCTCCCTGATACCGTACTTGTTTTCCTAAAGGGCTCTGTATTCTGAATTTCTATAGCACTTAGCGGTACTCATAAGGGGTTATGACAGTTTGTAGAGCATAGGGGGGATAGGTAGCACTCTAAAAAAAATGGTTGACACGATTCTTGTACAGCAGGATGTGGCACTTTAAGGGTCTATCACACCTGCTTCCCTGTTCCAATGCACACAAGGGCTCTGTTTTATCATGGGCTCTGTTTTCTAGTGTGCTCTGTTTTCTCACGGGCTCTGTTTTCTAATGTGCTCTGTTTTCTCACGGGCTCTGTTTTCTCACGGGCTCTGTTTTCTAATGTGCTCTGTTTTCTCACGGGCTCTGTTTTCTCCGGGCTCTGTTTTCTGAGTGTATAGAGCACACAAGACGGAACTAAATTGGTTTATGACACTTGTTCTGAGTTTATGGAGAACGGATCGAACCCAAGATTGTAGATCACCGGGGCTTATCTATGTGAAACCTTAAATCTTAGCACACAAGCACTTCAAGGATTCACTAATTAATGTATACGTAGCACATGAACGGCACTTGTATCACTGAACTAATTTGCGTAGTCCATTATATCACTAAATATTATTGTTCATACCGGGGTATATCACATTCACTTAATTATTGATTTAGTTGGCTCTTAAGAACAAATTAACAAGATTATGACTAGATTTCACCGGGAATATAATTTTGTAAATATTGATTCACATTGATGTCTTTATTTACGACGTGGAAGATGCGTGGTAAGTTGAGAAGCACCGATGCCAAAGTGAAATGTTGCTCCCATGCCAATCCTGAAAATAAAATAAAACAAATCGTTAATATTTATAGATATAGATACCATACTTATAATTATAGGGTACATCATAATAACATATCGCAATCTATAACAATGTAGCTTTCTGATGAATATGCTTGTATGTGTTTACACATGTATTAAGACCCTATTATAGCTGGTCTATCTATCTATCTATCTATATGCTCAGGCCCAATCCCCATTTTTTCTATTTTTATTTTCTATTTCATCATTTGTTTGTTTCCTTCTTTTCTTGGGGCTGGCAATTCTGCTATATAGGTATGTCAAAAACTCCAACTTCCCTATAGCCTGAAACTCCTAAGTGGTCAATTGCAGATTAATATTAAGGGGGGATTTCCACTACAGGCATTTTTTCTGTACCCCTTTCTCCCTCATGTTCAGCCCCATTGCTTTTGATATTTTAAGATGTTCGCCTCATTAGTTAGGCGATTTTAAAAACGTTCGCCCCATTTCTGTCAATTATAAAACCTTTCGTGCCATTTAGGTGTTGATTTTGTCCTGGCGAGCGACAGCGAGCCTGTAATTTAAGAGAAACCGGCCTTTGGCCGGGAAATTTTTCTACCGAAGAATATACAGATTTATCTTGAAAGGGGGTCTAGGAGGTGTTTTTTAAGCTTGATGGAGGTAATGTAGTCTTGTAGTCGTCCATCCAGTTAGCGAGGAAACTAAAAGATATATTAATAAATAAAATAATAATAATAATAACCAATGCTCCGTTAAGAATGTAGGTCATTGTCCTAAAGGGTATAATAGCTAGCTAGATGTAGAGTTGGCGTCACTGATAAAGTTCAACAATGGCTTCGAGTGTTTAGGAGTGGGTGGCAGTGTTGGTGACGTTACGGGAATATTAATTATGGATTTATGTTTTAGCTTGAAGGGGGTCTAAACAAAAAATCAGGTGTGCATTTTTTGTATTATTTTTTTTTGGGGGGGGGGGGGGGGGGGGGGCTGGCTTGAAGGGATGTGTATGGGGTGTTTCTTTTAGCTTGAAGTGGCATTTCTTTTAGCTTGAAGGGGTGTGTAAAGGGGTATTACTTTTAGCTTGAAGGGATGTGTAAAGGGGCATTTCTTTTAGCTTGAAGGGATGTGTAAGGGGTATTTCTTTTAGCTTGAAGGGATGTGTAAGGAGTATTTCTTTTAGCTTGAAGGGGTGTCTAAGGGGTGTTTCCTTTAGCTTGAATGGGTGTCTAAGGGGTGTTTCTTTTAGCTTGAAGGGGTGTCTAAGGGGTGTTTCTTTTAGCTTGAAGGGGTGTCTAAGGGATGTTTCTTTTAGCTTGAAGGGGTGTCTAAGGGGTGTTTCTGTCCCGTTAAGAATGTAGGTCATTGTCCTAAAGGGTATATAGCTAGCTAGATGTAGAGTTGGCGTCACTGATAAAGTTCAACAATGGCTTCGAGTGTTTAGGAGTGGGTGGCAGTGCTGGTGACGTTACGGGAATATTAATTATGGATTTATGTTTTAGCTTGAAGGGGGTCTAAAAAAAAAATAATCAGAGGGTGTGCATTTTTTTTTTTTTTTTGGGGGGGGGGGGGGGTTGAAGGGATGTGTATGGGGTGTTTCTTTTAGCTTGAAGTGGCATTTCTTTTAGCTTGAATGGGTGTGTAAAGGGGTATTTCTTTTAGCTTGAAGGGGTGCGTAAAGGGGTATTTCTTTTAGCTTGAAGGGATGTGTAAGGGGTATTTCTTTTAGCTTGAAGGGGTGTCTAGGGGTGTTTCTTTTAGCTTGAAGGGTTGTGTAATAGGTATTTCTTTTAGCTTGAAGGGGTGTCTAAGGGGTGTTTCTTTTAGCTTTGAAGGGGTGTGTAAGGGGCATATATTTTAACTTGAAGGGGTGTCTGAGGGGCTTATATTTTAGCTTGAAGGAGTGGGTAAGGGGTATTTCTTTTAGCTTGAAGGGGTATGTAAGGGGTGTTTCTTTTAGCTTGAAGGGATGTGTAAGGGGTATTTCTTTTAGCTTGAAGGGGTATGTAAGGGGTGTTTCTTTTAGCTTTTAAGGGGTGTGTAAGGGGCATATATTTTAACTTGAAGGGGTGTCTGAGGGGCTTATATTTTAGCTTGAAGGGGTGGGTAAGAGGTATTTCTTTTAGCTTGAAGGGGTGTCTAAGGGGTGTTTCTTTTAGCTTGAAGGGGTGTGTAAGGGGTATTTCTTTTAGCTTGAAGGGGTGTCTAAGGGGTGTTTCTTTTAGCTTGAAGGGATGTGTAAGGGGTATTTATATTAGCTTGAAGGAGTGTCTGAGGGGCTTATATTGTAGCTTGAAGGGGTGGGTAAGAGGTGTTTCTTTTAGCATGAAGAGGTGTCTAAGGGGTGTTTCTTTTAGCTTGAAGGGGTGTGTAAGGGGTATTTATTTTAGCTTGAAGGGGTATGTAAGGGGTGTTTCTTTTAGCTTGAAGGGGTGGGTAAGGGGTGTTTCTTTTAGCTTGAAGGGGTATGTAAGGGGTGTTTCTTTTAGCTTTGAAGGGGTGTGTAAGGGGCATATATTTTAACTTGAAGCGGTGTCTAAGGGGTATTTCTTTTAGCTTGAAGGGGTGTCTGAGGGGTTTATATTTTAGCTTGAAGGGGTGGGTAAGGGGTATTTATTTTAGCTTGAAGGGGTGTCTAAGGGGTGTTTCTTTTAGCTTGAAGGGGTGTGTAAGGGGTATTTCTTTTAGCTTGAAGGGGTGTCTAAGGGGTGTTTCTTTTAGCTTGAAGGGATGTGTAAGGGGTATTTATTTTAGCTTGAAGGAGTGTCTGAGGGGCTTATATTGTAGCTTGAAGGGGCGGGTAAGAGGTGTTTCTTTTTATCTTGAAGAGGTGTCTAAGGGGTGTTTCTTTTAGCTTGAAGGGGTGTGTAAGGGGTATTTATTTTAGCTTGAAGGGGTGCCTAAGGGGTGTTTGTTTTTTTAGCTTGGAGGGGGACTGAGGTGGATTTTGTTTTGTTTTGTTTTGTTTTTTGTTTTTTTGAGGGTCAGTGATGTACAGTTGGTGTCAGATAGAAAGTTCAACATAAGGCTTCGAGCGCTTAGGAGTGGGTGGTGGTGGTGACGTTACTGGAATATTACTTATGGGTTAAATCTTAGCTTGAAGGGGGACCTAATGCTTTTTATATTTTTTGTTTTAAACCTTGAAAGGGTGTGTAAAGTTATTTTGTTGTTTGTGTGTATTGCTTGAAGAGGTGTGTCCCGACCGAAGGCCGCTTCCTCCTAAGTTACTGGCTCGCTATCGTTCGCCAGGAAAAAATCGACAGCACGAAAAGACTCCACATTGAAACAAAAATGGGTGAAAGGTCTTAAAATCATCAAACTGTATAGAACAGACCAATAAGTTCCCAGCCAGCGTGGGAGGAGGGAGTAAGGGCCGATTCACACGGGCATGTTTTTATCCACCGTCCCTTGTCAAACGCCGAGAACCAAGTCACAAAAGTAGGCAAGGGGGAAATGCACACTCCAAATGAGGTTGTCTCGCGTTTCGCCCTCGGTAACTTCGTCCATATTCAGAGCAAGTTCGCTAGCCATAACCTAAACCCTAAGTTAGTATTACTTATCTAACCTAGCTAAACATATCCTAACTTACCCTAACCTAGCCTAGCTTTACCTAATCTAAGCTAACCACCTTATCCTAGTATTACTTATCTAACCTAGCCAAACATATCCTAATTTACCCTAACCTAGCCTAGCTTTACCTAATCTAAGCTAACCACCTTATCCTAGGATTACTTATCTAACCTAGCCAAACATATCCTAATTTACCCTAACCTAGCCTAGCTTTACCTAATCTAAGCTAACCTAGCCTTAGCATAACCTTCATTCAAACCTGATCTAACCAAACACATAACGTACTTGCTTAACCTAACCTATCACAACGTAACAGTCATATAAATAACACTTACTATAGTGCTTCACTATACCTCCATAAATAAAATATTCAGCAACAAACGGGTGATCTTTCTAAAACTGAATTGTATTTAGTTCCTTGTCACAAACTAACTCTCCCGTTCTTTTATCTTAGTTCGCTATAGAGTTGGCCGCACCCTTCCCAAATGTTCACAAATACGGGGTCTAACCTTCCCTAGGCAAATTTAACCTAACCTAGACTGACTGTGGGCGAACGGACACGAGAGCAAACCGACCGAGAACTCCCCCCCCCCCCGACCAAGAAACCATGTGCGGCGAAACACACTCGAAAATTCCGGAGCAAATTGAGCTGTCACGCCGGAACAAGGAGCAGCCACCACCTCCCCCCTCCCCTCCCCCACCTCCCTCCTCCTCCAATCACTTCCCTTCCTCCTCTCGATACTGTCCCACTACATGACAATCTTTACAATACAGTGATAAGAGGGTGGCACACACACACACACACACAGTTACACACACACACACACACACACACACACACACACACACAGTTACACACACACACACACAGTTACACACACAAACACACATACAGTTACACACACACACACATACAGTTACACACACACACACACACAGTTACACACACACACACACACAGTTACACACACACACACACATACAGTTACGCACACACACAAACACACACACACAGTTACACACACACACACACACACACACACACACACACATGTTTGTGGTGTACGGTACGATTCATTCAGTGTAAGAAGTGTTCGGATTTTATCAACTCTGCGTAAGCAGAGTGGTATCGCCTCCCCGTATAGTGGTACAATGCCGGCCGAAATGTCTGTCTGTCCGGAAACTCCTCCTAGACCGTTCGACGGATTTTCACCAAACTTCACACGTAAATTTTTCTATAGATTTTGTTTTACAAATTTAGCTTGAAGAAGGGTTTTGTTATGTGTTTGTTTAAGCTTGAAGAAGTTGTTGGGAGGAAACTACAACAATAATACAAATATATATATAAATAATACGCCCATCCCCCCTTAAGGAATTTGTGAGTCACGGTCACCAGCCCAAGGACACGGACCGGGGGGGGGGGGGGGGGGAGGAGGGGGGTTAGTGGTTACAGTAGGTGGTGGTGGCTGACGGACGGTTAGAGTGGTGGTGATGGTGGTGATGATAATGGTTGTGATGGTGGTGATGATAATGGCTGTGATGGTGGTGGTGATAATGGTTGTGATGGTGGTGGTGATAATGGTTGTGATGGTGGTGGTGATAATGGTTGTGATGGTGGTTGTGATGGTGGTTGTGATGGTGGTTGTGATGATGGTGGTGGTGATAATGGTTGTAATGGTGGTGGTGATAATGGTTGTGATGGTGGTGGTGATGATGGTGGTGATAATGGTTGTGATGGTGGTGGTGATAATGGTTGTGATGGTGGTGGTGATAATGGTTGTGATGGTGGTGGTGATAATGGTTGTGATAATGATGGTGGTAGTGGTGGTGGTGGTGGTACGGTATATGACAGTGATAATAATAATGATGGTGATAATATTAATGGTGATAATGGTGTTGGTGGGTTACGAGCAGACCGTCCTTGGTCACACCGGGGGATCATTGCTCTTCGGGTTTCCTTCCTTCCTGTACAGTCGAATACGGAATTTAGGTGCTTATGTTCTGGGTGTGGTGTCCCGAGTTCGAATCCCGGGAGGACCATATGCTTTCATTAGTTTATTCAAGTACATTGGGGTTTGTAACTTTTTTTTTTTTTTTTTTTTTTTTTTCCTCTCGGGCATAGGCTGAGAGCCTTAACATTCACCGCTTTACAATGAGCAGTGAAGCCCGTGAGGTCTTGTTCCAGTCTAGGGAGTGAGACATGTGAAGCACGTAGAGTACAACGAGCACCTGCCATCTTGCCTTCACATGAGGCACGGTGCTCACTCATGGCCCGAAACGACCCCATCTCTGAAGCCACCTCGTTCCCGTGCTTCACTGTCTCACCCCTTACACTCGGACTCTCACACTTACACACACACAACGCCACCTGATGATTAATGTTAAGGGGAGGTTTTAAGTTGATTCCCTAGACTTCCATCAAGCTTAAAATTACTCCCCCTAGACCCCCTTTCAAGATAAATTTGTAAATTTTTCGGTAGAAAAATTTCCCGGCCGAAGGCCGGTTCCCCTTAAATTACAGGCTCGCTATCGCTCGCCAGGAAAAAATCGACACCTAAATGTCACGAATGGACTTAAAATTAACAGAAATGGGGCGAGGGTTTTTAAATCGCCAAACTAATGGGACGAACGTCTTAAAATCTCAAAAACAATGGGGCTAAACATGAGGGAGAAAGGTATCCAGAAAAAAATCCTCCGGGTGAAAATCTCCCCTTAAAAACGGGGTGTTCCTTATTTATGCTGGCTACTATTGGACACTTTTATTCAGCTTAGGATGGAGCTCTACCAATCAACCAACATAATCCAAGTTAAAATTGTAGAGGTACGATTGCGCTAATAAGTCATGTTCCAGCTGTCATTATGTTTGCCTTGCTCTGTGCTGTATTAATGTCTGTCAGATGTTGAATATAGGGTGGGTAAGTGTGTAGGAACATGGTTTATATATTTCACTCGATATGGATAAATGAAGTTTAGATATTGCTGATACCAATTATTGATCAAAATATGCTTGGTGTCGAGACATCACTTATTAGCGCGACTGTACAACGAAACTTTTGAGCCTGACTCTACCGTATGACGTGATGGTATGAGTCATGGTGTGTGTGTGAGAGAGTACAAAGGAGTACAAAGGAAATCAAGCAACAACAGATCTAGTGACCCTTCTAGGCTGCTTGTCCTCCAAAACACTGAGGATCAAGTGTCCAAACAGTGGTTTAGAGTGGGTAAGGGAACATTGGAAAAGGAACTACTGCCCAGCCACTAACGTGGCAGGACTAGGAAGTTAGTAGGGAGCATATGGGTTAGTAACTGAGGGGAGGATAAAATAAAATTATTCATTTACAAACGCAGTCAGTCGCGGGTTTGATGCGAGATATTTGTCTAGGCGGAATTTAAATGAATCAACGGTGCTGCAGTCTATAACGTCTCGGGGAAGCCCATTCCACAAGTTGACAACTCGATTGAAGAAGAAATTCTTAGATTCGTGTGAGTTAAAAGATTTACCAATAATTTTGCAACCGTTTCCCCGCGTGTAATTAGATTGGTCGATAGTGAAGTACTTACTACAGTTCATATTGTCGATGCCTTTGATGATTTTGAACACTTGAATTAAGTCACCTCTTAATCTGCGCTGGGTTAAAGGAAATAGATTTAATTCTCTAAGACGCTCTTCGTATGGTTTGTTCTTTAGGCTAGGTATCATTTTGGTAACTCTACGTTGAACTCGTTCTAGCTTGTTTATGTCTTTTTGGTAATAAGGGCACCAGCATTGAACGCAGTATTCCAGAAGAGGGCGGACTAAGGAATTGTAAAGGGTTAGGATTACGTCTTTGGATTTATGCTCAAATGATCTGCCTATAAAGCCAATTATTTTGTTTGCCTTCTTAACAACTTCTGAACATTGTTGACTCGGTTTTAGGTTACTCGATATTGTTACTCCCAGATCGGTTTCTCTGTTTACATTCTTAAGCTGAGTGCCATTCATCGAATAGTTTGCTTTCTCATTTAGGTATCCGATATGTAGTACTTTACATTTATCCGCATTGAAACTCATTTGCCAAATTTGGGCCCAATGTGACAATTTATCTAGATTGTGTTGCATATCGTCAACTTGATCTTTTGAGAGTACGCTATTTGCAATTTTTGTATCGTCGGCAAATTTTTGAGATTGTACAAGTGAGACCACCCTCATCTATGTCGTTGATGTAAATTAGAAAGAGAATTGGTCCTAGTACCGATCCCTGGGGTACCCCACTACTTACATTGGTCCATTTAGATGCCTTACCGTTTATGACTACTCTTTGCTTTCTGTCGCTGAGCCAATTTTCTATCCATTTCAACACACCGTCTTGTATTCCATGCGCTTTTAGTTTTAGCAGTAAACGTTTGTGGGGAACTTTGTCAAAGGCCTTTTGAAAATCAAGGTATATAATATCTACAGCTTTACTCTCATCGTAGAGGTTGAGGATATCGTGGAAGAAGTCTAAGAGGTTTGTTAAACAGGAACGTTTTTTACGAAAGCCGTGTTGAGTATCTTTAAGTATGTTATTTTCCTCTAAGTGATTTACGAGTCTGTCTCTTATGACCGTTTCTAGCATTTTACATACAAAAAGAGAGAGAGAGAGAGAGAGAGAGAGAGAGAGAGAGAGAGAGAGAGAGAGAGAGAGAGAGAGCCTTTAGAGGGGAAACAGGGATGGTGACATTGAAGGAGGAGAAGAGAGGGGAAAGAAAATGGATGGTGGGGGAGAGGAAGAGATAGATAGATGGATAGATAGATAGAGATAGATTGTAAGATAGATAGACATCGATATATTTTTATAGATAGATAGATAGATAGATTAATAGAAAGATATTTAGAGATATAATATATAGATAGATATGTAGATTAATAGATAGGCATAGATAAAATAGACACAGTGATAGTTCGATAGAATGAAAACAGTATGAAATAAAGAACGAAAACAGAAACAAATATATAGTAAACAGATAAACACAAAGATAAATTAATAGATAGATACTGAAAGAAAGACTGAAAAGACATCAAGCATAACATTAGTATAAACAGTATGACTTGGTGATGGGCTGGTCTATCAGAGTGAGAACTTGGTGATGGGCTGGTCTATCAGAGTGAGAACTTGGTGATGGGCTGGTCTATCAGAGTGAGAGCTGAGCGATCTCTGCCATACCCATTGCTTACTCTGACTTTTCCTTTTACTTATATATTTTCTAGATCTCAAGTGACAGCGTCTCTAACGTGGATTGACCTCCCCAATCTACCAAGATTGGAAGCCAAAGCGTCACATTTTTCCTTTGCCCCTCAACTTTCTCTTCATAATTTGCTGAGGGGCACAGGGCCCTGAGTGGGGCTTTGGTTTCCCGGGCGTTTCCGCACCCTCCTCAGCTCCCCGCCATGGAGTGGCTTCGGTCACCCAGGCTTTATTGTGGTCGGCAGGGAGGGTTCTGTGGGGGCGCTCGGTTATGGCCTTGGCCTTGCTCGGGGCCTTGGGGCTGTTCGGCCAGGCAGCTTGGGGAACAGCAACAACAACAACAACTACAGTATGACTTATTACAAATTTCAATAAGTACAATGTGTACCATAAATCGTCTAATTTAACTCCTTTACCGGCGACGTCTTTTAAATTATATTCTAGGTATATTTAGATGATTGTAAGCAGTTTGATAAGGATCTGTAGCAGCAAAAGGGTTACGTGAGACAGTTCGAAGCCTGGTAATGGTTGGAGTCCCTTTTTCAACTGATTAAAATTGTCTAATAGTAGCCAAAATATAGTAATAATTACGGCACCGGTACTTAAGGGAGCCCACCTCGCTTTTGTTTCTGTTTCTCTCCCTCTCTTTGGCTTGTATCCATTCGGCCCCATTCAGCCTACTGTTTCAAGACGTTTATCCCCATCCAGGTGTCAATATTTTCCTGGCGAGCGGTAGCGAGCTAGCATAATTATATATATTTTTGTTTTGACAGCAAGCTAAATTTGTACATTTTTCGATAGAAAAATGTCTCCGGCGAAGCCATATTTCTCCATACAATGCTGGCTCGCGAGAAATCGGCACCTGGATGGGGATAAACGTCTTAAAACAGTTGGCTGAATGGGGCCGAATGGATACAAGCCAGGGAAAGAGAGAAAAGGAGAAAAAGATAAAAAAAAAAAAAAAAAAAAAACGGTGATCCCCCTTAAGCAGGGATATCATGACTCATACACCATAATTAGCAAGGCGTGTTAGACGTGAACATTTGAGTGTTGGTGTTTGGGAGACTGTATTAACCCTTTCAGTAACATGATGATGATGATGATGATAATTGAATTTGTATCCATGTTCTGAGCTTTTGCATGGAAGGAAAAAGAGTATTATTGAATTAGGAGAGCAGTATTATATGCAGTAGCATATATATATATATATATATATATATATATATATATATATATATATATATATATATATATATAATATACAGTATATACATATAGTATATAATAGAGGGAGACAATGTTTGTGTGAGAGTGAGAATGTGACTGTGTGTGTGTGTGAGAGAGAGAGAGAGAGAGAGAGAGAGAGAGAGAGAGAGAGAGGGAGAGAGAGAGAGAGAGAGAGAGAGAGAGAGAGAGAGAGAGAGAGAGCGAGAGCGAGATAAATAGGTAATCCATTATGATTACTTGACGGTTTTATAGCAAAATATATTCTTGTAACTCAATCCAACTATATTTACTTCTGTACGCAAAATAACAGAGCGGGCACCAACCCTGTGGCCTACCGTACCTAAAGTCCACTAAAACTGCCACCATCCATCATAACTTCGGACGTGGCCGGTTATTTACTCAGCTATTGTAACTTATGACATGGGTAGAAGTGACAAGCAGGGTACTAATCATCTTGGGTGTCAGCTCTTTTACTAGTATGACTGTTCGTATATATTTATTTATCTATCTACATATTTTAATTACTGTATATATCTATTCATGTATAGTTCATATTACAAAAAAAATAAAAAATAAATAAATAAATATATATATATATAATTATATACATATATATATATATACATATATATACATATACATATATATATATATATATATATATATACTGTATATATATATATATATATATATATATATATATATATATATATATATATATATATATATATATATAATGACAGAAAACGTTTGTTATGATTCCTTTAACAATCCTATATAGGGCTTGCAAATTGCACTATTTCAAAAACCACTCCCACCCCACCGAGAGTTAGGACCGACCAATTGATACAGACAAATCGACAAACCTTCTAAGCTCAATAACCTGATGGGGTGGTAGGCAAAATAAAACAACAAAACCATCATCCATCTTGAATACAGACTAAACACACATAACAAAGCCACTCCAACAGCTTCCTCTCTCTCCAACACCCCTTCTCCCCTCTCTACACTCTTCAGAAAAATGGGAAAAGTAGAATGTATATAAGAGGTGCCGTTGTAAAGGCTTATCCCTCAATACTTCATCTGATCTGATGTGCCTGAGTATATACATTCATTACATACCTACCTACATGTTAAGTAATGATAGTGTTAGAAGTGACGAGCGAGGTGATAATCAGCTCGGTTCTTTATCGTTCGCCAGGGAAAAAAATCGACACCTAAATAACACGAAAGGCCTTAATATTGACAAGGAAATGGGGCGGAAGGTCATAAAATTGACAAACTAATGGTGCAAACATCTTAAGATCTGAAAACAAATAGGGCTAAACATGAGGAAGAAGGGGGTCCAGAAAAACGGCCCATCTCCCGTTAACTCATTCAGTAAGACGAAGTCTTTTGCATTATATTCTGTCTAACACTAGCATATTCTGTCTAACACTAACACTAGCATATTCTGTCTAACACTAGCATATTCTGTCTAACGCTAGCATATTCTGTCTAACGATAGCATATTCTGTCTAACACTAGCATATTCTGTCTAACACTAGCATATTCTGTCTAACACTAGCATATTCTGTCTAACACTAGCATATTCTGTCTAAAGCTAGCATATTCTGTCTAACACTAGCATATTCTGTCTAACACTAGCATATTCTGTCTAACACTAGCATATTCTGTCTAACACTAGCATATTCTGTCTAACACTAGCATATACTGTCTAACACTAGCATATACTGTCTAACACTAGCATATTCTGTCTAACGCTAGCATATTCTGTCTAACGCTAGCATATTCTGTCTAACGCTAGCATATTCTGTCTAACGCTAGCATATTCTGTCTAACGCTAGCATATTCTGTCTAACGCTAGCATATTCTGTCTAACGCTAGCATATTCTGTCTAACGCTAGCATATTATGTCTAACGCTAGCATATTCTGTCTAACGCTAGCATATTCTGTCTAACGCTAGCATATTCTGTCTAACGCTAGCATATTCTGTCTAACACTAGCATATTCTGTCTAACACTAGCATATTCTGTCTAACACTAGCATATTCTGTCTAACGCTAGCATATTCTGTCTAACACTAGCATATTCTGTCTAACTCTAGCATATTCTGTCTAACACTAGCATATTCTGTCTAACACTAGCATATTCTGTCTAACACTAGCATATTCTGTCTAACACTAGCATATTCTGTCTAACACTAGCATATTCTGTCTAACGCTAGCATATTCTGTCTAACACTAGCATATTCTGTCTAACTCTAGCATATTCTGTCTAACACTAGCATATTCTGTCTAACACTAGCATATTCTGTCTAACACTAGCATATTCTGTCTAACACTAGCATATTCTGTCTAACACTAGCATATTCTGTCTAACGCTAGCATATTCTGTCTAACACTAGCATATTCTGTCTAACTCTAGCATATTCTGTCTAACACTAGCATATTCTGTCTAACACTAGCATATTCTGTCTAACACTAGCATATTCTGTCTAACACTAGCATATTCTGTCTAACACTAGCATATTTTGATTAGCTTAGAAAAGACCCCACGTAGTCCAGGGGGCTTAACACTACCTAATGTACGGTAACTCCCTTAAGGGGAGATTTTCACTTAAGGGATTTTTTTTTCGAACCTCCTTCTCCCTCATGTTTAGCCCTATTAAGTTTGAGATTTGATGACGTTCGGCCCGTTAGTTTTGGCATTTCTAAGACATTTCGCCCAATTTCTTTGTCAATATTAAGACCTTTCGTGCCATTTGGGTATCGATTTTTTCATGGCGAGCGATAGCAAGCCTATAATTTAGGAAGAACCGGCAATCGGCCGGGACATTTTTAAATCGAAAAATTTACAAATTGATATCGAAGGGGGTCTTAAGGGTATAATTTTAAACCTTGATTGGGGGGGGGGGGGTCTAGGAAGCAAACTAAACATCTCCACTTAATACTGTAAAATGATATGTTATATGCGTATGAAATGCATCAAACTATAATAACGAAAATCTGTGAGTTGCTGTTGGGAATTAATCAGATGAAGAGCAGTCTTATAAAATGTCTACAATCGTACAAAATGTCTTATAAAATGTCTACAATCGTACAAAATGTCTTATAAAATGTCTACAATCGTACAAAATGTCTTATAAAATGTCTACAATCGTACAAAATGTCTTATAAAATGTTTAAAAATCGTACAAAATGCCCTAACCCGGAAGAATAAAAAATGATATATATATAAAGACTAAGGGTCCCTGGAAGTGACAAGGGTGGTAATACTCCTCTCGACTCTTAAGGGGAGTTGGGAGTGTTTATTTGTTTATTTGTTTATTTACGGATCATTTAATTATTCTTTTAGTTTCCTCCGCAGACCTTCATCAAGCTTAAAAACACCTTCCCAAGACCCTCCTTCAAGACCAATTTGTACATTTTTCACTAGAAAAATGTCCCGGCCAAAGGCCAGTTTCTCTTAAATTACAGGCTCGCTATCGCTCGCCAGGAAAAAATCGACACCTAAATTACACGAGAAGTCTTAATATTGACAACGAAATGAAGCGAAAGGTCTTAAAATGGCCAAACTAATAGGCCAAACGTCTTTTAATCTCAAAACTAATGGGGCTAAACAGGAGGGAGAAAGGGACCAGAAAAACCAGCCCATCTCCCCTTAATCTCGCCAAATTGGCCACCTCAGACAAATTGCCAGGTTGAAAACTTCCTCAATTGCCCAACAACACAACATTTTGGAAGATTTTGTTGGTCAATTATACTATGCCGTTAAACCTCTTCAATACGATGATATAAATCAATAAATCAATAAATAATTCAATATATATACAGTATATATATATATATATATATATATATACCGGTATATATATTATACACAGTATATATGTATATATATATCCTTTTTTAGAATGATTTATAGAGTTAAACTCAATTTTTAGGATCTGTTGTGAACCCTTCCTGAGGATGGCTGCACGAAGCTGCCGAAAATTCGAATAAAACAAAATGTTCCACAACGTGTTTCTTTTTATTGCCCTGATAACATGGAAGTTGTGGTGTCCAAGATCACCGGCGGAAGTTCTAGTGACTATATATATATATATATATACACAGTATATATATATATATATACAGTATATATACCGGTATATATTTTATTTTTTATTTTTTTTCAATTATCGTTATTTTATTTATATATTTGTTGTTGTTGTTACAAACATTACAAAAATTGATATTAGCTTAGGGAGGTCATTAAGGAATCAGAAGGGTATACACAATCTCAGCTCACGTTCTATAAGTCCCATAGGTCCATCCTAAGCTGAACAGAAACGTCTACTGCCAGCCATAATACATCAAAGAAAGATTATACTGAACAGATCATACCTACTCCATTGTAAATCTGTCATATAAAAGTCCCCCTCCGACAAATTGCCAGGTTGAAACTTCCTCAATTGACGAACAGCACAACAACACTTTCGAAGAGTTTTGGAGCATTAGTTTATTACGTCGCTTGCTAACAACAGTAATCTTATGTGAACATAAATTCTCAACCCAAAACTAACTTTAGTCACGCTCTGGCTTTAGCCAAAAACCAAAGCAGTAAAAAAGTATTACTCTAAAGTTATATACAGTACCGTATAATACTGTACAGTATATATATATATATATATATATATATATATATATATATATATACTGTATAATTTATATTGTTATTAATATTACAACAATTTGCAGAATCTTACCAACTGACACCACCTCGACTTTTAACAAACAGTAACAGTGTAGCCATATTAAGTGTGATGCATATACGCATAGCGATACTGTGTGTGTGTGTGTGTGTGTGTGTGTGTGTGTGTGTGTGTGTGTGTGTGTGTGTGTGTGTGTGTGTGTGTGTGTGTGTGTGTGAATGCTTGCGTGTACATGAATGCAATCAGTAACAAAAAAGCGGTGTTGCCAAACGTAGGAACCCCTCCATACAAGGTAGAGGGGAAAAATGTATATATATCACCAAAGGGGACATCAAACGGAACCCATACACCTGGCAACATCGCCTTTAGTGAATGGTGTGTGTGTGTGTGTGTGTGTGTGTGTGTGTGTGTGTGTGTGTGTGTGTGTGTGTGTGTGTGTGTGTGTGTGTGTGTGTGTGTGTGTGTGTGTGTGTGTGTGTGTGTGTGTGTGTGAGAGAGAGAGAGAGTGAGAGTGAGTGAGTGAGGGAGTGTGTGTGTGGGTGTGAGAGAGAGAGAGAGACTGTGTGTGCGTGTGTTACCTATACGTATAATAATCGCCACATATAATTGCAAGTACAGGTATGTGCATGTAAATAACTACAGTACGATTACTCTAAACTAATTATTTTGTATTTATATAATTAAGAAAGGGCTTAATTAAGAGATCTTCCTGCGTTATTCAGAAATAAAGGTATCTGTGTACACAACCATTTACGGCAAACTCATTTTCAGTTAAGGTATTAAGGGATAATTCAATGAACAATTCGTCGTTCTCTCTCTCTCTCTCTCTCTCTCTCTCTCTCTCTCTCTCTCTCTCTCTCTCTCTCTCTCAATACATAAGTTAAGAATATCATACGACTACAATCTTCACAAAACGGAAAGCGGCCATCGATTACAAGTTATATACGGGATTGATAATAACCCCAAGAGTCCTCCTTGTTCTGTTGGCAATAAGTGAGACAAGAACTCTTTTGATGTCTCTCTTCCCTGTTACCCATGATGCCTAGATCACTCTTATATATATATATATATATTTAACGGTATATCTACCATTGTATCTGTTT
>CM064516.1:26795214-26852792 GCA_032716605.1 Paralithodes platypus
CGGGGCGATGTTGTAGATCCTGGAGGGGCGGCTGTGGGGGGGGGGTGGTGGATGTCGCGGCGAGGCGATATGTTATGATAGTTTAGTTGTGGAGGGGAGGCGGCTGAGTGTGGTCCTGGTGATGCTGTAGAAAGGTGGCGATACTCGAATATTGGAGGGCGTCGAATCCTTTCATTCAAGTAGAGGATGGAGGGTTATGGAGATGCAGCGGCATCGGGCAATGAAGGCGTCGAACGGTTGGGAGGGAGATGTAGCCGGGTAGGGAGGGACGCATGGCGGCAAGCAAGCCGGCTTCCACAGCAGTCTGCAGAAGCCCTCAGCTAGGTTAGTTGTGCAAAGGTTCTCCATGTAGGTTCAGATACTGATATACACTGCGCCCAGTATAAATAAAAGATGAATGGAGACTTATAACAACCAGTACTCTGTCAATCCTTTATTGGCTAGGCGTTGAGTTACAGGGAGCGCCTGCAGACGCTAGTTGGTTTATGTGAGAGTTCTGGTGTGAACTGAAGGACTTGCTGCCTCCACAGGCATGGGTGCCAAGAGGCGCCCGCAAGTCTAAAGTGTCTGTGGTTGCCATATGGTGTTGGACAATTAGTGGTGTTATACATTATTATTTATTAGTAAGTGGAATCAGTTGGAAGAGGAACCACAGCTGGGTTTTTGTTGTGTGCCAAAAACATTCATATTTTTAAGGCAAAAGTTAGGAGTTAGCTATTGTAAACTCAGGACAGCGGGACCAATACTCGAGCCTAAAAAAGCCCTCAACCCTCCGTGTGATACTAAATAGGTAAATACAAATAGGTAAGGGTAAATACATAAATTTACACACACACATTATATATAAATCATTGGGGGTCAGAATTTACCGTTTTCTTTGCGTTGTATTTTTAGACATACAAATGATGGATGCCGTTGCCTTAAGGGGGTACTACTCGCTTTTTATGGACCCCCTTCTCCCTCATGTTTAGTATATTAGTTTTGAGGTTTAAGACGTTCATTCCGTTAGTTTTGGCCATTTTGAGACCTTTAGCCACATTTTGTTTTCAATATTAAGACCTTTCGTGCCCTTTAGGTGTGGATTTTTTCTTGGCGAGGCGGATAGCTTAGCGAGCCTCTAATTTTATAGGAAGGAAATCGGGCCTCCGGCTACAGCCAGGACATCTCTTCTCTACACGAAAAATGTACAAATTTATCCTGAAAGGGGGGGGGTTCTAGCGGGTTTGTTTTTCTTAAGCTTGATGAGAGGTCTAGCGAGGGAAACTCATTAAATAAATAAATAAAATAAACTAAACACTGTATATATATAATATATATAATATATATAGTATATATAGATATATATTACTAACTCTTGGTCATCCTCCTGTCGGGGGGGACCTTCGGGTGTGTGAGACTTTTTGCTATTGCACTAGGACATATCGAAAAGCCTTCCTTCGATAGAAGTCTGGCATAAATCTTTAAATTTCTAAAAACTACCCTCCTTCGGTTTCTAATCCCTCCATCTGTGACCTTTGTCCTCTAATTTCCTGTTCCGGGCCGTTCCTTCCATAGCCGCGGTTGGGTTGTGGACGGCCATGTGTTCACTTCTCTTCACCTCACTAAAAACTCCGGTGTTCCTCAGGCGCTCTGTCCGTATCTCCTCATTCTCTTTCTAAAATTTTTATAAATGATCTCCTTAACTGTACCTTAATTCCCATCACATTCATAGCGCAGACGACTCAATTTTCAACCTTGCACTACTCCATTAGTTTTTTCAGAACGCCCCACCAGCCAGCAAAATCACTCAACGACAAACGTAAATGAAGCCATCAGAACTATCTTAAATTCGGATCTAAATACTTATTTCCAATTGGGGCAGAAGAAAAGAGGACAAACCTTGTTAACTCTTAATGCTTCCCAAAACCCCTGAATTTACCATCTGATCTACCCGTTAAGGATTCTCCCAGCGGGAATACTATCCCTTATTATTCAACAAATACCCAAAAATCAACACCTCATCTTCTCTCAATATTCTGGTGTCTCTTTTTCTTCTGCTCTCATTTTGGAAAGAAGACCATAATTTATACCCAGTCTTGCTTAAGGCAGCCTCCCAGAAAGCTGGGTGTGCTCAACCGCCTTAGGGAGAGTTCTTTTCCCTGTACAGCTTCTTGCTCTGTTACAGGGGCATAGTGCGCCCTTGTATTTGAGTATTGTTCACATGTGTGGGGAGGGTTCGTTTCCTCTACCACACTGCTCTCCTAGGGACAAAGTTGGAAAGGAAGGCCTTTCTTTCGTATCATTAAATCCCGTCTTCCTTCCAACATCACCAACTCATCTGCAATCTCTCTCTCTCCGCCGCAATCGTTGCATCTCTCTCGACTTATTCTATCGCTACTATAATAATCAGTGTTTCCTCAGAGCTATCCCAGTTGCATACCACCTCCTGTACGCTAGGGCACCGGCACGTGGGTACCCGTCGTCTTGCAACTCAATCCCAACCCTGATATCTGCTGCAAACTCTCTCCCAAACCCAAGAGTGAAAACGTTACTCTCAAACTTTCTTCTACTCAAACAGCCTGAGCTCTGGAACTCTCTCCAGAAACCTCAGTCTTTCCCTCTTCCTATGACTTTAAATTGCTTCAAAACTCCGTGTGTCCAGGCCATTTTGGCTCCAAAACGTCCTTGATTTGGCCACTGTGTCACTCTTTCAAATATGGGGGAGGCACTCGCTATAGGCAGTTATGATGCCTTTGCCTCCCTCAATCACATAGAAAAATACAAAAAAAAAATAAAAAAAAAACAAAACTCAATAAAAAAAAAAAATAACAAAATAACAAATAATATATACTAGACCAAAGAACCCCCCAAAAAAACATAGAACCAAACACTCCCCCTCGTAGTAAACTTGGGGGACATTTTAATTTGGCAAGCACGAAGTAAGAATATGCCAACGTATTAAAGTTGTAAATGAAAGCGAATTCCAGGGCTATTTATTCTGAAGGGATAGCGCGCTAATTTATGAGTTGATGGTTTTTGGAAAGGCCACAGGATAAAAAAGCTTATATATATATATATATATATGCGTGTCTGTGTTTCTGTGTGTGCGTGCGTGTGTGTGTGTGTAGTATTATATCCCACACACATTTTTAACTTTCACTCTCACTCTCCCTCACACTCCCTCAATAAAGGTTAGTAGGTCAAGTGTCTCTATCTATCTGTGTATGTATAATAATTCAAATGTAAAGATACAAATACTCTAAAATACATCATCCGACCCACAAATAATAATACCAAATATGAGCTCACTAAGTCATAATTCAGCCTTCAAATATAACACAGAAAGGCGGATGAATGAATAAATACAATACATACTTAAGGGGGTGACCTGGCTTTTTGTTTCTCTTATTGCTCTGTTACTCCTCTCTTCGGCTGGATCCATGTATCCATTGGCCACTTTAAGACTACTGTTTTAAGACGTACCCCATACCCCCATCCAGGTTGGCAATTTTTTCCTGCGAGGGTAGCGAGGTAGGAGCCCAGCATATATATATTTTTTTGTTTTGACAGAGCAAGCCTAAATTTGTACATTTTTCCCGATAGAGAAATGTCTCCGTTTTTCCGGCGAAAGCCGGAAGGGATGGCGTCTCATTTTATTAATGCTGGCTCGCTATCGCTCGCCAGGATGGGAAATCGAAACTGGATGGGGAGAAACCCAACCATCGTTTACCAACAGTTGATGTAGGGCCACATGGATACAATATAGTGAGAAAGAGAGAATACAAAGAGGGTGACCACCCTATTTTGTTTGTTTTTCCCTTTTGTTCATTTTTTTTATTGGTATTTGTTCTCTTTCTTTTTTTCTTTTCCTCTTTTACTGTTTTATTTCCACTTTGTTTTTACCCTTCTGTTTTGAGCGGGATCATAAACATTTCTTTTACAACAGTGTTTTATTTTTTTCTCTTATTTTTTTTTTTTATTCTTTCTGTTTTTTTTCTGTCTTTTTCTTTCTTTTTTTTTTTTTTTTTTTTTCTGCTTTGTATGGGCCAAATGGATACAAATAAGAGGCCACCTTTTTTGGGACCCACTTTAAATCAAACCAAATCAAATGAAATATGCAGTAATCTCTAGCAATTTATTTCTCCACAAGCCGCGCCAATACCGCCCTCGATTGGAGCTGGGTTGGATGATTGTTACAGGTGTGTGGCCATACCATAAGTACGTGGACACCTGTTGATGATGTAAACAAAACCGTCAACGTTAACCCTCTGAAGATTATGACGCATTTTGGCAGTGTATTCAGGCCATCATTATAATATTTTATACAAGTTAAGAAGGATCTGTGGGAATTATATAGGTAAAGACTATCTCAATTATATAGGTAAAGACTATTATCACATTATATAGGGGTTAAAGACTATCTCAATTATATAGGTAAAGACTATCTCAATTATATAGGTAAAGACTATCTCAATTATATAGGTAAAGACTATCTCAATTATATAGGTAAAGACTATCTCAATTAACCCTTCCCAATCTGAATAAAATTGTCTGATAATAGCCAGAAAACAGAAATAAAGAAGAAAGAAGAAACGAAATACGTAATCGGAATCTTTTGAAAGGAGTTATATTAAAACCCAGTGAAACCCCAGCAGAAGCAAAAGGCAACAGCAATTCCCGTCACCTCCTACCTACCTATGTGAAGTTCGCCACTCTTGCTAGTGGCACCGAAGAGGAAGAGCGCACCGGTCAACCCCGTAGTTGTGTGTTGTTTGGGTTTGTAGGTGGGAAAGGGATTGGATGGTGCAAGACCCAGACCTATTCGAAGACAAGTTGACCCCGTGGACATGCGAAGTCACCCTTGTGAACGATGGGCTCGTCTGGCACTTTTTTGTAGTTTGTCTACACTGATGCGAGGAGCGCTTCTTCTTTGAAGCCGTTTCTAACGATCGAGACCACCCTCACATGTCTCAATTGTTTTCCAAATTTCTTCGTCATTGGATCATTTTTGTTCTTCCTAATATTGTATAGGTATTCCTGACCACTAAAGTACATTCTAAGACTCATATATATTACTGTTAATATTATATAGTCGATATAAAATATATATAAATATATATATATAATTATATATATATATATATATATATATGCCATGCCACCCCGCCTAAGCACACATTCCATACACACATGCACAAACATACATACTGTACATGTGCACACACAAACACACACTCACAAAGACCATAATCCCCTTTCTCAATATCACTCACACGCACACACAATCCCACCAGTAATCCCAGGTATCTATCTATCTATCTATCTATCTCTCTCTCTCTCTCTCTTTCACACACACACACACACACACACACACACACACACACACACACACACAGCCTAATCTCACCTCTTCAGCCGCCACCACCCGTAATCTCTCTTCACACACACACACACAAATAGTTTTCTCACTTGCACACGCATATACCAGAATCCTCTCATATATACATACATACACAAAATAAACCATAACACATACACAATAATCACACACACAAAAATAACACCTCAATCATAAACAAACATACTCTCTCTTTCTCTCTCTCTCTCTCACCGACACAGACACAGACACCACAAAACCACCATACAAACCACACACACACAACAAACCACCACACAACAAACACAAACACACACACACACACACACAAACTTCGGAAGCCTGGCCAAGTTTAGCAAGCCAAGCCATCAGTAATTCCTCTTTATATTTATCCTCGAAATAATTGTTCAAACGAATGATACAGCGTTTTTTCGCCCTTTACATGCAAAGGTTTAAAGCCACACATGATAGCCCACATGATAATAGCTTACGTGTGTGTCCTAGGTGCGTGTGCGTGCCTGTTGCTGTGCTGTGTTGCGTGTGGCGTGTGTTTGGGTTGCGTTCGTGCTGTGGGGTGCTGAGGAGAGGGAGGAGAGAGGCAGAAGGAGGAGGAAGAAACCATTAATTGATTAAATATTCAATATAGAGGGAATACTTTCGTAGATTAGAAAATAAAAAATATATAAGGGAGGAATACATTACATGAAAGATTAATATATATCATCACCAGCCATCTTGAATCCACACACTTCACCAGAATGAGACCCTAGGCAATGATATACCCCTCGTGTGCAAAGGTCAATGATCTCTGGCCCCTCTGGCTTATTGGGGGGAAGGGAAGGGGGCGGAACTATATATAAGGGTCCTTTCAATATTAGTAAGTACACAGGTTATAGAGGTGAAGGGGAAGACAGACATAGGGAGAGGAAGGTGCAGCAGACGAATATGATGATAGGTAGGGAGAGAGAGAGAGGAGAAGGTGAGAGGAGGAGGAGAGAGAGAGAGACGAGAGAGATGATGAAGAGGAGAAGAGGAGGTAGGAGAGAGAAGAGGAGAGAGAGAGAGAGGGATCAGAGGAGAGGGTGGAAGACTGAGAGAGGAGAGAGATGAGGAGAGAGGGGACGAGATGAGGAGGAGAGAGATAGAGAGAGAGGGATGAGACGAGAGAGAGAGAGCGAGAGAGGAAGGAGAGAGAAGAGAGGAGACGAGACAGAGAGAGAGAGAGAGATGGAGAGAGAGAGGAGAGAAGAGGGAGGATTTGAGAGAGGAGAGAGAGAGAGAGGAGAAGTGGAGGGGGGGGGGAGAGAGAGAAGGAGCGGGAGAGGAGAGAGAGAGAGAGAGAGAGATAGAGATAGATAGATAGATAGATAGATATAGATGATAGATAGATAGACCGACCGACCGACATACAGGCAGATATATATATATATATATATATATATATATATATATATATATATCATTAATATATATATATATATAAAGACGAGGAGAGATGAAGGGGAGGAGGAGAGGAGAGGAAGAGGGGATAATGAGGGAGAATGGAGAGTAAGAGTGAGTGCGAGTGAGAGTGAATTACCATGTCAAGAGTAATGTATGGCGTACGTTTCTTTCCCCAAATGAACTATAAACCCGCCCCCCATCTCCCACAAAGAGCCCCTTTAATAGATATATATATATATATATATAATTATAGATAGATAGGTAGATAGATAGATAGATTGATAGATAGAAATAGAAAGCATGTATGTGGGAGAGTGAGAATGAGAAAAATTTAGAATATGTTGTGAGTCTTGGTGGAATATATGGCGTACATTTCCTTCCCCAAATGACCTATAACCCCGCCTGGTACCCGCCACAGAGAGCACCCTCAACAGATAAGATAATATAGATAGATAGATAGATAGACACATAGATCGATAGATAGATAGATAGAGAGAGTGAGCAGGAGTGAATGTCTGTTGTGAGTCTTGTCAGGAGGAAAATATGGCGTACCTTTCCTCCCCTGCCAATAGACAGACAGATAGATAGATAGATAGATAGATAGACACATAGATAGCTAGATAGATAGATAGAGAGAGAGAGAATGAGTATGTGTGTGTGTGTGTGTGTAAGTGAGTGGTGAGTGTGTGTGTGTGTGTGTGTGTTAGTGTGTACTGTATGTGTGTGAAAGTGAGATAAAGTTAAAGTGAGAATGAGAGTGTGAGTGTAAGAGTGAGATTACGTTGCAAGTGTTGTCAGGTCAAATATAAGGCGTACATTTCCTCCTCCAGATGACCTATAATCCCCCCCGCCCCCATCTTCAACAGATAAGAATGGTGGAGTTTTCTTGTTAAAGGTGATGACTTGTACAGGTCAACAAGCAGTATACAGTATATATATATATATATAAAGCAGGAACACACGGTAAGAAGATTAATAGCAGGATTGAAAATTATATTTTATTAAAAATCACGTTCAATTATTACACACACACACACATATATATATATACATATATATATATATATATATATATATACCCGGTATATATATATATAAATACGGTATATACACGTATTAATGACTCAGGAAATCCATTCATATCTCCAATTCACCTCCCCCCCCCCTCTCTCTCTCTCTCTCTCTCTCTCTCTCTCTCTCTCTCTCAGCTTCAGAGAATTCCACTCATTGATTTCGCATTCCGCTTCTCATCTCTCGCGGCCTGCATCCTACCAATCACGGGCAGGAGAGAGAGAGAGAGAGAGACGGAGAGAGACGATGAGAGAGATGATGAGAGACAGGAGGAGGAGGAGCGGGAGAGAGAGAGGAGAGGAGGAGAAGGAGATAGAGAGGAGAGATCTGAGAGAGAGAGAGAGTGGGGGGAGAGAGAGAGGAGGATGGCGAGAGACAGGGGAGAGGAGGAGCGGAGAGGAGAGAGGTGAAGAGAGAGATTCGAGAGAGCGGAGAGATGAGAGAGAGAGCGAGAAGAGCAGAGAGAGAGAGAGAGAGAGAGAGAGAGAGAGAGAGAGAGAGAGAGAGAGAGAGAGAGAGAGAGAGAGAGAGAGAGAGAGATAACCAACCACCACCACTCCTATATTCCTCATTTACTCCACCATCTAGCCGTTCTGAAGCCATGGTCCTATTGCCTTTGGTCTCATATCTGCCTGCATTCCTCCCACGTAATTAATGGATATTCTAATCTTTACGGCATTCATTCAAACCCAGTATACATTATACAATATACATTTTTATTGTATATATTATATTTATTTGTTTATACATTGCATTTATTTATACATTATTATTTGTCGTTCTAATCTTTACAGCATTCATTAAACTCCAATACTGATATTGCTGTGGCTATCATTAGACGATTTTATACCCCCTTACAATCACCTCTAGACATCATGCGCTTCAAAAACAATCTTCATATACCCTTGAACTCAAACAGGTCCTTTCTAAACTGCATAAAGTCCTCTAATTTAGCCATAATCCAGCCGCTCTGAAGCCTTGGACCTCTTGGCATGGGTCGCTTATAATCTGGATATTTCTTTCTTCTGTTCAATTAGGTAATTAGCGGTCATCCTAATCTGCACACCATTCAATTGACTTCTAATTTAAGGGGATAGTGGCCGTTTTTTTGGGCTATTAATTAATGTATTCATTTGTTGTTTTAGTTTCCTCGCTAGACCACCATCAAGCTTAAAAAAACACCCCCTAAACCCCCCGCTCGCCAGGGGAAAAAAACGACACCTAAATGGCATGATTTTGTTTTAATTATTGACAGAAATGGGGCGAAAGGTCTTAAAATCGCCCAACTAATGGAACGAACGTTTTAAAATCTCAAACCTAATGGGGCTAAACATGAGGGAGAAAAGGTAACTATTTCCCCCTTAAGAAAGCTACCACACCAGCAATACAGAGAATTACGTTAAGGATATTTCACATTACGCCGAGAAATACGCCAGTGTTGTTAGGAAAGGAAATGGGGCGGGAAATTTAGAATGGAGTTATTTTCTGAGGCGGAAGAGAGCTCGTAGCGTGTAAACTGTTTTGCCAAGTAAGTTATTTAGGTCTCTTACAACAAAGACGTTACAGAAATTAATAAATATATAAGTAAATAAATACATACATGACAAAATATAAAGCTCGTAGAATGTAAGGTGTTTTGCCAAGTAAGTTATTGATTGTTTCTACAACACCTACGCATTTTATATATACGGTATATATATATATATAATGAAAACAAAAATACAAACGATAAAATACAAACTAAACAAAGGCGTTCGCATCACAGATAATTGTCCACTTGCAAGCTTCGGGCTATAAGGAAGTTGGAGTCGTAAATATCGATATTCAACAGAAATATGTAATAATGTGCCGTAGCTTTCTGATGGAACGGACGCTCTCACGTCCTTCCTAAACTTAATAAAATCGTCTAATGAGAACCAAACCAGAATTAACTAGAGCCACATCAAGTATCTTCGCATGATCAGGTGCCATTGATAGGTCCACATACCAAATCAGCATCTACTCTATTAAATTGATAGGAGACATATTGGCTGCATAGTACATAGGAAAAGTAGAAAGTAGGTAAGAGGTGCCGTTGTAAAGGCTTAACCCCCAATACCTTCACCTACCGGTAACCTAACCAGCTTCGGCTATATGGGCACGTGACCCAACACCGTTAAGGGGGCCCACCTCGTTGTTTGTTCTCTTTTTCTCTCCCTCTCTCTTTGGCTTGTATCCATTCGGCCCCATTCAGCCTACTGTTTCAAGACGTTTACCCCCATCCAGGTGTCAATATTTTCCTGGCGAGCGGGAGCGAACCAGCATATATATATATATTTTACAAATTTTACAGCAAGCTAAATTTATACATTTTTCGAAAGAAAAATATCTCCGGCGAAGCCGGATTTCTTCATAGCCTACAATGCTGGCTCGTGCTAGTTAACAAGCACCCACATCAACGAGGCCAACAGGACTCCCGAGCACTCCATCATAAGCACACATACTACCACAGATGTAAATGACCCGTGCCATTTGTTGATCCACAAAGGCTAGTGTTTACCTTTAATCTTCAGCTCCCGGTGTTTTGGCTGGGGGCTTTAGTCTGTCCTAGCGGTAGAATATACGCCACATGTTTCAGCTGGACCAACCATCTTACCTGTAACAAATAAATACCAAACATTATAAACCATTAAACACAGAAAACTCAATCAACAACAATAAAACACACAACATTCAATCAACAACAATAAAACACACAACATTTAATCAACAACAATAAAACACACAACATTCAATCAACAACAATAAAACACACAACATTCAATCAACAACAATAAAACACACAACATTCAATCAACAACAATAAAACACACAACATTCAATCAACAACAATAAAACACACAACATTCAATCAACAACAATAAAACACACAACATTCAATCAACATTAAAACACACAAAATTTAAAACAAACTAAACTTAATCAACAACAATAACACACAACACTAGTTAACTTTAAAACACACAAAACTCAATCAACAACATTAAAACACAAAAACCTCAATCAACATTAAAACACAAAACTCAATCAACATTAAACCACACAAAACTCAATCAACAACAATAATACCAAAAGTTTCGACCATGAGAGCGATATTGCCAACTACACCAATTTAACCTAAGATACCCATAACCTGCCGCAACCTAACCGCACCTAACTTGCATGAACTCAAGGGAAATACTTGTGATAAAAAGGAATACCGGTATAAATGTGTTCAATCGCAACAAATAAACAAATAAATAAAAGAAACAATATATATATATAACAATAACACATTATCAGTAGACGTACAGTATATATTCCATATATTCAAACTAACGTAAGTAGCAACAAAATATATAATTATCAATTTGTAACAACTAAGCACCTAAAATACATAGTGTAGCCTACAATATATATAGTGTAGAAATATATGATGAAGAAACAATGTGGAAAAATGGATAGAAAATGGGAAATGTGTGGTGTAAAATATGCAAAAGAGATCATCATGTGTAAAACCCGACCATAGGCATATAGGCTACTGTATTAACATATCACAATACTGGCTTACTGCGGAATTTGCATAAGGATAGGGTCACGGCACGCTCACACACACACACACACACGTATACACACACACACACACACACACACACACACACACACACACACACACACACACAACGACAGACACTCACACAAACACACTATGAACATTATCATATATCTATCCATTGCCAGACGGATTAATCAGAAAAGGGGTGACCACGAATGAACCGCCAAGTACACTGCTTGCAAATTCAGACAGACACGCGCGAAAACATCCACATACATTACCGCGAAAGAAAACAAAAATACAAAAATAAATAGAATCTTTGTTACCGGTAATTAATTTATACATCGAACATGAGGCAAAACAAAAACACCTGCTCCAACCCTCATGTCACTCCATCGCTGACACACAAACACACACACACACACACACAAACCCACCCACCCACCTGGGGTTCAAATTACGTACTAGGTAATTGCGGAAAGGTGATGGTGCAGAGGAAAATTAGAGCGATACGCACACATGTAGACACATACAGTACACATTCACACACAGTACACATCAATACATAAATTACTTACATAGTCACACGAGCACCCATGCAGTCATACACACGCATACTTTCATCCGAAAAAGAAAACAATGGAAATATTCTCACCCTCACCCCCACTTGCCATTCACATGGAAGGAAACAATTACAAGCATTAATAAACCAATAACAAGATAATCAAAGCCATAATCACTCAACCATTAACCTCCACAACAACAACAACAACAACAACAACACAAACACACCTGGGAGCCACACCTGCGCACTCGCTAATTACGTAAAGGTGAACGTACAGAGGAACAATGAAGAGATACACACACATATGTATACATTACGTACATACATTCATACATGCATATACTTGGAATACACATATATACACACATTAATTTGTTTATCCACCCACACGTTTTGATACACAAACGTCACTTGTATACAGACATGCATAAATATACGTACATATATTACATACATACCAGCACACACACACACACACACACACACACACACACACACACACACACACACATTAATTATTAGTGCAACAAATCGACCAGGTACGGACTTTAATACAGATAGATAGATAAAGAGAGAGATAGAGAGAGAGAGAGAGAGAGAGACCCCACTAATTACAGGTAGACCAACAGTAGCAGCAGGTATAGGTCTCAATCCTTCCACTTTAACCTGACCCACACACACGACCTATTGACCTATTTGTCCCACTGTAAATTGACCTACTTCTAAGTGGCGTAAAGTTGCCCTGTTTGTAAGTGTTAAGTGGCCAATCTCGATCTAAGTGACCTATTTCTATGTAAAGTAACCTATTCCCATGTAAAGTGACCTATTTCTATGTAATGTTACCTATTCCCATGTAAAGTGACCTATTCCCATGTAAAGTGACCTATTTCTATGTAAAGTTACCTATTTATATGTAAAGTTACCTATTCCCATGTAAAGTTACCTATTTCTATGTAAAGTTACCTATTTCTATGTAAAGTTACCTATTCCCATGTAAAGTGACCTATTTCTATGTAAAGTTACCTATTCCCATGTAAAGTGACCTATTTCTATGTAAAGTTGCTCTGTTTGTAAGAGTTAAGTGCCCTATCTCGATCTAAGTGACCTATTTTTATGTAAAGTGACCTATCTCTATGTAAATAGTGTGGCCTATTTATATAATTATATGTAAAGTGGCCTCTTTCTATATAAGTATGGTAGCCAATATGCATGTAGCCTAAGTAAAGTGACCAATTTCTACCTTAGTAAATTGACCTATTGCTAAATTAATTGACCTAATTCTATCTAAATATAATTATCTATAGGTATTTAAGTAAAGTGACCTATTGCTATGTAAGTAAAGTGACCTATTGCTATGTAAGTAAAGTGACCTATTGCTATGTAAGTAAAGTGACCTATTGCTATGTAAGTAAAGTGACCTATTGCTATGTAAGTAAAGTGACCTATTGCTATGTAAGTAAAGTGACCTATTGCTATGTAAGTAAAGTGACCTATTGCTATGTAAGTAAAGTGACCTATTGCTATGTAAGTAAAGTGACCTATATTTACCCAAGGAAAGATACCCATTTATTTAAGTAAAGTAACTTATTTCTACATAACCCAAGTAAAGTGATCTATTGCTATCTAATTAAATCCACTGTAAATGCCGAAGTATTGGCCTATTTTCAACCCATTAATTATATACTAACCCATTTCTTCTTAAGAATTCATATATTTCTAAGTAAATTGACCTATGCTACCTAAGTACGGTCGCGCTAATAAGTCATGTCCCGGCTGTCTTTACATTTGGCTCGCTCTGTGCTGTAATAATGTAATAATGGTCAGTGTAGGAGCATGTTTGCATATCTCACTTGAAATGAATACATCAAGTTTAGATGTTGCTGATACCAATTTTATTGATCAAAATATACTTGGTGCCGAGACATCACTTATTAGGCCGATTGTACATTAACTAATTTGCAAGTTATTACTATGACCGTTTACTACTAATTACTACATGATTACATTAATTTGATTCCACCTAAGCAAACTGATCTCTTCCTATACTTTATTAACCCTTACTGCACCAGTGACGTCTGTTATATTCTAGTCTAGCTATATTTAGACAATTGTATGCAGCTTAGGAAGCATCTGTGGTAGTCAAAAGGGTTGATTGAGATAGCTCGAAGCCTTACAATGGCTAGAGATCCTTCCTAAACTAATTAAAATCGTTTAATATTAGCCAGAATAACACAAAACGGATATCAACGGTACAGAAGGGGTTAAGCGGCCCAAAGAAAACGGACACCAAATGAAACGGCCACCAAAGAAAACGGACAACGAATAATTGCTATCAAGCTAAATGTTTACCTATCTATTTCTAAATAAAAGCGTCCTATTGAAATAGTATAAATATTAACGTATTTACTGTCACCACACTTTTGCCTCTGAACACCTAAGAGGCTCACCACCACTACCACCACTAACACCATCCCCACCTCAACTACCAGCACCACCACTACATTCACCATCAACATATACACCGCCACCACTACTAACACCACTACCACCACCACCACCAACAAAACCATTCCAAACACCACCACCATCTCCTCCAATAACACCATCATCACCACCACCAACAAAACCATTCCAAACACCACCACCATCTCCACCAATAACACCATCATCACCACCACCACCACCAACAAAACCATTCCAAACACCACCACCATCTCCACCAATAACACCATCATCACCACCACCAACGCCACTACCACCACCACCACCAACAAAACCATTCCAAACACCACCACCATCTCCACCAACAACACCATCATCACCACCACCAACACTACTACCACCATCACCAACACCCACACCACCACTACTCTACACTCCTCATAAAACTCTGAGGAAGCCTAAGGTCGGGGTGTTTTAGCTCCCCTTACCTTCACTCACAAGGCTAACATGGGGGAAACTCTCTCTCTCTCTCTCTCTCTCTCTCTCTCTCTCTCTCTCTCTCTCTCTCTCTCTCTCTCTCCATCATTCTTGCTAGGTTCTGGGACTCTAGGTTGTGTTCCCTTAATTTCTCTCTCCTCAATCACCTCACTAGCTAACTAACTAACTAACTAACTAACTAACTAACTAACTAACTAACTAACTAACTAACTCTCTCTCTCTCTCTCTCTACAGTCAATGCCTTCTCTATACATGAAGGCATTGCTACAGTTCTACACGCTTCTTTATGTCGGTCAATGGGCCTCACATTGTCTCTCCCTCTGTCTTATAGTAACGTGATAATAATAATATTGTAATACTGTAGCCAGTTATTAAGTTTAGTAGCGTGACAAGTATCCACGTCAGTGTGTTGTTACCTCTCCTACCTCCTCCCCTCCACCTGTTCAAGTTATTCTAGCTATAATTAGACGATATTGTGCAGCTTAGGAAGGATCTGTGGTAGTTATAAGGGTTGGTTGAAAAAGTGTGAAGCCTTATTATTGCTAGAGGTCCTTCCTAAGCTGAATCAAATCGTCTTATAGATGCCAGAATACGATGAAAAAGACGTCACTAGTACTGTACGGGTTAAGGAGAGACTTCCACTTGAGGGATTTTTTACTGAACTCCTTTCTCATTCAGGTTTAGCCCTATTGATTTTGAGATTTCAAGACGTTCGCCCCATTAGTTTGGCGATTTTAGGAACTTTCGCCCCATTTCTGTCAATTGTAAGATCTTTCGTGTCATTTAGGGAAAAAAAAATCCTGGCGAGCGATAGCGAGCCTGTAATTTAAGAGGAACCGGCCTTTGGCCGGGAAATTTTTCTACCGAAAAATGTACATATTTATCTTGAAAGAGGGTCTAGAGGGTCTAGAGGGTGTAATTTTAAGCTTGATGGAGGTCTAGGGAACAAACTAGAAACCTCCCCTTAAGGAAATATACAAACAATTGGAGGTATTTCATCATCTCAAATAGCGATATATGCTTTTGTAATATATATACGTTAGCTCTGTCTTGTTAAATATACGTTACCTCTGTCTTGTTAAATATACGTTACCTCTGTCTTGTTAAATATACGTTACCTCTGTCTTGTTAAATATACGTTACCTCTGTCTTGTTAAATATACGTTACCTCTGTCTTGTTAAATATACGTTACCTCTGTCTTGTTAAATATACGTTACCTCTGTCTTGTTAAATATACGTTACCTCTGTCTTGTTAAATATACGTTACCTCTGTCTTGTTAAATATACGTTACCTCTGTCTTGTTAAATATACGTTTGCCACACAGAGCCGAAATCAGATCTACCAATCACAATCCCTGTAAGACAACCCTCCTTACTACACCAAGTATTGCCAGATAAAATTGCAAGACCCAGAGCGAGGGTGGGCCAGCTGGGTATTTGACTGACTGTACATGTGTGTGCGAATGCGTGCGTGTGTATTTACGATTTTGCGAGTGTCATTGAGAGAGAGAGAGAGAGAGAGAGAGAGAGAGAGAGAGAGAGAGAGAGAGAGAGAGAGTGTGTATATGTGTGTGCTAATTACCTGTAGTAGAATCATACACATAACCTCACATATTTACATAGCTAATCAACTCAAATAAATATATATTATACCGTACTCTTATGAATTACACATACATTTCTCCAACCATCTCTCTCTGAAGTCAAAATAATGTGAAAGGACTAACGAGAGAGATCATTAGCCTAGCCACCAGTATATTTTCTCAAGGCTTCAGATATTTCGCGGTGGTAGAAATGATAATACCTTTCTTTGATAATATATTATGTTATAGTTCATAGTATATATATATATATATATATATATATATATATATATATATATATATAAGAATTCGGGTGTTTTAAGGGGGGTGACCTTTTTTTTATCGTTCTCTCCTTTTCTCTCTTTCTCTGGCTTGTATCCATTCGGCCCCATTCAGCCAACTGTTTTAAGACTTGTATCCCCATCCAGGTGTCGATTTCTTCCTGGCAAGCGATAGCGAGCCAGCATTGTATGGAGAAATCCGGCTTGGCCGGAGACATTTTTCTATCGAAAAATGTACAAATTTAGCTTGCTCTCAAAACAAAAATATTTACACCTGGATGGGGGTAAACGTATTACAACAGTAGGCTAAATGGGGCCGAATGGAGAGAGGGAGAGAAAGAGAAAAAACGAGGTGGGCTCCCTTAACAAAATAGTTCGCCTGTGTCTCATAATAGCGACTTCAAAAATTGTCCACAAACTTTTCTGCGCGACTGTACTGTGGGGGCGCTTAGGTGTATAATATTGGCCTGAGAAGGAAGTCTAATGCGATTATTTCTCTCTCTCTCTCTTATTTTTATTATCTATCTTTATCTATCCATCTCCCTATAGACCAATCAATCTATCTATCTATTTTTTAATCATATCTTTATCTATTTGTCTACCTAGTACCACCCTATCATTCAATCTATATATCTATATATCTATCTATCTATCAATCAACCAATTCTCTCTCTCTCTCTCTCTCTCTCTTATATTTATTATCTATCTTTATCTATCCATCTCCCTATAGACCAATCAATCTATCTATCTATTTTTTAATCATATCTTTATCTATTTGTCTACCTAGTACCACCCTATCATTCAATCTATATATCTATCTATCTATTTATCTATCAATCAACCAATTCTCTCTCTCTCTCTCCCTCTCTCTCTCTCTTATGGCTTTTGCTTGTCCTGGCGGCATTTTCAGGATATTGACAAGATCGGACATGGCAAATCCACCTGCCAGTTTCAGCCAAATAAAGTTACTATTATTTATTTATTGTTTTGTATTGGTTATTATTTATTAGTACTATTTACCGGTACTACTTTTATTATCTAACAAATTTATCTATATTATAATTTTCAATATATTTATATTATTATTTTTAATATATTTAATTCTATTGTATTCATTATTCATTATTATTCATTATCAAGTTATTATTTGTTTTTCCCATCATCGTATTTCGTATTATATATATATATATATATATATATATATATATATATATATATATATATATATATATACCGGTATATACTGTATATTAGGGTGGCCCAAAAACAAAAAGTTTAAATTGTCATTCTCCACAAGGCTGATCCTGTTCCATATCACAACGGGAGTTTGGATGCAGAAAATCATAACTATTTAACTGTATTTAGAGGTACCAACAATATGTAAAATTTTCGATTTTGAAATAAAATATAAATATTTTGTACTTAATTTATTCTTGGTTGTTGCCATTATACAGTATATACCAATAACTATAAACAATGAAGAATTGTGTGTTAATTGTAATAAATATAACATAATAAGGCAGAAACAAATCTTTGAATTATAATGCGTAAGTTGTTGGGACCTCTAAACATGCTCCTATCTCTCCAATGTTTTGCATGTAGGGTCTTGTAGTCATATGTAACCAAACCAGCCTTGTGGAGCGGCATATTAGTAGAAAACAATTATTGCCCTATGTTTTTGGGCCACCCTAATGTATATATATGTATATATACAGTATATTTACTTATATTATACAGTATATATACTTATATTTTCTTATGTTCTTAAGAACGATAGGGAGCTTTAAGATAAAATTAGATAGGCATATGGACGAGATGGGTTGGGTGTGAGGGGGATTTACCAGGTGTGGGCCAATCGGCGCTCAGCAGACCCCGTAATCTTGTGTTAATCTCTGACCGTTTTGGTGGGGTCAGCACTCAAGGTATTAGTGAGTTGGGTCTATAATTGGGCCTTGTAATTGGGGTTGGGTGTGACAGGGATCTGCCTTGTATGGGCCGATCGGCTTTTTGCAGACTCCCATTTACTTATGTTCTTATGTTCTTATATGACATTTAAGGGAGGATGGTTCATTTTTTGGTAATTTTTTTATGTACAGAGATAGCTAAAGGCAGGCAGACAAACAGATAAGACAGAAAGATAGATAAATATATATGTAGGATCATAGACAAAAATATGAATTGGGCTAGTGAATCAATATGTGTGTGTGTGTGTGTGTGTGTGTGTGTGTGTGTGTGTGTGTGTGTGTGTGTGTGTGTGTGTGTGTCTTATTTCGTGAGTGTGAGTTTGTGTACGTAAAATGCAACCGTATCTGGGAATCAAACATATACAGACAAAGCGAAGTTATCCCACAAAAACGGAATACGCGAGAGGGATGGAAAACGAAACGCAAACAAAAAATGGAAAAAAGCCCGCGAGACAAAAATAGAATATAAAACAATGTAATGCAGTGGAGATAAAAGAGAGTGTATGGGAGATGTGTGAAGGAAAAACAAATGATGGTTAGAGTGTTTTATGTTTGGTTTTTGTTTGGCTTTTTCTAACTATGCTATGCAGTTTGATGTGAAGAAAAAGAGACTAAAAATAAAAATACTGGTCCCTTCACATTGTTTCCTTTCTATTTTGACACAGGCTTATTTATCTACACATTTATCCATTTTATTTATTTATTTATTTATTTATTTATCACTTGGTGATTGTGATATTACTGTTTATTTATCTCTTTATACATATGGGCCATGGGATTTTGATAGTGTTCGACCACACACAAGTTATCTATTATTAATATCATTATTATGTAAAACAAAAATACCGGTATATATATATATATATAAATTTGTATGAAGGACACAAAAGGCATGTTTCCTGTAACGAGTGTTTCCCCCGAAGCCAAAAGAGTGACAGAGAGGCAAAATTCAAGGGACCCTGTGGTTAAAATGCCTCCTCACACTTGCTCAATAATCAATCTACATAACTTGTTCAATCTATCTAATAGCTACTTCAATATTATAACTTCACGCTCAATAACAACATCAATACCGGTATCTACTTCCATAACCTCTACATTTAACCCTTCAATAACGGCAATAACCTATTAAACAACCGATTCAATTACATCTTGAATAACTACCTCCATAACTTTTACAATAATCCCTTCAATAACGGCAATAACCTATTAAACAACCTATTCAATTACATCTTGAATAACTACCTCCATAACTTTTACAATAATCCCTTCAATAAACCCAATAACCTACTAAACAACCTATTGAATAACCTCTTCAATAACCATAACTTATATAATCAACCCTACAATAACTTATATAATCAACCCTACAATAACTTATATAATCAACCCTACAATAACTTATATAATCAACCCTACAATAACTTATATAATCAACCCTACAATAACTTATATAATCAACCCTACAATAACTTATATAATCAACCCTACAATAACTTATATAATCAACCCTACAATAATTTATATAATCAACCCTACAATAACTTATATAATCAACCCTACAATAACTTATATAATCAACCCTACAATAACTTATATAATCAACCCTACAATAACTTATAATATCAACCCTACAATAACTTATATAATCAACCCTACAATAACTTATATAATCAACCCTACAATAACTTATATAATCAACCCTACAATAACTTATATAATCAACCCTACAATAACTTATATAATCAACCCTACAATAACTTATATAATCAACCCTACAATAACTTATATAATCAACCCTACAATAACTTATATAATCAACCCTACAATAACTTATAATATCAACCCTACAATAACTTATATAATCAACCCTACAATAACTTATATAATCAACCCTACAATAACTTATAATCAACCCTACAATAACTTATATAATCAACCCTACAATAACTTATATAATCAACCCTACAATAACTTATATAATCAACCCTACAATAACTTATAATATCAACCCTACAATAACTTGTATAATCAACCCTACAATAACTTATATAATCAACCCTACAATAACTTATATAATCAACCCTACAATAACTTATATAATCAACCCTACAATAACTTTAAAAAAAAAACTTTTCAACGACCATTTCCTGTCAAGTACTCTACACCTTACATTATTCGAGCATGACCTTTGACCTAACAGCATTATGACCTTCCACGCTGACCTTTTCCCTGCCAACTGATCTCTATGGCATGACCTTTTCTTATATCACTTTGACCTGACCTATCTTGTGGCATGACATTCTCTTATACCAATTTGACCTGACCTAATCCTGACCTCCCCTTTGACCTACAGCGAGTGCTACATGACCTCTGACCCCTCCCCTTCAGGTACACGGTGAGAGAGGTGACCTAGTTTACTATATGCTCTCTCTCTCGCTCTTTTTTTTTCTTCTCTCTCTCTCTCTATCTGTCTCTCTCGTGCTATCCTTTTCTTTCACTTTCCTGTATTTGGGGTTCTGCTATCTCAACTAATACAATACGTCCTCGTTTGGATCGTAAGGTCTGTGTGGTCGGTGCATGTAAGTAAATATATGTAAACCTCTCTCTCTCTCTCTCTTCGCACACACTAAACCAATATAATGAACTGTTCCCAAAACCAATTACTATTTTCCCTATCGCCTTTAATCTCTCTCTTTCTCTCTCCTCCTCCCCCTCCTCTTCTTCTTCCTCCTCCTCCTCCTCTTCGTCCTCCTCCTTCACCACCATCCAGCCTTCCAAAAAATAATGAAAAAATCCCTCCCCAACCACTTTTTTTTTCCCAGCCAAAGGGGGTCGCCATTTCTTTCCAGGGCAGGTATTCAATTTGTTTTGCGTTCCGGTGGCCGCGCAGTGCTTCCTGGAATTGTAATGGACTGGGCTGTCGTATTTTTTCCGACCGGATGGGGGGAAATATTGCTGTACCGGTAGTGTAAAACAAATGAATAAATATATCCAAGTATGTTGAGGACTTCGTATTCGTGTCCGTGCGTGCGTGAGTGTGTGGGAGAGTAAAAGCCGCTGTCACACGAGCGCTTTTTCCGTTAATTTTCCATGAGCAAGTATTTTCTCGTATTATTTCGGGACATGTTCGCGCTGGTATCGGCAACTAGACTGAAGGTAGATTATGTTAGGCAGCTGAATTATGAATAAGTGTAATTTTTGAAGCTTGCAGACCATAATTGCTCGTAAAAATTGCTCGAAAAAGGGCTCGTGTGACTCCGGCTTACGAGGGAGAGGGAGAGAGAGAGAGAGAGAGAGTGAGATTGAGAGTGAGTGAGTGAAAGAGAGCGAGAGCGAGAGAGAGAGAGAGAGAGAGAGAGAGAGAGAGAGAGAGAGAGAAGGGGGGGAGGGTGGGGTAGGATACGAGGGGTCAAGGAGGTCATGTAAGGATACACCAAGACCAATAATATACTATTGGTCTTGACACTATACCTGGGAGGTCAAAGGTCGAGCGCTTTTTTCCCGCAATTTTCGGTGAGTTAGTTTTGTTCTGGCAATATTTCGGGTTCTTTTTCATTGGTATCTGAAACTAATCTGAGGGTAGATTACAATAAGTGGCTGAATTCTGATTAAACTTAAATGATAAAACTCTATCAATCTATCTATCTGAGGGTAGATTACACTAAGTGGCTGAATTCTGATTAAACTTAAATGATAAAACTCTCTATCAATCTATCTATCTGAGGGTAGATTACAATAAGTGGCTGAATTCTGATTAAACTTAAATGATAAAACTCTCTATCAATCTATCTATCTGAGGGTAGAATACAATAAGTGGCTGAATTCTGATTAAACTTAAATGATAAAACTCTCTATCAATCTATCTATCTATTTACTCAGGCCCATTCCCCATTTGTTTTTGTTTTTTTCTGAGGGTGGCCGATTCGAGACAGAGCCCGAACATGGACAACACAACAGAAAAACATTGAACACACAAAAACAAAGCGCAAATAAAAAAAAAAGAGCCTATTATAATATCTACCAGACCATAATTGCCCTAAAAAATTGCTCGAAAATGTGCCCGTGTGACACCGACTTTAGTGTGTCCGCTATGGCCCAAATCTAGCCATTAAAGGCGGTGTCACACGAGCGATTTTCCCGTCAATATTTACGGGCAATTGTAGTCTGGCAGCTTCAAAAGATGAGTTCCACTAGCTAACATTACCTACCTTCGATCTAGTTTCCGATTCCAGTGCGAAAGAGCCTCAAAATAGTACGAGAAAAAACTTGCTCGTCGAAAGTTGCCGGAAAATGTGCTCGTGTGACACTGGCTTTATCAAATGAATCCGTCAACAAATATCGGACCTGGGCTGCTTTGAACGAGCCTATTACTTCCGTTGCAGTCCTTCCTTACCGAGTCCGAATCCTGCAACAAGCAGCTAAATAAGGATTAACAGGCTGTTGTAACTTGCTTTCTTTGTCATTCCCTGTAGAATAAATAATATATCTTTCACATATGACGTTTTACTTTTAAGACGTTCACTCCATTTGGTTATTTTAGGACTTTTCGCCCCATGACTGTCAATATTAAGAACTTTCGCGCAATTTTGTTGCCGATATTTTCCTTGCGAGCGATAGCAATCCTGTAGGTTAGGAGGAAGCAGCCTTGGGCCAGAACAGTTTTCTGTTGAACAATGTACAAATATAATTTGAAAGGGAGTCTTAAGGGTATTTCTAAGCTTTATGGAGGTATAGGGAGGAAACAAAATACCGCAATATACTGTATATATACAGTATATATACAGTATATATATACTGTATATATACAGTATATATATATATATATATATATATATATGTATGTATATATATATATATATATACATAATCAACAAAAAACCTTAACATTTACCATTTTCAGTTTTCTCTTTACAACTTCAATCATTATATTTCCACCTCCTCCTCCATTCACACCCCTCTTATGCACACGCTCTCGCTCTCTCTCTCTCTCTTTCCCCCTCTTATGCACGCCCTTTCACGCCCACTGTGTTTCTGTTCCTCCCATCATCTATTTTTGGCGTGCCTAATCTTTCCTTTCACTCCCTTGTTCGCGGGGATCGTTTCGCGTCCCACTCACGTATGCCTCTTTTACAAATCCGCTTGGCCTGTGAAAAAAAACGTTGCGGAGAGTTAAAAACGTTCCTCTCTCTCTCTCTCTCTCTGGTTCTTGCGCTCTTGCTTTCGTGCTCTTTCTCTCTTATCGCGTGCACTCTTGCTTTCGTTCTCTCTCTCTCTCTCTCTCTCTCTGGTTCTTGCGCTCTTGCTTTCGTGTTCTATCTCTCTTATCGCGTGCACTCTTGCTTTCGTTCTCTCTCTCTCTCTCTCTCTCTCTCTCTCTCTCTCTCTCTCAATTGAAGAGGCGTTACAGACGCATGAATTGGATGCTGAAATAGAAATGAAAGAGTATTCAAATGTATGGATTATATATTGCCAAATTCTGTGTGATTTGATTGGGTAGCATCGGTACCATTTATGAACTCACTCATGCACACACACACACACACACATACACACTCACTCACTCACACTCTCACTCACTCACTCACTCACTCACTCTCAATCTCTCTCTCGCTCCTATAAAGCCATTTGTCACGCCTATATCCCACGTTCCACATGTCTCTCACGCTTAACTCATTTTTCAATTTCCACCTCTCCTTAGCATGTTTTCCGATACCGGCGCCTGATATTGGGAAAAAAAAAAAAAAAAAAAAAAAAAAAAAACACACACACACACACACACTTTTTGTGGGGGTGGGTTGCTGGTTGTTTCGTCCATACGTATCTTCGCCAGCGTTCGAGTCGTTTCACTTTCCACTTTGAGACGATTTGGTTTAGGTTATGGATGTTTAGGCTATGCTCGTTTTGCCTTTTGTCTCCTTCCTACACATTACAAAATATGATATCAATAAAATAATATAAATAAGTTAGATTAGGTAGGTACTGTATAAGGTTGCATATGTTGAGTTCATTAACACTATAAATTAGGTTAAGTTAGGTCAGTTTAGGTTAGGTAAATATTTGGTATCATTATGTTGAATATTAAATTAGGTACTCAGTTATTCGACAGGATAGATAAGTTAGGCTTGGCTAGGTTAATGTTTGGTAAGGAATAATTACATTGCTCTATGATAATCCTGTCGACACATTTGTATTAAGTTGACATTAAATTAAGCAGGTATATGTTCTTGTTTATATAATTATGTATTAAGGGGAGATCTCCACTCGAGGGATTTTTTTCTTGACCCCTTTCTCCCTGATGTCTAGCCCCATTGCTTTTGAGATTTCAAGACGTTTGCCCCATTAGTTTTGCGATTTTAAGAACTTTCACCCCATATTAAGACCTTTCGTGCCATTCAGGTGTCGATTTTATACTGGCGAGCGATAGCGAGCCTGTAATTTAAGAAGAACCGGCCTTCGGCCGGGACATTTTTCTACCGAAAAATGTACAAATTTATCTTGAAAGGGACTCAAGGGGGTGTAATTTTAAGCTTGATGGAAGTTTAGGAAACAAACTAAATACCTTCCCTTAACATTACCTAGCATATCCATATACTTAATAATTTACGTGTTATTAATTTCAAGAGACATAAGTTACAGGGCGTCAAACCGGAGCAATTTTGTTGAGAGACTTGAATGATTACGTAAATGAATACAAAGAAAATTATCACTAAATAGCATTGTTTTGTCCATTCTACCACTTCCAAAGACATCATGTTAACTATAAACCATAATTTTCTCTTTATATATAAAATACTATAGACTACAAATCAAGAACTCTGCTTATGTTTATCACCCTGCATAAAGCCGGAGTCACACGAACCGTTTTTCGGGCAATTTTTACGGGCAATTATGGTCTGGCAGCTTCAAATATTACACTTTATCAGAATTTAGCTGCCTAACATACTCTACCTTCAGTCTAGTTACCGATACCAGTGCGAAAATGTCTCGATGTAATACGAGAAAAAACTTGCTCGAGGAAAATTGACGGAAAAATCGCTCCTGTGACAACGGCTTAAGTAATTGTGAGACGCGATATTATTGATTTGTATTTCAATCTATCTTATATTAGTTTTATCTGTAGTATTTATTTTGGTCTTGCAATGTTCTTCTTATTTCATTTGAAGATAATATTGTACTTGTTCCCATGCACAGTACATAATTTGGTTTGCTTTGTCTGTTAAGGGGAGATCTCCACTTGAGGGATTTTTTTCTTGACCCCTTTCTCCCTCATGTTTAGCACCATTGCTTTTGATACTATAAAACGTTTGCCCCATTAGTTTAGCAATTTTAAGAACTTTCACCCCATATTTAGACCTTTCATGCCATTCAGGTGTCGATTTTATCCTGGCGAGCGATAGCGAGCCTGCAATTTAAGAGGAACGGGGAACGGCCGGGACATTTTTCTACCGAAAAATTTACAAATTTATCTTGAAAGGGACTCAAGGGGGTGTAATTCTAAGCTTGATGGAGGTCTAGGGAACAAACTAAATACCTCCCCTTAATATTGACCATTTTCATTAGCTACCAAATATTGTTAAGGGGGGATGGGCGTATTTATTTGTTCATTTATGTATCATTTTACTATTTATTTAGTTTCCTCCGTAAACCTCCACCAAGCTTATGAAAACACCCGCCCAAATATCCTCCTTCAAGATAAATTTGTACATTTGTCGATAGAAAATTTTTCCGGCCGAGGGCCGGCTCTTCTTAAATTGTAGGCTCGCTATCGCTCGCTAGGAAAACATCGACGCCTAATGACACAAAATGCCTAAATATTGGCAAAAAATGGGACGAAAGGTCTTAAAATCGCCAAACTAATGGGCCGAACGTCTTAAAATCTGAAAACTAATGAGGCTAGACATGAGGGAGAAAGTGGACCAGAACAACGGCCCATCTCTCCTTAATACTTACTAATTATTTACGTTCTTATTAGCCATTTATATTACGTTCTTATTAGCCATTTATATTACGTTCTTATTAGCCATTTATATTACGTTCTTATTAGCCATTTATATTACGTTCTTATTAGCCATTTATATTACGTTCTTATTAGCCATTTATATTACGTTCTTATTAGCCATTTATATTACGTCTTATAGCCATTTATATTACGTCTTATTAGCCATTTATATTACGTTCTTATTAGCCATTTATATTACGTTCTTATTAGCCATTTATATTACGTTCTTATTAGCCATTTATATTCCTACGAACATTAGACTTGGACCTTTTTCACCTCTCTTTAGCTTTAACCCCCAACTTCGTTAAGGATAAACTCACTCACTCTCTCACTTTCACTCTCACTCTCACTCTAGGGTTAGGGTTAGTGTTAGGGTTATCCTAACCCTTTACAATTCCTTAGTCCGCCCTCTTCTGGAATACTGCGTTCAATCCTGGTGCCCTTATTACCAAAAAGATATAAACAAGCTAGAACGAGTTCAACGTAGAGTTACCAAAATGATACCTAGCCTAAAGAACAAACCATACGAAGAGCGTCTTAGAGAATTAAATCTATTTCCTTTAACCCAGCGCAGATTAAGAGGCGACTTAATTCAAGTGTTCAAAATCATCAAAGGCATCGACAATATGAACTGTAGTAAGTACTTCACTATCGACCAATCTAATTACACGCGGGGAAACGGTTGCAAAATTATTGGTAAATCTTTTAACTCGCACGAATCTAAGAATTTCTTCTTCAATCGAGTTGTCAACTTGTGGAATGGGCTTCCCCGAGACGTTATAGACTGCAGCACCGTTGATCCATTTAAATTCCGCCTAGACAAATATCTCCCATCAAACCCGCGACTGACTGCGTTTGTAAATGAATAACTTTATCCTCCCCTCAGTTACTAACCCATATGTCCCCTACTAACTTCCTAGTCCTGCCACGTTAGTGGCAGGGCAGTAGTTCCCTTTCCAATGTTCCCTTACCCACTCTAAACCACTGTTTGGACACTTGATCCTCAGTGTTTTGGAGGACAAGCAGCCTAGAAGGTCACTAGATCTGTTGTTGCTTGATTTCCTTTCTACTCCTTTGTACTCTCTCTCTCTCTCTCTCTCTCTCTCTCTCTCTCTCAGCACCACATCTTTACCTTCCTCTTCATGTGGCTGCCTTGTTAACTGTTTGTTTGTCTGCCTGTCTGTCCATGTCTTTTGTAAACATCCCACACACACACACACACACACACACACACACACACACACAAACCACCTTCCCCTCTCCTCCACATTCACCCCCCCCCCCCCACACACACAAACACTCACACATAAACCCCCTCCTCTACCCCACATTCACCCTTCCCCCCCCCCCCCCCTACACACACATACCCACAAACTACTCTCCCATCTCCACCACATTCACCCCTTCTCCCCCCCCACACAACCCCCCCCCCCCCCCCTACACACACACAAACCACTCTCCCATCTCCACCACATTCACCCCCCCCCTCCCCTCTCCTCCAGGAGAGGTTTGTGTGTTTCCTCTTAGAGGAAAATAACATACTTAAAGATACTCAACACGGCTTTCGTAAAAAACGTTCCTGTTTAACAAACCTCTTAGACTTCTTCCACGATATCCTCAACCTCTACGATGAGAGTAAAGCTGTAGATATTATATACCTTGATTTTCAAAAGGCCTTTGACAAAGTTCCCCACAAACGTTTACTGCTAAAACTAAAAGCGCATGGAATACAAGACGGTGTGTTTGAAATGGATAGAAAATTGGCTCAGCAACAGAAAGCAAAGGGTAGTCATAAACGGTAAGGCATCTAAATGGACCAATGTAAGTAGCGGGGTACCCCAGGGATCGGTACTAGGACCAATTCTCTTTCTAATTTACATCAACGACATAGATGAGGGTCTCACCTGCACAATCTCAAAATTTGCTGACGATACAAAAATTGCAAATAGCGTACTCTCAAAAGAACAAGTTGACGATATGCAACACAATCTAGATAAATTGTCATGTTGGGCCCAAATTTGGCAAATGAGTTTCAATGCGGATAAATGTAAAGTACTACATGTCGGATACCTAAATGAGAAAGCAAACTATTCGATGAATGGCACTCAGCTTAAGAATGTAAACAGAGAAACTGATCTGGGAGTAACAATATCGAGTAACCTAAAACCGAGTCAACAATGTTCAGAAGTTGTTAAGAAGGCAAACAAAATAATTGGCTTTATAGGCAGGTCATTTGAGCATAAATCCAAAGAAGTTATCCTAACCCTTTACAATTCCTTAGTCCGCCCTCTTCTGGAATACTGCGTTCAATCCTGGTGCCCTTATTACCAAAAAGATATAAACAAGCTAGAACGAGTTCAACGTAGAGTTACCAAAATGATACCTAGCCTAAAGAACAAACCATACGAAGAGCGTCTTAGAGAATTAAATCTATTTCCTTTAACCCAGCGCAGATTAAGAGGCGACTTAATTCAAGTGTTCAAAATAATCAAAGGCATCGACAATATGAACTGTAGTAAGTACTTCACTATCGACCAATCTAATTACACGCGGGGAAACGGTTGCAAAATTATTGGTAAATCTTTTAACTCGCACGAATCTAAGAATTTTCTTCTTCAATCGAGTTGTCAACTTGTGGAATGGGCTTCCCCGAGACGTTATAGACTGCAGCACCGTTGATTCATTTAAATTCCGCCTAGACAATATCTCGCATCAAACCCGCGACTGACTGCGTTTGTAAATGAATAACTTTATCCTCCCCTCAGTTACTAACCCATATGTCCCCTACTAACTTCCTAGTCCTGCCACGTTAGTGGCAGGGCAGTAGTTCCCTTTCCAATGTTCCCTTACCCACTCTAAACCACTGTTTGGACACTTGATCCTCAGTGTTTTGGAGGACAAGCAACCTAGAAGGGTCACTAGACCTGTTGTTGTTTGATTTCCTTTGTACTCCTTTGTACTCCACATTCACCCCCCCCCCCCCCCCCACACACACAAACACTCACACATAAACCCCCTCCCCTACCCCACATTCACCCTGCTTCCCCCCCCCCCCCCCCCTACACACACATACCCACAAACTACTCTCCTATCTCCACCACATTCACCCCTCCCCCCACACACAACCCCCCCCCCCCCACCCCTACACACACACAAACCACTCTCCCATCTCCACCACATTCACCCCTACCCACACACACACAACCCCCCCCCCCTACACACACACACAAACCACTCTCCCATCTCCACCACATTCACCCCCCCCCCTCCCCTCTCCTCCACATTCACCCTGGCCCCGTATTCTTCTCCTCACCACCAGGATAAACACCCCCCGCCTTTCATAACCTCCCACCTTCTTCAGCGTCGCCTGCGTGTGTATAATGGGGAGCGTTCAGGGGAACCACACAACATACACCCTCGTTAGTGAGAGTCAACATACGCCGCCTCTCGACCTATTTTTAACTCCGTCGGGTAAGCGAGCGCAGGGTATATGAACTTTCCACTTACTCGTTTTCTTCGAATTCTTCTTCTTGTTGGAAAGAACTGGGTGATTATAAAAAAGTCTCTGGGAGAGAGTTACATAAGGGTCATAAGGGGCAGGAGAGAGGGTTCTTGGTGGTTCGGATTTGATTGTTCAGATCAATTCATCCGCTAGGTCCAGTCGACCGCTAGGTCCATATTGGTCGCTCTTCCTAATTATTTAGTCCGCCAATGAAGTTGGAGGAGGTTATGTGTTTGCCTCCGTTTGCCAGTTTGTCTGTTAACAAGATATCCCAAAAAGTCGTGAACTGATTTTCACGAAAGTTGGTGGAAATATAGGATATGCATTAAGGAAGAAGTTATTATATTTAGGAGGCGATCGGTAAAGCGCATACCTCCGCCAGCGTAGGCGGAGGTATACGCATTCCCGAGTGCCCCAATAGGTGTATCATGTTGGGAATCACTCCTTGCGAAAGTATGAGGGACTATTTGCCTCACTCTCACTCTCACTCTCACTCTCAGTCAGTCAGTAAGTCAAGTCACAACTCTAACTCTCTCTCTCTCTTTTTTTTCTCTCTCTCTCTCTCTCTCTCTCTCTCTCTCTCTCTCTCTCTCTCTCTCTCATCCCGGCCCCACTCCCATATAATATAACGCCTCCCTAAAACTCTCCTTACCCTAAGCTCCAACTTTTACCCCCCCCCCCCCCCAGTGGACCGGTATCAAGATCTAATGACCCACGGACACGCCTTTCCCCAGAGACCCTAATATATGATGATGCTGGGACCCGCAGAATGTTGCTCTTGGGCCGAATGATGTGCGGGGATTGTACTACTGGACGGAGAATGACTTAACATGCACGACCACGATTTCTCAATTTTACTTTTGCCTCGGTAGTAAACATAAATATTGTCAAGTAACTTCAAGCAAATGCAGAACATACGAAAATTAACCCCCATAATATTGTGTTGACCTCTGGCCGTTTTGGTGGGGTCGGTCCTCATGGTGTTAGTGAGCTGGGCCTATAATTAGGACTTCTAATTGGGGTTGGGTGTGAGAGGGATATGCAGGGATATGAGGGATATGCAATCGGCTTTCTGCAGACTCCCATTTTCTTATGTTCTTATGTTCAATCATGGAGTTTTAATTTCGGCAAGTCACGTATTGCTTGGGAGAGAGGTATTCTGACCATGATTCAAATCCACTCACCCCAACTCCAGGTAAAACCCCAGGTAGATTTGGGAGAGTTGGGCACCATAACCACGCGACCAGAGAGTGCCCAACTCTCCCAAATCTATCTGGAGTGAGTGGGTTCGAATCATGGTCAGGATACCTCTCTCCCAACCTGTCCGACATCACCATTCGATAGTCACGTATTCCAAGCTACAATCGGACTGAAATTTCTTGAGCTGGACTAATCTGCAGATCATGAAGTCACTGAAACTTGTCAATCTGTTTGTAAGTAGTAAGCAAATGGTAAATTTGACTATCGTCCTGAATAACTGCTAGCCACATAGTACCGGTAGTGCAACGACATCAAATAACCACTCTCTCCCTTTAACTCTGCCTCAGAACATTATTTCGCCTCCAAAACTTCCCTCGCCTCCCCCCCCCCCCAAAAAAAAAAAAAAAAAAAAAAAAAAAATCACAATTACACTACTTCTTTTCCTCTCCCTCCCCATCTAGGAAATACCAGGACAAATATCTATAGCCCACGTCATCCCCTAATTCCCTTCACCAGTACAACACCAAAGTGATGTCACTATACAAGGAATTTTTGGAAGGATGAAAAGATGTGAAGGTATACTGTATACTCGTATTTTCCTATGAAAATTAGTCTGCGGTATACAAGAGTAAGTGATAAGTAAGGGACTATTTACTTGCCTTATATATAGAAGTCTCCAAAGTGTCAGTATACAGTATATAAATATTGGTGATACTTTAACTCGATAATTATACTCCGTCTTCTTGTGAGATTGATTTGGGCTTTAGTATTACGTGAATATAATGTGTGTATCCATTTGAAGAAACATAAACTACAGGCTAGCCCCCTTAATTAAACATAAACTACAGGCAAGCCCCCTTAATTATCCTAATGTGGAATTATTGATTTAGGCTACTTAGTTGTATAGCAAAACACACATACACTTAGGCAAATCTCACATACACAAACTCCTTCAGGAACAACGCTACCCAGATATTTGAAGCTAGCACAGAAGGATGAACACTGAACGCATAAACGCACATACATACACGCACTCTCGCTCACCCTCCCTCTCCTCACACACACACGCACACGTACACAAACAAACAAAGTAAGACAGACAAGCGCACCCACCTGGACTAAAGCTTGTTACTTACCCTAACCCTGTATACCTCGCCATTCCCACCATCAACAATGTTCAGAAGTTGTTAAGAAGGCAAACAAAATAATTGGCTTTATAGGCAGGTCATTTGAGCATAAATCCAAAGAAGTTATCCTAACCCTTTACAATTCCTTAGTCCGCCCTCTTCTGGAATACTGCGTTCAATCCTGGTGCCCTTATTACCAAAAAGATATAAACAAGCTAGAACGAGTTCAACGTAGAGTTACCAAAATGATACCTAGCCTAAAGAATAAACCATACGAAGAGCGTCTTAGAGAATTAAATCTATTTCCTTTAACCCAGCGCAGATTAAGAGGTGACTTAATTCAAGTGTTCAAAATCATCAAAGGCATCGACAATATGAACTATAGTAAGTACTTCACTATCGACCAATCTAATTACACGCGGGGAAACGGTTGCAAAATTATTGGTAAATCTTTTAACTCGCACGAATCTAAGAATTTCTTCTTCAATCCAGTTGTCAACTTGTGGAATGGGCTTCCCCGAAACGTTATAGACTGCATCACCGTTGATTCATTTAAACTCCGCCTAGACAAATATCTCGCATCAAACCCACGACTGACTGCGTTTGTAAATGAATAACTTTATTTTATCCCCCCCTCCCCTCAGTTACTAACCCATCTGTCCTCTACTAACTTCCAAATCCTGCCACGGACATTAGTTCCAGGGCAGTAATTCCCTTTCCAATGTTCCCTTACCCACTCTAAACCACTGTTTGGACACTTGATCCTCAGTGTTTTGGAGGACAAGCAACCTAGAAGTCACTAGATATGTTGTTGCTTGATTTCCTTTGTACTACTTTGTACCATGAGAGAGAGAGAGTGAGAGTGAGTGTGAGAGAAAGTGAGAGTGAGAAAGATAAAGATAAAGACACACACACACGCAACTGGACTAAACCTTATTACTTACCCTAGCCCTGTATATGCCTCGTCCCTCCCACCATTCTCCATTACCTAAGACTATTATTGATGCGCCACAAACGGATATCTAGATAGGTATATAATAATGGCAAATAGACAAAGTTAGATAGATATATAAATAAATAGATAGATAGATAGATAGATAAGTAGATAGACAGACAGATAGATATAGAGCAAGATAAGATAAACAGACAAAGAAAGAGAACCACACCTGGACAAATAAACCTTATAACTTACCCTAACCCTGTATGCCACGTCCCTCCCACCAGATAGATAGATAAATAGATAGTTAGATATACAGAAAGACAGACAGATAGACCGATAGACAGACATACAGATTGACTAAGATTCAGATAAACAGACAAAGAAAGAGAACCACACCCAGACAAATAACCCTTATTACTTACCCTAACCCTGCACCCCTCGTCCAACCCAACCACCACCACTCTCCATTACCCAGGACTACCACTACCGCTGTTGTTATTGCTGGACCACACGCCTTAATTGCCATTAATGTACAGGTAAGGGACCAAAACACCTGTACAACGGCCAACCTTCCCCTACTCTTTACTTAAGGGAACAGTGGTTATTTTAAGGGGTCTATTATTATCTATATAGGCCTATTCATTTATTGTTTTAGTTTCCTCAATAGACCTCCATCAAGCTTTAAAAAAAAAAAAAAAAAACACCCCCAAGACCCACCTTCAAGATAAATGTGTACATTTTTCGGTTAGAAAAATGTCCCGGCCGAAGGCCGATTTCTCTGAAAATTACAGGCTCGCTATCGCTGCCAGGAAAAAATCGACACCTAAATGGCACGAAAGGTCTTAAAATTTACAACGAAATGGGGCGAAAGGTGTTAAACTGGCCAAACTAATGGGCTGAAGGTCTTAAAATCTCAAAACTGATGGGGCAAAACATGAGGAAGAAGGGGAGGGACCAGCTAAACGGCTCATCTCCCCTTAATGTGCAGGTAAGGAGCTAAAACGCCCGTACAACGGCCCCCCTTCCCCTACTCTTTAATTTAAGGGGGGGGGGGGGTAACTTTTGTCGTCGATTTTTGTTTTTTGTTTTTTTTTATTATTACAGCTGACAAAAGCACATTATGACCTATCGCAGTATTACTCCAGATTACTGTTCCATTCATTGTCAGTGCATTTCATTTCGTAAATACATAATTAATTTTTAAAATTAGTACATTCGCCTATACGTAACATCAATATTATATATATACCGGTATATATACTGTATATATATTTGTTTTCCCTCATATTGTGGAAAGTGTGTGGCCAAGCTCTTCCCCTAACCGATACATCTCTCTCTCTCTCTCTCTCTCTCTCTCTCTCTCTCTCTCTCTCTCCTTACCTATACATCATACTCCATCATGTTCCGTCTTCTTTAGGGGTAACTACGAAATATACGATATATATTTTATATATTTTTTCCCTCATATAGAAGCGCGGTCCTCCCAATTTATTTTATTGTATCTATATAGTTTGTGTTATTTGTGTGTGTGTGTGTGTGTGTGTGTGTGTGTGTGTGTGTGTGTGTGTGTGTTTTTTTTTTTTTTTTTTCCTATATTCGAAATACTCCCTCTCGGGCAAGGCTGAGAGCCTTTACACTCCACCGCTGAACACGGTGAGGCCTTGTTCCATTCTAGGGAGTGAGACATGTGAAGCACCCATTCACGGCTCGAAGCAACTCCATCTCTGAAGCTGTTTCGCCTCTGTGCTTCACGGTCTCATCCCCCACACTCGGACCCTCACTCTCAGAACGCCACCTATTGAGCAATTAACTCACTAGGCATTGCCCCCCTGTAGCATATTTTGAATATGGGAATATTCATACAATGCTATTTAATCAGGGAACAATGAGGGTATTTTTTGTTTTTTTGGCATTTCGGTGTGCTGTGGTAATGCACTAAAACTATACAGCACAAATTCCATCCCAATAATATCTTCCAATTGATATATTGGGATTCGAACCCGGGTCCATTGGCAAGACCACTCCGCCACACCTCCCCTGTGTGTGTGTGTGTGTGTGTGTGTGTGTGTGTGTGTGTGTGTGTGTGTTTCTTCCCCCTCATCTCCCCTCACAATGTATGTACAGTATGTATGTACCGGTATGTATGTTAGTATGTATGTATGGTGTATATATACTGTATGTATCTATTTATCTATCTATGTGTGTGTGTGTGTACGTATGTATGTAGTCTTCCATTTCTGTACCTCGTATACAAGCACGGTCGTCCCAATTAAGCCATATTGCCCCCCTCTACCTCTCCCTCTCTCTCTCTCTCTCTCTCTCTCTCTTCATCTTTGCTATCCTTTCCTTCCACTTTCTCTTAGGGTTGCTATCTCTATTTGGATTAAGTCCTGGCCACCTCGCAGGGATCGTAAGATCTGTGTGGCCAGTGTATATATGTAAATATATGTAAATCTCTCTCTCTCTGTCTCTCCTGGCTGACCAAACAACTGGGTTTCAGCAGCTCCCCCCCCCCCCATCCCCTCCTATTATTCCAGTTATCTGCCCCACTATCCCCCGCCCACTCACTAATGAAGCAAGTGTTAACATCAGGGCAAGGGGTTTGGGGTGGGGGGGGGAAGGGGAAATCTAAAGGGTTCATGGGAGGGTGGGGGGGGGGGAGGGGGAATCTAAAGGGTTGGGGGTGGGAAGGGGGTTTGGAAGGGGGGCGAAGGGAGAATTTAAAGGGTTCATGGGAGGGCAGGGGGGAGGGGAGGGGGAGGGGAATCTAAAGGGTTCATGGGAGGGGAGTGGGGTAAGGGGAAATCTAAAGGGTTGGGGAGTGGGCAGGGGGTCGGGAGTGTTGAAAGGCTTCTAGCTACTGAAGACATTGGTCTAATTTGGTCTTCTTGAAGGATTGGACTACTGAAGGGTATAGGTTTAAATTACCTTCTGAAGAAACGTGAAGAAGAGCAAGGCTACAACATAAATGGATCTTAATTTGTCTTTCGAAAGGATAGACCTCTGAAGGAGAGACTCTAAGCTACAGGTACAGTCATGGCCATGAATAATAAAACACCTAGTGCAAAAACAATTAACCCTTTGAGGATAATGACGCATTTGGACAGGATACTCTGGCTATCAATATATTATTTTATTTAGAGTAGGAAGGGTATATGGAAGTCAGAGGGTTAATTGGGCCAGTTTTTACCTTTTTAACTTTCACAGATCCTTCCTAAGCTGCATAAAATCGTCTAATGAAAGCCAGAATATATGTAAAAATGCGTCATGATCCACAAGGGGTTTAAGTGAACATTACAGTAATTAATTAATAATACGTGTTGGGAGGTAAGTACATCCATCAAATTCAAATACAAACACCCACACCCACACACGCTTAATCACATACACCCACACAAATCTACATATGCACCTCACCCCCCACCCCTCCCTCTGAACACACACACACATAATCAATCATATGCACCCACCCAAATCTACATATGCACCCTCTCCCCCCTAAACACACACACACACACACACACACACACACACACACACACACACACACACACACACACACACACACACAGCCTATGAATGGGGAGGCCTCTGAAGTTTCCTGAATGGGGTGTGGGATGAAAAGGAAGAAACACCTTTCAGTAGCAGATTGAAGAGTGTTGGGTAAGTGTGCGAGAGAGAGAGAGAGAGAGAGAGAGAGAGAGAGAGAGAGAGAGAGAGAGAGAGAGAGAGAGAGAGAGAGAGAGAGAGAGAGAGAGAGAGAGATGTATGGTAAATTGCCACTCATTTTTGTTATTAACTCTATTACGATGATTTTGTATTGACATGTGAACATTATCAAGAGATGACGTAACAATATTATGATGGAATGGCATGGTAGTTTCATATTTTTTCCAATAAGTACAATATCGAGAAATCAGTTGCTAAGAGATCCCATACTTACTCTAAACAAACACAGTAAATAATTAAATAAATAAATAATCTAGTAATCTGGCTAACACTAGAGGATTTTACCAAGCTGAGGAAAGGCCTCGGGTGGTGAAGGGGTTAATGAAGGTGACGTTGCTTGAAGTGGGGTTCAACATGAGGGGAGAGGGGGGATAAGGGGACTGATCCTTAACGAGGGGGAACTATCAAACAACCCGCACCGCAAGTCAAGTGATGGGGGGGGGGAGAGAAGTCGAGAGAGAGAGAGAGAGGGGGGGGGCGTAATTAATGAACAAAACAACAACTAATGGTGCATACGCTCGCTTGCGCTCGCTCTCACTCCCTCTCACTCTGTGTGTGTGTGTGTGTGTTCATACAATCAGTAAGAGAGTTAAGGTGATTGCATTTCCGAGTATTCTATACGCTAGTTGCAATACAATATGAAGGATATACATTATATACTGTATATATATATATATATACTGTATATATATATATATATATATATATATATATATATATACAAATATATATATACATATATATATATAATTACATATATATATATATATATATATATATATATATATATATATATATATATATATATATATACAGTATATATATGTATATTATAAATATTATGTTCTCTCCACTAACCAACTTTACTCCTAAACTCGATTAATGAAATTAACAAACAGATCCGTTATTGGGAATATAAGAAGCAACACTGGAGGCTGTACAACCTTTATTATATATGGTTTATGGAGTCTTAAGGTATATAATGGGCCTGGGACGGTTGCAATAAGGAATGGGGGTGGGGGTGGGGGGAGGTAAGGTGGAGATATTTACATAGATTTACATAGATACACTGGCCACACAGATCTTACGATAACTGCGAGGTGGCCAGAACTTTAATAATAGTAGAGATAGCAACCCTAAGAGAAAGTGGAAGGAAAGGATGGCAAAGCTGAAGGTGAGAGAGAGAGAGAGAGAGAGAGAGAGAGAGAGAGAGAGAGAGAGAGAGAGAGAGAGAGAGAGAGAGAGAGAGGTGAGGGTGAGACAGAGAGAGAGATAAATTACCTAAGGGCGTCTCTTTACATTACTGATCTACCGGAAACGAAAAATAAAGATTAGTTATAAGCTCAGGTAAGGAATAATACTAACTCAAGATAGGGACGATTCTAAGATATACAAATAATAGGTGAACAGTTTCAAGCCGGTATCACACGAGCGCCCTTTCTCTCAATTATTATTAGCAGCACTGGTCTGGCAGCCTATGAATTCAACTAGGCCTATGCGCATTCCGTGTCCTAAATTAATGTCTATTTTTCGATATCTATGCAAAAGAACCCAAAAATGATATCGAAAAATGGTTAGGCATCTGGGCATCGAAAGCTGACGATAAAGTTACGGTAATAATCTCGCGTAGTCCCCCCTATATATTATTTTCTTGCTAAATTTCCCCGGCAATATCGTGTGAGTGAGGGGTAAGGAGGGGGTCTCTTCCTAAGTGGCTGGTCTAAGGGTTATAAAGGGTAGCAGTAAAGGGGGAGGCACACCCTGGCCACTGTAGGGTTAATGGGCCTTAAGATACCGCGCACGTAGACGGTGGAGGGGGAGGGGGAGGGGGAGGGGGGGGGGGGGGGATGGTCGTTGTGTGTGTGTGCGCGTGTGTGTGTTGTAGTAGTATGGTGTGGGTGTTTTAATTGCGTGTTTTATTATGTGCGTGTGTGTTATTAATATTATGTGTGTATGTGTGTGTATGTGTGTGTGTGTGTGTGTGTGTGTGTATGAAGGAGACAACACGTAAAGCTGCCTGTAACAAGTTCCCCCCCCCCCCCCTCCCCCTTCCTGCCTGCCAAGTTGATCGGGAGCCAGATTCGAGGTAAGTCAAAATGTCTGGTCACACGAATGCGATTAGACCTAAGGTAATAACAGTTAAATTATTTGTTTTATTTTATTATATAGTAATCCTTTGCCTGTTCTTATATTATACAGTAATCCTTTGCCTGTTATTATATTATACAGTAATCCTTTGTCTGTTATTATATTATATAGTAATCCTTTGCCTGTTATTATATTATACAGTAATCCTTTGCCTGTTATTATATTATACAGTAATCCTTTGCCTGTTATTATATTATACAGTAATCCTTTGTCTGTTATTATATTATATAGTAATCCTTTGCCTGTTATTATATTATACAGTAATCCTTTGCCTGTTATTATATTATACAGTAATCCTTTGTCTGTTATTATATTATATAGTAATCCTTTGCCTGTTATTATATTATACAGTAATCCTTTGCCTGTTATTATATTATACAGTAATCCTTTGCCTGTTATTATATTATATAGTAATCCTTTGTCTGTTATTATATTATACAGTAATCCTTTGCCTGTTATTATATTATATAGTAATCCTTTGCCTGTTATTATATTATATAGTAATCCTTTGCCTGTTATTATATTATATAGTAATCCTTTGCCTGTTATTATATTATACAGTAATCCTTTGCCTGTTATTATATTATATAGTAATCCTTTGCCTGTTATTATATTATATAGTAATCCTTTGCCTGTTATTATATTATACAGTAATCCTTTGCCTGTTTATATATATAGTAATCCTTTGCCTGTTATTATATTATATAGTAATCCTTTTGCCTGTTATTATATTATACAGTAATCCTTTGCCTGTTATTATATTATATAGTAATCCTTTGCCTGTTATTATATTATATAGTAATCCTTTGCCTGTTATTATATTATATAGTAATCCTTTGCCTGTTATTATATTATACAGTAATCCTTTGCCTGTTATTATATTATATAGTAATCCTTTGCCTGTTATTATATTATATAGTAATCCTTTGCCTGTTATTATATTATACAGTAATCCTTTGCCTGTTATTATATTATATAGTAATCCTTTGCCTGTTATTATATTATACAGTAATCCTTTGTCTGTTATTATATTATATAGTAATCCTTTGCCTGTTATTATATTATACAGTAATCCTTTGCCTGTTATTTTTCATTATCAAATCACATCATGTTTCTATTAATCTATTTGCTCTCTTTCATATTTGTATTCCTTTTCCATTACCCCATTCCCTCCTTCCCTCCTCTCTCTCTCTCTCTCTCTCTCTCTCTCTCTCACTTTCTTCTTTGCCCCCTAGGCCCAGGCAACAAAGGGGAAGGCGTGGTGGAGGTCTGCCGCAGTATGAAGGAGAGAGAGAGAGAGAGAGAGAGAGAGAGAGAGAGAGAGAGAGAGAGAGAGAGAGAGAGGAGAGAGAGAGAGAGAGAGAGAAGAAGAAGAAGAGAGAAATATATTGAGGGCGGATGTGCAGGTATGTGAAAGAGAAATATACGAAAGATCAATGGAAGGAAAGGAATATATATATATATATATATATATATATATATATATATATATATATATATATATATATATATATATATATATATTATATAAAGAGAGAAAGAAAGGGGGGAGGGGATGAGACCGAACGCCACTCACACACACACACACACTCTCTCTCTCTCTCTCTCTCGCTGCTCCACCCGTACCATCACCTAGATTTTCCGTACGACTCAATCACTCTTTACCCGAACAAAAAAACTATTAAACTCTCTCCAACCACCGAACGTGTCATTGCTGTCGGATTCCCCCACTTACAAAAGATCGAGAGAGAATAAACAAGCAATCAAATTAATGTATTTTAATGCCAGAAGTCTACGAAATAAGATTGACGAACTAAGAATTATGTTACTAAATGAAGAAATAGATATAATTGCGATAACAGAAACTTATATAGACACCAACAATATCGATTTCACACACGAATATCAGATCAATTCCTATAAACTATATCACAAGGACAGAGTAGGTAAGAGAGGAGGAGGTGTATTACTGTATATAAAAGAAAATATGCTCACTTGAGGTTCAAATTCCTTCTAATAACTCAGAACTGTTATGTGTGAAAATTAATAACTAGGATATAGACATTAATGTGGTTGTCGTATATCGTCGTCCAACTCATACCTATCAAGAGGATATAGACCTATACAATAATTTAGAAAAAACTCTATCAACAAAAGAAACCCTTATCATAGGCGATTTCAATCTTCCTAATATTCATTGGGGAGATGTAAAAGGGTCTGGCCATGCATCAGAAAAAATGACCGAATTTATTAAAGATAACTTCTTATATCAATTAGTCCAGAAACCCACGAGGGGAGATAATATTTTAGACCTAGTAATAACGACCCACGAAAATTTAATTTCTGACTTAGAAGTTGGGGAATTAATATCTAATTGTGATCATAATATCGTCAGGCTCCAAATTAATATGTCGCACACAAACAGCACTAGTGAAACTTTTATTCCCAACTATAATATGGCAGACTTCAATAGCCTAAGAAATGACCTAAAAGATATTAATCTGCATCTCGAAGGTCTCACCAACATTGACGATACATGGGAAAGATTTAAAGAAATATTCATGAGTGCTCAAAAGAAACATATCCCAATGCGTAAAAGACACAGTAAGAAAATAAACAAACCCCTTTGGTACGATATAAATATCAGTAGAGCAATTAGGGAAAGAAATCGTTTATACAACTTAAAGAGAGAAACAAAGAATAATACCATATGTAAGCAATACCTGGCCGCCAGAAGAAAAGTAAAATCACTAATAAAAACAGCAAAGAGGAATTATGAAATAAACATAGCTAAAGATAGTAAAACTAATCCTAAGCAATTTTACAGATACATTAACAGTAGCAAACAAATCAAAAGCGGGATAGGACCCATACTTAACACTCAAGGTGTTCTAGAAACAGATAGCAAAGACATAGCCTCTACTCTTAACAATTATTTCAGCTCCGTTTTTACCACTGCTGCCAACACGAACACCCCACAAGCTACTAATCAAACAAGCAACATTGTGCTCCCTGACTTCAAAATTAGCCAATCAAGCGTCACTAGACAGATTGAATTACTGAAAATAAATAAATCTCCCGGCCCAGACCTATTCATCCCTAAAATCCTAAAAATGGTCAAAGATGAAGTTGCCGAACCCCTAACCAAAATGTTTAACATGTCACTCCAACATGGACAATTACCCACTGACTGGAAGACAGCGAATATTACACCGATATTTAAAAAGGGAGATAAAAAACAACCAGGGAATTACAGACCCATTAGCTTAACTTCCGTTGTTGTAAAACTATTAGAATCAATTATAAGAGACGAACTTGTACTTTTCATAGAGAATAATAATCTTATTAATAATAGTCTTCATAGGCTTCAGAGCAAAAAAATCATGCCTAACGAACCTTATCGAATTTTATGACAACCTATTTAAGATTAATGATTTTACCAAAAGTCTTGATATAGTGTACTTGGACTTCCAGAAGGCCTTCGACAAGGTCCCTCATAATAAATTACTTCAGAAGGTCGAGAATCTAGGAATACAAGGCAACACACTTAATTGGATAAGGAATTGGTTAAGCGAAAGAAAACAGAGAGTAATTATTAATGGAGTGGAATCAGAATGGACTCCGGTTACTAGTGGAGTCCCACAGGGTTCAGTTCTGGGCCCATTATTATTCATAATATATATTAATGATTTAGACAACGGCATTAATAACATAATTTCCAAATTCGCCGATGACACTAAAATAGGAAATGCAATAATATCAGAAAGCGATAGAAGTAGCCTGCAATCAGATTTAAACAAGATATCAGAGTGGTCAGAAAATTGGCAGATGCCCTTTAACGTAAACAAATGCCTGATACTACAAATAGGCTCCCGAAACAACAAATACGAATACCATATGAATGGAGAAAAGATAAAGAGCGTATCACAGATAAAAGACCTAGGAGTGCTTATCAATGAAAATCTAAAATCTACAAGCCAATGCACCGCAGCATCTAACAAAGCAAATAGAGCGCTAGGTTTCATTAAAAGAAATTTTCATTGTCCTAGAAAAGACATAGTTGTACCACTTTATAAAAGTATTGTGAGGCCACATCTGGAGTATGCTGTGCAGTTTTGGTCTCCCTACTTAAAAAAGACATAGAGAAACTAGAATCCGTTCAGCGTAGAGCAACAAAGTTAATCCCTTCCCTTAGAAATAAGCCATACAATGAGAGATTAAGAGAACTCGACCTGTTTTTCGCTTAAGAAACGGAGAATAAGGGGACAGCTGATAGAGTGTTTTAAGATACTAAAAGGCTTTAGTAACGTAAATTCTAATAATCTATTTAAGATAGCCAAAGAAGGTTCCACAAGAGGAAACAAATTAAAACTAACAGGCAGGAAAGCGAACCTAGACATAACTAAAAATGTCTTCACCCACAGTATTATTAATGAGTGGAATAAGCTCCCTAATGAAGTTATTGACAGTGACTCGATATACACATTTAAAAAAAGGTTAAGACACATATCACAGAAAAGTTGGTCTGCAGTAGAAGCTGATCACTGATAAGAGAACCTGGCGGAAATGAAAACATTTTTAGTTGGAAAAAAAAAAAAAAAAAAAAAAAAGTGAAGGTGTGCATGCCTTTTCCTTTCCATTTCTAACTATACTATAAATTCCTTCAGGCGATTTCCAAGCCCTGCAAGGTTATTCACTTCTAACTATTTTCATGTACGGCATATTGCCGGAGGGAGCGGAGGGTGGGGAGAGAGCCTTCATCTTTGCTATCCTTTCCTTCCACTTTCTCTTAGGGTTGCTATCTCTATTAGGATTAAGTCCTGGTCACCTCGTAGGGATCGTAAGATCTGTGTGGCCAGTGTATCTATGTAAATCTATGTAAATCTCTCTCTCACACACCTCTGTCCCTGTCTTCACGACTTCAATGTCACTTTCATTAATTATAGTACCGGTAATGTCTGTCATAAATCATAAGGACTTTGACTTTGATATTGTTTTTTTTTTCTCTTCTGATTTTCTTTCCGTCTTCAAGGTCAAGAATGTTAATGTATCTTTCTTTTCCATACATTGCGATATATTTACAATGCAAGAATTAGAGGGGCACTCGGGAAAGCGCATACCTGGTAGTGGTATGAGTTCTACCCATCGTCTCCTAAATGTAATCATTTCTTCCTTGGCCCATTTCCTATCTGTCCACCAAATTTCGTGAGCATCGGTTTATAACTTTGTGAGATATCTTGTTTACAGACAGACAGACACACATACAGACAAACAAACGGAGGCAAAAACCTAGCCCCCCATTAACTTCGTTGGCAGAGGCTATACACACAGTTAATGAATACACTTGTGCCCACCATGCAAGAATATGAAATTGAGTTATCGGAAGAAAAAAAAAAAGTGTAAAATAGTCAACTTTTTCAAGTGGCTGCACTTGAGGCTCTTCTGGGAATTGCTCGCATCCGCCTGGGGTACAGTCACGGACGATACTAATGGCCTTTTGACTAGGTCCCTCAATATCATTAGCAAAAATAACTTATGGGGAGGAAGTTGGTTTTTCGAGTCTTCCACCTCCCTCATGTTTAGCCCTAAGTTAGGAGATTTCAAGACAATTGCCCCATTAGTTTGGCGATTTTCAGACCTTTTGCCCCATTTCTTTGCTAATATTAAGACCTATCGTGCCATTTAGGTGTCGATTTTTTTCCTGGCGAGCGATAACGAGCCTATATTTGAAGAGGAATCGGCCTTCGGTCGGGACATTTCTCTACCGAAAAATTTACAAATTTATATCGAAGAGGGGTCTTGTGGGTGTTTTTTTAAGTTTGATAGAGGTTTAGAGAGCAAACTAAACCCCTTCCTTAAACCATTGAGCCGAACCAGTAAATTATGCTGCACAATACCGTCTGGGCTCCCGTAACAACAATGGACACTTCAACACGTGATATTGTCCTGCAATAAGGCACCTTAGGTAGCTGACACCTTTGATCTATTTGATTATAACTATTAATGATTTTTAAGAGTATTGTGTAAATATTATGTGTTTTAATGTAGCAAAAAACGATACACATAAAAGTGTGTCAATCGTTTATATGTGCTAATTTGTACACGTTAACTATTAAACACGTATTATGTGCATCATTTGTCCTACAATTGAGCGTTCATTCTTTAGACTTTAGATTAGATACAAACTGAACAGAAAATGAAGAAGCACTCTGTTTGTATTGGTACATGGGTTTTGGCTATGCTAGGGCAGGTCCTATCCTGGTTGTAGTCTCGTCTTGTTCATTGTCCGCGACTGAACACTCGCTAGGATCTTTGACGTTCCGGTACCGCTGACGAGGCTGGCTGAGAGTCATGAAGGGGTTATAGGAAAATTAAGGGGGAGTTTATGATCAATTTCTCACTCACTCTCTCTCTCTCTCTCTCTCTCTCACGCTCATACTCTCTCTCACGCTCATACACTCTCTCTCTCTCTCACGCTCATACAGTCTCACTCTCTTTCTCACGCTCATACACTCTCTCACGCTCATACACTCTCTCACGCTCATACACTCTCTCACGCTCATACACTCTCACGCTCTCCCTCTCTCTCACACACACACACACACACCTTTGTACACACACACACACAGACACTCTCATACACACAAACTCACTCTCTCACTCAGTCTCACACACACACTCACTCTCTCTCTCTCTCTCTCTGTATGACTACCAATATATTACGCTGACGATGCTAGGTGACACTATTGTAAACTGGGTTCCCATGCAAGTTACCACCACAACCACCACCACCCGCCCTTTGTTAGGTCACGTTCATGCCTCTTACTCACACTCACACTCACACTCACTCTCTCTCTCTCTGTATGACTCTACCTATAACGCTGACCGTGCTAGGTGACACTATTGTAATCTGGGTTCCCATGCAAGTTGCCACCATCCCCCGCCCTTTGTCTGGTCACGTTTCCATTGTATTGCAGGCCACTTGTACACACTAGAGATCCAATAGTAAGAGAGAATGGTGGTCATCTTTTTCTTTAAGCCATTTTGGTGCCGTCATTATCAAAGAACGCGGTGAGATTATATTTTTGATCGAGTAGAATGTATATCCAAAGACCAAACTATATAATGTATATCCAAAGACCAAACTATATAATGTATATCCAAAGACCAAACTATATAATGTATATCCAAAGACCAAACTATATAATGTATATCCAAAGACCAAACTATATAATGTATATCCAAAGACCAAACTATATAATGTATATCCAAAGACCAAACCAAACTATATAATGTATATCCAAAGACCAAACTATATAATGTATATCCAAAGACCAAACCATATAATTATCCTGTATAAGTAGGCCTATTGCCGAATGTTTTATGGGTATGGACATATTTTAGTGTACAGAGAAGCCAAATACACCAGTGGCACCAATATGGCGGAGGTTGGCCGATCTCTGTTACTATAGGGTCTAGTGAACACGGACCTAATGATGCAGCCTTCGAAAGGTTTTGGGTGTGTGTGTGCATCCGAGGTCTTTGGGCATCATCATTACTGTCATCATCATCAACCTTATCATTACCTTCACCCTCATTATCATCATCATCATTATCATACTCATCATTATCATACTCATTATCATACTCATCATTATCATACTCATCATCATACTCATCATCATCATCATACTCATCATCATAATCATACTCATCATCATCATCATACTCATCATCATCATCATACTCATCATCATCATCAACGAGATCGTCCACTGCAGGACAATGGCCTCGCTAATTAGTTTTCTCGGCCTTCAAACTGGGTCGCTGTTCCCCGAACAGTCAATATGAGCCTGGTGTAAATATACTATTGTGAACCACAATCCTGGCCAGGAAAAAAAAAAACAGAAAAAATAACAAAAATAATAATATATACTGTATATATATATATATAATATATATACAGTATATATACTGTATATATATGGTGGAATGAAGAAATAATTTGAAAAGCTGATCAAGATATATAAAACAAATGATTGGGTTACTTAAATCAATTGTCATCTCTATTATTTTGTCATAAAAAGGTATTTAAGTTTATCTAACCCCCAATTATACCAGCTTGAGTTAAATTGATAGGTTTTATCTCTTTCCTCTATGTATAAGTAAGGCACAGGATGTATGTAACCTCTGTGTGATACATTGTAGTGCTTCACCTCTGAGAAATCGACAATATGCCCCTGGAAATTTAAAGTACTGGTTATTGATCAAGATACTTTTATTTAATCAATCTCTCTCTCTCTCTCTCTCTCTCTCTCTCTCTCTCTCTCTCTCTCTCTCACGGTGTGTTGAAATGGATAGAAAATTGGCTCAGCGACAGAAAGCAAAGAGTAGTCATAAACGGTAAGGCATCTAAATGGACCAATGTAAGTAGCGGGGTACCCCAGGGATCGGTACTAGGACCAATTCTCTTTCTAATTTACATCAACGACATAGATGAGGGTCTCACCTGTACAATCTCAAAATTTGCTGACGATACAAAAATTGCAAATAGCGTACTCTCAAAAGAACAAGTTGACGATATGCAACACAATCTAGATAAATTGTCATGTTGGGCCAAAATTTGGCAAATGAGTTTCAATGCGGATAAATGTAAAGTACTACATATCGGATACCTAAATGAGAAAGCAAACTATTCGATGAATGGCACTCAGCTTAAGAATGTAAACAGAGAAACCGATCTGGGAGTAACAATATCGAGTAACCTAAAACCGAGTCAACAATGTTCAGAAGTTGTTAAGAAGGCAAACAAAATAATTGGCTTTATATGCAGGTCATTTGTGCATAAATCCAAAGAAGTTATCCTAACCCTTTACAATTCCTTAGTCCACCCTCTTCTGGAATACTGCGTTCAATCCTGGTGCCCTTATTACCAAAAAGATATAAACAAGCTAGAACGAGTTCAACGTAGAGTTACCAAAATGATACCTAGCCTAAAGAACAAACCATACGAAGAGCGTCTTAGAGAATTAAATCTATTTCCTTTAACCCAGCGCAGATTAAGAGGTGACTTAATTCAAGTGTTCAAAATCATCAAAGGCATCGACAATATGAACTGTAGTAAGTACTTCACTATCGACCAATCTAATTACACGCGGGGAAACGGTTGCAAAATTATTGGTAAATCTTTTAACTCACACGAATCTAAGAATTTCTTCTTCAATCGAGTTGTCAACTTGTGGAATGGGCTTCCCCGAGACGTTATAGACTGCAGCACCGTTGATTCATTTAAACTCCGCTTAGACAAATATCTCGCATCAAACCCGCGACTGACTGCGTTTGTAAATGAATAACTTTATTTTATCCCCCCCTCAGTTACTAACCCATGTGTCCCCTACTAACTTCCTAATCCTGCCACGGACATTAGTTCCAGGGCAGTAGTTCCCTTTCCAATGTTCCCTTACCCACTCTAAACCACTGTTTGGACACTTTATCCTCAGTGTTTTGGAGGACAAGCAGCCTAGAAGGGTCACTAGACCTATTGTTGCTTGATTTCCTTTGTACACACACACACACACTTTTTCTCTCTCTCTCTCTCTCTCTCTGATATCGGTACTACAGCAAAACTGAAGTACCGTACTGGTTATTGATCAAGAGATTTTTAATTAAATTGGGTGCCAAGTTCTTCACCCTTCTTATCGCCTGGATACGCACGCACACACGCACTCTCACACGCACATGTAGACACACACAGGCAGATACAGAAACACACACACATATACACACACGTAAAATATATATATATATATATCTTCCTTTTTTCTTCCGTTATTAAAACCCCTGGGTCCAAGTGTGTGAGAAGTGGGGCCACAAACCCTTGTATAGACAGACCCAACGTACCCTACCCCCACACACATCATTACCTCCACCCCCACATATACCACCATAACCACCGCCACCACAATTCCCCCACGCCACCACCATCACCACCCCCCCCCCCACCCCCACACACCACACCATCACACACCACCTCAATCTCCAAAACACAACCACCACAACAAACCACAGTATAGACGGAACCATCATACCGTACCCCCCCCCCCCCCCCCCCCCCCCCACACACATCATCACCTCCACCCCCACATCTACCAGCATCACCATCACCACCACCACCACAATTCCCCCAAGCCACCAGTACCACCCTTAGACACCACAACCATAACACCCCCACCCCCACACACCGCCACCCCAACCCCCACACACCACCACCATCACACACCACCTCAATTCCCAAAACACAACCACCACCACCACAACAAACCACATTATAGACGGAACCATCGTAACGTAATCCCCACCCCCCACACACCACTACAGCCACCACCACCCTCACATACCACGGCCACTCCCACCACCATCACATACAACCACCCTCACGCACACCACTACCACCACACTTCCCTCACACACCACACATCACCACCACAGCAGACCACAGTACATAATGGAACCAACGAAAACATATCCCCCCCCCCCCCACACACACACACCACCACCACCACCCTCATACACACACACACACAACCACAGCCACCACCACACAATCTTCTCTCCACTCTCACGTAAGGGCACTCCGGTCATCCCTGTCTCTGTAGGCGCCATTATGCACACCAAAAATACAGTAAACGATATGGAAATGTGCAAAAGACCTATATTGGTTCACATCACATAATACGACATATTAATGATTCATACTGACAGGTAGATGGATTGGGTGAGGGAAACCCAGGGGAGACCTTTAACCCCTTCTGTACCGGCGACGTCACTTTAGTTTTATTCTTGCTACTATTAGACGATTTTATGCAGTTTAAAAAAGGCCTCTAACTCTTTTTACTACCATAGATCCTTCCTAAGCTGCTCAAAATCGTCTAAATATAGCTAGAACCAAATTAAGAAGGCGTCACCGGTACAGAAGGGGTTAATCGTTATTCTTTCGGCTATGCATTACCCATTTTTTAATGTAAATATAAGGATTGAGACTTACAGAACTGTTGATAAGCATTTGAGTGTTGTTTACCCTGTGTACAAAACACTGTGTGATAAAATAATTCCAGTAGGCAATTATCCTACGTTAAAACAGGAAAACGTAATATATAATTCAGTCAATTCATATAATAGGAATATTAAATATCCAGTCTAGTATCATAGAAATACCTGAATAAATAGCCACGTTAATATTATAGAAACAAAAACACAAACAAAAAGAATGAATATCTAATAAGTGTCTGATGCTTTACATAATGAATGGTACTGAAAAAAAGACCTATATTAATGCTCCCTACAGAAGAGTTATGATCCCCCCCTCCCCCCTCATCTCCCCCCCCCCCCCCTCCCCTCAACCCCCCCCCCCCCCCCTCCTCCCCCCTTTCCGGATCGGATCACGAACGTATATTGGACTGTTCCCTGAACCACTGCCCCATTTGTTCTAGGATGTGGCTTTCCCCGCCCCCTTTTTTATAAGAATTTTTAGAGTTTTCTCTTCTTTGTATGAAAAGCCTGTATTATATTCGCCATATTTGTTTTCGATATAATCTTGATAAAATGGTACTTCTTCGAATAGGAGATTGTGAATGTCCGAGGGTTTTTCGTATACAATCTCATTGCTCTCTCTCTCTCTCTCTCTCTCTCTCTCTCTCTCTCTCTCTCTCTCTCTCTCTCTCTCTCTCTCTCTCTCATCTCTCTCTCTCTCTCTCTCTCCCTCTCTGCTTCTCTCTCTCTCTCTCTCTCTCTCTCTCTCTCTCTCTCTCTCTCTCTCTCTCTCTCTCTCTCTCTCTCTCTCTCTCTCTCTCTCTCTCTCTCTCTCTCTCTCTCTCTCTCTCTTCTCCTCTCTCTCTTCTCTCTCTCCTCTCTCTGTCGCAAGTCAACTGCGCCAGTAGGTTTGGTGAGGTCCATGTTTTACTGTCGATCTTCAAGTCTGCCATCTCTGCACGAGAATTTGACAGTGAAATTAGATAGCCAACAAGATCAACGTCCTCACCATGAAGCTGGAATCACTCCAAGAGTTTGTAAACACTCAACGTTGGGGTAACCACAAACTTCAATTTGTCACCGCAACTCAGCAGCCACCAACGCCCCAACGTCAACTGCCAACAATTCAACGCCTGCAGTAGCCATTTCATCTGATGGTCCGATACTCAAGAAACAAATAGTAACTCTCTTCCCCTCAAGACAACTTCCGTGTCGTGAGGAACAACGTTTGCCCCAAGACCAGGAAACCCATACCGATTACCGAGTGTCAAACCGCTTCCAGATACTCGCAGACTCAGATGACGAAGCGGAAATAGAAGAAGTCCGGCTCGTGGGAGACTCGATGATACGTGGTCAGCTCACAGAGTTTTGCGCCAGAGCACCTAAGACCAGGAAGCGTTTTTGTATCCCTGGTGGTGGTGTGGACGACGTAGTTGCTGCAGTTGACGAAGTATCTAAGCTGGCCCCTGCTAATACAATGTACGTCATCCACGTTGGATCCAACGATGTACAGCGAACCCGGTCGGAAGATTTGCTTTTAAAGTACCAGCAGCTGATCAAGTCGTTTAAGGAGAAGTCATCAAGTATCATCGTCTCAGGAATCGTCCCCGGCTTAGTGTAGAGAGCCGATTTTACAACATAGCCAGCAGCACAAATCGTTGTCTAGCAAACCTCTGCAGGAAGGAAAACGTGGGATTCCTCGACACCTGGGACAATTTCTACTACGATGACTATTTGTTTTCGGACGATGGAGTTCATCTGAACCAGGTGGGAGCAGCACGTTTTGGGCGTCTTCTCAACGATGCGGTGAAGGATTTTCGGAGAAAAGATCGACTCAGCACAGGACAACCAGGAAGGAGGACCGAAGACAGCGAGGGCGGCAACCTGCGAAGGAATTAAATTATAATCTGTCAAGAACCGCGAATTTGGATAACACGACCCAAATTCAAAACCGCCAGGGATAACGACCGAGGACCGATGTCAGCCATGAATGTAAATGTAGATCCGATCAGAACCAAAAATTTGATTAAAGAACGTTCTGTGAGTTCTAAAACCGCAACTTTAAAGGTTTTCTATGCAAACGCTCGTAGCATACGCAATAAATTTTCAGATTTAGAGGAACTAGTGTTTACTGAAAATTATGATGTGATTGGTATAACAGAATCTTGGCTCAATACAGTAGATAGAGACTTTTTAGCAGAGTATCACTTCCCGGTTATGTAATGTTTGAGAAAAGCCGAATAAATAAAAATGGAGGTGGCGTTTTATTTTATATCAAAGAAAGTCTTAAACCCGACCCTCTCTTGTCAAAACCTCAAATTGTGAACGTCGACACATCTTTTGTGCTAATAAAGAATAAAAAAGGTACAAAACTAATACTTGCATTAATATACAGACCTCCAGCTCAATCAGTGCAAACTGACCGAGAAATTTATGAACAAATTGCAGATGTAAGTAACTCACAAGATACCGTATTTTTTTGGCGACTTTAATTTACCTGTGACCAAGTGGGGCGATACTCTTACTTCACACTCCGGACATGACTTGTATACGAACTTGCAAGAGAGTTCGCTTTATCAATTTGTTCGAACACCGAGCCGTGGTAATAACGTTCTTGACATTGTACTTGCAACAAAAGAAGAATTAATAGAGAATTTGAATGTTGGGTGATGAATTCAGTAACAGCGACCATCGTACGATAACTTTCACTTTAAACTTTACTAGTAACGAACCAAATAGTAGCATCGAAAAAGTCCCTAATTTCAAGAAAGCAAACTTTCATAAACTTAGAGCTATGTTTAAAGAAACTGACTGGAGCTTTTTAATTAACAATAACGACATAAATACATCTTGGAAGTTATTCGAAACCACTTACCTAAAAGCAGTGCAAGACTGCATACCATCGAAAATACGGCGTCCAGGCCATAATAATAAGCCCAAATGGTGGAATAAAGATATTTCAAACTGCCTGCTTGCTAAAAAATTTGCTAATGATAGATTAAAATCCTCACAAAATGACGAAGAACGGGGTGAAAATTTGGTAGAGCTACGACGCAAAGCCAAAAAGTTAATTAAGCAAAGTAAAAAGACCTTAGAGTTACATATTGCGAATCAAAGTAAAACAAACCCGAAAGAATTCTATAGTTATATCAGAAAGAAAAAATTAGTTACTTCAACTGTTGGGCCGTTAGTCGATGAAAATGGAGAATACACCAAAGACGAAGTACAAATGAGTAATGCCCTCAATACCTTCTTTGCATCAGTTTTTTTACAACAGAAGACCTCAGTGATATCCCTACACCATCGCCGATTCAGATTGATAATTCAGATGTTCTAAGCAATATCACCGTTACAAAGAGAGAAGTATTTAATTGTTTAGATAAACTCAAGGTAAATAAAACGCCTGGACCTGATACAATCTCGCCTAGAGTTCTAAAGGAAGCTAAGGATGAGCTCTCCAAACCACTGTCATTACTATTCAATAAATCCTTGCAGTCTGGAACTATGCCTGATCAGTGGAAGATAGCCAACGTAACACCGATATTCAAAAAAGGCAGCAAATCCCTACCCAATAACTATCGTCCAATAGCTTAAACCTCAGTTGTATGTACAATGCTAGAAACGGTTCATAAGAGACAGACTCGTAAATCACTTCGAGGAAAATAACATACTTAAAGATACTCAACAACGGCTTTCGTAAAAAACGTTCCTGTTTAACAAACCTCTTAGACTTCTTCCACGATATCCTCAACCTCTACGATGAGAGTAAAGCTGTAGATATTATATACCTTGATTTTCAAAAGGCCTTTCACAAAGTTCCCCACAAACGTTTACTGCTAAAACTAAAAGCGCATGGAATACAAGACGGTGTGTTGAAATGGATAGAAAATTGGCTCAGCGACAGAAAGCAAAGAGTAGTCATAAACGGTATGGCATCTAAATGGACCAATGTAAGTAGCGGGGTACTCCAGGGATCGGTACTAAGGAACCAATTCTCTTTCTAATTTTCATCAACGAGATAGATGAGGGTCTCACCTGTTACAATCTCACTAAATTTGCTGACGATACAAAAATTGCAAATAGCGTACTCTCAAAAGATCAAGTTGACGATATGCAACACAATCTAGATAAATTGTCACATTGGGCCCAAATTTGGCAAAATGAGTTTCAATGCGGATAAATGTAAAGTACTACATATCGGATACCTAAATGAGAAAGCAAACTATTCGATGAATGGCACTCAGCTTAAGAATGTAAACAGAGAAACAGATCTGGGAGTAACAATATCGAGTAACCTAAAACCGAGTCAACAATGTTCAGAAGTTGTTAAGAAGGCAAACAAAATAATTGGCTTTATAGGCAGATCATTTGAGCATAAATCTAAAGACGTAATCCTAACCCTTTACAATTCCTTAGTCCGCCCTCTTCTGGAATACTGCGTTAAATGCTGGTGCCCTTATTACCAAAAAGACATAAACAAGCTAGAATGAGTTCAACGTAGAGTTACCAAAATGATACCTAGCCTAAAGAACAAACCATACGAAGAGCGTCTTAGAGATTTAAATATATTTCCTTTAACCCAGCACAGATTAAGAGGTGACTTAATTCAAGTGTTCAAAATCATCAAAGGCATCGACAATATGAACTGTAGTAAGTACTTTACTATCGGCCAATCTAATTACACGCGGGGAAACGGTTGCAAAATTATTGGTAAATTTTTTAACTCACACGAATCTAAGAATTTCTTCTTCAATCGAGTTGTCAACTTGTGGAATGGGCTTCACCGAGACGTTATAGACTGCAGCACCATTGATTCATTTAAATTCCGCCTAGACAAATATCTCGCATCAAACCCGCGACTGACTGCGTTTGTAAATGAATAACTTTATTTTATCTTCCCCTCAGTTACTAACCCATATGTCCCCTACTAACTTCCTAGTCCTGCCACGTTAGTGGCAGAGCAGTAGTTCCCTTTCCAATGTTCCCTTACCCACTCTAAACCACTGTTTGGACACTTGATCCTCAGTGTTTTGGAGGACAAGCAGCCTAGAAGGGTCACTAGATATGTTGTTGCTTGATTTCCTTTGTACTCCTTTGTACTCTCTCTCTCTCTCTCTCTCTCTGTCTTTCCCAATTGGAATTATCCCAAATGTCTGTTCCCATTCTTTGATCTATATTATATATATATATATCTCTCCTCCTCTCTCTCCCTCTCTCTCCTTCCCCTCTCATCTCCTAGTCTGAACTCTCTCCTTCTATATCCTTTGTCCTTCTCTCTCTCTCTCTCTCTCTCTCTCTCTCTCTCTCTCTCCTTCCTGTCAAAAATGCCAATGAACGACAAATTTACGACAATCGGGGGTAAAAAACAGGACCCGAAAATTTAATATAATAGGGTCATGGTTGGTATCGCGAGTTTTTCGGAAAGTGGAAATGATGATAACTTTAAAAACAAAATATGCAACAAAGGAATAGATAGGCTAGTCACATGCATACATTATCCGGCAATTATATTTTATTTATTTGTATTATTATTATCATTATTATTATTATAATTATAAATATTATAATTAATATTATATATTCTTAAATTTCCTTTCACGGTGTGAGGAGGTTGTCCAAAGTTGCTATATCAGGTTATGATAAAACCCAAACATCTCTCCCCTCTCAGCCAGTTTTTGCGAGTCATCCGGCCAGTGTTCTCGTGTCGGCTTTTTGTCCATATATAAATAAATATATGTATATACTCAGGCATATCCCCCATAGTTGGGGGTGGCCGACGCGAGACAGAGCCAGAACAGAAATAACATTTAAAGTTCTAATTCTTAGGGTCCGGGGCAACTTTCGCGTTCCCTCGCCCCTTACTGTGTCTCGTCTAGTAGGTGAATTTTACAAGGGGAGGAGGATTCCTAGCCCTATGCCCCCAGAAGGAAAAGTAGGACAGTAAAAGAGACCGACAGAAACAGCTAAGATTGGGTACAGGATGCCAAACCCCACTCTGGATAGGACCAGGCCTAGCCATATATATTCCTATCCAATCATATGCTGACAATTCTACCTTAAGCCAGTATCACACGAGCGCTACTTCCCTCGACATTTATCCTCAACACTGGTCTGGCAGCTTGTGAGGTCAACATTTAAAATATTTCGGTCTCCTAAATTCATATACCATCAGACTAGTTTCCGATACCAGTGTAAAATATTCCCGAAATGTTGGCAGAACTGTTTTTATCATCGAATATTGACTATAAAAGTTCTCGTGTGATACCGGCTTTACACTAGGCTATTCAACTAGTGTTCACGTCAACCCAGGATGCAATCAATCCAAAACAAACGTGACGAGGCCATAGAACGCCTATCTTCTGATATATAAATTATTTCTGATTGGGCCAGAGAAAATCTTGTTACTTTCAACGCCTGAAAGACCCAATTCCTCCCTCTACCTCTCCATCACAATTTTCCACAAGGCTATCAATTATTATTCAACAATACACAAATCAACCCTTTATCTTCTCTCAATATTCAAGATGTATATTTTTCATCGGTCCTTTCTTGGAAAGATCATATTACCACTCTTGCTAAAACGGCTTCCCAAAAGTTAGGTGTGCGTCTACTCAACAAGTGAACTCTGGAACTCTCTCCCTCAATCAATTTGCTTTCATCCTATGACTTAAACTGCTTTAAACTTCGTATGTCCAGGTATGTTTTTAGATTCCCCCCCCCCCCCCTCCCATCTGCTTCGTCTCATTAGGTTGACGATATTAAGACGTAAACCGACCTCTGACTGAAACACTAAGTCTACCGAAAAATGTACAAATCTCGTCTGAAGGAGGAATCTGTTTCAAAAGGTTAATGACAAGCATCTCTCTCCCCACTCACCCATCCCTCAGCCAATTACAGTAGACAGAGTTAGTGTGAGCCACCCCGGACCAGTGTTCTCGGGTGGAGTGCTTTAAGGGGATAGTGGCTGTTTTGTTGGTCAATTAATTAATTTCATCATTTATGTTTTAGTTTCCTCGCTAGACCTCCCTCAAGTTTTAATAAAAACACCCCCTAGACCCCCTTTCAAGATAAATTTGTAAATTTTTCGGTAAAAAATTTCCCGGCCGAAGGCCGATTCCTTCTGA
>CM064516.1:26852892-26939128 GCA_032716605.1 Paralithodes platypus
GAAATTAAGGAAGGAAGGAAGGAAGGAAAGAAGAAATGAGGAAGACAGAAATGAAGGAAAGGAGTAAGGAAGAAAAAAATGAAGGAAAGAAGGAAATAATTGAAGGAGCAAGCCCACATTAATATATCTCTGTATTCACGCCATATTAACCAAGACCCAGGGCTCAATGTGGGGATAATATTTAGTGTGTGGGAATAGTATGAGAGAATAGTGTGGGGTACTGAGGAGTAATAGTATGAGATTAATAGTGTGGTGTAGTGTGGAAAATAATGTGGGGGGAATAGTGTGGGGTAATAGTCTGTAAAATTGTGTGGGGGAATAGTCTGGAAAATAGTGTGGACAATAGTGTGGGGGAATAGTTTAGAAAATAGTGTGGGTAATAGTGTGGAAAATAATGTGGGATAATAGTGTGGAAAATAATGTGGGGGATAGTCTGGAAAATAATGTGGAGAAATAGTGTGGAGAATAGTGTGGGCGAATAGTGTGGAAAATAGTGTGGGGGAGTAGTGTGGAAAATAGTGTGGGGGAATAGTTTGGAAAATAGTGTGGGGGAATAGTCTGAAAATAGTGTGGGGTAATAGTGTGGAAAATAGTGTGGGGGACTAGTCTGAAAAATAGTGTTAGAATAAGCAATAGTGTTGGAATAATATGGCAGAAGAGTTTGGAAGTGTATGGGAACAAGGGTACAGAGAACGAAATTAAGGTGTAGATTAACCTCTTTAGTACGGGTATCGGCCTCTCTACATTATTTTGGGCTACTATAAGACGATTTTATTCAACTTAGGAAGGACCTCTAGGAATTTTAATGGCCTCGCAATATCTTAATCAATCATTTTTAGCTAACCACAAAGCCTTCCTAAGCTGCAATATTTCATCTAAATATTGCTAGAATGAAATGCAAAATACGTGAAGCGCAATGAAAGGGTTAAAGATAGGATAATGATAGAGGAGGCAAAAATTATATAAATCAAAATTACTAGGAGGCAGAGAATACAACAAATATGAATGACAAAAAAGTGTAGAGCAATAACAAATATGAGATAACATAATTAACTCTTGTACGGCGGCGTCATTGTTGTTTTACTGTAGCTATAATTAGATGATTTTGTGCAGTTTCAGAATGATCTGTGGTAGTAAAAAGGGTTAAGTGAGATAGTTCGAAGCCTGTTATTTGCTGGAGGCCCTTTTTAAACTGAATAATATCGTCTAATAGTAGCCACAATAGGGTTAAAAGGACGGCACCGGTACGGAAAGGGTTAAATAGAGTCACGCTACAAAAGAGTAAGCAGAAAAGGTTACTCAAATAAAATCGGTCAAGAGTAAAGGAAGCAAAAACAAAACAAACAATAACCAAGGGAGGAGGTAGTGAAGAAGGAAGAAAGAAAGGAAGGAAGGAGAGAAGAGGGAAGAAAGGAAGGAAGGAGCGAAGAAGGTAGAAATGTAGGAATGAGCGAAGAAGGAAGAAAGGAAGGAAGGAGCTAAGAAGGAAGAAAGGAATGAAGGAGCGAAGAAGGAAGAAAGAAAGGAATGAACGAATAGGGAAGGAAGAAAGGTAGGAATGAGCGAAGAGGGTAGAAAGGAAGGAATGAGCGAAGAAGAGATAAAGGAAGGAAGGAGCGAAAGAGGAAGGGAGGAAGGAAAGGGGGAAGGAGGGAAGAAAGGCAGGAAGGTGCGAAGAAGAAAGACAGGAAGGAGCAAAGAAGGATGAAAGGAAGGAAGGAAGGAAGGAGCGAAGAGGGGAGAAAGGAAGGAAGGAGCGAAAAATCAAGGAAGGAAAGAAGGAGCGAAGAAGGAAGTAAAGGAAGGAATGAGTGAAGAAGAAAGAAAGGAAGGAACGAAGGAAGGAAAGAGTGAAGAAAGGAAGGAATGAGCGATGAAGGAAGAAAGACAGAAAGGAAGGAGCAAAGAAGGAAGAAAGGAATGAGGCAGTGAAGAGAGAAGAAAGAAAGGAAGGAAGTAAGGAGCGAAGAAGGAAGCAAGGAAGGAATAAAGAAGGAACAAGCACGAGTTATTTCTTGGTTTTCACGCCATATTAAACAAGGACCAGGGCTTTAAGTGGCTAATTTAGTGTGGGAGGAACGGTGTGGGAGTCTTGGGAGGAGAGGTGTGGGAGTGTTGGGATGGAATATAGTGTGGGAAAGTGGTGTGGGTAGTTAGAGAGATTGTGAAGTAGTGTGGGAAATATATAGGTAGCGAATTATTGTGGGTAATGTATTCAGATTGTGAGGTAGGTAGAGGAAATAGTGTGGGGGATGGGTTGTGGGATAGGTTATGGGAGTTGTGTTTAATAGGTTGTGGGAAGAGTGTGGGAAATTGTGTGGAAAGTAGTATGGGATAGGTAGGGAGATTGTGGGGGAAGTGGGGGATAGGTAGGGAGATTGTGGAGGTAGTATGGGATAGGGTGAAAGATTATGGGATAGGTAGGGAGAGTGTGAGAAATAGTTTGGGGGAAATGGTATGGAAGAATAGTATATGCTGTAATAGTCTTGGCTAATGTAGAATAGTGTTGGGAAGTAGTGTGGAAGACTATGGGGTAGTGTGGAAGACTATGGGTAGTGTGGAAGACTATGGGATAATAATAATATAGATGAACAGTTGATAGTGTAGAATAGTGTTAGGGAATGGTATAGAAGAATAGTGTGGAATATAATAGTATTAAAGAAAGGAGTGAAGAAGGAGAAAGCACAAGTAATTCTTTCGTTTTCACGCCATATTAACCAAGGACCATGTGTGGGGGAGATGGTGTGGGGGAATAGTGTTGGATAGTGTGGGGGAAGAGTGTTGTATAGTGTGGGGGAATAGTGTCAAATAGTCTGGGGATTGTGTGGGAAGATAGTGTGTAGAATAGTATTGGATTGTATGGAGGATAGCTTGGGGAATAGTGTTGTCTAGTGTGGGGAATAGTGTTGGATAGTGTGAGGCAATTGTGTGGGAGAATAGTGTTAGATAATGTGGGAATAATATTGGCTAGTGTGGGGGAATAGTGTGGGAATAGAAAGAGAGATGAAAAGAAAGTGCTAGCTGAGGATGAGGTATTATCTAAGGAAAAGAAAGTGTTAGTTGAGGATGAGGCATTATCTAAGGAAAAGAAAGTGCTAGCTGAGGATGAGGTATTATCTAAGGAAAAGAAAGTGTTAGTTGAGGAAAGAGAAGTATTATTTGAGGATAATATAGGTGTTATAGTTAAGGAAAAGGGGGTATTATTTGAGGATAATAAAGGAGTTAGTTGAGGAAAAAAAGGTATTACTTGAGGATAATCAATGAGTTAGTTAACGAAAAGAGGTATTATTTGAGGATTGAAGATGATAGTTGAGGAAAAGTGTAAGTTGAGTACAAAAAAAATAGGTGTTAGTTAAAAAAGGTAGAAAGGGCGAAGACTGAAATTGGATAAAAAAATAAACAACGATGAATGGGGAAGAGGAAAAATTGTGGATGAATGGAGAAGAAGAAGAAGAAGAAAGAGGGATGATCATGGGAACAAACAGGAGAGAGAGAGAGAGAGAGAGAGAGAGAGAGAGAGAGAGAGAGAGAGAGAGAGAGAGAGAAGAAGGTTGAGAAAGATGAACAACTGGGAACGAATGAGGGAGCCAAGAATGGGATGAATAATGATCTGGAAATGATGGATAGAGACAGTAAAGAGAGGAATAAAGGAGGGAAATAGAGATAGATAAGTAAATAGAGAGGAATGGTGGAAGAAAACAGGGATAGATATATGTCAGGATTCGAGAAAGAAGGGGATAGAAGATCAGAAAGAGAACAAGAAGAAATGTAAGAAATAAATGTGAAAAGAACGGTTGAGGAGGGGTAAAAAACACTTGAAACAAATATTGAAGAAAATACAAATAATAATATCTGAAATTGAAAAGATGAACGAAATGGAAGGTAGAGAGAAATAGAGAGAAAAGAATATAGTAAGGAAAATGCGCAGAAACAAGGAAGAGAGAGAGAGAGGAAAAAAATGAGAGGAAAAAGGTTCAGAAAGATGAAAAACGAGAACGAATGCGAGAGAGAGAGAGAGAGAGAGAGAGAGAGAGAGAGAGAGAGAGAGAGAGAGAGAGAACACGGGAGCAGGAGATAAAGAGAGAAAAATTAGGAGACGGATGAGGAAGAAGAAAAAATGGGAACGAATGGGGAGGAAGGAGAGGGGAGGGATATATGCTGTCAACGGCTGGGGGAGAAGAAGAAGAAGAAATATTAATACAGGCAGCACGAATGGGAAGTGATAAAAACTGAACGAATGAGGGAAAGAAGGGAATGGATGATGAAGGGCTATATAATGTCAACTAAGAAGAAAAAAAAAGAAAAGAGGAAGAGGAGGAGGAGAAATAGGAGAGAAAACATGAAGAAGAGGAAGGGGAGACGAAGAAGGAGCCAAAGAAAAACAGGAGGAACCGAATGTATAGGAAGAGATAAAGATAAATAGGAATAATAGAACATGAAGAAAAATACGGGTAGAAATTTAATGGAAAATATATAATGAGGTTTTAAGGTAGGGAGACGGAAAGTACAAATTAATTTTATCCATCACTGCCATAACTTAATTTTCACTCTATCTATCTATCTATCTATATGCTCAGGCCCAATCCCCATTTTTGGGGTAGCCGACTCAAGACAGAGTAAGAACAGGGAAAACACAAAAACAACATAAAACAACAAATAAACACAGATAAAAAGCACAAACTCACACACATCCAGGTCACCCAGGAGAAGACCCAGAGACCAAGGTCGCTCCAGCACTCCCCCGGCCCCCGACCACCCGAAGAGGTTCCGATCTCGGCAGGCAGACATGCAGCGGAGCCAAAGCCACAAGCCCTCCCACCACACTTCCAGGCGCACCCTTCATATTAATCGTCTCCCCGGGCCAGGCGCCTGATGGACTATTATCTAGTCCAACTTGCGCCCGACCCCTTACTCCAAATGACCACGTGTTCACTCAACTATTCACAAGCATTCTCCATTCACTCCTGTCCACCACCACTTCCCCTGCCTGATCTATAGTCATTCCTCTATCATCCAAAGCCTTTCTTACACAGTCTCTCCATCTCAATGGGGGTCTTCCTGCCCTTCTATCTCCCCTTGTACCTGACTCACATATTCTCTTTGTAAGCCTTTCATCTCCCATTCGTTCAACATGACCATACCAGCTCAGCACCCTTCTGTCCACTCTGGCTGACAAATGTTCCTGCTGCCCCACTCTCCTACGTATCTCTTCATTCCTCAATCTGTCTCTACGAGTAACTCCACACATACTCCTCAAGCAGCTCATCTCCATAACATCCAGCCCTCTTTTCTCCTTTTTCTTCAGAGCCCATGTCTCAGCCCCATACATCACTGTTGGCACAACAATTCCTTGATACAGTGCACTTTTTACTTTCACTCTGAGATTTCTCGTCTTCCACATACTTCCCATTGCTCCGAAAACCTTCCTTCCATCACACACTCTCTGTTTTACCTCCACTTCCATACCTCCACTCCTGCTTATCGTTCCTCCTAGATATTTTTAACACTCTACTTGTTCCAATATTTCCCCATCCAGCCTCACATCTAGATTCACCCTATGCTCTCCCCTATTACACACCATTACTTTACTTTTATTGACGTTCACCTTCAGTTTCCTCCTTCCACAAACCACACCAAACTCTTTGACTACCCGCTGCAGTTTCTCATCAGAATCCGCCACCAATGCTGTGTCATCAGCGAACAGCAACTGATTCAACTCCCAATCTCTACCATTCTTTCCTACTAAACCCAATCCTCTTCCCATAGTTCTCCTTTTCACCTCCCTCACCACACCATCCATAAACATATTAAACAGCCATGGTGACATTACACAACCCTGTCGCAAACCTACCTTTACCTCAAACCATTCACTCAACTCACCATTTCCTACTCTCACACATGCTCTGCTCCGTTCATAAAACTCTTAACTGCTTCTAACAAATTTCCTCCTATTTCATAAATCCTTAACACCTTCCACATTGCTTCACAGTCCACACGATCATACGCTTTTTCCAAGTTCATAAAAGCCCAAAATATCTCCTTATGCTTCTCTAAATACTTCTCGCATAACTGTCTTACTGCAAACATCTGATCCACGCACCCTCTTCCCCTCCTAAAACCGCACTGTTCTTCTCCTATTGCAACTTCCGTACACTTTATTATCCTCTCTATCAACACCCTGCCATACAGCTTTCCAACCACTGACAATAGACTTGAACACTCCTCTATAACTTGAACACTCCTGCCAGACCTCCCTTCCCCTTGTACAACGGCACAATACATGCACTCTTCCAGTCTATTGGTACCATTGACACAGCAAAGCACACATTGAAAAGTCTCACCAACCAATCTATTATCACATCTCCACCCTTCTTTATACACTCCACAGCAATACCATCCAAACCTTCTGCTTTTCCCGCTCTCATTTGTTTCACTGCTTCTTTCACCTCATTTTCCTCAAACTTTTAATTCATTCCCTGCCACCTGGGTGGCCTGGGTAACCTATCTCCATCCACCTCTGCTTCAATCACTGCTTCTCTTCCATCTCTTGTATTTAACAAAGATTCAAAATACTGTGCATATCTTTTCCTCACTTCAACTGGTCACTAGTAATTCTCCATTTTCATCTTTCACTGACTCTTCCCTCTTGTGTCCTCCTTTCCTTACTTTATTTACCTCCTTCCAGAACATCTTCTTTCGTTCTTCAAATTTCTCACTCAGCCTTTGACCCCACCTTTCGTTTGCATCTTTTTTCGCTTCTCTAATTTTCCGTTTTGCCTCTCTCCTTTTCTCCTTGTACCTCTCCCATTTTCACTCACGCATTCTTATATAATATATACTTATTATTTATCTACCTATATATATATATATATATATATGTGTGTGTGTTTGTGTGTGTCCTTTCCTTCCTCCTTTTATAAGTTTTTCTTTTTCAATACGTGTTTGTTCTACATTTGTTTTCATATAATGCTATTCTTACCTTTATCATTGCATTTCTTTGTAATTCTTTCTTGATTTCCTTCTTTCCTTCATTCAATCATTCATTCCATCTGTTTCTTTGTCTGATTTTCCACTTCTTTCCTTCTTTCCTTCCTGCCTTCTTGAACGATCCGCGGGAGACAGACAAGATGACACAACATTTAATGAGAAAGGAAATGGAGAACGAGGATCATGTGTAAGAGTGAGAGAGAGAGAGAGAGAGAGTGTGTGTGTGTGTAAGAGAGAGAGAGAGATAGAGAGAGAGAGGGGGGGGGGGAGGGGATGGTAATCGAGAGAATGTGGATGCAGGGAAACTGGTTGAGAATGAGTCTACTTGATCAACTGAGCGGCCATTGCTGTCATGCTGATAAACAATATTATTACCAGCACCACCACGCTTGCATCTGCCCCTCCCCCCCCCCCCCTCTCTCTCTCTCTCTATATATATATATATATATATATATATATATATATATATATATATATACAGTATATATTTTTTTTTTCTACCCTCTTTTCTACCCTCTTCTCTATCTCTCCTCTCCCCTTCTACCTCTTATCCACCTATCCTTCATCTCTTCTTTACCTCTTCATCTCTCTTCTCCATATCTTCTCTCGTCTTCACCTCACTTTCTCCACATCTCCTGCGGCCCCCCCCCCCCCCGCTCTTGTCCCCCTCGTATCCACCTTTTCCTCACCTCCTCTCTTTCCCATCTCTTCTCTCCTCTCCCCAACCCCCTCCTCTCCACCCCAGCTACCACCCCAGTAAAAATACATGGGTGGTTCAGACCTCCTCAGACGCTTCCACTTTACTATCGATCCCTTCCTTCTGTGGTGGTGGTGGTGGTGGTGGTGATGCTGCTGATTGTGGTGGCTCTGGGGTTGACTGTGGTGGCGACTGTGGTGATTGTGGTGGTGGTAGTGATAGTAGAGAAAGAGTTGGATATTACTGGTGGTGGTATGTGTGGTGGTGGTGGTGGCGTGTGTGGTGGTCGTGATATTAGTGATGATGACAGGGATGGAGGAACAGTTGAGTGCTGGGGGAAAGGGGGGGGGGGGGGTGATTCAAGTATTATTGTATTTCCTACAGATATTGATATGTGCAGAAGATGTATAAAAACATTACTGGTTACTAAGCATAATCAGGCTATATAAAGGGTGTGGTGTCCCGAGTTCGAATCCCAGGAGGATCATATGTGCTTTCATTAGTTTATTCTAGTGCATTGGGGTTTGTAATGGAGGATTAATGTTAAGAACGGGGTGTTCCTTAATTTATTAAGTTACATCCTATTGATTGGGCGTTTTTCTGGTTATTTATATATTTTATTTATTTATTGTTTATTATGTTCTCTCCACTAACCAACTTTACTCCTAAACTCGATTAATGAAATTAACTATCAGGTTATATAGCTACATAATTTCAGTTTTGTTTTGATAATGTTGACACTTAAAGCATACTATTTTCATTCTATTTACCGATAGCAACGTTAACCCCTTCTGAAACGGCAACGTTTCTTTAATTTTATTATTGCTGCTATTAGACGATTTTATTCAGTTTAAAAAGGACCTCCAGCAACTAACGGGATTCGAACTATCTCACTTAACCCTTTTTGCTGTCATTGTTCCTCCTTAAGCTGCACAAAATCGTCTACATATAGCTAGAATCAAATTAAACAGACTTAGCCGGTGCATAAGGGGCTATAGTACAGCGGGTAAGCTAACCTATTGTGCATTTTTTGATAAAAGCACCAATTTTGGCACAAAGGTAGACCAATATATTATGAACAAATTTGGATGTGGAGCCATCGCCCATCTGCCCCCTGGCGGCCGTGGCGGCCATTTTCCAAAATGGCCGCCAGCAGACACCCAAAAGACACACAGAAGTTAGATAAAGTTTGCTGCTGAAGGTTTTAGTGAATGCTTATTGAATGCTTTGAATCAAGATATGCCAGATAGCTCTTAGTCACATTTTGGGAGATGCTGCTGATATTAATTAACATATTTAGGCTAATTGCAGATGAAATGGCGACAAGAAAACCCATGATCAGGCATCAAATGCTGACATCCTTGTGAATAGGCTAGATTCATTTAAGTTGTGGAAATGTTATCTGACCTTCTTCCTCTGTCTGTCAATAGCTATTCATGGACACTGCCCACGCCAATTAAGATGCCAATTAACAAAATTATTAACACAATTATGCTAATTACATCGATAATACAACAACAATAACAGAACCAGATAGTGATAATTATGGTGGCTTGCTCTCATCAGATCAATCTTGGGCAAGTCAAATGTTATACTTCTGTGGTCAATGGACACTACTACATTTAATTATCATGTTAATTAACACATAATCTTCTAAATGCAATATGCAGATAAGTTCACTGTTTTACAGTACCTGTGTACTGTCTGGAACAGTTCAGAATCTTCATCTTAAGTTTGCGAGTTCATTTCTGAGAGCACTCCCCGTCGCAAGCACACAGTGGTGTGCATTCCAGACTGGCCTTCTTGCACTTGCACTTCTTGATGCAGCCCTTCTGGCATTTGCAGGAGTCAAGCTCCCGGCAGACCTTGGATGCCTCGGGGAGCGTTGTCCAGAGAGGTTCGTACATGTCGCTGGTCTTGATCCAACCCCAGTCGGTTGGTGATGGCAATGTTGGTGCAGGAACCAGGGCCTGACCCCAGACATGTCCGCCCTGGTATATTGCTCGTCGGACGTGCTGCTTCAGGGCTGCACTTGTCGGTGGGATCAGCTGGACATTGCTCTTCTTTGCAAACAGTTTGCGGCGTGCCTTGTCGATATCGGTTGCGGTGCTTGTTCTGTCATAAAGCAGGATGACGAACCTCTCGATGGTGTGCATGGCATCTTCATCAATATGATCCGGTGCAGTGGAGAGGTCAGTGAGTGACTGGGTCAGCTGAGGTAGAGCTGTCCACACTGCCCATGCTGTCCTCTTGCCATGTCCGGCGAAGCAGGAGACCGTGTCGCAGCCCGTCAAAGCATGAAACATCGGTAGTGCCTGTGCTTTCTCAGGGCCCAGAGCCCGTGCCATCTCATGGGCTGCCAAGAACCGGAAAACCTTGCCCGTGCCGAAGGACACCCACACTTCAGCTTCCTCCTCCAGGGTGTGTGCCAGAGCCACTGCCAGGACAACAACATCATTGTCAACTGTGCGGATGTGGATCTTCTTGTGGCCATTGTGAGCAGCGTGGGCGGCATACAACATCATGCGGCTGTCGGCTTCTTCGTGGTTGCAAGGAGCCAGGGCTGCAGTATCTAGGAGCGGTGGCTTGCTCAAGACATCATCTCCTTCAGTGATGACCAGTTCCTTATCTGCAAGCTGGAATGAGTCGTGGAGGACGCCAGAGAGGAAGCTGAACAGCTCTGTCTTGTTCTCGTCGACTCTGAGCAAGCTGGCCCAGTTCCCGGGGATCATTGCACCACCCACCACCCGTCTTCTCACCCCTTTTCCGCGCTTGGCTCTTGCTGTACCCTTCAACGAGTCTGTATTGTAGCGGTCCCACACCAGGTCCAGTCGCGTGGCTTGATGGAGTTTTTAGAGTATGTAGAGCACAAAGACCTGCTGTGCATACTCGTTGAAGCTTTTTGCTGTAGCTGGCTTCAGCATTGGATGATGACCGCTCCATCTAGCACAATGCAGCTGGTTGGAGGAACCTCAGACTTGGGCTGACTGAGGTCTTCTAGACAAGCGAGAAGATCACTCTTGACACCCAGCCGGATGCCACCACCATCTGATAGTGCAGGGGGGCAGGCTTGGTTTTCATGTTGGAAGAATTCCTCTAGATTCCCATCCCGGTTCTGGCACCCGATATACAGACGAGAGAACAGGTCCACGTCATTCTTCAGGGATTTCATCTGCTGCTTGCCCTTTCCCGGAGGTTTTGAAGCAGGCTGACCGAAGATTTTCAGCTTTTTTCTGTGGATGGCATCTCCTATGGGTTTCGTTCTCTCCACCAGGCGTTCTCTGACGAAGTTGTCATACTAAAGGGGGTATCACACGAGAGGTTTTATCATCAACTATTAATCAGCAACTTCTGTCTGGGAACACTTAGGGTCTATATTGCACAGGTATTGGCAACGAGGGAGAGAGAGCAAGTGAGTGAGTGAGTGAGTGAGTGAGTGAGTGAGAGAAAGAGAGAGAGCTAGATAGGTGACAAAATAGAAGCGTATGGCAGAAGCGACCAGACCCCACCCGAAAAAAAATCCCGTTAAAGCGTTCGTGTGACTGTTCCACTTGACACACACACACACACACACACACACACACACACACACACACACACACACACACACACACACACACACACACAGACACACACACACACACACAAACAGACAGACAGGTATGCAAGCAATTATGCAACCCTAGACTGGATTGGCCATGGAAGTTTGAAAGAGAGAGAGAGAGAATGAGTGAGTGAGAATGAGAGAGAGAGAGCAAAATAGAGAGAGAGGGAGACTAACAGACACAGAAAGACAAAAATGTAAAGAGAGAGAGAGAGAGAGAGAGAGAGAGAGAGAGAGAGAGAGAGAGAGAGAGAGAGAGAGAGAGAGAGAGAGAGGCACCAACAAAACAGCAACCCTAGACTTGATTGGACAGGGAAGTTTGGGGTGCAGGGAATTAATCGGCCTGTAAAACCCGGTCAGGGGAGCCACTTTTTAGGCAATAGGCGCCTTCAACCATGGGAATACTGTGATAAGGGGCTTCAAATGAGGCACAGAGGCTTGTTGACCTCATTATAAAGCTTATATTTGCTCAACAACACCATCCATGATCATAGTCTATTCATTATAAGTAGGCCAGAGAGAGCGAGATCGAGAGCGAGAGAGGTGGGGGGAACTAGGGAGAGAACTAGAGAGGGAGAGAGAGAGTAGCATTTAGGGGGGTAGGAAATCACTCAATTAGCCAGGAACGCATGCAGACAGGTAGGGAGGCAGACAAGCAGACACATATAGGCAGAGAGGCAGGCAGGAGAGGCAGACACGCAGACAAAAGAGGCAGAGAGGCAGGCAATATAGGCAGAGAGGCAGACAATATAGGCAGAGAGGCAGGCAGAAGAGGCAGGCAGACAGACAAATATAGGTAGAGAGGCAGGCAACATAGGCAGGCAAACGAAGCAGAAGGCAGATAATATAGGCAGGCAAGAGAGGCAGACAGGGAAGTAATAAGGCAAACAGGCAGATAATATAGGCAGAAAGGCAGACAGAAGAGACAGACAGGTAAACAAAACAGGCAAACATGCAGACAATATAGGCAGAAAGGCAGACAGAAGAGGCAGACAGGTAAACAAAAGAGGCAAACAGGCAGACAATATAGGCAGAAAAGCAGACAGAAGAGGCAGACAGGTAAACAAAAGAGGCAAACAGGCAGATAATATAGGCAGAAAGGCAAGCAAGAGAGGCATTTCCATACACATAGAAAGGCAGAAAAGGCAAACGGAAAGTAATAAAAAGGCAGCAACAAAGTAAGAAAGTACAAAAAGGCAGTCAGATATGGCTAACGGTAGAACAAAAGGCTGGAAAAAGGTAGATAGCAGGCAGAAGTTGAACCAGGCAGAACCACAGTAACTACTTGGGGAAATTACCATATTAAATCAATATATATCAAAATTAGAAAGGCAGAAAAGGCAGATAAGAAGTACCAAAAAGGGCAGATGGAAAAGGCAGAAGGGAAAATGCAGGCAAACAAGCATAAAAGGCAGTTAGGAAGTACAAAAAGGGGGAGGGGGCAGCAGGTAGAAAAAGCAGGCTGAAAAGGCAGATAGGAAGTACAAAAAGGCAGGCAGAAATGGCAAACAGGGAATACAAAAGACAGAAAAGGGTAGAAAGTCAGGCGGAGAAAGGCAGACAGTACGTACAAAAGGCCGAAAAAGGGAGAGAGGGGGCAGAAAAGGCAAAGAGGAAGTAGAAAAGGCAGAAAAGGGTAGAAAGTCAGGCAGAAATAGGCGGACAGGAAATACAAAAGGCAGAAAAAAGGGAGAGAGGGAGGCAATAAAGGCAAAGAAGAAGTAATAAAAAGGCAGAACAGGGTAGAAAGTAAGGCAGAAATAGGCGGACAGGAAATGCAAAAGGCCGAAGAAAAAAAACAGGTGGAAAAGGCCGACACTGAAGCAGGCAGAACCACAGTAACTGCCTGGGGAAATTTCCATGTCAACTTAATTTTCTCCGCCCCACCTAATTATTTACACGGCCCGGGGACAGACAGACAGACATACAGACAGACAGACCAGACCAGACCAGACCAGACCAGACAGAGAGACAGACATACACATTAACGTACATTTTTTTTTTTTTCTATGTGATTGAGGTAGGCAAAAGGCATAACTGCCTATAGCGAGTGCCTCCCCCATAGTTGAAAGAGTGACAGGGCCAAAATCAAGGGACGTTCGAGCCAAAATGCCTGGACACACGGAGTTTGAAGCAATTTAAGTCATAGGAAGAGGGAAAGACTGATTCTGGGAGAGAGTTCCAGAGCTCAGATGTTGAGTAGAAGAAAGTTTGAGAGTAACGTTTCACTCTTGGGTTGGAGAGTTGCACAGAGTAGGGGTGGGATTGAGTTGCAAGACGGGTACCACGTGCCCTACGTAAAGGAGGTGGTATGCACTGGGATAGCTCTGAGGAACACTGATTATTATAGTAGCGATAGAATAGCGAGAGAGATGCAACATTGCGGCGGAGAGAGAGATTGCAGAGAGTTGGTGAGTGGACGGGAGTTAATGATACGAAAGGCCTTCCTTTCAACTTTGTCTAGGAGAGCGGTGTGAGAGGAACCTCCCCATACATGTGAACAATACTCAATACAAGGCCGCACTATGCCCCTGTACAGAGCAAGAAGCTGTGCAGGGGAAAAGAACCCCCTAAGGCGGTTGAGCACACCCAGCTTCTGGGAGGCTGCCTTAGCAAGACTGGTAATATGGTCCTTCCAAATGAGAGCAGAAGAAAAAGAGACACCAAGAATATTGAGAGAAGATGAAGGGTTGATTTTTGTATTGTTGAAGAATAAGGGATAGTCCGCTGGGAGATCCTGACGGGTAGATAGATGGAGAAATTGGGTTTTGGAAGCATTAAAGTTAACAAGGTTTTCTCTGCCCCAATTGGAAATAGTATTTAGATCAGAATTTAAGAGTTCTATGGCTTCATTACGTTTGTCGTTGAGGGATTGCTGGCTGGGGCGTTCTGAAAAACTAATGGAGTGGACATACCTATATACTTACATACATTATAATACGTACATACCCATACAGGAAGCAAGGTAGGGACGTTAGCATAGGTACACACAGACAGATAGACACATACACGCACATGCACATATACTTACATACATATACTGTATACTGTACATACATACCCATACAGAAAGGATTGTAGGACAGCAGGCATAAGTATTATACTCACACAGACAGACACATACATGCACGCACACTCACATACCTATAATTATACAGTACAATAATGCCCGCGTTTATTCTGTCAATTTTTGTCGGGTTACTAGACAATGGTATGTATTATTTTAGATGTTAGATTTCTTTAAAAGGTGCAATTCAGATGCTGCAAAACGAGAATTGCCAAGATATATTGCCAGAAATATAACCCATGTAACTCCGCCTTTATGCCAATAGATTGAGTTTCCCAGCAAGAGACGGAATGTGACAGATGCAAATAGGAAACCTGGAAGAATAGTGTGTGTGTGTGTGTGTGTGTGTGTGTGTGTTTGATGGCTGTGTATGTGTGTGTTTGTGTGTGTGATGGTTGTGTGTGTGTATGGGTATGATGGTTGTGTGTGTGTGTTTGAGAAAAAGATTGTTAGTGTGTGCAGTGTGTTTTATGTGTGTGTGTGTGTGTGTTTGTGTGTGTGATGGTTGTGTGTGTGTGTGTGTGTGTATGGGTATGATAGTTGTGTGTGTGTGTGTGTTTGAGAAAAAGATTGTTAGTGTGTGCAGTGTGTTTTATGTGTGTGTGTGTGTGTGTGTGTGAGCATTTGTGTTGCATTGTGCTCCGTATATGCTTGAGTGTGTGTGTGTGTGTGTGTGTGTGTGTGTGTGTTTGTGTGTGCTGGTATGTAGGGGTGGGGAGCTAGTATATGTGTATGTGTTTGAGAAAGAACAGTATTTTTGTGTTTACAATGTGCATGTGTGTCTGTAAAGGGTTGCGTCATATTGTGTGTGTGTGTGTGTGTGACTGTGTGTGTGTGTGTCAAGTTGGAATGTGAGGGGCGCAAATACATGAATCTTAAAATAAAAGTGTATGTGGTTGTATGTTTGTGTGAGTGTATGTTTTCCGTGTGTGTGTGTGTGTGTGTGTGTGTGTGTGTGAAGCTGGAATGTGAGAGATGCAAATATGACACTCATAATAAAAGTGCCTGTGTTTGTATGTTTGTTTACATGAGTATCTTTTATTTGTATTTCTTGTTCTTATTTAATTATTTTGTCAATCTCCAATTCACCCTTATTATCATGATATAATATATATACTATTTGCTATTGTATTGCATTTATCGCAATTTCCATAATGTACCCTGTAATATGATAAAGCTATATATATATATATATATATATATATATATATATATATATATATATATATATATATATATATATATATATATATATATATATATACTGTATATAATATATACCGTATATATATATATATATATATATATATATATATATATATATATATATATATATTGAGTATATATATCACAAATACACGTGAGCCACTAAATGTTTCTAATCTCTCAGTGGGGCTCGAACCGCCGACCGTCAGGACGATAGCCGACGCTTTAATCAACTAAAGCGGCGGCTATCGTCCTGACGGTCGGCGGTTCGAGCCCCACTGAGAGATTAGAAACATATATATATATATATATATATATATTTATACCGGTATATATATATATATATATATATATATATATATATATATATATATATATATATAATATATATATATATATATATATATATATATATATATATATTTTTTTTTTTTTTTTTTTTTTTTTTTTTTTTTTAACTATTTGTGAAGGCCTATATACCTTATACCTCCATAGTATAGTGCCAGTTACTATAGTTCTTTCATTATAAGTAGGCGAGACTGTCTTCATAGCGCAATGGATAAATGCACTGAATTTCGATGTGAGCATCCTAGGTTCGAATCCCTGGACTGCCACATGTATTTGTTGATTTCATTAATTGAGTTTGGGAGTAAAGTCGGTTGGTGGAGGTAACATAATAAGTATATCCTCCATAACTCACAAACTACTTCAGTAATCGAGTTAATATTTCTACCATATAGGAAGAGTCAGCCAGGGAATAGGTGTGGGGATTTACGGCCCATTTGTTTCAGCCCCTTTTAAGTTACAGAGGATAGAAGTTAAGATCTCTCGCCTACGTATAATGAATGGACTATAATATTGGTCGTAATATATACTCTGATTCCTCAAGGGGGGATGGTTGCTTTTTATGACCCCCCCCCCCCCTCCCTTCTTCCTCATGTTTAGCCCATCAGCTGTTCTCTTCTCCCTGGGGTTGGTTATATTATATAAGGTTCATCAAGGCATTTACCACCGTCATAGGTGCTAAAACCGATCGTAACCCCAATTTTATCGCCACTAAAACTGATCCACAATTCATGACACATTTTCTAGGATCTTAACCGTCCCAATCATTTATAATTTTGTTGATGACATGGACAATAGGAAGACGATATATCAGTGGTACATGACAATGGTAAGGACTTAGTATGATTAAATGAGTATGAGTGTGATGAATTAAGACGATATATCAGTGGTACATGACAATGGTAAGGACTTAGTATGATTAAATGAGTATGAGTGTGATGAATTAAGACGATATATCAGTGGTACATGACAATGGTAAGGACTTAGTATGATTAAATGAGTATGAGTGTGATGAATTAAGACGATATATCAGTGGTACATGACAATGGTAAGGACTTAGTATGATTAAATGAGTATGAGTGTGATGAATTAAGGCGATATATCAGTGGACATGACAATGGTAAGGACTTAGTATGATTAAATGAGTATGAGTGTGATGAATTAAATGAGTATGAGTGTGATGAATTAAGGCCCTGTCGGAAGTTTAAGGGGAGATGGGCCGGTTTGCTGGCACCCCTTCTTCATCATGTTTAGACCCCTTAGTTTTCAGCTTTGTATATGTTCGGCCCATTAATTTGTCGATTTAAGGGGAGGTATTTAGTTTGTTCCCTAGACCTCCATCAAGCTTAAAATTACACCCCCTTGAGTCCCTTTCAAGATAAATTTGTACATTTTTCGGTAGAAAAATTTCCCGGCCGGAGACCGGTTCCTCTTAAATTACAGGCTCGCTATCGCTCGCCAGGATAAAATCGACACCTGAATTGCACGAAAGGTCTTAATATGGGGTGAAAGTTCTTAAAATCGCTAAACTAATGGGGCGAACGTTTTATAATATCAAAAGCAATGGGGCTAAACATGAGGGAGAAAGGGGTCAAGAAAAAAATCCCTCAAGTGGAGATCTCCCCTTAAAACTTGTCGTCACATTTCTATATCAATATCAAGACCTTTCGTGCCATTTGGGTGTCAATTTTCTCCTGGCGAGCGATAGCGAGCCTGTAATTTTAAGAGAAACCGGCATTCGGCCATGACATTTTTCTATCTAAAAAGTACAAATTTATCTTGAAGGGGGGTCTAGGGAGTGTTTGTGTAAGCTAGATGGAGGTCTAGCGAGGAAACTAATCTACTGTGTATATATATATATATATATATACTGTATATATATATATTTATACTGTATAATGTGTATATGTATATAGAACTAAATCAATAAACCGACCCGAAATATTAACTCTATCCCTTTAATACTCCCCCAGGGCAAGAAGCTCGCGCGAGACGACGTGGAGGAAGGCGAGGTGTCTGACGAGGACGAGGGCGGCGAGACCAAGCGTAACAACAACCCCAAGAAGATCCGGCTGTGTCGAGAACTGTCCTCACTGGTCTCGCTACAAAGGGCGCGCTTCACAGACATACAGACGGCCAAGACCAGACGTGAGTATATTATAGTATGGTATCGGAGTATAACACGACATACTAAATATAGATGATATCCTGTAATGCATAAATACGCGGAAATTCGGTGTGGGTATCCTAGGTTCGAGTCCTTGGAGTGCCACATGTACAGTATTTGTTGATTTCATTAACCCTCTGGATACCAGCGACGTGTTACATTTTATTCTAGCTATATTTAGGCGATAATATGCAGCTTAGGAAAGAGCTGTAGTAGTTAAAAGGGTTGGTTGAGATAGTTTGAATCCTTAATATTGCTAGAGGTCCTTCCTATGTTGAATAAAATCGTCTAATAGTGGTTAGAATGAGATCAAATAAAACGTCCCTGGTACTGTACTGCTTAATTGAGTTTAGAAGTAAAGTTGGTTGGTGAAAGAATATGAATATATCCTTGTACATTATGTAACCTACTCTTGAATATGAATGTAAAGATGTCTGATGGATTGAAAACTATTCTCTATTTACTCCATAAGGGCCGTCCACACTACTGTAGTATTTACTCCATAAGGGCCGTCCACACTACTGTAGTATTTACTCCATAAGGGCCGTCCACACTACTGTAGTATTTACTCCATAAGGGCCGTCCACACTACTGTAGTATTTTACTCCATAAGGGCCGTCCACACTACTGTAGTATTTACTCCATAAGGGCCGTCCACACTACTGTAGTATTTACTCCATAAGGGCCGTCCACACTACTGTAGTATTTACTCCATAAGGGCCGTCCACACTACTGTAGTATTTACTCCATAAGGGCCGTCCACACTACTGTAGTATTTACTCCATAAGGGCCGTCCACACTACTGTAGTATTTACTCCATAAGGGCCGTCCACACTACTGTAGTATTTACTCCATAAGGGCCGTCCACACTACTGTAGTATTTACTCCATAAGGGCCGTCCACACTACTGTAGTATTTACTCCATAAGGGCCGTCCACACTACTGTAGTATTTACTCCATAAGGGCCGTCCACACTACTGTAGTATTTACTCCATAAGGGCCGTCCACACTACTGTAGTATTTACTCCATAAGGGCCGTCCACACTACTGTAGTATTTACTCCATAAGGGCCGTCCACACTACTGTAGTATTTACTCAATAAGGGCCGTCCACACTACTGTAGTATTTACTCCATAAGGGCCGTCCACACTACTGTAGTATTTACTCCATAAGGGCCGTCCACACTACTGTAGTATTTACTCCATAAGGGCCGTCCACACTACTGTAGTATTTACTCCATAAGGGCCGTCCACACTACTGTAGTATTTACTCCATAAGGGCCGTCCACACTACTGTAGTATTTACTCCATAAGGGCCGTCCACACTACTGTAGTATTTACTCCATAAGGGGCCGTCCACACTACTGTAGTATTTACTCCATAAGGGCCGTCCACACTACTGTAGTATTTACTCCATAAGGGCCGTCCACACTACTGTAGTATTTACTCCATAAGGGCCGTCCACACTACTGTAGTATTTACTCCATAAGGGCCGTCCACACTACTGTAGTATTTACTCCATAAGGGCCGTCCACACTACTGTAGTATTTACTCCATAAGGGGCCGTCCACACTACTGTAGTATTTACTCCATAAGGCCGTCCACACTACTGTAGTATTTTACTCCATAAGGGCCGTCCACACTACTGTAGTATTTACTCCATAAGGGCCGTCCACACTACTGTAGTATTTACTCCATAAGGGCCGTCCACACTACTGTAGTATTTACTCCATAAGGGCCGTCCACACTACTGTAGTATTTACTCCATAAGGGCCGTCCACACTACTGTAGTATTTACTCCATAAGGGCCGTCCACACTACTGTAGTATTTACTCCATAAGGGCCGTCCACACTACTGTAGTATTTACTCCATAAGGGCCGTCCACACTACTGTAGTATTTACTCCATAAGGGCCGTCCACACTACTGTAGTATTTACTCCATAAGGGCCGTCCACACTACTGTAGTATTTACTCCATAAGGGCCGTCCACACTACTGTAGTATTTACTCCATAAGGGCCGTCCACACTACTGTAGTATTTACTCCATAAGGGCCGTCCACACTACTGTAGTATTTACTCCATAAGGGCCGTCCACACTACTGTAGTATTTACTCCATAAGGGCCGTCCACACTACTGTAGTATTTACTCCATAAGGGCCGTCCACACTACTGTAGTATTTCATGTCCAGGAAACACTGGAGACTGTCCACGCGATAGTGTCCGTGTTCTGTGTTAAGCCGGTATCACACGAGCGCTTTTTTCCTTAACATTTATCCTCAACACTGGTCTAGCAGCTTATGAAGTCAACATTTATAATATTTCTGTCATGTACATTCATCTACCATCAGTCTAGTTTCCGATACCAGCACAAAATATTCCAGAAACGTTGCCAGAAATGTTTTGATCATCGAATGTTGACTATAAAAGCTCTCGTGTGATACCGGCTTTACAAACACACTGACACGGACTCAGGTTGCTCTGTTCTGCACCTGACAGTGTTGGGATAACAGCTCATGTACCTTTTACCACAATAAGTAGGCTATGTGCTAGGTCAAGAGTCATTAGTGACTGACATTCTCACAGGAGAGAAGCTTATGCTGCACAGCTTAGGCATTTCTTTTAAGACGGCGGAAAAGCAATCGGACTACTAGGTAGTCAACTTACTGAACACTATCCACCAAATAGCTCAAGACGAATTGAGTATCCAGGCAACCTTGGACACAGACACGGAGTTTGTTTGGGGTTGTGCAGTTCAGCAAACAGTGTCCAGTAATTCCTGGACATGAAACAGGAGTCTGGATGGACCTTAAGGAATAACGGTTACTTAGGTTTTATCGCGGCATAGCATAGAGGTAACGAAGTCTGGCTCCAAATCCTAAGGTTTTGAGATCGAATCCTGATCAGACAAATAGTTATTTGTTTGTGCACTCACTATATATATATATATATATATATAGAGAGAGAGAGAGAGATAGATAGATAGAGAGAGAGAGATAGATAGATATATATGCAGAGAGAGAGAGAGTGAGAGTGAGAGTATATATAAATAGCAAGAGTTCAATTTACACACGACAAAGAGTAAACATTTAACCCATGAAATTCCATATGCAATGAAAAACCCTGAAATAAAACAACAGGCAAGAAATCCCCACAACAATTCTGTCCCGAGCTCTGTGGCCCCCAGCTGTGTGTGTGTGTGTGTGTGTGTGTGTGTGTGTGTGTGTGTGTGTGTGTGTGTGTATGTGTGTGTGTGTGTGTGTGTGCAATATAGCCATAGGGAGAAGGCATTGTGCAGGCTTACGTGTATGTGTGTACGTAAGAGAGGGACTGTGTGTGTATATGTGTGGGTGTGACTATGTGTATGTGTACTATAGCCATAGGGAGAAGGCATTGTGTAGATTAGTGTGTGTGTCTGGGTATGTATGTGTGTGTGTACGGTGTATGTGTATGTGTGTGTGTAATATAGCTATAGGGAGAAGGTAATGTGCAGACTTAAATGTGGGAACGTACCATCTGAATTTAGAATTATTTATACTTATGTAAATACTCTGAGAGCGTGTATGCATTATATATATATATATATATATATATATATATATATATATATATATATATATATATATATATATATATATATATATATGTGTGTGAGTGTGTTTGGCACCACAGGCTCCAGACAAGAGAAAAGAAGCTCAAGGTAATAAAGATACTGTAGAACAGCCTATAGGAGACAAGGGTATTTAAGGGGAGATGGATAGTTTTTCTGGTCCCCCTTCTCCCTCATGTTTAGCCCCATTAGTTTTCAGATTGTAAGATGTTTGTCCCATTAGTTTATATTGTCGATTGTAAGGCCTTCCGCCCCATTTCCTTGTCAATATTAAGACCTTTTGTTCTATTTAGGTGTAATTTTTTTTCCCTGGCGAACGATAGTGACCCTGTAATTTTGGAAGAATCGGTCATACCGAAAAATTTACACATTGATCCAGAAGGGGGATCTAATGGATGTTTTTTTAAAGTTTGATGGAGGTCTAGGGAGGAAACTAGAAAAATAATTAATAAATTAAAAAATCAACCAAAAATCGACCCCCAAGCCCCCATTCTGATAGGACCAGCCCATCACCTCATCAATCGCCTCATAGGTCAGAAACTCTATAGGAGAAATATTTGTTTTCCCTCTAGAAACAAAGCCAAGACCTCAATTTCTCTCCCAGAATCAGTCTTTCCCTCTTCCTATGACTTAAATTGCTTCAAACTCCGTGTGTCCAGGCATTTTGGCTCGAACGTACCTTGATTTTGGCCCTGTCACTCTTTCAACTATGGGGGAGGCACTCGCTATAGGCAGTTATGCCTTTTGCCTCCCTCAATCACATAGAAAAGAAACAAAAATTATCAATGTTCATTGTTAATTATTTCATATTCAGTAATCTCAGTGTATAGAATCTTAAAACTGAATCAATTTAGACACATACACTGTAAAAATGAAGGGTATAAAAAGGGTATTAAAAAGGTATATAGAATCCTGGGGAATAATGGTGGTGATTGTCCTTTCTGTCCTTGCATAAGATGGGTTTATTACTACAAATATAACTTTAAATGGGTACATTATTATGGACACATTAATTACCCATTTCATATATATGTTCTTATGTTCTTCTGTTCCTTACCACAGAAGACACGAGCGAGATGAGCAGCTTGAGCGAATCCACGGCGGCCAAACTGTCCCTGAGCTGCCCCGAGGAGCTGGTCAACCACAACAAGAAGTACCTCACCCGCGTCTACCCCAATTCATCCAGGGTCGACTCATCCAACTACAACCCTCAGGACTTTTGGAATGCTGGCTGTCAGATGGGTGAGTGGCAGAGGGTTTTGTTGGTGGGTGAGTAGCAGAGGGTTTTGATGGTGGTTGAGTGGCAGAGGGTTTTGGTGGTGGGTGATACAGGGTGAGTGGCAGTGGGTTGGAATGCTGGCTGTCAAATGGGTGAGTGGCAGTGGGTTTTGTGGTGATTGGTTGTAGTAGTAATAGTAGTCGTTCCTTAGGCTGCCTGGGCGAACAGCCCCGAGCTCTTTAAGGAAGGCCACAGCCGAAACCGTGTTTTCCCACAAGGCTCTCATGGAATGTATATTGTGTTGTTGGCATAAGTGGTTGTGTGCTATGTAATCTTCCATAATGTGTTTAATAGTGTGCGGTGTCGGAGCAATGGGAAGTATGTGGAAAACGAGAAATCTTGGAATGAAAGTAAAAAGTGCAATGTATCAAGGAATTGTTGTGCCAACAGTGATGCATGGGGCTGAGACATGGGCTCTGAAGAAAACGGAGAGAAGAAAGTTGGATGTGATGGAGATGAGCTGCTTGAGGAGTATGTGAGGAGTTACTCGTAGAGACGGATTGAGGAATGAAGAGATACGTAGGAGAGTGGGGCAGCAGGAACATTTGTCAGCCAGACTTGACAGAAGGGTGCTGAGCTGGTATGGTCATGTTGAACGAATGGGAGATGAAAGGCTTTCAAAGTGAATATGTGAGTCAGATACAAGGGGAGATAGAAGGGCAGGAAGACCCCCATTGAGATGGAGAGACTGTGTAAGACAAGCTTTGAATGATAGAGGAATGACTGTAGATCAGGCAAAGGAAGTAGTAATAAACAGGTATGAATGGAGAATGCTTGTGAATACTTGAGTGAACACTTGGTCATTTGGGGGAAGGGGTCGGGTGCAAGTTGGGCTAGATAATAGTCCATCAGGCGCCTGGCCCGGGGAGACGATTAATATGAAGGGTGCGCCTGGAAGTGTGGTGGGAGGGCTTGTGGCTTCGGCTCCGCTGCATGTCTGCCTGCCGAGATCGGAACCTCTCCGGGTGGTCGGGGGCCGGGGGAGTGCTGGAGCGACCTTGGTGACCCTGGTGACCCTGGTCTCTGGGTCTTCTCCTGGGTGACCTAGATGTGTGTGAATTTGTGTTTTGTCTGTGTTTGTTCGTTGTTTTATGTTGTGTCTTGTGTTTTCCCTGTTCTTGCTCTGTCTTGAGGCGGCCACCCCCAAGAAAAACAAAAAAAAACAAAAAACAAAAAATAGAAAATAAAAAATGAAAATAGGAAAAGTGGGGATTGGGCCTGAGCATATAGATAGATAGTTGTGTTAGCTCTTCTGAGCTATCAGAAGAGACTGGATGACTCTGTCGTCGACACCTGCCCAGGATGTAACACATGCAGCACCCCATACCATCAAACACATCATAGAAGACTGCATTTCACACAACCAATTACACCAACAACACAATCTACACTCATTGAGAGCTCTGTGGGAAAGCCCAATCACGGCCATGGCCTTCCTCAGGGACTCGGGGCTGTTCGGCCAGACAGCTTAGGGAACAACAACAACAACAGCCCGGACGCCGGGACAGGTATCCTGAACGGAGTCATCTAGCCTCATACGATTGCTCATAAGGGCTAGATGGTGCCCACATCGCAGCCTAGCCAGGTGGACTCAGTCCTCACAGGAAAGGAGGGTTTCTGAGGGATTGACTTCAGGGGGCCGTGCATGTAGCTGAGTGTTGTCTTTTAGTGACTGGATAGATCGGTGGGTGATTTGAGTATGGATATGCTTCTGGAGGCTTGTTTGGGGTGGGCGAAAGGGGAGTGATGACGACATATTATTGTATCCAATGGCAGTCAAAATAGACAGGAACATGATCGCAAGCGTCCGCCTCCGCATAGTGTAAACAGGGCGGGCGGTACGCCCGAACTGTACATTCTTGCCCCTGATTATTCTTCTTTCATGGTGGTGTAATGGTTAAGGTGTCTAAAAATCTGTGTGTGATAACCCAGGTTTGAATCCCGGTGTATCACATATATGCTTTCATTAATTTAATTGGAGGTGTTTGGTGGTGTGGTGAAATTAATAAAAAATAGATTGCAGTGGCACTGAACTTTCTCTATTATCCTGATTGTTCTTCTTTCTTGCAGTGGTGCTAAACTTTATTGTCCTGATTTTTCTTCTTTCTTGCAGTGGCGCTAAACTTTCTCTTTTATCCTGATTGTTCTTCTCTCTTGCAGTGGCGCTGAACTTCCAGACGCCCGGACAGATGATGGACGTGTACGAGGGTAGGTTCCGAGCCAACGGAGGGTGCGGGTACCTACTGAAGCCGGCGGTCATGAGGGAACACATCTCGGTATTCTCGGCACACTCTCGGGAAACTATACCGGGTGTGGCACCGCAGCTTCTCAAGATCAAGGTAGATAGAAAATATATTATCCCTCTTCAAGATATTATTATGCGTTTCTTTTCTGTTTTCTGGCTATTACTAGACAATTTTATTCAGATTATGAAGGGTACTGTATATGGAAGTCAGATTGTTAATGGAGATAATCTTTACCCTTTTCATTCCCATAGATCCTTCCTAAGCTGTATAATATCATCTAAATAACAGCCCGAAGAAACTATCAAAACGTGTCATGATCCTCAAAGGGTTAACAAGTCACAAATTAATCTCTTTAGTATGATAATGCCTTTCCTCCTTCTATTGTGGCTACCCTTACACAATGTTACTCACTTTAAGAAACATGTGTGCAAGTCAGAAGACCAAGAGACCAAGGATCACTTCCCCAGTCGCAGACCTCCCGGAGAGGCTCCGGTCTCAGCAGGCAGACACATAGCGGAACCATACCACAATGCCTGCCCACCTCACATCCAGGCATAACCCTTCATATACACCGGCTCCCCAGGCCAGGCGCCTGACGGACTATTATCTAGTCCAACTGGTGCCCGACCCCCTCTCCCAACGACCTTTACCTTTTGGTTAAATGCCACGAAGCATGACAATTTTGTGAAGCAACAACGAAACGGTTAATGCTGATATATCTTTCATTAGTTTATTCAAGTGCATTGGGGTTTGTACTGTAATTGATGATTAATGTTAAGAACGGGGTGTTACTTAATTCTATAGGTTCAGGAACTAATGTCTAGCGAGGCTGATCCTTAGTGATCTTGGCCCCATTCATTTTTCTTTCCACTCACTAAAACATTACGCTTTCCATAATGCAGTTGGGTCGAGTACATGATTAGATTGATATCCAAAATTCGAAAATGGATATTAATCGTGATTGTGTATTCAACCTATAACTGTGTTGGTGGTGTAGGCCTAATGGTTTAGATGCTTATGTTCTGGGTGTGGTGTCCCGAGTTCAAATCCCGGGAGGACCATATGCTTTCATTAGTTTATTCAAGTGCATTGGGGTTTGTAATTGATGATTAATATTAAGAACGGGGTGTTACTTAATATCTCCTTAGTAAACTGCCTCTAATATTCTTTTCTCCCTCAGGTGATTAGTGGACAGTGTCTTCCAAAGCCCCGGGGCTCCACAGCGACCAAGGCCAGCTTCATCGACCCCTATGTTGTCATCCAGATTTTTGGCATCCCAGCAGACTGTACAGGTAAGTCAGGAAACATCATGCTTTAGGCAAAGTCACAAGCACTTATCCAGTAAAATTATTTTATGCATGCATTGGTTCAATGTCCTTTTCCACTACTTGTGCAGTAATAGCTCAGATGGGGTTGCCTTTCAGTAGTTTGAGTGTAGTGCAATAATGTTCTGCCATAACATTGCCCCATCATGTCATCACTACCTGAAGTTGGTATAATGCTAATCATGCCTCAGCAAGACTCGAAATGTCCCTCTGCAGAATCAGCAACCACACCAGTCTAACACTGCTACAAAACAGTACTATAACAATACTTATTGTAACCATATAGGATGACCATTAGTCCATACTTGTGCCACCCCCCCCCCCCCCCCTTTTAGTCGCCTTTTACGACATACAGTAGGATACGTGTGCGTATTATTTTTCCTCCAATAATGTTAGGGGGGTCACCGTTTTTGTTTATCTTTCTCTCCTTTTCTCTCTTTCCCTGGTTTGTATCCATTCGGCCCCATTCAGCCAACTGTTTTAAGACGTTTATCCCCATCCAGGTGTCGATTTCTTCCTGGCGAGCGATAGCGAGCCAGTATTGTATGGAGAAATCCGGCTTCGCCGGAGAAATGTTTCTATCGAAAAATGTACAAATTTAGCTTTCTGTCAAAACAAATATATATATATGCTGGCTCGCTACCGCTCGCCAGGAAAATATTGACACTTGGATGGGGGTAAGCGTCTTAAAACAGTAGGCTGAATGGGGCCGAATGGATACAAGCCAAAGAGAGAGGGAGAGAAAGAGAAAAAAGCAAGGTGGGCTCCCTTAAGGCCCCCTTACCCTCAGAGGGAAAATAAACTCTACCGGGAAGCCTCAATGTTCAGGTGTCGGCTGTGTTGTCTACGCTGGCACTCTTACATACATACTGTACATATTGTTGTCTACGCTGGCACTCTTACATACATACTGTACATATTTTAGATCATCAACAATTAAGGGGACATGGATCGTTTTTCTAGATCCCCTTCTCCTTCATGTTTAGCCCCATTAGTTTTCAGATTTTAAGATGTTTGCCCCATTCGTTTTAAGACCTTTCGCCCCATATCTTTGTCAATATTAAGACCTTTCGTGCTATTTAGGTGTCAATTTTTTTCCTGGCGAACGATAGTGAGCCTGTAATTTTGGAAGAACCGGCCATTGGCGTGGACATTTTTTTCTACCGAAAAATTTACAAATTAATCTAGAAGGTGGTTCTAATGGATGGTTTTTTAACCTTGATGGAGGTCGAGGGTCGAAATTAAGAAACTAATAAATACCTATGAAATAATCGACCAAAAAATATACCCTCGCCCCCTTATTGTCAAAGTTTATGCAAAGGCAACATAATCCTTGGTAGTTCACTGTTGAGCCAGAACCATGATGTTCTCAATTGACCATTTGCGAGTTTCAGGCTATAAGGAAGTTGGAGATTTTTACATTGATATTTAGTAGAATTACCAGCTAAAATGCGGTTGTAGTACATTTATAAATACTGTACATATAACTAAATTCAACATACGTTTTATCCATTAGACATCTACTTTATTATTGTATTTCTGTTTAATACCGATGTTTACGGCACCAACTTCCTTATAGCCTCAAACTCGCAAGTGGTCAATTCATTTAAGCAATGAAAATGAGGATGGTGAGATGGATGTGTGGTGCGGCATTATTCAGTTCAGTTTAATGGGGGACCTGATGATATTGTTTTTTGAATAACATGATATACAGTATTAGGGTTTGAGGGAAAGGATTAAGACAAATAAATGTATAGATTACACAGCATAACTACAGGTAACAAAAACTCACCGATTTAAGTCCTTCAAAAGATAAATTCCCAGCTTAAAAACAGACCGAGTTTAGAAAGTATAGTTTAGTTTGTGTGTGTATATTTACTGTTTATTTACTATTTATTATATGTGGGTGCCCCAGAATCCTTATAAAGCGAGTGTTGGGGCTACGACAACAATAATGAATCATTATAGGATTGGCTACTGACTGATTATTATGTCTTGCATATGTTTAACCCTTCAGTACGATGATGCCTTTATCTCATTTCATTGGCCTAACATCAGATGATTCGTGCAGTTTAAGAAGGACCTATGTTATGCAGATTGTTTAATGATGTAATATATATCTTCCAATCCCACAGCCAGGTAATGATTAGTAGAATATTGTGTAATCGAAACCAGAATAACATAAACAAAATATCATCGTGCTGTAAGGGTTAAGCTCACTATTTCTCAGCCCTCACATGATTGAATTTTCTAGTGGTGTAATGGTTTAGGTGCTTATGTTCTGGGTGTGGTGTCCAGAGTTCGAATCCCGGGAGGACTATATGCTTTCATTAGTTTATTCAAGTACATTGGGGTTTGTAATTGATGATTAATGTTAAGAACGGGGTGTTACTTATATCATGCACATTTTAATCTGACTATTATTTCATCCCTCAGAGGCCAAAACCCGGACCGTCAGCAACGACAGCAGCTTTCCTATTTTCGATGAGAGCTTTGAGTTTCACATCAACCTGCCGGAGCTGGCCCTGGCGCGCTTTGTGGTCCTGGATGATGAGTTTATCGGTGATGACTTTGTGGGCCAGTGTACCATCCCGCTCGACTGCATTCAGACAGGTGGGCCAAGGGTTATTCTACTGTATTTCCTGTACTTTCTGCCCTATCATATAAGACGAACTCCTACTTGTATGGGAAAATAACTACTGTAGGTAAAAAGAATAGTAAATTTTATCATGGTACTGTAATTGCAGGGCTACTTGTAAGGGGAATTTTCAGGAAAAACTTGCAAAAAATAAGGTAAACCCTTCTGAGTTCCTAATCAAAAGCACTCGGACAGGTAATAATAATAATAATAATAATAATAATAATAATAAACAGTTTATTAAAGAATGGCAGCCTCATGAGCTGAAAATACACATTTTACAATTTAGTGGATGAACATGAGATGTACAGATATGAGGATGGTAAGCTTAGTTTACAAACAAAATAAATAAATACAATAATGATGCATGTGCAGAATACAAATTATCATAAAATAACCATGAGAGTAAGTGATATACAGTACATATACACATTTATTTACTTACTCATATACAGAACAACACAAACGCTCACGTATGCACACAAACATACATACATACAGAAACTGTTTTGGTATGGTCAGGGTGAAGAGGGTGCAGGTACTACAATGGGAGGTTAATCCTCGGTAGTGTAGGTGTGTGTAATAATAATAATAATAATAAACGGTTTATTAAAGAATGGCAGCCTCATGAGCTGAAAATACACATTTTACAATTTAGTGGATGAACATGAGATGTACAGATATGAGGATGGTAAGCTCAGTTTACAAACAAAATAAATAAATACAATAATGATGCATGTGCAGAATACAAATTATCATAAAATAACCATGAGAGTAAGTGATATACAGTACATATACACACTTATTTACTTACTCATATACAGAACATACGTATACACGTACGTGCGCACATACATATACATACATATATAGGAACATAAGAACATGCAGTAAGTGTGCACATGTCCGTATACACAAACGCTCACGTATGCACACAAACATACATACATACAGAAGCTGTTTTGGTATGGTCAGGGTAAAGAGGGTGCGGGTACTACAATGGGAGGTTAATCCTCGGTAGTGTGTGTGTGTGTGTGTGTGTGTGTGTGTGTGTGTGTGTGTGTGTGTGTGTGTGTGTGACAGAAGGCGAAATATGGAAGAGCTGGGCGTTCTATTGTTAAGGGTGGAAATACATGGATGAAGATACGCGAACACTTAATAATAGATAATGCTTATGCATAGATTTATAATCAGAAGTTGCGCTAGTGAGCAATATGTTCTCGCTCATATGTACGTATATTTACATACATATGTGCATATGACCATATAAATACACGTACAGTACATATATATATTATATACCTTATATTCTCAACCGGGCTCGAACCATTGACAGCACATACACACAGACATACATATACATAAATATATGCACATTACATGCATATATGCTCTTCTCTTATCCTACCTGATACTCTCAGCCGGGCTCGAACCACAAACAGTATACACTATAGACACATATACATATACATAAATAACGCATACATACATACACATATACGCACACATACATACACATGTACTGCACATACATAGATACATATATACACATATACATAAACAAACTCAAGCAAATACATGCATAAATTATATTCTAATACACACACGCTCACACACTTATGCATATATTATTAAAGGTGGGCGCGTATATATGGTGTGACAGGCCGTTATTACACATTATTAATAATATTAACAATGGTTGGGATAGGACTATTTTTATATCTGTCAGTTCTTGCTCTTATTGGTTGGAGTGTGTTGAAATGACGAGCTGCACGTGTAGGTCTAGGGGCGTCTGGTGGAAGTAAGTTTCTGTGTCGTGGGTGAACAAGCAGCTTAGATGCAAACTGTTTGAGTGTGTTGTAGTGGTGGGTTGAGAGTGCAGGTATGCTAAGGGTGGTGAGCGCTTCCTCGTACCCTGGATATGTGCCCCCAGGTAAACCCCTGAATAGGTTATTCACTCACTTGTTCGTCAAGGGGAATCCACGCAATGCGAGCTAAGCTCATTATTATCGCGCCTCCTTAACTGGGAATGTATTGCGTGAAATGCATGTTAAGTGTTTATGTAAGTGTTTATGGTCTGAGCATTGGTTAATGCCTTTTCATCCAAAAAAATGCAAGTACATGCGGATTGGGACCAGCAAGATAGACAAGGTAGGATACAGTATGTATGAAGCGATGGAGGAAGTGAATGCAGAAAAGGATATAGGAGTAGTGATAGACAATATGTTAAATTTCTCAGAACATTTAGCGGAAAAGATAAACAAAGCCAATAGAATTGTAGGGCTGATAAGGAGGACATTTGTGTCACTTGACGAAGAAATCTTCAGGAATCTCTATACAGCGCTGGATAGGCCGCACCTGGAATATGCGAACCAGGTGTGGGCTCCATATATGGTAAAGGATACAGAAGCAGTGGAGAAAGTGCAGAGGAGAGCTAGCAAGCTGGTACCAACGTTGAAGAACGCGGGCTATGAGCAGAGGTTGAGGACACTGGGGCTTCCGACACTGGCATATAGGAGAAAGAGAGGGGATATGATAGAGACTTTTAAGATAGTGTCAGGAAAGTACGATGAGGATGTGTGTGAAGGTATCTTCTTGATGCGGGAGGGAACAAGAACGAGAGGACACTCTAAGAAAATTTACAAAGAAAGAAATAGGCTTGAGAAGGCAAAGAACTCATTTTGTGATAGAGTGGTAAATGAGTGGAACGCACTGCCCCAGTATGTAGTCGATTCCGAATCAATAAGGGAGTTTGAAAGTAATCTTGATAAAGCATGGGGAAGACAAGATTTGAAGTATGATTATAAAACAAAAATACAGAATAGTAAAAATGTTGCGTCTGCTACCGCCGCCGCCAACACCGTGAACGACCGCAGCAGTGCAAGTACTGGTACTGAGCTGGATACACAGGCATAGTTTGCCTTTTTCCAGAGGATCTACTGTAAGAAACTGTAAGAATGTATCGTTGGAATGGCTGTGGATGTGTGTGTAGTCTGTATTTTAGCCAATTGGCGACATTTGGAAACGAAGGCTTAGGGTTAATCTGTACAGTACCATTCTCACTACGGTACCAGTCTCACCCGAAAGCTTAGGTTGACCAGTAGCTTAGGTTGACCAGTATCTTAGGTTGACCAGTACGATACCCATCTCACCTTGTAACCGATCACCAACCCCAGATGGGACGTCACAACTTCGTCCACTTACACCAGGTTCCTATTTATACTGCTAGGTGAACAGAAGCTACACCGTTAAGAGACTTGCCCAAATGTCTCTTCCCCGCCCGGGTCTCGAACTCGGGACCTTCTGGTTGTGAGCCAGCCGCGCTATCCGTTACGCCACGGGGAGGTGTGAGGCCCTTTCAGAGCTGAGAAAAAATGGTGAAATGGTGGTCTGGTGAAAACTGGATTAATTGATGATGACTTTGTGGTACAGCGTACATTTCCACATGATTGTATTTAAACAGGTGGGCAAGGGGTATTCTTACTTATAAAGGCTTTAATGGTAACATTGTTTACATATTTATGATACCAGCACCCAATGATGTTGTCAGCTTGGTTCACAGTAAACTGAAATCCCAGTGACAACCACCAGTTTTTAATTTTCAACAATTAGGCTAATGTTATTGAGAAGATATATTATATCATGTAGAGCAAAACCTTATATCTGTATACAAATGGTGTTTTAACACAATGTAATATTAGTTTTCATTCATATTGATACATGTTGGTAAGAATGTAATAAAGTACACTGTTTGTGACTGCATTACCCTCATTCTTCTCAGAAAGATACTGAATGAAAATGGGTATGTTCATGACTCCCCTGGTTCTCTTGTTATTCTGTTATTGTGTTCTTCAGGTTACCGACACGTGCGGTTGTTATCCAGTATGGGGGAGCCAATGGACTCTGCCACTCTCTTCATACACGTCTCCATCTCTAACAAAATGGGAGGTGGTGTGAGTATTCCCTTCTTGACCTTATAATGTTGAATAATTATAGCATGCCTTTGTCTTCTCCTCATTGAAGTGTATCAATTCCATTACACTTGTTTTCAGTACCAGTGCATTTTTTTTCTACACTGACACTATAAATCTAAATTAACCCGTGCAGTACCAGGGACGTCCTTTTATCATATTCCGGCAGCTATTAGACAATTTTTTTCAGTTTATAAAGGACCTCTAGCAATATTAAGGCTTCAAACTATCGCAACCAACCCATTTAACTGCAACAGATCCTTCCTAGGCTGCATAATATCGTCTAAATATAGCTAGAATAAAATATAACACACGCCGCTGGTACTCAAAGGGTTAACATACAGTAAAATATAAACAGTGTTGTAATATTCCTGACACTTGTAAATCTATGACCAAAATTGTAATTTTATCTATGAAGTACAGTAGCATACAGTACTAATTGGGTGTAACCAAATTTGTGAATTAGATGAAGATAATTTTCTAACCCGACTATTTTTCAAGGCAACATTACATTACATTAACCCCTTCTGTACCAGCGATGTCTTTTTAGTATTATTATTATTAGTATTATTAGTATTATTAGTATTATTAGTATTATATATTAGACGATTTTGTGCAGCTTAAGAAGTATGTGTAGTAGTAAAAAGGGTTAAGTAAGATGTTTGAAGCCTGTTAATTGTTGGATGCCCTTTTTAAGCTGCATAAAATTGTCTAATAGTAGCCAGAGTATAATAAAAAAGACGTTATCGGTACAGAAGGGGTTATTCAGTAACAATAATGATCCAGGCATCTGCAAAATTTTCTCAAAATAATTACAGTTTGTTAACAGTAAAATATAGTGAACAACTATTTCTTGATCAATCGTGGACATGTACCCTACTTATACTGTCTTGATGGTGTAATGGCTAGAGCGTGTAAGTTCTGTATGTGATGTCCTAGGTTCGAATCCTGGGAGAATTACATGCTTTCATTAATTCTATTTGGGGTGTTATTGGTGTTGTTGTTGTTGTTGTTGTTGTTGTTGTTGTTGTTCTTGTTGTTGTTGTTTTTGTTGTTGTTGTTGTTGTTGTTGTTGTTGTTGTTGTTCCCCAAGCTGCCTGGCCGAACAGCCCCAAGGCCCCGAGCAAGGCCAAGGACATAACCAAGCGCCCCCACAGAACCCTCCCTGCCGACCACAATAAAGCCTGGGTGACCGAAGCCACTCCATGGCGGGGAGCTGAGGAGGGTGAGGAAACGCCCGGGAAACCAAAGCCCCACCCAGGGCCCTGTGCCCCTCAGCAATTATGAAGAGAAAGTTGAGGGGCAAAGGAAAAATTTGACGCTTTGGCTTCCAATCTTGGTAGATTGGGAGGTCAATCCACGGAAGAGATGCCGTCACTTGAGATCTAGAAAATATATAAGTAAAAGGAACAGTCAGAGGAAGCTATGGGTATGGCAGAGATCGCTCAGTTCTCACTCTGATAGACAGAAATCTATATTGTAGTAAAGTATTGTAACTCCTTCAGGCCCAGCGTGTGAAGGGCAAGAGGCCAGACAAGGTGAAGCCAGACATCAAGCTCATTGGTCTCAAGGCAGCCGATGACATTTTCAAGGTGAGTATTGTACTGTACTGTACTATATAAGATATATAACGATAGGGTATATAATCCGTATAAGCTAAGTATGATTAATCAACACTCCTTACACACCTAACGATTACTCCAAGAAGGGCATTGGGACTAGGGATGCAGCGACCCCATCACCCACCACTTCGGTGGTGCAGTCAGCCTCTGTAAAAGTTACGGTGATTTCTTGTTACTGCCTTATTGTAGCACGGTTAAGGCTGGTGTGGTGCGATTTCGCCAGGTGCAAGAGCTTCAGGGGGACTTTATTGAGTCTTGCTGAGACACTGTTAGCGCTATACCAACATCGGCCACTATGATGGCATGATAGGGCTGTGTTGTGGCAAGTCTTTATTGTAGTGTACCACAGTAAAGAAACTAAAACCACGCTCTCTGTGGATGAAGCGGTCTTTAAATTTGTATGTATGTATGTAAGGGCAATAGGATTGGACCTAAAGGAATCTTAATGGCCAACTCTCTGGAAAAAAGCTCCATGCCTGGCTTACCCCTATCTCGTGTGAGGCAGGTATTTTTGGCTCCTCCCTGTTTCACTCCATTAGTTTGGAGATTTTAAGACATTTTACCTTAATCATTTTTTTGAAGATTATAAGACACTTCACCCCATTCAGGTGTCGATATTTTCTGGGTGAGCGATAGCAAACCTGTAATTTAAGAGAAACCGGTCTTCAGCTGAGGCATTTTGTACATATCACTATTTATCTTGAAGGGAGTTGTTGTTGTTGTTGTTGCTGTTCCCCAGGCTGCCTGGCCGAACAGCCCCAAGGCCCCGAGCAAGACCAAGGCCATAACCGAGCGCCCCCTCAGAACCCTCCCTGCCTACCACAATAAAGCCTGGGTGACCAAAGCGACTCCATGGCGGGGAGCTGAGGAGGGTGCGGAAACGCCCGGGAAACCAAAGCCCCACCCAGGGCCCTGTGCCCCTCAGCAATTATGAAGAGAAAGTTGAGGGGCAAAGGAAAAATGTGACGCTTTGGCTTCCAATCTTGGTAGATTGGGAGGTCAATCCACGGAAGAGACGCCGTCACTTGAGATTTAGAAAATATATAAGTAAAAGGAACAGTCATATTAAGCTATGGGTATGGCAGAGAGCGCTCAGTTCTCACTCTGATAGACCAGCCCATCACCACATGACTAGAACCCAATCCTCTCAGCATCAGCTAGGAAAGGCCCTAGAAAGCCGCCTTTGGCGGGGGGATAGCTCCCCTATTTCAACCCCTTTCAGGGTTGGGCACCCGCCCGTCCTCTTGAAGGGAGTTTGGAGGTTTAGTTTGAAAGGGGTCTGGGGAGGCGGGTATTTTTTTTAGTCTTAGGGGCAAACTAAAAATATATTGCTCGATAAAGGCTAAAGCAATCAAAGCCCTCAATAATTATTAAACAACGTTATAATAACCCCCAATACAAGATAGTGTTAAAGACCATTATTCATCTCTTGGGCTGTTTAGTCCAGTCAACTTAGGGTTTCACCCACCACTAATTGCAAAAGAAACAAAACCAACTTTATTTAGGGGCTTGGTCTGTACTAAATAATATATTAAAAATCTCAATTAATCGAAGTATTGGAACAGTGTTTATTTTGCATTCAAAAATATTTCACAGTTAGGGCCCTGGCGACATTAGGACACACATATAAAAGTACATATAATTACTATAAATCTGTAACTAACGACATAAATTGTTGAATTGCTGATGTGGTATTACAGTTTCTCCTTAATAGGAGGGAAAAAGTTTATGTTTTCAGTTGATAATCACTAGTAGGCTACCATGAATAGGCCTACCCCGACCATTGACCTCTAATGTCACCCACAGTTTCTACCTTCATTTGAATGTGTTTGGTCCTTTCTGCTGAATAAATATCTGCCAACCTCATGAGACAGGACATACAGAGATACATCATTGACCTCAAAATATCGTAGGACACCAGGTTTACAACAGACTGATCAAGTTATCACCCATACCATGAGACGTTGAGACCGACGTTCAGACCATAGTTTTTTCCCAGTTGTCCTCACTACTGGGTGTCATTCTTATCTGCACTCATTTCAGTCCCTTCACCATCTCCTCCATTCTCACATACACCTCTGCACTCTCCACATGCAGTAGTGCATGGTAACCCCGCCTTTTTGCACTCACAGTGATTGGTGCTGCATCCAGTTTTGCACTGGCATCTGACAAACTCCAGTAGTTCCTTGGGTGCAATATTCTGACTAGTTTGAACTGGTATCATTCGCCTGTCAACTATTTTCCAACCCCACTCATCAGCATACAGCTGTACTTCTTTCCATGCTTGGACCTGATGATATACACGGTGACTGTGGTACTGTGCGGCTGCTGAAGTCGGTGGTAAACTTTTAGGTTGGACTGCCTTTTTACTTGTCTTCACCAGTTGAAGGAACGTCTGATGCCGCAGTTCATTCAAGTCACTGATCTTGGCATTTGCCTTGTACACACAGAGGATAGCTTTTTCTCCAGCAGCAGCAATCTCACTCTGTGTGCATCCTGTTCTGTTAAAGACAACTGTCTGCTGGATGAATGTCTCATTTGTATGGATCAGTTTTAATCCTACAGCTTTACCAATACCAAACACTCTCGAAGTAGTGTCGCAGCCTAACATGGCATGGACAAATAGCAAGTCTCGACACACCTGTTCTCCCAGCTCCGATCTTGCCTTATGGATGTCCATGTACCTTTGCTGTTGTCCGGACTTTGCCTCTGGATGGAAGTAGAGTCTCCTGTGGTTCCTAGTGGCATGATGGCACAATAGTATCATAAGGTCAGTGTCATCTCCAACAACGATAGTGTCACATGTCTCAGCAACCTTCAGAGCATGGGAAACAATAACTATGTCAGCATCGCCATCTGCATGGTGAACTACACAACCTGATTTCTCCAGGTACTACCCAGCATGTTAATGAACTTCTGTTTGTTGGTTTTGCTGGCCAAGAAGTCATCTTTCTTCATTTGGAGTTGCATACCCGGGGACACATGAACATCTCTGACTACTGCCGATCCTGTTCTTCTGAATTGGGTGCCATCCTTTGGCGCTGGTCCACCATCATACCCGTCAAAGACAATGACGGGTTGTTTGTATTTCCGCTTTACGTATGCTGCATATCTTGGACAGATGGCATCATATGTCTCTCCATTCCCCCAAATGATCCTATGTAGCAACGCGCCTCCGTCGATGACATGTGTAATATGGCTAGATTCGAGTTCCTCTTGCTCTTTATCAGAGATCGTAGGTGCTAATTCCCAAATGGCATTTGCCAGCGCTGGCTTATTGGCCTTCAAGAGGACGTTCCGTCTATCAAAAAGAGCTGGAGGGAATCCACACAGTTCATAACAAAACGCCTCATTGAGTTTGTCCTTATGCGTACCAATAATAACCAGCCTTTGGAATAGTAGTTGTGGGTCAATATGCACGTCATCACCATCAATCTTGACTTTTGACTTGGATTCCATAGTAACTGCTCTATCTTTCTTCCGATATGTGTAGTTGCAAACCTGTTTCCCACACATCCCATCCAGAGTGCTCTCCCAACTTCTTTCGCCTGAGTCACATTCACATTCTCTGCTGCAAGTACACCAGTCACCAGATTCCTCAGACCACCTTCTTTCTCGAATGGTCTCCTATCTTGGAAGAATTCAATCAGTTTGTTCACATCAGCAGAATCCTTCTTCTGACGGGCTGTGGACAGATCTTTGTGCTGTTCACTACTGACAGATGCTACATTGGTAAGGTCCTGCATAGCTTGGGTCACTTCTGCACACACCGGACTGGACATGCACCACACATTCCTTTGTGTTTCTGTCAATCCGTGTCCTCTGGTAAGACCCCCTGTTGTTTTGAGGCTTCTCATTAGGACCTGTTCTATTACTAGGTCAGGGGACAACCCACCCCAGAATCTGTCAGACCTTCGAACAATGTGAAGTCCATCTTTGAATTTATTGAAAAGTCCCTCATTTCTGGTCTCGAGGTCAGACATCTTCTGCAAGTAGATATGCAATGACTTTGTGTACAAGCTGTGTCCCGAAGCTGCAAGGTATGGTAACATCTTCTTCATTGCTTCAAGATGGAGAGCCCAGTTCCCAGTCCTTTCTGATCGTAGAAACTTTTGAATAATGTCAAGCATCATCATGTACATCATCCACAGCTGACAAGTGTTCCTTCTTTCTTTGGGTGTGTCGGTCGCATTGGAAATCAAGGCTTGTATTTCATTCAGTGTTGGTGACGATTCAAGGGCTAGTGATGAAGTCACTCATCTGACATGTTGACTTAGGTTATCGTGCTGGTGGGTAAAGGGTTAAAACCATGGGCTTACCTCTAAAAGTGGCCTTAAATATGACTGCATCCATTCGAAATCATGTTTTTATGAAAGATTAGCTATGAAAACATAGGTGTAGGTACCAATTTTAGATTCCTACTGTAAAAATTGGCCGAGTTGCGTCATGATGTATGCAGGAAAACTGGCTCATAGATATACAATTTTCAATGGTAAAATTTAGCATGTTCCAATATTTGGACTAAGTGGGATTTTTTATATGTTATTTCTAACTCCTCAGTCCACCAAATAAAACTGGTTTCGTTTCTTTTGCAATTAGTGACAGGTTTGGCCAAATTTGCGCCAGAATGACTAGACTAGTTGGCAAACCGGGGGAATGTTGTTTCAAGACTGAGTTGAGTGTGAGAGGCAATACAGGAAAATATGCATGAAATTGCTCAGATGCATAATGGGAACTAGGGAGCATATCGTTATATTTGTAGATTTAATAATAATTACTAAATATAAGGGACTTTGTATATTTTAGAGACTGGATATGAAATGATTCTCATTTGCCAGCTTGACAGGGAGATGCTCTTTGTCACATCTTACTTGTAGGAGTTGGTAACACTGTGATTCCGATCTGACAACTATGTACCACTACCGCTTAAGGAAGCCCAACTCGCTTTTGTTTTCACTTTCTCTCCCTCTCTCTTTGGCTTGTATCCATTCGGCCCCATTCAGCCTACTGTTTTAAGATTTTTTTTTTTTTTTTTCTATGTGATTGAGGGAGGCAAAAGGCAGAACTGCCTATAGCGAGTGCCTCCCCCATAGTTGAAAGAGTGACAGGGCCAAAATCAAGGGACGTTCGAGCCAAAATGCCTGGACACACAGAGTTTGAAGCAATTTAAGTCATAGGAAGAGGGAAAGACTGATTCTGGGAGAGAGTTCCAGAGCTCAGCTGTTGAGTAGAAGAAAGACTGAGAGTAACGTTTCACTCTCGGGTTGGAGAGTTGCACAGAGTAGGGGTGGGATTGAGTTGCAAGATGTGTACCACGTGCCCTACGTAAAGGAGGTGGTATAGGGTGAGGTGGGGGTGATCCGCACTATTAGTGGAAAAAATAATCACCAAAAATCAGGTAACAAACTTTATTGAAAAATAGTTATATCACAATAAACTATGGGTCAAGGCCTATCATGGTGATTTTTACTAATCGTGTAAGTAGTAGTTAAGGTCAACTTATTGAATTTAAAAAAAAGGGTACCCCTTGTTCGGACCATAGGCCTACCCACCATATGGGGTGGTCCGAACAATGCATGGGAGTGATCGAAAGACCACCCTTTTCACTATTAAAATGCATAGTGAGATTGTAAAAACTGGTGATCTCCAATCAAATATACATGTATGTTGAAAAATTAACTAACAACTTCATTAACCTCCTGCCCTACAAATATGGGCATATTTACCACTTACAGTGCATATGTCTTAATTTTAATCCAACATTTTGTTGCTGTAAAACAAAAACAGTTTGTCATTATAAATTATAAATGCTTACAAAACTAAGGCCTATCAACTTACACAGTAGGACATCACAGAAGGGCTGATATTTGGCTACCTTGTGAGTTTTTTGCTTACCGCATATTGAAGGTAGTTAGAGGGCACTTGAACTTTATATATCGCGCAAGTCTCTTAGTTTGGGCTCTAACTAGTTCCCCCAGGACCCCTTTTATTTTATCCCCCTTCACTTTACCTACATCCTCTATTTCAGGAAAATAGAAGGTGTCTTTATTGCCAATTTTAGAGCACATTCTCAAGAAAGAAATATTATATTCCATACTGTCACAACTTATGAGTTTACCAACATAAAACACCTTACATCTGACATTCTTCCCTTCTTCTAACTCCAGCTCAACACAACTAAGTACTTTTTGTATTATTTGGATGTTTTTTTTGGGGGATGGTTGGGTCTTTAACCCGGGAACTGCCGGAAGACTTAAGAGTTCCCCCGGCGGACTGCGGGAAGACTCTTAAGAGTCAGAGAAAAAAAAAAATTTAACCCTCCTGGCCCGGTTGTCATTTTAAAATGACACCACGAATTAAGGGCAGGTGCCCGGTTGTCATTTTAAAATCTGTAAGCTTGAAAGCCTATTCAGCTTGGTCTGAACGCCGTGCGTCCGACGCATGTAAACAAAGCCGATCGTTACGTCACCGCACCTCCGAAAACAAGAAAGAGAAGACTCGTTTCTTATTGTATGTCTGTATGTCGTTGTTTCAGTAGTGAAAAGATCGTCATATTGCTAACATCGCCTGCAAGTGCTCTCCACTGAAATCGTCATCACAACTGAACCAGTTGACATAGAGAGCTCTACTCAACGCCAGTCTACAGATTGGAAACCGCACTACATTTATAGATGCGTGGGAAATTTCTAGCAGTTAAACTAAACATAAATACGGTAGCCTAGGCCTAGACGTTTTTCGGCCAGATCGCCCGGGTAGTCCACACTGTCATTTTGAGAGCCTGCCCGGGCCAGGAGGGTTAAACATCGAAAAAAAAAAAAAAAAAAAAAATGTATTTATTTTTATTTTTGTTTTTGCCCCTGGGCCATGCAAAATATCACTCCTCTACCTCCCCTCCTTCCCCACTTTCCTCCCCTCCTTCAGTTATCACCTATATTCCCTGTTATTCCCTTATTCTGAGGTATATTTTCGTGCTAACATTAGCGAGTTGCAAGCAGGGCATTATCATCTCTGTTAGCAAGCGAGTGCAAGAGAGAGAGAGAGTATCGATCGACTGTGTCTCAGTGGCCTTGGGGGAAATTGGCGGGAAAGCAGGTTGCCTCACCCATACATTATATAACTCGCGGCCTGTATCTCCGATTTTGACCATCCAAACGCTGTTTTCACTCGTTTTATTGTTGTTTCAGGTTAATACCTTTATAATCAACCCATAATAGGCGTGTTTGGATAAGTATTAATGCTATTTATGGTAATATGAATATTTTAGTGATGGAAACAGCTCAAATACGTCAGCACAGGCGGACGTTTCTAATTACCCCCATGCGCAGTTCTTAGGTTAAATGCCATTTAAATTTGTGGTGTACCGTACCGAACAGTTCGGTACACACCCCATCGGTACACCCCCTTCGTAGCATAAATGTGTAAACATGCATGATGCTGAATGAAATGTCTGAATGGAAGCCTTTATCACCAGATATCATTGCAGCTAAGTACATTTCACTATTAACCCGGGAGCTGCGGGGAGACTCTTAAGAGTTCCCCCGGCGCACTGCGGGGAGACTCTTAAGAGTCAGAGAAAACAAAAATCAACTTTTGACATCGAAAAAAAAAAAAATTTATATTTTTTTTTTTTTATTTTTTTTTTTTTTTGGCCCCTGGGCCATGCAAAATCTCAGTCCTCTACCTCCCCTCCTTCCCCACTTTCCTCCTCTCCTTCAGTTATCACCTATTTTCCCTGTTATTCCCTTATTCTGAGGTATATTTCGTGCTAACATTAGAAATCCGATTGGAGGGTGTGGTCATCACTGATAGCAAGCGAGTGCAAGAGAGAGAGAGAGAGTATCGATCGACTGTGTCTCAGTGGCCTTGGGGGAAATTGGCGGGAAAGCAGATTGCCTCACCCATACATTATACAACTCGCGGGCTATATCTCCGATTTTGACCATCCAAACGCTGTTTTCACTCGTTTTATTGTTGTTTCAGGTTAATACCTTTATAATCAACCCATAATAGGCGCATATGGATAAGTATTAATGCTATTAATGGCACAATGAATATTTTAGTGACGGAAACACCTCAAATACGTCAGCACAGGGGGACGTTTCCAATTACCCCCATGCGCACTTCAGAGGTTAAGCATCACACCACTAGAATCAGCACGTTTTCACAGTCAAGAATCACTATATTAGAAACGCGAAATATTACATCGATCACCTAAAAAATAGAAAAACTGACCTGAAAACTCCGTCCGTCGCGATGTATACAATAGTTTGCCGTCATCCTCAAGTTATCCGTTTTCTTCTTTTGAGGTGTTGGGGAAACTATTTTATTATTGATAGGGCAGAAATTATGGACACTGTTCGTTTCACCCCCATGTTCGTTACACCCCACCTTCACCTTACACTGGAAAAGCTCTGAGAACACTGATTATTATAGTAGCGATAGAATAGCGAGAGAGATGCAACATGGCGGCGGAGAGAGAGAGATTGCAGAGAGTTGGTGATTGGACGGGAGTTAATGATACGAAAGGCCTTCCTTTCAACTTTGTCTAGAAGAGCGGTGTGAGAGGAACCTCCCCACACATGTGAACAATACTCAATACAAGGACGCACTATGCCCCTGTGTTAATATTTTCCTGGCGAGCGGTAGCGAGCCAGAATATATATATTTTGTTTTGACAGCTAGCTAAATTTGTACATTTTTCGATAGAAATACTGTATGTTTTCGGTGAAGCCGGATTTCTCCATACAATGTATCGCTCGCCAGGAAGAAATCGACACCTGGATGGGGATGAACATCTTAAAACAGTTGGCTGAATGGGGTCGAATGGATACAAGCCAGAGAAAGAGAGAAAAGGAGAGAAAGAGGAAAAAAAAGCAGGTGACCCCCCCTTAAGAAATTAAACAAAAGCTGTATCATCCTGTGTCTTATTTATGGAGTTCCCTAGCTTTATTGGGAGATCCTACATTACTGAACTTCTATAATTTAGAGACTGGATATGAAAAGATTCTCATTTGACAGCCTGACAGGGAGATGCTCTTCGTCACATCTTAATGAACTTCTATTTCCGTGCAGGAAGCGTCGTCTGCTATGGTCGAGGCCGAGGCGGGGGAGGACAAGGTGGAGGGAGCGTGGTCTGACCTACAGGACGAGTGTGGCCTCCAACACACCGCCAACATGAAGCAGTGTCTCCGGGTGGCCATATCCCGCTTCCTGGCCACACCCGACACCACCAGTCTCACCATAACCGACCAGAATGGGGTAGGTGTTGTGTGGTGTTGCAGTGTAGTGTTGTATTATAATGTAAAACTTGCAAAATAAACAAACCAAAACTTGGACGAACACAGTAAAAACACAAAACAACTAATCAAAATCGCTATGTGGAAACAATGCTTAACCCTTCCCGCCCGGGCAGCATTTTAAAATGACACCGCGGCAGGAGGCCAGGAGCCCGGGTGTCCCCTTGAAATCCGTAAGCTTGAAAGCCTATTAAGCTTGTTTTGAAAGCCTGTCGGAGGCGACGCGCGCACCTCCGACAGCAAGCAGACGTCGGAGCATTGTTATTGTGTTGTCTGCTAAAACAAATTTAGTGTTGAAAAGTGGCCCAAATTGCTAACATCACCTGAAAACTCTCTCCACGGAAATCGTCATCACAACTGAACCAGTTGACTTAAAGAGCTCTACACAACGGCAGTCTACAGATTGGAAACAGCAGTATGTTTAGAGATGCGTGGGAATTTTCTAGCAGTTAAAATAACAAAGATACGGTAGCCTAGTCGTAGAAATTTTTCGGCCAAATCGCCCGGGCCTCAACAACGTCCTTAGGATAGTGAGCCCGTGCGGGAAGGGTTAAGCAAAATAAAAAAAAATTTAAAAGAACACAATCCACCACAAAGAGTGTACAGTACATTACTACATGAGCAAGTTAATCTGTTTCCCAAGCAAACTTCTCACACATATAACAACGCACTATAAGAGAGAGAGAGAGCTAACAACACACCGCCAACATAAAACAGTGGCTACTTCCAACACCACTAGTCTTACCATAGCTGATCAGCATGGGGTAGGAAGGGTGTTGTAGTATCATGTCATCATCATCTTGGATTGTGTTCTTTTATTTCATAATATTATTTTGCTAAAGCGTTGTTTCCAAATAGCGATTTTGATTAGTTCTTTTGCCTTTATATTGTCTTTGTCCAAGTTTTGGTTTGTTTATTTTGCAAGTTTTACAATTTTATACCTTCATCCTCCTGGGAAGTCCGTACTAAAGGATGGTCATGGCAGTACTAGCTCCAAGCTACTTTTTCCAGACATATTCACTTTGCCCATGCCACAATGAAGTTTTCCTAGGAGATACCATCTCTGCCGGTGGTGGGGCCGAGGCTGCCACTGTTGCTAGAATTTGATGTGGCTGGGGGAAGTTCAGAGAACTGCTGCCAATCCTGACCATGAAAAGAATGCCTCTCCCCCTGAAGGGAAAGGTGTATGCCTCATGTGTTAGAAGTGCAATGACTTATGCCTCAGAAACATGGTCCGTTAAAGTAGAGGATGGCAACAGAATGGAACGTAATGAGATGAGAATGGTGAGATGAATGTGTGGGGCCAGGTTACAGGATAGAATAACAAATGTTGAGCTGAGGAGACGTTTAGGTATAAAGAGTATTAGCGAGGTGATGCGTACAAGTAGACTGGGATGGTATGGACATGTGGAGAGAATGGATGAACAAAATTGGGTGAAAAAATGCAGGTCTGTGATTGTGGAGGGATCTGCACCAAGGGGTGGACCGAGGAAAACCTGGGATCGGACTATACGTGCCGATCTCAAATCCAAGAACTTGACAAGTGAAGCAGCCCTTAACAGGGTTGCCTGGAACAAGAGACTGAAACTGCACGTATGTGTGGAACACTCAATCTTAAAATGTTGTGTATGTATGTAATGCACTATTCTACTCACTTCTCCCAACCCATTGGTGATTTTCCACTACCAGCTGTCACTCTCACATGATTTTCATGTATCTATATTGACATTTTGACCTCATTCATTGTTTGTACATCGTCATATCACTGCAAAGAACTTAATTTTGTCCATTCAATTACTTATCAGTCAATGCCTAAAGCTTACTCTTCCATTCCAAATGACTCATACACTTCTTTATTACAGTACTGTACTTAGTCCGTCTACCCTGTTCACATCAGATTTCATTCAGATATAGATAATTTCCACAGCTCTCAGCTTGGAGGTCCTCATCAATTGTTGTCCATGTCTGCCTTTCATAAGAGAGTATTGGGAGCAGTAATGTGTTCCTTAATTAATGTTGTTTACTTATTCTTCCTTTCAAGATACAGTCAAGTTTTCCAGTCACTTGAATGTTCTCTCCTATATTTCACTCTCCATTCAACCTCTTCCAATTCCACATTTATCAGACTAATTTTACAATTTTCTCATGTGTGTTCTTGACTTTATTTTGTCCTGAATATGGTACAGTATTGTGTTTGTGATGGCTAGTCATAAAGTAGGGATACCAAATAAACTTTACTATCTTGCATGTGTGTTCTTTTATTTGAGTTAAATCTTCTTTTTCTTTTTAGATTTGAGATTCAAAGAGTGGTGTGAAGAGCCAGGTTTTATTCCCCAACAAACACCTTAGCTCGCTATGATGAAATAATAAAGAAAAATAAGAGAATAAAAATAAATATATGTTCAAACTTAACCTAACGTATGTAGCCTACCATTATGTACTGTATGGAATTAATAACACACATACAAACATAAGGAGGACATTTGTGTCACTTGACGAAGAAATATTCAGGAATCTCTATACAGCGCTGGTTAGGCCACACCTGGAATATGCGAACCAGGTGTGGGCTCCATATATGGTAAAGGATATAGAAGCAGTGGAGAAAGTGCAGAGGAGAGCTAGCAAGCTAGTACCAACGTTGAAGAACGCGGGCTATGAGCAGAGGTTGAGGACACTGGGGCTTCCGACACTGGCATATAGGAGAAAGAGAGGGGATATGATAGAGACTTTTAAGATAGTGTCAGGAATGTATGATGAAGATCTGTGTGAAGGTATCTTCTTGATGCGGGAGGGAACAAGAACGAAAGGACACTAAGAAAATTTACAAAGACAGAAATAGGCTTGAAAAGGCAAAGAACTCATTTTGTGATAGAGTGGTAAATGAGTGGAATGCACTGCCCCAGTATGTAGTCGATTTCGAATCAATAAGGAAGTTTGAAAGTAATCTTGATAAAGCATGGGGAAGACAAGATTTGAAGTTTGATTATAAAGCAAAAATACAGAATAGTAAAAATGTTGCGTCTGCTACCGCCGCCGCCAACACCGTGAACGACCGCAGCAGTGCAAGTACTGGCACTGAGCTGGATACACAGGCCTAGTTTGCCTTTTTCCAGAGGATCTACTGTAAGAAACTGTAAGAAACTGTAAGAAATAAACATATGAAGCAATACCGGTAATTCATTTACAGATTCCCGTGGTAAGATGTTCACGGCCAGTCCCCCTACCGATGCATCTACAAAGGCTAGAGACTGCTTTAGAGAAGGTTTGTTATCTTTCCAGTTTTATACTTAGAAATTAGTGATTACCTCTACCAAATGAATCCTTTACAATTAAATATTTAGAACTTCTGTGAATATAGTAAAATTGGCAACTTATTCAAGCAACATTTTTATACTCATTTTGCATTGGAAATGGCAACTAGAATAAAGGTTGATTATTGTAGGTGGCTTAATTCCTATGCTTATTAACACATAGAAGCTCATAGACCAGAGTTGCTGAATGATAAAATGGCAGAAAAAGCCCTTGAGTAACATTGCCCTAATGAGCATCTCGTCGTAGGTACTGGTAGAAATTCACGGGTTCCTACGACACGGCGAAGCGTTATGGACTTCACTGGAATCCCGCCTCAAGCCAGCCCTGGCCATGTATGACCAGCTCGACTCCCTCCTCTCCTCCGCTGGCATCAAGGGCAAGAAGGCAAACAAGGCCATGGAGAACTTTGCTTGGAACGTGCGGATCATTAGGGGCCAGCTGGACCGACTTCTGGCCCTGAGGAAGAAGTGTAAGATGGCTATGGAGCAGGTGAGTCAGGGGTGGTGATGGTGAGTGAGTATTAATGAAGACTAGTGGTGAGTAAATACCTATATGAGTGAATGATGGTAAATCAGTGTCAGTATCTATAATGTAGTTAGTGTGTTTCTGTACAAGTTAGAGAGTACCTGTACCTGTATATCCATTAGTTAGTGAATTATGAGTGAAAGTAAGGAGTGATGGTTAGTGAGTACCTGCAGAAACGAGGAGTGGCAGTGAATGATTATCAATAGTAAGTGAGGAATGGTGTGTGGTGAGTATTAATACCTATAAATGAGTCAGTGAGTGCTTGAATAAACTAGTAAGTACAGTACCAGTAGCCTATATACTGTATACTGTGCATCACTAGGGCCAGAATGCCAACTAACAGAGCCATAGAGAACTTTGCCTGGAACGTGCGGATCAGTAGGGACCGGCTGGATCGACATTTTGCTCTGAGGAAGAAGTGTAAGGTGGCCATGGAGCAGGTTAAGGGGGGTCACCGTTTTTTTTTTTTATCTTTCTTTACTTTTCTCTTTTTCCCTGGCTTGTATCCATTCGGCCCAATTCAGCCAACTGTTTTAAGACGTTTATCCCCATCCAGGTGTCTATTTCTTCCTGGCAAGCGATAGCAAGCCAGTATTGTATGGAGAAATCCGGCTTCGCCGGAGAAATTTTTCTATCGAAAAATGTACAAATTTAGCTTGCTGTCAAAACAAATTTATATATATGCTGGTTCGCGGAAAATATTGACACCTGGATGGGGGTAAATGTCTTAAAACAGTAGGCTGAATGGATACAAGCCAAAGAGAGAGGGACAGAAAGAGAAAAAAACGAGGTGGGCTCCCTTAATCAGGAGTGGTGGGAAATTAGGACTGTAGGAGTTTGGTGGGTATATATACTTTTGGTATACAGTACTTTTGAAGATTCCGCCTGGTACTGACGCAGCTAAGGTAGGCCTCCACTCGCTCCTGGCTGCTCCGTCACTCCTGCCTCTCTGATGATTTGCGGGAGAGTGTTGTGGTTGGAGTTCGGGTACCCTAGTGTCGGTGGACAGTCAGGTATTTTTATGTATTTTTATGTATAAGTAAAGAGGAGTGGTGGGTAAATACATGTAGGCTTATGAGTAACAGAAGGTAGCTAACCCTCTCAGTATTCTCACTATTCGATGATATGCATTTCTTAATTATATTATGGGTGTCATTGAACAATCTTATTCAGTTTAGGAAGAGATTGTGGGAGTCAGAATGTTAATTAAGATATCTATATCCTCTGATTACTAGAAGGTCTTCCAAACCTGAGTAAAATTGTCTAATGTTAGCCAGAATATGAATTATAATACTGTAGTGTCCTAATACTGAAAGGGCTAGTAAGTACGGTAGCTGTAGAAGTGAGGTGTGGCAGTGAGTGAAGATTAGTGGAAAGTGATAGTGAGAACCTGTAGAAGTGAAGGGTGGTGGTTAGATTTTTACTGTAAAAGTGATGATTCATCAACATTTGTATGTGAGGAAAGTTTTTAAGATTGAACTGAATGTAAAGAGCAGTTGTTTAGCTATTCAGTATATAATAGAAGATCAGTCAATCGATCAGAGTGGACATACTGTACATCATGACAGCACATTGCAGCACTCCGAGGATAGAAACTGTAATATTTAAATTTAAGTACCACCAAATAATTCTTTTTCTGAATACATTGGAGTTACCATTAACAGTACAATAACTCTAAGCATGGTGATTGATATCAAATGTTTCCTTACCCAACTAGCCTCATGTATATTAACAGTACAAAAGATTTAAACATCAAGACTCCATGCCAAATGATTCCTTACTCAATTCAAGAGTCAATTGCTCTTCACATTTATATAATGCTGGTAGTAGGCCTACCATATTTCTAAGCGAAATTATTTTAAACCAACTCCTCCTCAGGTTGAGTCCACCAAAACCACCCTAGACGGCCTGAACACTCGGGATCGTTCCCCGACGGTGCGAGAACGTCCCCGCCTCACCCTGGCCAACCGCCACAACACTACCGAGAACCTCACCACCTATGGGAGTCTGGGCCGCACCCCCACCACCCCGGGCAGTGCCGAGTGTAAGCCCAAGAGCATCCTCAAGAAGAGCAACTCTAACCTCGAGTCGAGCAGCATCGGGTATGTGAATGAGGAATACTTGGTAACCCCCGCCACATCCGGTACTGCAGTAGGCGATGTAGAAGGGGACTCCATGGACCTGCTCAAACCTCCGCTGCTACATTCCTTCAGCTATACTCCCGGCTTCAACTATGAGCAGAATACAGCGCTGTAGATTTGGGTCCACTATGAGCAGAACAGTGCTGTAGATTAAGGTCATCAAAACACAATGCTGTAGTTTGAGCTTTAACTACTGTATGAGTAGAACACATTGCTGTAGATTTGACCTCCTCTATGAGCAGTGCTGTAGTTTTGGTTTCAGCTGTGATCAGAACAGTATTGTATATTTGGTACCATGTTGAACAGAACACAGCGCTGTAGTTTTGGCCTCAGCTGTAAACAGGACACAGCGATGTAGAACTAGCTCCAATATGAACAGAGAACAGTGCTGTGATTTCAGCTTTAACTGTGAACAGTTCATAACCCTATAGATTCAGCTCACCCACTGCGTAAGATGTTGTGGACAGTCACAGTAAATAGTCATGAAATACCTTCCCGACTTTCAAAACTGGTAAAACTATGACCATGTGTTTCCAGGTATTTTCTCATGCTATATCCAAAGAGAAACTAAAGTGTTGAGCAGTACTTGAAAAGTAGACAGAATGGATAAAAAACACCATCTGAGGAAGAGCACTTTATTGACAACGTTTCGCAGATAGCTTCATCACGTCACTAGTAGGGACCTGATGAAGCTGTCTGCGAAACATCAATAAAGTGCTCTTCCTCAGATGGTGTTTTTTATCAAGAAACTAAACTCTGGGCTGAGTAAGTGTTACACGACTCTTTGGCCTGGCTGTGCATTGACTGTATGTAGTGCAAGGTAGGCAATAATAAAGTCACCACTGATATAATGTTACCACCTGTTCTATAACTCAACTGTATTATATATATTTTTTTTCTTTTTTCTTTTTTTTTCACCAACCAACTTCACTTCCAAACTCAATTAATGAAAGCAACAAATACATGTGGCACTCCAAGGACTCGAACCTAGGACACTCACACTGAAATTCTGCGCACTTATGTATTACGCTATCAAGACAGTTTATACCTTTATTGACCATATTCTTCAACATGTGGGAAGGGCTTTGTCTTAATTTCAGTACGATGGCGTCATTTTTGTTTTTATTCAGGCTAACATAAGACCTTTTAACTCAGCTTAGGAAGGACCTCTTGGGATCACAGAGGTAAAAACTATATGAAAGCTAGCATTATACCTTTTACCTTAACTTAAAAAGGACCTCTTGGGATCACAGAGGTAAAAACTATCACAATTAACCCTCAGATACCCACCAGCCTTTCCTAAGCTGAATAAAATTGTCTCATTTTACTTGAATACAATAACTTTGGGGTCATTCTAGCGAAAGGGTTAGGAACACCTCCCTAACTCACAGAAACACTTAGATTCTCATTTCAGAGTAGCTAGCCCAAGTAAACCAGTATCTCATGACCCATTTTAGTGGCTGAATTCCTTGGAGTCACTGATTGCTGTGGATATAATTTAAAGGTTTATGCTGTCCGAGAAAAGCCTTCAGCGAACTAAACAATTATTCCTGTATTATGCCCTCAATCAATCTTTCCTTCATCCTATGACTTAAACTGCTTTAAAGTTTGTGTGACCAGGTATTTTGACCACGTCGTCCCTTGAATATGGCTCTCTGTCATTCTTTTGGCTTTGGGGGAGAAAGTGAGACACTCGTTACAGGCAACCTGCCTTTTGTCTCCTTCGGTCGTATTCTTAAACAATTCTCTACCTTCGCAGCCCCCTTAATGGACAAAATAACTTGAACAATAATTTTCCTTTAGAAATAAGAATGCTAATCTGTTTCATCTCTATAAACAACACTCATTTCCACAATATTCGTTCGGTATCAGATGCTACGAAGAAAAATAATTATTTAAGAATACAAGGGTTTGCCCTTTGGAAAATTGTAATGAAGAACACACTATGGCCCATATTCCTAATCAAACCCCATCGTTGTCGGTTGTAATTACAATAGTTTTGCCATGTTGATAGCCTGTCAATGATATGCTGGTTGATGTCATTGCAATAAAAAGTACTGGAATATTATCACAGTAAGATCATTGCAATTACAATACAACAACTAGTATATCTTATTGATTGGCTGGGAACTTAACAAATCTATAGTAATTATGCTAAGGATATAATTGAATGAATCTTAAGATTATCAAAATACCAAACACCTCTACAATTTGCCCCTAAATTAGTCATGTGAAACTGGCTTAATCCCTTCAATACAATGGCATCATATTAATTTTATTCTGGCAAACTTTAGACAATTTTATTCAGCTTTGCAGTGAAGAACATGTATGAGGGTTTAAAGGCATCAGTACATGTGGAGAATGAGCAGAGCGAGTTCTTTAACTGAATGTTGGGTTGAAACAGGGGTGTGTGATGTCCCTGTGGTTGTTGTTGTTGGTGTTCCCCAGGCTGTCTGGCCGAACAGCCCCAAGGTCTCAAGCAAGGCCAAGGCCATAAACGAGCGCCCCCACAAAATCCTCCCTGCTTACCACTAACAAAGCCCGGGTGACCGAAGCCACTCCAAGGCAGGGAGCTGAGGAGGGTGCGGAAACGCCCGGGAAACCAAAGCCCCACCCAAGGCCCTGTGCCCCTCAGCAAGTATGAAGTGTCCCTGTGGTTGTTTAATGTATATATGGATGGAGTCATGAAAGAAATACAAGGAAGAGCAGTGAATGTTGGTGTATCGCTGATAAGGGAGGGAAACGAATGGAAGCTACCTGTACTGCTGTTTGCTGATGATACAGTTCTGATGAGCGATAGTGAATGGGAGTTGTAGGGTCTGGTAAATATGTTTGGAACAGTGTGCGAAAAACGGAATCTGAAGGTAAATGCGGGGAAGGGCAAGGTTATGGTCTTCGAAAGGGGTGAAGCCACAGAGTGTGAGTTGAGGTTGAACGGTCAAGCTATGGAGAATGTCAGCTCATTTAAGTATCTGGGCAGTGTGCTGAGTAAAGATGGGAGTACGGATGAAGAAGTGCGGGAGAGGATGCAACAGGGGAAGAGGGTTGTAAGAACGCTGAAAGCAGTAACAAGAAATAGGGCGGTCAGCATGGAAGTAAAGAAGTCCTTGCATGACAGTGTGGTAATCCCGACATTGACTTACGGAAGCAAAGCATGGACGTTGGTGAAGAGACTCAAACCAAGAATAAGAGGGGTGGAAATGAGTTACTGGAGAAGTGCGTGCGGAGTTACATGGAGGGATAAACAGACGAATGAGGAAATAAGAGAGTGGTGTGGTGTGGATGTAGATGTGCTGGAAAGTGTGAAAAGGAACACCTTGAGATGATTCAGCCATATGGAACGTATGGGAAGCGAGAGAATTACTAAGAGGGTGTACGAGAAGGACAGAGAGGGAGAGGTAAGCCGAGAGAGAGGTGGAAGGATGGAGTGAAAAAGTATATGAGTGAAGGCGGTGCTGGCTGGGAGGAGGGGCGTCGATCGACTGGGTACAGAGGTGCATGGGGGCGTTTCGTTCGTGGCCACCCCTTCGGGGATCACAGCGTCAGGCAATAGATAGATAGATTCAGCTTAGTAAGGACTTTTTGGAATCAAAGTGACATAAACAATCTCATTGTATCCTGGGACTGCCACAGGCCATCCTATTCTGAATAAAATTGTCTAATGATAATAGTCAGTACAGTACAGTATATAATTGAAATTGGCGTCATTGTATGAAAAAACCTTCAATACGTCCAGTTAGCGGCAATGTCAGTCTCCTCTCTAGGCTTGGAAGTATCCTCATTATGTCTAGTCTTCAAATTTAATTACATTTTAGTAATTATAATGTAAAAATTGCAAAATAAACAAACCAAAACAGGGACGGCACAATATAAAGACGAAAGAACTTATCAAAATCACTACCGTATGTATCCTAAAGCAATTTTTGGGGGAAGTAGGAATTCTTTTGACTATTCATAAAATAGTCAAGTAAGAGAAATAGTACCCAAATATGTAATCAATAATGCATTAAGGGGGGATGGTTAACTTTTTGGGCGATTTTTGCATGTACTGTATTCATTATTTTTCTAGTTTCCTCCCTAGACCTCCATCAAATTAAAAAAAAAACATCCATTAGATCCCCCTTCTAGATTAATTTGTACATTTTTCGGTAAAAAAATGTCCCGGCCGAAGGCCGATTCTTCCAACATTACAGGCTCACTATCGTTCGCCAGGGAAAAAATTGACACCTAAATAGCACGAAAGGTCTAAATATTGACGAAGAAATGGGGCGAAAGGTCTTAAAATCGACTAACTAATGGGGCAAACATCTTAACATCTGAAAACTAATGGGGCTAAACACGAGGGAGAAAGTGGTCCAGAAAACCGGCCCATCTCCACTTAAGAGTAGTATTATATGGGATACTTGTACAGTGTTCGTTTTGTATGAATTAGCCCAAAACTACTCGATTTCATTTTTCGGTAGAAAAATGTCCCGTACAAAGAAGGCCGGTTTCTCATAAATTGCAAGCTCTCTAACACTCGCCAGGAAAAAAATTACACCTAAATTGCATGAAAGGTCGAAAGATCTTAAAATCGCCAAACTAATGGGGCAAACATTTTAGAATCTGAAAACTAATGGGGCAAAACATGAGAGAAAAAACCCTTAATAAGAATTCTGTCACCTATTTTAATCTACTTGTAGCTTAATTACAAGCAACAGTGCAAAATAATCTAAAAAAGTTGTCAGAATAAAGTTGCAAATCAGAAGTTGCCAGAAAAAAACTTTACGTAAATCTACTTTTCCCGTTGACCTTCCAAGTCGAGGGGCGCCTGACGTTGCCGCAGATATAGCACCCGCTTGTGTAGTTACCTCAGAGCACTGGCAGAGGAGGGTTATTGCAGTATTTGTATAGTATTTGGATACGCCTTACAGGTCTCCCTCGATTTACGATTGGGCTATGTTTCTGAAAACCTGATCTTAAATAGAAAAATCATATAGCAAACCCTAAAATTATTGGGGTAAATGGGGATGCGTTCTCGGACCAGCCAAACCCCAAACACAAATACCCAAAAACCTATAATAATATCGTAAATCGGGGCATCGGATAGTGAGAGAGACCTGTGTACTTGTAATACAGTAGATCAGAGAGTAATTAGAATGCAGTATTAGCTGATGTGTGTATTTTATGATATCACACTAAACAACATGCAGTATATAAGGTTACAGTCATCTGCAGGAGTTAGCTTACTAAGTACCTATATGTACAGTAATGCCCAGGCAGTCTGATACCATTATGAAACAAGTATTTAGCATCAACATTTAGTAAGAGACAGCCTATGTGATACTCCTTGTGTCTTGACATTATGACCCAAACGTACCTTGAATTTGGTTTTCTATCGCTTTCAATTTTTAGATGACACTAGCGACAGGCAGTTTGGTCTTTTGTCTTATTATTTTGCATAGAAATTTTAAAATCTGATAAGTATATTTGACTACAGTAAGTATTATCATGTAAAACTTGCAAAATAAACAAACCAAAACAAGGACAAGACAATAGTAAGGCAAAATAACTAATCAAATTCGCTATGTGGAAACAACACTTTAGCAAAATATTATCAGAAATCCTAGTGAATTATATACTAGTGCTTTGTAATCCAACTCCTGAAGGAAACTGTACAGACTGTCTATACATATACAGTACAGTACATGTATATACATTATATTGTAAGTTACTCTTCTTATTGGGTGGTGCTGTATTCATTACCTTTAATTACGACTGTTCTTGTAATATACTGATGCACTGTTTAATCTGCCAGCATATGTTTCCTTTGCTACTGTATTGGAGAGTAATCAAGGGAAATTGAAATAGATTTTACTGCAAGCCATGTCAACTCTTATCCCCAGTTCCTTTGCTCCTCAACTTTCCCTTCATAATTGCTGAGGGGCACAGGGCCTTCGGTGGGGCTTTGGTTTCCCGGGCGTTTCCGCACCCTCCTCAGCTCCCCGCCTTGAGTGGCTTCGGTCACCTGGGCTTTTTAGTGGTAAACAGGGAGGGTTCTGTGGGGGCGCTCAGTTATGGCCTTGGCCTTGCTCGGGACCTTGGGGCAGCACGGCCAGACAGCCTGGGGAACAGCAACAACAACAATAAACTCTTAGCACCGTAGTTTAGCCAGATCCCATTTTTTTGGTGGTAATTTCCTTTACTGTAGTTTTCCAGATTCTTAGCCAGTTAAAATGGATATTGGTGGGCTGGCTTGCTGTCACTTTATCTTTGTATTACTCTTTCACTCAACCACAAACATCCAAGTATTCAAGATGAATTGAACCCATTTTGTGAGAGCCACAGACATTTTGTATCCAATAGTCTTTCAAGGTTGTGAGACTTACTAACCAGATTTTTTCCAGATACACAACTTTCGAAGAAATTTATGTGTTTTTATATACAGTATATATATAAATAGGGTAAACTAGTCAATTTGTTACGCAGTTACCCCATTAATATGCAAAATTGATACACATGCTACCTGCAAATTATTAGTATAGAGTTAGATAAATGTATGTAGTATCAAAATGTATGTTAGCTAAAGTACATTTGACCCCTAATTATATTTATTTATGGTAACTACTATTTGTGCTTGTATCAGTATTATTATTATCAATTTTGCATACTATTTGGGCCACCAAGTATGAATTGGATAGCCTGCCCTGCAGAAACCTGTTCAACACTTTATTTTGTTTACATTAAGACCAGTTCAGTATTTTCTTAATTGACCAGATGTCCCTTTTGGAGAATTGGGATATGGGAACTGTATTGTATACAGTAAACTCCCTTTTACCCAAAAATCATGAGTCTTTTGATATTTTGGATACGCAATTTTTACGGATAAACGAGAGTCCCTCTATATAGAGCTAAATATGTGTACAAATAGCCAAATATACTATTTTCAATGCATTTATAACCATTTCTAGGCTGTCTTAGCTTCAAATTATCATCTAATTCAAGCTATGTCTACTTCAGAGGGGTTAAATTGATGCAATTAAGCACCCAGAGAGGCTTAAATAAGTGAAAACTAGTGAACAAATATGGATAGCAAAAACTTTGGTTAACTGAAATTTTTGGATATATGAATTTTGGATAAAAGCGAGTTTACTACTAGTAGTGAAAATAGTAGACACTTTACCGACATGAAACTGTAACGCTAGAAAGTACACAGTATGTTTGAAGTACAGGTCTCCCTCGATTTACGATTGGGCTACGTTCCTGAAAACTCGATCTTAAATAGTGTGAGTATCCTAAGTTTGAGTCCTTAGAGTGCCACATGTATTTGTTGATTTCATTAATTGAGTTTAGAAGTAAAGTTGGTTGGTGAAAAAATATTTATAGTGAACCTTAAACTTAATGGGGTAAATGGGGATGCGTTCTCAGACCAGCCAAAACACAAACACCTGAAAACCTATAATAATGTTGTAAATCGGGGCATCGGATAGTGAGGGAGACCTGTATGTAATTGTACAGTAGCAAGTAAGCACATTGAGTACCGTACAGTAAAGTATATGAAGCTGTAATATACGAAGCAAAGAAAAGATACTAATGTTCAGCGGCAATCATTAATTCTGATACATTTTGAAGCCTCGAACTGAATAAACGAACCACCGAAATGCAAATATCAGGTAAAGAATTTATACGGAGATTCAATTCATCCCAGGAAAGCTTTGAATATGTATGTATCAGAATTAATATCTGCGCCTGTAAGTGTAATAGCCACATGTAAGTTGTTTGCGTACATGCGACTGCAACGCTAAAATGCACATGATGTAATAAATGTACAGTTGGCCACATTAATTTGTATCCACTCAGTGATTATGTGTATGGAAGGATTATAATGTAAAACTTGTATAATAAACAAACCAAAACTGGGACGACACATGATAAATGCAAAAGAACTTATCAAAATTGCTATGTGGTAATAACGCTTAATAAAATATATTTTTTAAATAAAAGAACACAATCCACCACATAGGGTGTACATCACTACATGAGCAAGTCAATCTGGTTCCCAAGCAAACTGATCGCACATATAACAATGCACCATCGTCATGTTCAAGGAATTAGTCAAAATGGAAAGTCCGGGAAGTTCTGGATTGAATTAGGAGTTGTGTTACTTTTTGCAGTATAGTAGTTAATTCATATGATCAATTAACGGTGTTATCGAAACTATTCTTGTAAGTCAATCATATGGCATATACTTGCATTCATAAAATCGTGGAGGGGATACAAATTCATGTGATCAACTATACTTAAGTAAAATGTTAAGCTGTTTTGAGTGCAGTTCAAGACATTATGTTAAAATCCTACATGATCGAGTCATTGTACAAAAGTTGAGTGTTAAGTATAAGACTGTAATGCTGTAGACGTAGATACAGTTGGCCACATAAGTATTGTTCCTCTCCGTGATCTTATACGTGGAAATATTATGCGCATGATTGAATTACGAGTGTTGTTTTTTATGCAGTGGTTAACTCATCTGACAAGTCAACTGATAATTAACAGAAACTACACTAGTAATTAATTCATACTAATTTTAGTTATATTAATTTGAAGAGTATCTTTTGAGTTCGTTTTTAAGTTTTATATTTTACCTTTCATATACAGTATAAGATCACGGCGAGGAATGGAACTTATGCGGGCAACTGTACAGTTTGCCGCACATATTCTATTCGGTTGGGGTCGTGATTTGGCGGCGCTGCACCTACTTCCCCAACCCCCCTCCCTCGCTCCACCTCCTACCTTCCACTATTGGTAGGAGGTGGAATGAGGGAGGGGGTTGGGGAGGTGGATGTGGCATGCTAAGTTACGATTTGCTGAGATGGTTGAGAAATGGAATAAGTGCAACAAACTGTACATGGTTAAAAAGTACTTGTACAGAAGATAAATGCTAATCTGACGGAGTACACGATGATGCTGTAATGCTATAAGTACAGTACAGTCATGAGCATTAATAAGTATACACAACCATTTGAATCACAACCTTTAAGGGGGGTCATCTGCTTTTGTTCTCGCCTTTTCTCTCTTTCTCTGGCTTGTATCCATTCGGCCCCATTCAGCCTACTGTTTTAAGACGTTTATCCCCATCCAGGTTTCGATTTTTTCCTGGCGTGCGATAGCGATTCAGCATTGTATGGAGAAATGAAATTTTTCTATTAAAAAATGAAATTTACAAATTTGGCCTGCTGTAATCAAAAATTAACAAAATATGCTGGCTCGCTACCGCTCGCCCGGAAAAAATCAACAGCTGGATGGGGATAAACATCTTAAAACAATAGGCTGAATGGGGCCGAATGGATACAAGCCAGAGAAAGAGAGAAAAGGAGAGAAAAATAACAGGTCACCCCCTTTCAAAGCCAAGTACTGAAGCATCTGGTGGTCTAGTCGGTTTGGTGTTGGACTGCAGGCCTGGGTTCGAAGCCCGGCCTGATCATACGGCAAAATTTTTAATATATACAGTATATATACTGTACTGTATATATATATATATATTTTTTTTTATGTAGCCTACATTAGTTTAACCAGACCACTGAGTCACTATAAGAGACGTTAATATAATAAAGCAATGCATTGTCTCGTTTGGCTTTAATACATATTCAGGATAATAAAGTTTTGAACCATCTCGTTTGGTTTCAATACATATTCAGAATAATAAAGTATTGAATTATCTCGTTTGGCTTCAGTACATATTCAGAATAATAAAGTTTTGAACCATTCATTTGGTTTTGGTACAGATTCAGAATTAATATGTTCCCTCCACCAACCGACTTTACTCCTAAACTCAATTAATGAAATCAACAAATACATGTGGCAGTCCAGGGATTCGAACCTAGTACAGTATTGCATTGTCTCTTTTGGCTTCAATACATATACAGAATAATAAAGTATTGAACCGGTCTCGTTTGGCTTCGGTACAGATTCAGAATAATTTAGTATTGTATTGTCTTATTTGGCTTCAATACATATTCAGAATAATAAAGTATTGAATTATCTCGTTTGGTTTGGATACAGATTCAGAATAATATAGTATTGAACCGTCTTGTTTGGCTTCAATACACATTCAGGATAATAAAGTATTTAATTATCTCGTTTGGCTTCGGTACAGATTAAGAATAATAAAGTAATGTATTGTCTCGTTTGGCTTCGGTATACAGTAGATTCAGATGGGTGTGCCTCTATTTGTGCTCACGACCGTACATGATAAAGTAATTAGGGACCCACATTCCCGTAACCCAATTTGCCTTGCGTCTTCCAATAGCATACTTGAGAGAATTGAAGCAGCCACGTAGGCATGTAAATCCTGCCAGTTTTAAGGGGCTAGTGCTTGTTTTTTTGGGGGGGGCTATTTATTAATTTATTTATTTAAATTTGAGTTTCCTCACTAGACATCCATCAAGCTTAAAAAATACACCCCTATACCCCCTTTCAAGATATATTTGTACATTTTTTGGTAGAAATATGTCCCGATCGAACGGTTCCATAAAAAATTACAGGCTCGCTATTGCTTGCCAGGAAAGAATCGACACCTAAATGGCACAAAATATCTTAATATTGACAAAGTAATGAGGTGAAAGATCTCAAAATCGCCAAACTAGTGAAAGAACGTCTTAAAATCGCAAAACTAATTTGTCTAAAAATGAGGGAGAAGGGGGTCCAGAAAAAGCAAGTACCTCCCCCTTAGTTAATCAGATTAGCCCCTTGAGGATTATCACGTGCTTTAGTAGTGTATTTTGGCTAGCATTCGACGATTTTATGCAGTTTCAGAAGGACCTCTATGAATCTAAGGGATCAAAACCAATTCAATTATCCCTCTTGACTCCCACTGATCCTTCCTAAGCTGCATAGAATCGTCTAATAATAATAATCCTCAAGGGTTTAGGGTAAGCTAGCCAATTTGTGCGCTTTGTTTTAATTAGTATGCGATATCAACGAATAATACCCACAGAAAATGAGTAGAGTTAGATTAAAGCCGGTATCACACGAGCGCTTTTTCCCTCAACATTTATCCTCGACACTGGTCTGGCAGCTTATTAGATTTACGTTTACAATATTTTGTGTACTTAAATTCATCTATCATCAGTCTAGTTTCCGGTACCAGTGCAAAATATTCCAGAAATGTTGCCAGAAAAATTTTGATCATCGAATGTTGACCATAAATGCTCTTGTGTGATACCAGCTTAAGAAATGGTACTAGTGAGAAAATGTACCCTTTCTTTCATACACTATGAAACTAACTTTGTTAAAGGAAAAAAATTCTGAATGCCCTTCTCCCTCATGTTTAGCCCCATTAGTTTGGAGATCTTAAGATGTTTGCCTTATTAATTTGGTTATTTTAAAACCTTTCGCCCCTTTTCTTTGTCAATTTTAAGACCTTTCGTGCCATTTAGGTGCCAATTACTTCCTGGCGAGCCATAGCAAGCCTGAAATGTAGGAGGAACCTGTTTCTACCAAAACGTGTATCATTTATCTCGAAAATGGGGGCCTTGGGGGTATTTTTTATAAGATTGATGAAGGTCTAAAAGAAAAAGAAAGTAATTTATTCATCAACAAAATATTCTCCCCTCAAGTTCTAATAATTTTTCTGTGGGTAGTATTGTATCGATATCGCACACTAATTCGAGCACGACGTATGGCTTGACTAATGTACAGTTGGCCACATAAGTTCTGTTCCTCTCCGTGATCTTATGCATGGAAATATAATGCACATGATTGAATTACAAGGTTAGTTTTAAGTTTTTAAATTAAGGGTAGTTTCTTATGCCGTGGTTAACTCATCTGATTAGTTAACTGATAATTAAAAGAAACCACACTCGGAATTCAGTCATACTATTTTACTTTCATACAAAAGATCACAACGAGGAACAGAACTTACGTGGCCGACTGTACCCTCTACAGTGTTCTAGGTCACAGCTCCGCAAGTGCCATGGCTTTAACCCTATCGATCAGCTGAGGCTGGAGTTTGCTCTTAATTTGGCTATTTTTAGATGATTTTATGCAGTTTAGGTAGGGTCTGTGGGTACCCATATTTGTGTAGTGGCTTGCAATACCAGAGTGAGGTTTGGCATCCTCTACCCAACCTTAGCCATTTCTGTCAGTCTCTTTTACTGTCCTACTTTTCCTTCTGGGGGCAGGGGGCTAGGAATCCTCCTCCCTTTGTACAATTCTCATATTTGATGAGACAGAGAAAGGGGCCAGGAACTGCAAAACTGGTCCCGGACCTCAAGAATTGGAACTTTAAATGTTGTTCCTGTTTGGGCTCTGTCTCGTGTCGGCCACCCCGAGCTATGGGGTATGTGCCTGAGTATATACAGTACATGCATAGTATTTCTTGATCGATCGGTTTGTGTATTTAATGAGAATACAGCCTTCAGTACAGAATAATAACTAGTTTGAGATGGATAAGGTTCTAGTTTACCCTTAACCCATGAAGTGCTAGAATATATGCAAAATAAAAGGTCAAGTTGAGGGAGGGAGGGGGGGGGGGATATAAAGGGGGGGAAGGAGTGGAGGATGTGGTATGGAAAGATGCCACTACTTACTATATGTCATCCAAATTTCAGACATTTCTTGGCACTGGCATAGTTTTTGAAGGGTTATTTTTACACGTTTAAATACCATGGCTTCCGAGAGGACCTTCATAGTCCATGGGTTAAGATCAGGTAAGATATAATCTAATGATTATGGATGATATTGATTGACCTGTGTGGCTTTAGTTATTATGTATCATCTATAATCAAGTTGTTAAGAGTCATGGCACTTTGGGAGCATCTCGGAAAACATTATATACGGTACTTCAAATATATACAGATTAAATATATTGAATAGTTATCTTTTTGCACAAGCCCTTGGAAATATGTTTGAGCTACATGAACAACATTTTTTGCAACCATACAAACTATATACAAGTCAGTTTCTATTGTGAAGTATACCCTAAGCATTATTATATCCATCAAATCATCTGTACAAACGCCATTCACTTCTCGCTGAATGTAATTACTGTATATTTATATTTATTGACCCACTCTAGTCACTCCATAGGTTTAAGGTCAGTGTATATTGTTGTACTATAAGTGTATTCGCTGTAAATAGGCGAGAAATCATGACCTCTTATCATCTGTAACTCAAAAAGGGCTAGAGCAAATTGGCTTTACATTTCCACATCTATTCCTTGACTGACTCTTCCCAAATGGTAGAAATATTTGCTCGATTACTCTAGTCGTTTTTTAGTTACAGAGGTTAGAGGTCATGATTTCTCGCCTACTTACAGCAAATAGACTATAAAACACCTCCTCTTTTTGTACATTTCAGGGAATACCAAGGCAAGATTCTGTCACCCAACGCCAAGTAACGAAGCAAGTGGCCGACCTGCTCTTTAGGGCGGACTAACCAATTCCTGCGCGGCAATCCATTTTATACGCAAAATCCATAACCAAATTATATATTATATATACAGTATATATATATATATATATATATATATATATATATATATATATATATACAGTACTGTATACTGTATAGCCTATATATTACCCGCAAAAAAATTAGTTAAGTTAAATTAGAAAATCTAGCATCAGAATGTATGACAGTTGTCAATTTTGATGCTATGTGCAGTATTAACTACAGTGTCCAGAATACATGAGATGCGTTGGGCTAAAAACAAAATAGCATCAAATTTAATACTGTAATAGCTTAGGTAAATTTTGATGCTATATTTACTCACCTAACTTAGCATAAATATCTGTGTTTTTTTTTTTAATGGATTCTGCGTACAAGTTGGACCGCACGCACCCTATCTGCCCTCTTGTGTTTTTCCTTTTGTCTTTTTTACCGCATCTGGCCCCCTTGGCGGCTGGATCTTTTCTTACCCTGTGCTTGTAAGGTGTTGCTTGTGAAGACGGTTTAGATGTATTAGTCTAGCGGATAAGATCGAGAGAGAGAGCGAGGCAGTTGGCGAGTGTTAGGAAGGATGTGCAGACGCGGTCACGGATTCTTGATACATTTTGAAGCCTGATTAAGCAACTTCCATAATGCATTCCTTTCTCGTGTACCTTGCTGATCCTCCCTACCCCTTGTGGGACTAAGGACTGGCTACTGACTGACCATAATGCATATATCTGGTAAAGAACTAAAAAAGGACTTAAGAGGTCCAATACAACCCGAGACGGCTTCAAAATGTATGTATGAGTATTTATGACTGAGAATGTACATTTGCTCTTGATTGTACACACCCTGAAAGGAGGAGCACTTTGTTGAATAACGTTTTGTTGCATCAGGTTACTTGGCCTGTAAGCAGCAAAAAGTTATCCAGAAAAGAGCTCTCTGTTCATATTCATTCTGTCAACTTCTCCAATTTCATATTTATAAGTATGAGGATATTATGAAAGACATGTATATATACAGTATACATATATATGCTTGAGAATTTATAGAAGAAATACAGTTATGCCAAATGTATGAGAGACATATATGCCTGACCATGTGCGAAAGACGTGTGCACCCGAGGATGTGTGCGTAAAGTATCTGTTCACATGCCTTACTTGATGTGTATGTTTAGGTAGTTCTGTATGTTTAGATAAAGACAATAATCTTATATACATATATATTTATATTCCCGGAGGCATGAGTCTTGTGTGAATATGAATGAACTGATCTTCACCGCGTACTGTATGATGAAAAAGAAAAGAAAAAAATATCCCTTAAATATCCCTAATGTTCAATCCCTTAACCAAAGCCCCAACCTATATTTCTAATCAGTTAGTTTTGTAAATATGTGTTTTAGTCATAAATGATTGCTCCTAAGTAATTTTAGCTTGAATGGGGGGAGGTAAGTTGTATGATTAAACCATTTTAGTTTACAATGATGCTTTTCTGCGTACTGGCTATCAGTCGATTATATTCAGTTAAGGAAGGGATTGTGGGACTCGGAGGTTTAATAGAGATCGACATTAACCCTTCGATACGTAGAGGGCCTCCGCACTGGCTATCATCAGTCAATTTTATTCAGCTAAGGAAGGGATTGTGGGACTCGGAGGTTTAATCAAGATCGACATTAACCCTTCAATACCTAGAGGGCCTGCCAAACTGAGGAAAATCACCTAATGTTAGCCCGAATGTAGCGAAAAGAGCATCACCGTACTAAAAAGGCGTTCAACCAACTGAGTATCTATAGCAAATAAGGAGTGAATTTTCCTGCCGAATGCGATAACCATACTGAGGGACGTGAGTAAAGCTGGTATCACACGAGCGCTTTTTCCCTCAACATTTATCCTCAACACTGGTCTGGCAGCTCATGAGGTCAACATTTTATTTTATTTCTGTCACCTAAATGCATCAATCATCTGTAGTTTCCGATACCAGTGCAAAATATTCCAGAAATTTTGCCAGATAAATGTTGACTCTCGAATGTTGAGTATAAAAGCTCTTGTTGATACCGTCTTAAGCGATCCATTCTATAAAATATACTGGTACTGAAGAATGAGTCAGTGAATGTAACTATAGTAGAAACCCAATGAGTATTTTCTGTATATAAGACTTTTGCAGTATTCCCCAACTTCCACCTTTGTAAGCATCTCAAAGTTCATGTGGATCTCCCATTAAGCCCTTCAGGATGACATTTATTTCCATTTATTCTGACTAGCATTATTCAAATTTATCAGCTTAGGAATGACCTCTACAAATCATGTTTGTTTGTTTGTTTTTTTACATGAAGGAAGGAGAAACATAGGCATCTGATTCTTCCAGTCCCCACAGGTTCTTCCTAATATGAATGGAATAATCTAATAATACCCAGAATGAAGAAGAAAATGTCATCATAGTCCTGAGCTACTAGATATTTCAGTATGCCATGACACATTCTTTTATATTATTCTGGCTATTATTAGATAATTACGGTAAGCTTAGAAAGGGTCTGTTGGAGGCAAAGGAATAATTGAGTTAGACCATACCCCTTGGATTGCTAAAGGTCCCTCCTAAGCTGTGTAAAATCGTCTTGAGGTAGCAAGAATAAAGTGAAAAATATGCCATGTTACTGAGGGTAATAAGGAGAGCATTTCCACCTGTCTTGTATCTTGACATTTTGTAAGATAACGATTGCTATCTTGGCTTTTTTTAAGATAATAACGAGGTGGCTGCCGGTGTCACAAGAGTTTTTGATAAATTTGGGGCCATCACAGGATTTTTGTAATACACTAATTTTACCCATCAAACCATGATCACAACGATTTTATGTTTGTCTCACCAGTTGGGCCGGTTAAAATAAATAAGATTGAACCTGTTCAGTATACGATAATGCATTATTTTCTTTGCTTTTGGCTATTGTTAGATGATTGTATGCAGTTTAGGAAGGGTCTATGGGAGTCAAAGAGTTAACTGAGATAGCTTTTACCCCCTTGATTCCTAGAGAACCTTCCTGAAGCTGAGTAAAGTCGTCTAGTGGTAGCTGGAACGAAAGGAAAGGTGCATCATTATACTGAAAGGGTTAATATTATGATAAACATGTGATGTAGCCCATGCATGATGTGGGGCTCAGCACTCCAGACATTACATTCCATTTGTTTTTGGAACAAAATTTGAAGTAACATAGTTTCTGTTTATATCAGAGCACTATTAATGTTATGAGTTGTTAATTGTTGCTGTTATTGAGATATTTCATATTCATATTGTAATATGAAGAAGGCAGGAGCAATGTAACACTATTGCTTATTCTGCTGAGAATTATATACTGGTAAATAAATTTATGTGATTTATGTATATTAATTTCCTGACCTTAGCTTCGTGAATGAGAGTGAGGTGGAATGCTAGAGAGGGAGAGACAGACTGAGAGTCACACATACATACATGTATGTATGTATGTGTATGTATGTATATACTCTGGCTCATACCCCATTGCTGGGGGTGTCCGACTCGAGACAGAGCCCGAACAGAAACCTGTAAAGTTCCAATTCTTAAGGTCCAGGATCACTTTCGCATTCCTTCGCCCCTTTCTCTGTCAAGTTGAGTAGGAGAATTTTACAAGAGTGCTCCACACGAAGTGTGGTTCCGGTCTCACATTCTAATGGCAGCGCTTCAGGCAGCCCTGTTCAGAGCTGCCTCGCTTGTCAGGTTTTACAAGATTAGACCGTAAATCTTATTCCACGTCCTTCTTGGTCTGCCCCTTGGTGCAGCTCTCTCCACGTTCACGGACTTGCAACTTTTCACCCAGCTTAGTTCATCCATCCTCTCCACATGTCCAAACCATCCAAGCTGTTAGTATGCATCTCATCACTGATAATCTTGACACCTAACCGTCTCCTCAGTTCTTCCCTAGGTATCCTATCTTGCAGTTTGGCACCACACATCTATCTCGCCACTCTCATCTTGTTACATTCCATTCTGTTGATATCATCCGCTTTGACAGGCCCCTTTTCTGAAGCATATGTCATTGCGCTTGCAGCACATTAAGCGTACACCTTTCCCTTCAAGGGGAGAGGGAGTCTTGTCATGGTAAGTAGTGACAACAGTTCACTGAACTTTCCACAGCTGCATCTTATTCTGGCTATAATGGCAGCCTCAATTCCACCACCAGCAGAGATATGGTATCTCCCAAGTAGCAAAATTTGTCCACCATCTCCAGTGCCTCATTGTTAAAGTTAACACTCTCGAGCCGGTCATTGAACACAAACTCACCTTTGCATACAAATTTCTTAACTTCGGACTTCTTCCTCGGTAAAGGTCCCTTTATTCTAGTGCAGCTCCTTTTCCCATGGTGTGCCAGCAGTGCCCGACGCTACATTGTATTGAGTTCGTGGCCACCCCTTTTCTGATACTGCACATGGGTATACACCATGCACTTGTTTTACCTTTCAGAGCCTTAATCTACTGTGTAAAACCATGGTTGTTTTTATATTAACTCTTAACCCTTTACTTGCCATGCCCTCTTTCCATCTTCTGAACTTGGCCTCAGCATGCCACGCACTATCTGCGATAAGTACTAGGTCATATGCGTATAGCAGTTTCCAGGGGAGCCCAGCTCTGAAATCTCTAGATAGTGCCACCAGAACCATTACAAAGAAGAGAGGGCTTAACACAGAGCCCAGGGTTGGAACTGAGAGAGGTATACAAGTGGAAATGGTATTGGATGAGATGAGGAGTGCCGGCTGACCGCTGACAAAGGAGCATGGAATAAATTCTATCATGGCCACCCACTCAGGCATCATGGCATCTGGTAATGAATAAATAGAACTGTATCATAACCATAATACAGGTTTTAGTAGTGGCCCTTACGTCTGACATCATGCATTAATAATATTATGGCTCCGCTAGCCTACATCATAGCGTTTTAGCCGACTCGCACTGGCCAGCCTTTCAAACCATCTTCTTGGGTGATGCTATAAAAATTCCTAAGGTACGTCATTAGATTAACCCCTTATTAGCGGGGCCCGACTTAAGGCAGTCTAGAGAACCAAGGACTATGTGGCGGGGCCCGACTTAAATCTGTGTGCAATTTTTGAGCAATAATGGCTCCGAGAGAGACGAGCGTAGGTCGGCTCATGACCGCTCGGCATGGGTCCCGCGCGACTACTGACGTCTACTCCACACACACCCACACTCACTGCCTCACTAAACAGGGAATTATGTAAGGAAATTACCGTATTTTAGGGATTTTGCACTCGTCTTGCACGATCGTTGCAAGAGAACCCGTGGTCATAGAAGGATGGTTCTGGTGTCATTGGAAAGCTCAATTATCGCCCTTTCATGGATACATAATTGTATTACGCTCTGGCTCTTGTTTATGCATGAAAAAGAGTACGGAAACAAGGTTGTTTAGGGTAAAACCACCCGCTTGTCAGGTAGTAGAAGTTACCGACCTAGCCGCTCCGTGAGTGTTAACCCGGGAACTGAGGGGAGACTCTTAAGAGTTCCCCCGGCGGACTGCGGGAAGACTCTTAAGAGTAAGGGAAACAAAAAATCCATTTAACCCTTTGGCGCACCTATAGTTTCCAATCAAAGTTTTTCCCACTCCCAAAGTATATCTCAGCTCACTCAGAGCCAGTTTCGTGCCCGGCGATAATTTGATTCTGTGACATTTTTATCCACCAAAAAATCCTTGTATTTGGATTAATGAGGTACCATCGGCTTCGTTGTTGATTGAACTTGAAGATAAGCGAATAAAAACATAGAATAAATACAAAATAACCACATTGGGGCACTCCGAAATAAGAATTGTAAAACAAAAATGAAATACATTATCTCCAACTCGCGCTAGCTCAAAATTTTGCCCACAACATTTTTGATTTGCATACATATATGGAAGCGGAATTTAATGAGGATTCCACTGGTAACTTCAGAATTACTATAAACCAAATAGTTACTGAGATACACGAATAAACGTGAAAGTATCGACACATAGACTGAGCTGTACTCTGCTCCCTTCCCAGCCAGCCGTGAGTAAACCGTTAAACTGAGGGGGTTGCCAATTGTACCCATTGCACTAGACAATACTTAATATCTATGCCAAATATGACGCGCGTCAGACGAAAACTTAATTTTTGGCGAATATTTTTAAGTTTAATGACTTAACGAGTCATCGTGCGCCTAGGAAAAAAATACCTAATGACTCTGAACGAGTCATCGTGCGCCAAAGGGTTAAAACACCCAAAAAAACATTTTGTTTTTGTTTTTATTTTTTTTATTTTTTTTTTTTTTTTTTGCCCCTGGGCCATGCCAAATATCACTCCTCCACCTCCCCTCCTTCCCCACTTTCCTCCCCTCCTTCAGTTATCACCTATTTTCCCTGTTATTCCCTTATTCTGTGGTTAATTTTCGTGCTAACATTAGCGAGTTGGTAGCAGGGCGTTGTCATCACTGTTACCAAGCGTGGGAAAGAGCGAGAGAGAGACTATTGCGGAACAGTGTCTCTCCAGACAAGGGGAGGGGTGGAGGGCAGGGAGATTGCCTCAGCCATACATTATGTATCTCCCGGCCTGTATCGCCGATTTTGACCATCCAAACACTGTTTCCACTTGTTTTATTGTTGTAACAGGTTAATACCTTTATAATCAACCTATAATAGGCGCATATGGATAAGTATTAATGCTATTTATGGTAAAATAACGATGTTAGTGATGGGAACAGCTCAAATACGTCAGCACAGGAGTGTGGTGTCTCATACCCCCCATGCGCACTTCTTAGGTTAAGGGGAGTAAGGCGTCCGGCAATAGATGGATAGATAGAACCCTATCTAGCATGAGGTGGGTCTTTTTGGATCCTCCCTGTTTCACTCCATTAGGTTGGAGATTGTAAAATGTTTCACTTTTTCTTGTTTGGCAAAATAAGACGCTTAACCCCATTCGGATGTTGATTTTCGAGGGTGAGCAATAATGAGCCTGCAATTTAAGAAAAACCGGCTTCCGGCCTGGGCATTTTGCTACACATTTGTCTACAATTTTTGTTACATATTTAGCTTGAAGGGGATCTGGGGGGATGCTAAATTTTTGAAGGGGATCTGGGGAGGCGATTTTGTTAGTCTAAAGCCCCGTCTACATGATCGAGCAGTGTCCGGCGGGCTGTGCCCCTTCACTGGGCAAAGTCTGTTAAACACGCTTGCGGTGTTTTCCACACGGCAGCCGGGCAGTGATTGGCCAGTCAAAGTCTGCCAGTGGTCAGAGTAGGAGCTCGGCAGGGCTGGGTCTGTGGGTCCGGTATGATCACCATGGTCCCCAACAACAATAATCACAGGACAGTTATATAACCTATGTATCCAAGCAGATGCCAATAGGAGGGAGTGTATATCGGCAGAAGCTCGACTGGAGGCAACACCTCATGTTTGTTTCAAATGGATGCAGCTACACTTATTTGCAGTATACTAAAAGATTATCCAAGCATAGTTTGTCTCGCATTATTCCTGAAACTTGTCGAGCAATATACGAAGTACTCAATCAAGAGTGCTTCCAGGTGAGATTTATAGTGAGACGATCCAACCTAAGTTTACATAAAATTAATTAAATAATGCAATTGCGGATGGTATATTTGAAATTGTCTCGTTACGATTCCAACGGTATATACATATTTTAATTTTGACAATTTTTTAGGCTCAATAGGCCTATTTTAAAGTTAAAAAACTCCATAGACGAGTTATCTATGGATGGATATTTTTCATGTTTTTACCATAAGTTCACTTTGACACGCTGAATAGAATAGCGCAAACAGAATTGAAATTGGACTATTAGTTTAGGATTTCGATTTTGACTGCCTCCCAGAACGGCCCAAATGACCAGTTTTTGGACTTTAACAGTCCTCTGTAGCCCAAACTATAAGTCCTAGGAAATTCTACTTGGTGCCATTCGATTTGTCTCGCCGAGCTGCTTCTATACATGGTCTTACATTTCATTTTCGTCCAGCCATTCGCCCAGAATCGAAAATATTTTGGTTCAAAATCCAAAATCCCAGGAAAATGTTTGCACTTGACTTTCGAATTTCGAGTTTTCATAGGTATATATGGATTCGTCTCATTACAATTCCAACGGTATATGATTTTTTTTATTTTGACCAATTTTAAGACCCAATAGGCCTATTTTAAAGTTTAAAAACTCCATAGACGAGTTATCTAAGTATGGATTTTGTTCAAATTGTAACCATGAGTTCACTTTGACACGCTGAATCGAATGGCGCAAACATAATTGAAATCGGACAATTAGTTTAGGATTTCGTATAGACTTGGCCTCCCAGAAGGGCCCAAATGACCAGTTTTTGGACTTTAACAGTCCTCTGTAGCCCAAACTATAAGTCCTAGGGAATTCTACTTGGTGCCATTCGATTTGTCTCGCCGAGCTGCTTCTAAACATTGTCTTACATTTCATTTTCGACCAGTCATTCGCCCAGAATCGAAAATATTTTGGTCCAAAATCCCTGCCCAGGAAATGTTTTGTACTTGGCGGGCGACTTTTGATTTTCGAGTTTTCATGGGTATATATGGATTCGTCTCTTCATTACAATTCCAACGGTATATGCATTTTTTAATTCTGACCAATTTTTAGACCCAATAGGCCTATTTTAAAGTTTAAAAACTCCATAGACGAGTTATCTAAGTATGGATTTTGTTCAAATTTTAACCATGAGTTTACTTTGACACGCTGAATCGAATGGCGCAAACATAATTGAAATCGGACCATTAGTTTAGGATTTCGTATAGACTTGGCCTCCCAGAAGGGCCCAAATGACCAGTTTTTCTACTTTAAGTCCTCTGTAGCCCAAACTATAAGTTCTAGGGAATTTTACTTGGTGCCATTCGATTTGTCTCGCCGAGCTGCTTCTATACATTGTCTTACATTTCATTTTCGACCAGCCATTCGCCCAGAATCGAAAATATTTTGGTCCAAAATCCCTGCGTTTTTAAAAGCCCAGGAATTTTTTTGCACTTGGCGGGCGACTTTCGAATTTCGAGTTTTCATGGATATATATGGATTCGTCTCATTACAATTCCAACGGTATATGATTTTTTTTAATTTTGACCAATTTTTAGACCCAATAGGCCTATTTTAAAGTTTAAAAACCCCATAGACGAGTTATCTATTTATCGATATTGTTCAAATTTATACCACAAGTAGCCTACACTTTGACATGCTGAATCGAATGGCGCAAACAGAATTGAAATCTGACCATTAGTTTAGAATTTCGAATTTGACTTGGCCTCCCAGAACGGCCCAAATGACCAGTTTTTGGACTTTAAAAAGTCCTCTGTAGCTCAAACTATAAGTCCTAGGGAATTCTACCTGGTGTCATTCGATTTCTCTCGACCGACAGCTTCCATACATGTCGTAGATTTCATTTTCGACCAGCCATTCTTCCATAATCGAAAACATTTGTTCAAAAATGCCTTTGTTTGATTAAGCCCAGGAAAATCGATGATTTTGGTCTGATTTTGACTATTCAAGATTATGGTATATTTGGAATCGTCTCGTCGTTGCGATTCCAACGTTTTTTTTAAGATACATATATTTCATCATACTTACAGGATTAATCTTAATAAAATATTCATAATATTGTTAATAATAACTTATCAATTTAATGGGGACGCTCCCCATACTTTATTCTGAAGCTAACATTAAAGTCATACCATCAGTGACATTTAATAAGTGATTGCACACATTACATCCTGTTTACCTTCCACCAAATTTTCCTGATTGATACCCGTATAATAGAAGGATAAAATATATATATATATATATATTTATTAACCCCTTCTCTACCGGCGAAGTATTTTTGTATTTGTTTTGAGCTACATTTAGACGATTGCATTAAGATTAAAAGGATATATGATAGCTAAAGGGGTTAATTGAGATCGTCTGTAGCCTTTTAACGGGTAGACGTCCTTCCTAAGCCATGTAAAGACCTATTATAATTGCCAGAATATAATAAAATGGATGTTACCGGTATTGAATGGGTTGAAGATCAAGCTACACATTTATTTCCCTCCTTCCACGGGCCCCTTTATCCCCATTCCCCCCGGCAAACTGCCGGGCAATTCGACTTGGCCTTCCTGGAGGGCCAAAATGACCAAATGACCGCCGGCAAACTGCCGGACAGTGCCTGCACTGCCTGGTGATTTCGCTCAACTGCGTGCACGGGCATATCCCTGGTTTGCCCGCTGAATTTGCCCCATATCGAACATTTCCCTTGTGCCCGACGGGCAGTGCTCGATCGTGTGGACGGGGCTTAAGGGACAAACTAAAAATACATTTTAGGAAAATGGTGGCAACAATCAAAGTCCTCAATAATAATAAAACCAAATATAATAACCCCAAGACGTCGCACCAGAAAGTGTTAAGACTATGCAGATTTAAAAGGATTCTATAATAATGTGATTAGACTCCAACCACCAGACCATTAACAGGGCATTACCATGCCTATACCCTATTCATTATAAGTAGGTTAAAACTCTTAACTACTAACCTCCATAACTCCGAAACGACTAGAGCAATCGAGCTAATGTTTTTTACCATTTGGGGAGTGTCAGCCGAGGAAAAACTATGGAAATGTACAGCGCATTTGTTATAGCCCTTTTTGAGTTACAGAGCTTAGGGGGCACAATTTCTGGCCTACTTATAAGGAATTAACTATAGTGGTGTCGCCTATCAATGCTAAATATAAGTTGTTCGAAGACATCTTTAAAATAGTTACGTCTGTAGGTTATGATAAGAAATTGGTATTCTAGGACTATTCTAGGGGTTGGTATTCTATATTTTCCCATGTGTCCATCTTGATTATTCGGGTATTGCGAATATTCTGTTGCAAAATATGTTGTTAATAATGAAAACTTGGCATTGATGTGATGCAAATACATATTCGTTTCCTATTTTTCCATTAGATATAGAACAATCAGTTGCCAAGGGATTCGATTTACCGTCAGCTGCTCAAATAAACCAGACTAAAGGGTGTGGAGGCTACAGGAAAGTATTCAGGTAAGTAACTATTTTGGATGGACTGTGGTCAACCCCAGTGGCTTTATATATTTATGCAGTATTTCCCCCCTATGTGTATTAAGGAGACAAACGGCAAAGCTACCTGTCTAAAGTGAAAGAGTGACAGAACCAAATGCAATCTACATTTTAGAGTAACTATGTCTGGACACACGGAGCTTGAAGGAGTTTAAGTCGTAGGGTGAGGAAAAGATAGTTTTGAGAGATAATTCCAAGATTACTTGTTGATAGGAAGAAAGACGGGAAAATCGGTTCACTATTGGGTTAGAGAGCTGTCTTAATTTTTCTTTTACCCCCACATATCATGTTACCTGAGAGCAGTCCTATACAAGTGACTTGATAAATTGAACTGAATAAGATTATGTTGGGCTGGTTCACTGATAGTTATTTGTAGGAATTATTATGTTTTTTCCACCAACCAACTTCACCTCTAAACTCAATTAATGAAATTAACAAATACATATGTGGCACTCCAAGGACTCGAACCTAGGATACTCACATCGAAATTCCGCGCACTTATGCATTATGCTATCAAGACAAGGGTTATGATTAAGACATACTGATTCAACTTAGATACTGTAAACTAATTCCCACCCTTTCCCTCATAATACACGCACGTCATGCTACCCAAGAACGGTTCTTCAAAGAACTGTCTGAAATATTTTGACAGCAAAGTGGGTTGGTTCGATTTAAAGGGTCCCGCCCAACTTCACGCCTGTCATTTAAATCCTGTTCGGATATAATCGCTTCGACTTTAGTTCCATTAATACTAATTTTTAGCAGGTGTATCCTCATATATGACTATGGTTATGAACTTAAGCAATATAAACGAACACATAAATATGCATAATGATTAAATATATATTCACATATTTTATAATAAATTTGTTATGAATTAAAATAAACGCACAAGATTCGGACGAATGATGTTTACAAACAAGGGAAGTTAGCGAGAGATTCTGATGCTACTATTATACGTATTGTTTGCAACTCCTAATTACAATCCTAATTTGTAACACGAATTATTACTTATGAGAACATTAAATACAAGAATATTTAAAATAATTAGTTTTATTAGTGTTTTTATGTGCTAATTGTATAGGATGCCAATATTTTATATAGCGGTGTTTGGCATCATATTTCCAAGGGAACTTCTTTGCCTCAGTGTGCTCGCTGGGTCGAAGGCGGGGAGTTGTGCGTTTGTTCTCTCCAGTCTAACTCCACACACGAGTCTATAGTGCCTGAAAAGTTACATTACGACGGTCAAGACAGACGCCACTTCACGTGACAGAAGTGTAGGAGAATATATTTACGACAAAATACGTAAGTAAGCTAAAAGAAAGTTTCAGTAATCCAAATTTGGTGGGCTACATGGAATTAACAGAAGCCAACATACATTTTCTTTGTGTCAACAGGTGTGAAATAGACTTCACAATTAGTGATTGTGTTAAGTCTTGTTAGCGTTGCAGATGTATTTATATAATCATAAGTGGGTCATTATTAATTGTGTAATAACTACTGTATATATAGCCTAGCTATGGTCTCCCCAAATATGCTAACCGTCAGTAGGACAATGGTCTTAATATTTCCGGATTCCCCTCTAACAAAAAATAATTATACCAATTATATTTCCCATGACATTGAAATATTGACATTTGTGTTTGAGGGGTGCTGAACAAATGTGCTAGGCCTATATTAATTTCATGTTACATTATTTTAAGTAGTGATCCATCGGACCATCGCTACCTTCTCTGTATTTCTTTGCAGTTGACCGATTGGGTTTATATATATATATGAATAATATTGAAGTTACGGTACGGGTACCAAAACCATATAAATTTCAAATTTGCAATGCTGTGTTACAGTGTGTATCCAAAATAGCATAATTAATCACAACACATGTTCAAATTAATGTTAGGCTAAGCCGCTAATGCCCCTTACCTTATCTATATTGAAACTTTCAATATATTTGAAACTCACACTCCACTTGTAACGATTAACTTAATACTATCCAGGATTAAAGGTCAAGCGGCTACCATTAATATTGACAACTGTGTAATATCGACTGCCATATTATAGTTAGCCTAGGCCTACAAGGCTACACACACCGTATAATTTCTCCATTCAAATATTCATGGCACTGACTTTTCTTCTCATTACTACCGGTTGATATTTACACTGTTTACACATCCCCTACATTGTCAAAAAGCAAGGTTATAAAAAGGTTAATGGAAAAGATACCGGTAGGCTATGTAAAATAATTCCGTATATTACCTTTCTATCATTATACTAAATCCTTATATTTATCTTTACAACACCTTTAAAGAGGGTTGTTGTTATGGACAAATTGTGACCGTGTATACTACCAGTTGTATCGCAATGGTAACGTGATAATATAATTAGTTTATTGAGAGTTGTACGGTACGGATTTTACGGGCGTCTATTAAATTGTTTACATGACTGTATGCTTTACATAATTAATATTTTACATGTTCTCGTAGCAAAAATGGCATTGTAGTAAGAACTTGTCCAATAAGTGTATTCTAAACCCTTTGACAACGATATCCCTTTTTCAGAGTTAAGGACATTTGCAGTGTTATTCAATAAAATATATAAATATATATACCGGTATATACTGTATATATATATATATATATATGGTATATAAGTATATATATATATATATATATATATATATATATATATATATATACTGTATATTACCTTTAACCCTAGACTACGAAACCATCTTCCCAAACTGAATAGCCTACATTTGTATAACGTTAGTAAAAAATATAATACATAAATAAATATATAATACATAAAATTATACGGTACCGGTAATTTTAGTCAAAGCCTGTATAGTAAAGTGCCCGTGGGTAAATCCTGTGACACAAAAAAGAGTGCCTGTCAAGTTTTGGGGAATATATTAAAAGTGCGGCCGCGACCCATGAGAAAAAAAAATGAAAGCAAAACACGAGAGAGAGAGGGGGGGGGGGGGGAGGTAGAAGAATGATGGAAATTAACAGATAGGCCAACTATAGTTAGTACGAATTAATACTGGAAATGTATATCACAGGAGCATTCATATTCTGCGCGTTGCCGAATTTTCGTGCGAAAGGATCGTGAGCGGTCTGCAACGGAGGGGGGGGGGGGGGGTCATCCAATAGGTAATTTTATCTAGGCATATTTAGATCCAAAATGAAGGTATTAGCCAAGTTTCATCAAAATCAATGCATTTGTTCTACAGTAGAGTTATTATTAAAAGACAGACACACACATAGGCCTACTAGTTGCTACAAATATTTTGACATGTGAAAAGGAAAGAAAGACCTACAGGAAGTCATTGGTATTTTAGTGATCTCCCTATTTGATAATTACAGGGAGGATAAAACCTTATAAGAGGAGCCGAATAATACAATAAATCAAATATAATTTATAAGTCTATAATTGGATAAAATATAATTTTTCATTACACAAATTAATATAGTTTTCGCAGTAGCCTGAGTTCATCCACTGGAGGTTTGCGAAAAGATCTCTCCCAAAATGTTCCAGTCTAGTTGAATGCGGCCAGACGTGGACAAGTTTTGGAACCTGTCTACTACGCCTTTGTCTTGCGTACTGTAGCATCACCAAGGCGCACAATAGACTCAAATACTAGCGCTTTTTTATTTTTTCTCTAATAATTTTTCCCCCTCCCAGCAGCTGATACCCACCGAATTCTGTGGGGATGGGTGTCGTTTAGAGAGAGTACAATCACTTTTAAAAATTGTCCCCCTATGTTTTTCTTTATGCAATATTAACTAATATACAGTATATCGGTAGTTTTGTAGTACTTGTCATTTGAAAATTATAATAATTAGTTTCCACAGATAGCCTATACGGTACTTCTGTAATTAGAAGTAGGTGAAATCCACGAATTTATGAGTGGGCTAGAGACTATACCATCCGATTACATGGAATAGCCTTCCCAATTCTTAAAGTAACTCCATTTTTCAAGTTATTTCGTGCATTTACGACGCTGCGAAGGGAAATAATTGTTTAAGGGGGGATTTTTCTGGGCTCCCTTCTCCCTCATGTTTCGCCCAATTAGTTTTCAGTTTTTTTAGACGTTCGCCCCATTAGTTTGGCGATTTTAAGACCTTTTACCCCATTTCTTTGTTAATGTTAAGACATTTCGTACAATTTTGGTGTCTATTTTTTCATGGCGAGCGATAGCGACCTTTTCTATCGGAAAATGTACACATTTATCTTGAAGGGGGGTCTTGGGGTGATTTTTTTTCAAAGCTTGATGGAAGTTTAGAGAGGAACCTATAATAAAACGATAAATAAATAAGCAAATAAATACGCCATCCCCCCTTAAGCCTACAATCTTAGACCTATTGCTTACTGTTTACATCGGAAACATGGGAAGGGAAGGAAGGACGAGAGGAAGATATCATTATTATCTTGTATTAGGAAACCCACGTCACTAACCACACACTATTAGAGTGATTCATAGTTCTAAGTCGATCGTAAGTACACCAAACCACATCCTCTTCACACACACTAAACCCAGGTACGAGGCCTTTTTAAATATATACCGGTAGTTAGCATGGGAGAGTAATAAAAAGTATATATATATATATATATATATATATATATATATATATATATATATATATATATATATATATATATATATACCCCGGTATAGATAGATAGATAGGGAACATCTAGTAAGAAGGGAAAAACTCCAGGAAGTCAAACGGTATCATTATCATCTCGACCATATGAAACACACCTTACAGACAGACCACGCAGAAATATTGACCCAGACAGTCTTACATCTTCCCTGTGTCAACCAACCGCATTAGGCTACACATAAACATTAGATACCGGTAATTAGTGTAAATAATAATACTTACTCAGGTTACACAACTAGCCTATATAACTAACCAGCCGCATTAGGCCACTCATAAACATTAGGTAGTGTAAATAATAATACTTGCCCAGGTTACACAACTAGATGATTACAGGACAGTGTTATTGGATAGGTGTTTGTACGAAGTAGATGAATGGTTATATGGCTACTTACACTGTAGGAGTGTAGGTGGATATAATATATATATATCAACTACCATTATGTATTCTTATTCATTTATTATCATTACCGGAACATGTGTTTTACTTATATCTCGGTACATTATGTTACCGTTACTTTATTTACAGTATTATTATAATCCCTTAACGGCTTAACCAGTACCCTATAATATTTATTCGTGTATTTGTTTATTATATATTTAGTTTTCCAAAGACTAAATTGGTCCACTATTGGGCTTCGAGGCAGAGTAATCGGATTTGGAGCTTGTCCTTTTACTCCCGTCAGACAAAATAAAAGTTGAAGTGTCCCCGGTCTGACCTTTGGCTTTGGGAGGGCAACTATAGGCTAAGCTGATAATAATCAGCTGACAGTGGACAAATATAATAATAATAAAATACAAATATGTAAATAATAATAACTGGTGGTAGACTAGTACCGTATAAAGTATATTTAACAACTCTTATATAAGTGAAAATTTCCAACATTTTCAGTACGATGGCGCCCTTGCATCATATTCAGGTAACATTAGACATTAACAGTATAACATTAGACAAGTTCGTTCAATTTAGATTAAACAGGACATGTGGAATGTACAGGCTCTCAGCCTATGCCCGAGAGGGAGTAGATGGAATATAGAAAGAAAAAAAAATTGTATATTGATATATTGTATACCGGTATATCTTCTATTCCTTCAGTTTAGTAAAATCGTTTGTTAGCAACAATCAAATTCAAATACGTGATCGTATGTATTGGATCAATGTATATCATTAGAATTCAATAGGGTGTATAATGAGCTTGTTAATCTAAGTTTAATTATTTGATGGTTAAATAATTTATGGTAGCATTTTTTTGTTTGTGTATAGGTACGGTATTAATGCATAACATTACATTTCATTGGGGTCTAAAATAAGCTTGTTATTCTAAGTTGAAATATTGGCAGGTTAATTAAGGCATAAGTGGTATATAATGTTAGAACTATTTTACGCCTTGGTCGGCAGTGCAAGCGAGGGTTCAGCTAAATGGTTCAATTAGCCTCATTAGCTTGATTCAAACCCTCCCACCAGCTGGACCAATGGCTGTTTTCAGTTTAATGGCAAAAGTTTATACGCACGACAAGCAAACACGGCCAAACTAACCCCACACAATTTCACACACACACACACACACACACACACACACTCTCTCTCTCTCTCTCTCTCTCACTCTCACTCTCACTCTCACTCTTTCACACCCACACCCACCATACACACGACGATCATAATCCTCTATTGCTGCATCTCTTCTTTTGCTTTTTTAATACGATATCATTAACACTCGTCTTATGTCTCAAATCTTCTCCATCAAACATTCTCCCACTTTCAGCTTACACAACGCGATCCCATGACGAGGTTTTAGATTACCTATCATACTATCTTAATAACTCTAACTTATCTCGTAATGGACAAAGTTCTAGATTACCGGTATCTATATGATGAGGTAATATATTCATCATGACTTCACTGTAGCTGGTTTAGTTTCAGCTGACGGTAAATTGAATCCCTTGCCAACTGATTTATCGATACTGGTTCTCAAGGGGGTGTTTTTTTATGGCCTCCATTCTCCTCATGTTTAGCCCCATTAGTTTCTCCAATCTGGAAAGTGAAAAGGACCGACAGGACTGAAATAACTACATTGGTATCACACTGCTCACTGTGCCAGGCAAGGTCTTGCCCATACTCTACTGATGCGAATCCGAGGCCACCTGCTAAAGGAGCAGAGATCTGAGCAATCTGGATTTACACCCAAGAAGTAAAAAAATTACCGTATTCTGGCGCCCCAGGTTTTTGGCAAATACCAACCGAGTTTCAAAAAGGGCTACATGCAGCTTACATTGATCTCAAGAAGGTATTTACTTGGTGCACTGAGAGACGCTCTGGGAGCTACTACATCTACGCGGGATCCCCACGGTGAATTTTGATTTGGTGTCGCACTTTATATAGAAACAGAGAATGCTGTCAAGTGTGATGGGGTGAACATCCTCCTTCTTCCTTAAGAATTTAGGCATGATACAGGGGTGTGTTCTATTACCTACACCTTCCAACACTTGTATGGACTGGTTACTGGACCGGACAATTGGGCAGAGTTGCTGAGGCAAGTCGACCAATCTTGCGGTAGAATACTTGATATGGGCCGAGCAAATGCCTGGAGTTTAGCGCGGGTAGATCCGTGAGTGCAGCTATGCACTGCCACGGTGTTTGCCCCAAAGATTTATTTCCATTCAGAGCTACATTCACAATCACTCAGCAATTTCAGCCACTGGCATTCAATCAAGCACATATATTTATAATAAAAAAAACACCAACATTAAAAACTGTTCACATATTTATCATACTGACCACCCTATTCCTTGTCATGGCTTTCAGCATGTACCGGACTGCTTTTAACTAACAATAACAAAGCATAATACCGGTATATAAGGCAATGATCTTTGTCTGCCAATGTGGGAACCAGGTTATTGTGATGTCCACCACTAACAGACCTTGCATTAACCCCTTCAGTGCCAGTGATGTCTTCTTTATTTTACTTCAGCTACATTTACACGATTTTATGAAGTTTAGGAAAGGATATATGGTAGCAAAAGGATTAATTGAGTCTGTAGCTATTTAATTGGTAGACGTCCTTCATAAGCGGAATTTTGTTTTATTGTTGGCAGAATATGATAACAATGTCACCCAGCACTGCATGGGTTAACGGACCTTGCATTAATGATCTTGAGGTCACACACATTCACATCCCTCCATTGTTCTCCTTCCCTGTCCACTCTCATCAGGCTGGTCCACCTCCTCCCTTTAATGCTCAACTATTCCTGATTACAGATAGATTAATAGATAGAACGATATGTAGACAGATAGGTAGGTAGATAGATAGATAGATAGATAGAAATATATTTATATACCTGTATATATAATTATATATCGGATATAATTATATATATATATACCGATATATATATATACTGTATATATATATATATATATATATATATATATATATATATATATATATATATATATATATATATATATATATAGAGAGCGAGAGCGAGAGCGTGAGAGAGAGTAGCTAGCTGGAGGGAGACTTAAAATATAGATTTGCATAGATATTGGTTAATTTGCTTACTTATTCACATTGACCTGCATCACATGTGCGGTACCGTTTGTAGTATTGGATGAGATAAATATATATATATATAGATGGATAGAGATATAGATACATGTATAGAAAGGTATATATATATATATATATATATATATATATATATATATATATATATATATATATATATATATATATAAGGAACATAATAATTGATATTGGTTCAGGAGTGATTTATCGAGAGGACTTCCCTAGTGGTTAAGGCCCCATTAATTGCTCTTTCCATTCACATATGCATAGCCTACGTGAGTTGCAGTTGGGATGTGTGTACATGCTTAGATTGATATGCAGGATTCGAAGTTGCATAATAAATCGTAGGCAGTGTCCACCATTCTTTAACTGTCTTCGTGGTGCGATGCATAAGGTGTTGATATTCGGTGTGAGCATCCTGGGTTCGAATCCACGGACTGCCACATGTGTTTGTAAATTTCATAAATCGATTTTAGGAGTATAGTTGGTTGTTGGAAGGAACATAATAATAATATATATATATATATAGAGAGAGAGCCAGGATATAAGGAAAGAAAGTCCTCGCATTTCACCTCCTTCTACCTTCAGAGAGAGAGAGAGAGCACCCCTCACACATCACCATTATCAGGACCGCACCTTTTATCACCAGCAGCACCCGTGATGAAGGTGTGGGCAGGATAGGCCATAAAGATCATATTGGAACCTGTAGTATCCGTTAAAGTAATATAAAGGTTTGGTATTTTTAGTTTGCTCCCTAGACCTCTATCAGTTATAAAATAAAATTAATAAGCATGACAAAAAAAAAAACACCCTCCAGGCTCCCCTTCGAGGTAAATGTGTACATTTTTCGGTAGGAAAATGTGCGGGTGGATGGGACTCGTCAGCCTTAGTCGACAACCTGTCTAGGGGAATAAACCTTAGGCATATACCGAAGGGCGGCGCGCTCATCGGTGCCACTTATAGGTTGCTAACACTACAATAGATACAATAGATAGACATCAGCATTAATGACCGCGACTGTACTTGAATTTTTATTCAGTTTCTGCCAGATCGGGGTATATATAATTATATATATACATATATATACAGTATATATATATATATATATATATATATATATATATATATATATATATACGGTATGTATATATATATATATATATATATATATATATATATATATATATATATGGCAGGAACAAAATAGCGTGGGACCTACCCTTCTGTGCGAGGGAATAATTTTGACTATATTATTTCAGTTAAGGCAGGGGGGGGGGGGGGGGGGGGGATATGCTCGGCTTCATCCCCATATTTAGCCTATTTCGTTTTTGAGATTTTAAGACGTCCGCCCCATTAGTTTGGTAATTTTAAGACCTTTCAGGCTATTTAGGTGTCGATTCTTTCCTGGAAAGCGATAGCGAGCCTGCAATTCAGGAAGAGCCGGCCTTGGCCGGTGAGATTTTCTACCAAAAACTGCACACATTTATCTCGAAGGGGGGTCTGGGGGATTTTGTTTAAAGCTTGATGGAGGTCTAGGGAGGAAACTTTTTAAAAAGTATATAATTATTATATATACCGGTATACAGTATATATATATATATATATATATATATATATATATATACGGTATATATATATTTGTTTTATGTTTTAGAGGTCTAGGGAGGAAACTAATAACTAATACTAAAATAAATAAAATAAAGAGCAAACAACCAAATCGAAATGCTCCCCTAATACCTGTGTTCTTTTTCCCTCCGCCACCACTGGGCTGGAGATAGTGGTGGTGATAATGGTGAAATGGGAAGACCCTTTCTTTAATTCTCTCTCTCTCTCTCTCTCTCTCTCTCTCTCTCTCTCTCTCTCTCTCTCTCTCTCTCTCTCTATCCTCTCTCCTATCTCTCCCTCTATCCATCTCTCTCTCTCTCTCCATCTCTCTCTCCCTCTGTCCATCTCTCTCTCTCTCTCTCTCTCTCCATCTCTCTCTCCCTCTGTCCATCTCTCTCTCTCTCTCTCTCTCTCTCTCTCTCTCCATTTTTATATCGCCTACGTATTTACTTATCTGTTGTACCTGGAACCAACGTCTCAGAAGTTGTAAATATTGCTTCCTCTCGAACAGTTACATATTGAGTAGCCAATAGTCTACTATTCTGTACACTCTGTAATGAAAGCACTGCGCTATGCTATACATCTGTCTTCACAAAAAAAATCTTCCTGGCCTGGGGCGCTAGGTTTTTGATGTACTAACTCTTCCTTGTAACTTCTGGTAATTCTCCCTCTGATATGATCCAATCAGGATTATATTCTCAGGATTGAAGGCTCGACCTTTCCACGGTCAGAGAGAGTGAGTGAGTGTTTGTGTCTGTTACATTATATTTTATTTATTTAGTTATTGCTTACATCTTGTAAAATCCAATATAGATCAACCCTATATACTTTATATATATATATATATATATACAGTATATATATACTAGTATTAAGTCCTGGCCACCTCGCAGGGATCGTAAGATCTGTGTGGCCAGTGTATCTATGCAAATCTCTCTCTCTCTCACGATGAGTTGCGGCCGCACTTTTATTATTCGCGAACTCTCCCCAAAAACTCGACAGGCACTCTCTCTCTCTTGGTGTCACAGGATTTACCCAAGGAGACTTTGGTTAATTTATTATTTGTTTACCTTTGTTTTGGCTAAGAGCCATTCAGGTGCCGTAATTATCAAACAGCCGCGGAATATTGTAATTATCATGTGTAATTTAGCCTAAATCCAAAGACCAAAAAGGCATATCCTTTTCATTATATGTAGGCCAAAAATCTTGACCATTAATCTTTATAACTCAAAAGCTTCTACAGTAGAGTACTGGTAAGTAATCGAGCTAATATTTCTACCATTTGGGAAGAGTCAGCCAGGGAATAGAGGTAAAAATGTACAGCCCTTTTGAGTTACAAAGGTTATTGGTCATGATGTCTGGCCTACCCATAATGAACAGAGTATAGCGCTGGGAGAGAGGTATCCTGACCAGGACTCGAACCCACGCACTCCAGATAATTGTATGAAAATTCTGCACCGTATCCACTCAACCATGATTATCCGCTCATGGTCGAGTGGATACGATGCCCAACTCTCACAACAAATATCTGATGTGAATGGGTTCGAATCCTGGTTAGGGTAGTGGTATAGTGTAGCTGTATCTATGTTATGGATATGGATATGTTCGATCGTAAGGGAAGGCCAAGGAGGATTAAGGGCAGATAATCTTTTTTTTTTCTGGTTCCCCTTCTCCCGTATGTTTAGCCCCATTAGTTTTCAGATGTTATGACGTTTGGCCCATTAGTTTGGCGATTTTAAGACCTTTCGCCCCATTTCTTTGTCAATATTAAGACTTTTCGTGTCCTTTAGGTGTCTATTTTTTCGTGGCGAGTGAAAGCGAGCCTGTAATTTTTAGAGAACCCGAATTTTTCTGTCGCAATAA
>CM064516.1:26939228-27094228 GCA_032716605.1 Paralithodes platypus
TACACATGCCCCTACCAACAAAGGCCCTGTTAGGCAATGTACAGATATTGTGTGTAAATATAAGGACGTCAACTGAGTCATTGGAGGTACTGTGTTCTGTAAATGTATGTACAGTCGTGCTCAGGAGTTTATGGACCATATTTAGAAGCATAATTGTGATATACTATTCCCCTTTCCAAATATTTAGGCCAAAATTCTTGAACGTTAACCTTTATAGCTCAAAAACGACATGAGTAATCGGGCTATTATTTCCTCCCCCCCCCCCCCCCATTGCTATTTGGGAGACTTAAGTGGTCACCAGGGGAATAGGTGTAGAAATTTACATCCCATTTGCTCTAGTCCTTTTCGAGTTACTGAGGCTAGAGTTCATGATTTCTGGACTACCTATTTGGAACAGGGTATAGTGATATAGTGTGTATGTAACATAGAACGTATAGACGGTGATATATTGGCCAGGTTGCACCCTACCTTAGATGGGTCCCGAGACACTTCATCTCAACCAGTAGCCACATCTCAACCAGTGCCAAATCAAAAACGAATCCTGCGTGGGATCGGACCTTAAAACCAGTGCCGAAAATATAGTACTAAATTAAACCTAACCTAACCGTATTGGTTGATTTGGCACTGGTTGAGAGCTACTGGTTGAAATGGTCTACTGGTTGAGTTGTCCGGTCACCATAATATTATATAACCGGTACAGAATTGATACAGGCCGAATACTTTTCATGAAGCCCAACTGTTTCATTACCCAAATATGTCATACCGGTAATCTATTAGTTCTTTGTGTGCCTCTGTCATATGCCTAAGTTTACATGATTGTATATTATATGTCTAATAAAATCAGACAGTCCAGTTAATGAGAATAAAATGTGTGAGAAACTAGCTAGGCCTATCTTGAGAATATTTTTAGCCGAACTTCATACACGTCCTCCTATCCATTTCACTACACTTAAGGAGACAGTGGCTGTTTTGATGTGGTCTTATTTAGATGAATGTAATTTTTCAGATATTTGTTTAGGTTCCTCCTACGTAGACCGCCATCCTCCCACCAGCTTGTAGAAAAACACCCTTTTCCAGTTCTAGAGCCCCTTCAAGATTTATTTGTACACTTTTCGGTAGAAAAATGTCCCGGCAAAGTGTCCGATTCCTCGAAATTACAGGCTCTCTATCTGGCCGTCGCCAGGAAAAAAAATTGACACTGGAATGTGCTACGTATCACAGATTGGTCCTAATATTGACAAAGAACGTGGGTGAGGGAAGGTCAATCAAATAAAGTCCCCAAAACTAACCGGAACCAACGTCTTAAAATCTCAAAGCTAGTGGGGCTAAACATTAGGGAGAAGGGGGTCCAGAAAAACGGTCTGTCTCTCCTTAACAAGCACACCACTCTACTTCACAATACGCCCCCTCCTTTTTTTTTTTTTCCCCCCCCTCCAGAACAACCCACTCCAACCACAGACAACTTACACAATCTTAATTTGGCTCTCATTCAACTTTAAAGGCGACACTCGTTACAACCAACTTTGCATTTTGTAAACAAATAAAAAAAAACGGTGAGTCAGTTCCAGATCACCAGGTATAAATACATTACTATCCGGAGTGGTGAACATTGTGGTGTGTATATTGGTGTTCTTGCATCACAACACTCAACCCTTTGTTTACACAGCTCGGCACAAATACTAAAGACTGACAGGGCCTCTCTCGTGTAGTGGCTTAGCTTGTGGCTGTATGTGTTGGCTTTTGCCTTTGTGTGTTTGTTATTGTAGTGTGTGTGTGTGTTTGTATAATGTGTGTGTGTGTGTGTGTCGTGGAGTGTATGTGCATGCATTTGTGTGTGTGTGTATTTGTGTAACTGTGTATGCATGCGTGTGTGTATTCGGTTACTTCTTGGTCCTGAGGTGATGTAGTTTCAAATTTAGGTACCGGTACAGTACTTTACAGTTAGCCTACATCTGAAAGGTGTTCACTTTCTTTGAGCAACTGTTTCAGAATGGTGGAAGACTATCTAATTATGGCTCACAATAGACCGTTTTATTCAACAAAGGAAGAACCTCTCACATTTAAGGACAAAAAGTATTGTTGTGATTCCGCCTTCTTATATTGTAGCCATTACATCATAACAACACTCGTTTGTTTACACAGCACAGCAGAAACACCGGAGACTGGCAAGGTTACCAGTTCAGCTACTAAACTGCTAGATCTGAAGGGGTTTACATCCATCTAGCAACTTATTTGGGCAACTGCCAAGTAAAGAGATAACATCCAGCGAGCGATAGTTTTTAGGTCTATATATAAGGGAGTGCCGCTCCCATCAACCAGAAATTACTCCACTGATATGAAAAGTCAACAATGCTGACTTATTTTCAGTGGAGTTAAAGTTAAAGTTGAAAACATAACTGATCCAAGACCTTTTTTTTTGCAAATGTTTATACTAGAGATTTAAAAATATGGCTTTTCTTGAGAGGTGGACCACTTGTGATGTATGTTGCCTTTTCCTGAGTAGAATAATTCCAAAGTGTGTACGATTCCGAGACTGTGTATGATTATTGTAGAGGTATTGCGAACTCGCTGAGCTATCTTTGTTAATGCTGGAGGCTGAGCTATGCAGGGAGGAGTCGTGTGTAGCATTGAGTGGTGTAGGTGGTCGCTTCGTCACAGAGATATGGCCAAGGAGAATTTGTCAATATTCGTGCCCTTTGGTTCCATGTCATCTCAACCAGTAGACCATTTCAACCAGTAGCTCTCAACCAGTGCCAAATTAACTCAGACCAACCAAACCAGTGCCAAAATATAGTACTAACCTAACCTAACCTAACCTAACCGTATTGGTTGATTTGATACTGGTTGAAATAGTCTACTGGTTGAGTTGACCGGTCACCGTGCCCTTTAGGTGTCGATTTTTTCCTGGGGAGCGATAGCGAGCCTCTAATTTTAGAAGGAAGCAGCCTTCGGCTGGGAAATTTTTCTCCCGAAAAATGTAAAAATGTATCTTGAAAGGGGGTCTAGGGGGTGTTTTTCTTAAGAAGACGTCGCTGGTACAGAAGGGGTTAATGCTGGAGGCTGAACTATGGAGGGAGGAGCAGCCTTGTGTAAGAGTGAGAGGCGTAGCTAGGTGGGTGCTTCGTCACAGGTATATATATGGCCAAGGAGAATTTGACCACTTCCGTTTATTTAGTTTCCTTTGGTGTATAATGCTGTTGTTAAGTATATCGGTATATAGAGTGTGTGTAGCAGTAGGCATAAGATGGATGTGTAAGTTTCCTTTATTCTATTATATATTCTTTTATTTGTATGTTCTGTCCCTCTCTGTATGCTGATAAGTAGCTTATATTTATTGTGGATCATCATTAACCCCTTCTGTACCGGAGACGTCTATTTAATTGTATTCTAGCTCTATTTAGACGATTTTATTAAGTTGAAGAAGGGCCTCATGCAATAAAAGGCTTCGAACTATCTTAATTATCCCAGTTTACTACCACAGATCCTTCGTAAGCTGCACAACACCGTCTAAATATAGCTATAATAAAATACAAAAGACGTCACCGGTACAGAAGGGGTTAAATAGTATTATCGTCATACCCATACTAAACATTCGGGAACACTGGCACAGGGTATAATATTGTTTGGTCTTTGAATGTGCATTATACACGGGTAAAACTAAAATAACACCTCGTTGTTTGATAATTCACCTCTTTGTAACTGTCTTCGTGGCGCAATGCATAAGGTGTTGATTTTCGGTGTGAGCGTCCTGGGTTCGAATCCACGGACTGCCACATGTGTTTGTAATATTTCATTAATCGATTTTAGGAGTAGAGTTGGTTGTTGGATAGAACATAATATTTGATAATTGATGCACCAAAATGGCGTCCATAGAGAAAGATGACCTCTCTCTCTCTCTCTCTCTCTCTCTCTCTCTCTCTCTCTCTCTCTCTCTCTCTCTCTCTCTCTCTCTCTCCTGTTGAGATTGAACCTGGTCTCATCATTAAAAAAGAGGAGGTTGAGGGGTCAGCTTATTGAGTGCTTTAAGATACTAAAAGGTTTCGACGAAGTCGATGTAAATGCACTATTCACATTAAACAATACTAATCAAACTCGCGGAAATGGAATGAAATTAAAAACCAAAAAGGCAAACCTAGATGTCACAAAGAGTTTCTTCACCTACAGTGTGGCGACAGAGTGGAATAAACTACCAGCGAGAGTGGTGGAGAGCGACACAATAAACGCTTTCAAGGGAAGGCTTGACCTCTATCTACAGAGGGCTGGGGTGATATGAAAAAACAAAACAAAAAACAAATAATAATAATGTATGTATGTGTGTGCACTGTACAGTATGTATATATATACTGTATATATATGTATGTATGTGTGTATGTATGTATGTATGTGTATATGTGTATGTATGTGTGTATATAATTATATGTACCGGTGTGTGTGTGTGTATATATATATATATATATATATATATATAGTTTGTAAGGCCAGACTGCCTAGTAAGGACCTTGAGGTCTGTGTGGTCTGTGTATCTATGTAGCTCTCTCTCACTCACTCACTCACTCACTCACACACACACACACACACACACACACTCTCTCACACACTCTCTCTCTCTCTCTTACTACAGGATCTCTAGTGTACAGTTGCCGCCAGGAGTTCATTGGTATTACGAACTTCAAGGAGGGAGGAGTGATGTTATTAATTTGTTATGTATAGTCTTTGGAATGTGTGTGTTACCAGGAAGACCGAATTTGTCCTTCATCTGGCAACGCTCATGCAACTCTCATGTGTAACGTTCAGTTTAGACTGTTTGTTTGTTTGTTTTTCTAGCTGGCGGTAAATTGTCTTGTCCGCGTCCTACTCATTTAGCTATTATGAATATTTTTGTAATACAACATCGTTAGGACAAACTCGCATTATTTTGATAGAGGCATTGTAGTTTAATTCACATTAAGTATCCAAAAATCAGTTGCTAAGCGATACAATTTTTCACCAAGCTTAAGAGAATAAAGAATACATTATGTTGAGCACTATCAAGGTATGCTGAAAAGGCGTGTTGAGTGTTTCCATGTTATATCATGCTACTGTATATAATAAGCTTACACTTGAAGGGTTTATCAAATATTTTCCCATGATTGAAGTACTTGCGGTAGTTAGATATCAGTGTAGGCAATAATATGGCTGCTCTAAGTGTATAAGTAAAGTTGATAAAGGTAAAGAAAAACCGTTTGGGGGGCAGGGATAGAATTACGGTACAGATAATGAAGCGGTAGGTAGTGATAGTGTGGGCAGTGACGTGACCTTTCAGATGACCAACCTTATAGCTTAGGATAAAATCAAACTGACTTATCTTTAACTTGTTTGTTTTTTTGCTGCATACTATTCCCTGTTCCAAGTAAGTAGGCCAAACAATATTAAATGTTTGCACCTATGATCATCCCTCCTTTGAGTGTGAAGCCCTAACCGACTAAGCCACTAAATTATGACTACATTTTGAAGCCACTAGGTCATAACTGTAAAGAAGTTGACCCCTTCCCTACATACGGCTTGGATGTCACTCGTCAGCTGATATTTGCTTCTGACACCTGACGCGGATGTTAGGTGTCAGGAGGGATTAGTAAGCCAGGGCTGATACAAACAATGCTATTGTTGATAAGTAATTTTCTACCTTATAATATAGTTTCAACTTGGGCTATCTCGTCAAGAAAACGAAAGAAAATATCTTTAACCTTTTCAGGAAACGAGGACCCATTTCATTATACTTTCTGGCTATTATTAGATTTGTTTTAGATTAGGAAGGGTAAATGGAAGTCGGAGGATAAATTGAGATACTCTTTGCCCTTTTAATTTAATAATATCCTTCTTTAACTGTAAAATCGTCTAATGATAGCCAGCATAAATTGTCATAAACGTGTCAAATGGTTAATGAACAATACCTCTATATTCAAGATTTATTTGTATTCAGTATTGTTGAGGAATATTTTTGTCTTATTTAATGAAAGGGAAAAATATATAAGTAACAGAGTATTTAACAGTCAACAATCGAAGCTGGACATTAAATAGAATTTACAACCCGGGCCATCGAGTCACCAAGTTTATAAACAAAGTGGTGTTGTATGCCCTATAAAAAGAGCGGAGGCCACTCGTCAGCTGCTGACACCTGACACGGATGTTAAGTGTCAGGTGGGGTGAGTGAGTCAGGGGTACCACCAACAGGCTAGTCAATGTACAGTCACGTTCAGAATTCAGAAGTCGTGTATATGCCATAATAAGTATATCTCACAAATACACGTGAGCTACTAAGTGTTTGTATACTCTCAGGTGGCTCGAGCCCCGCTGAGAGTATCGGGGAAGGTATAATAGGTCTTGACTCGTGATACGTAGGATTCTGGGTTAGGTATAAGACCAGAGAAGGTGTAATAGCTCTTTCATGTGATAGGTTATGTTTTTGGGTAGTTATAAGATCACTTTGGTATAGTAGCTTTGACTCTTGTATAAATGTAGGGTTCCTGGTTTACCAAGCGATCAGGTAAGGTATAATAGCCATGACTCTATATATGACGAGATCTGGGTCAGCTATTAGAAAATTAAACAGGTAAGGTATAATAGTTCTGACTCTATATAATATGTAGGGTTCTGGGTCAGCTATTAGATCAGGTAAGGTATAATAGCTCTGACTCTATATAGGTAGGGTTCTGGGTCGGCTATTAGATCAGGTAAGGTATAATAGCTCTGACTCTATATAGGTAGAGTTCTGGGTCAGCTATTAGATCATTAAACAGGTAAGGTATAATAGCCCGGACTCTATATATGTAGGGTTCTGGGTCAGCTATTAGATCAGGTAAGGTATAATAGCTCTGATTATATAGGTAGAGTTCTGGGTCGGCTATTAGATCAGGTAAGGTATAATAGTTCTTACTCGTTATATGTAGGGTTCTGGATTTATATTACAGATGCACTTAGACATTGAGAAATACTAAACATAAAATCGAATGACCACAACAAGAATATACGGTACTCACTTATGTCAGTTTGATAAATGTGATCCTGAAATAGAATGTAATTGCCATGATACATCTTTGATTACTAAAAAAGAAAACAAAAATATATACATATATATACTGTATATATACATAAGTATTAAAATACATATAAGAAATTCGTGTTCGTATAAGTGCACCAGCAACAGAGATCGCCAACACCAATCGCCAACGAAAACGTAATCTCCGCGCGATGGTGTTGATGGTGGCGATAATAGGTCTTAATCTGGTTGAAAGGGTTTTAGGGACTGCTGGCAACATGGGTGGAGTGTGTGTCTCTCTCTCTCTCTCTCTCTCTCGCTCTCGCTCTCGCTCTCTTTCTCATATTGAAAGGGTTACTGGTAATACAGAGTGATGGAACATGGGTGGAGCTCTGACACACACCATGAATTAAATGGGGTAATTATAAACCATTCTAACAAGGGTGGAGCTAACGAAACCACACATACACACACTCACACACCCACAACAACTCACACAAAAAAAAAAAAAAAAATTGTGTAGTGCACATACAAAATAGGTAAGAGTTATTTCTCTGTACATTATTACCGACATTGTTTATGTAAGATTATGATGCATTATGTAATTTGTTTAAGATGATTTCATTGTATGAACAGCCGTTGTATATTGGAAATAAAATAATCTAATCTGAATATCTCTCTTGCTCTCTCTCTCCATTATCGCCTCAGGGATTGATTGACTCACCCGCTGTGGTTGGTTTATGTGGCAACTCTCCTTTTACTTTATTGGCTAGTTTTTTTAAGAGTTTTATATGAGAGCTATTTACGGCTATATAATTGAAGATTAATAAGACTAGACATTAACAGCCCATTTGTTCTAGTCTTTTTTGAGTCGTACTGTAGATGTTAGGGGTCAAGCTTTCTGGTTTAATTATACTAAATAGACTAGTTTAAGGCAATATTTATGGTATGTGGGTGAAGGAAGATCCATGATTTAGTAGCTATTAGAGAGAGAGAGAGAGAGAGAGAGAGAGCGCGCAGCAGCAGCAGCAGCAGCAGCAGCGTGTCTCACTTGTTGGTTTATTGAGAGAAGGGGATTGTTTTGATGGGAATTATACTGCACCGAGCTATAGATAGATAGATATATAGATGTATTAGATAGATAGATAGATAGATGGAGGTAATAGATCGATAGTTAGATAGATTGATAGATAGATAGAAAGGGGGAGGTAATAGCTAGATAGATAGATGGATAGATAGATAGATGGATAGATTGAGAGGTACTGGTACCTTATATATTTCTAATATGCTAATGTTGGTTTATTGTGAGAGATTGATGACTAAAGGGTATATTACGCATCAGAGAGAGAGAGAGAGAGAGAGTTATAAAGCTGGGGGGAGAGTGTTTTCTATGCAACCACTGAACACCAAGATTGACCTCATTGCACACACACACACACACACACTCGGAACTTGATCCTGGGAAGGACATCTGCAAGGGCTGCTGGGAGAAAACCGTCAATTCGCCCACAAACCATTTCGCCCACAAGTCTTTTTTTTACCATGACTTTACTTTGTGCATATTAACTGGGTGGAAAATATTCGTGTTCCTATGTTAAAGACTGAGCTGTGACTTGGTTGTAATAAAATATCTGGTTAATTATTTAAACAAACTTTAATTAGGTGAGAAGTTACCGGTATGTCCTCTGTCTTGATTACCGAGTCGTTCAAGTTACACTACGGTTAAGTTAGTGTTGCTTACGTTAGATCTAGTAACTTAGGTTTGGGCAAAGCGATTACATTTTTTGTTTTCATTATGTTATGGCTCTTTTTAGACGAATTGATTTAAGATAGGAACTACTCGTGTGAGTTAAAGGATTGATTTAACTTGATTGAGATGGTTTTACCCTTATAATTTTTAGAGGTTCTTCCAGAAATATGGAAAGTGGCCTAATGTTACTGTTAGCCAAAATAGGATATTAAGGAACACCCCGTTCTTAACAAATTTTATCCTCCTTTACAAACCTCAATGCTATCTATCGATCTATCTATATACTCAGGCACATTCCCTATTTGTTTTAAGCGTGGGGGGGGGGGGGGCAACTCGAGACAGAGCCCGAACAGGGAAAAAACAGAAAGAAAAAAGAACACACACAAACAAAACACAAATGCACACACATCTAGGTCGCCCAGGAGAAGACCCAGAGACCAGGGATCACCAAGGTCACTCCAGCACTTCCCCGGCCCCAGACCTCCCCAATGCACTTGAATAAATTAATTAAAGAATATGATCCTCCCGGGATTCTAACTCGGGACACCACACCCAGAACATAAACATCTAAAACATTACACCGCCAACTCGTACCCTACACTATGCAGGGGGCCAGGTTAGGTTTGAATTACGATTAGTTATCTTTGGTTTGGCTAGGTTTTGGCATTTTTGGTTTGTTTTCTATATTCCAACTACTCCCTCTCGGGCATAGGCTGAGAGCCTGTACATTCTACCGCTCAACACGGTGAAGCCTGTGAGGTCTCGTTCCAGTCTAGGGAGTGAGACATGTGAAGCACCTTCCCACGTCTCGAAGCAGCCCCATCTCTGAAGCTAATTCTCCCCTGCGCTTCACTGTCTCATCCCCTAGACTCGGACCCTCACTCTCAGAACGCCACCCATTGAGTAATGAACTTACTAGGCATTAACCCCCTGTAGCATATTTTGGATATGGGAGTATTCATACAGTGTTATTTAATCAGGGAACATTGAGGGTATTTTGTTGGCGTTTTGGTGGGCTTTGGCTTTGTGGTAATGCACTAATACTAGGTACAGCACAAATTCCATCCCCACAATATCTTCCCATTGACATATCTGGATTCGAACCCGGGTCCATTGGATTACCAGTCCAGTGGCAAGACCACTCCACCACACCTCCCCATCTACTCAAAATGTCTGCTAATTTAATGTGGGCGAAAAGGTGTGTGAATGAGAAGACCTTAAGCGGAGTGTGGTGGTGGTGGAGGTCCAAGGCTGCACTCGAGTAGATCATAAACTATAAACACACACACGTACCCTCATGAGCTTGGACTGCTTGGGAATAGGAGAGAAGTTGAGTGTAGAAGAACGGCAAACTGTAAATAATCAAGGCCATGAAAAGGGTATAATAGAATAAGTGGGTATGCCATAAACTAGAAACACACACACACACTTATGTTTGTACAGTCACTCATAAAAATTCGTGGACCTCATCTATTTCTAATTATGGAATTATAGGCTATATCTGCAAACGATCTGGTGAATATAATTTCCTATTCATCAACTACAAAACTATATATACTACCGGGTATTTATTGAAAAGGAAGTTCCATCCAAAAATCAATCCAGATAGCAATAATTGCATAAATACAAACATAGGGGGTCCACGAATTTCTATAAGTGACTGTTTGTTGTCTTTATTACTGTATATTTAAAGGTAAAATTGTGGTTTATAGTTCAAATTTATGTGTTTGGAAAATGATGGAACGGCCGAAACAATGCTTTTTCCATGTTAATTGTCTTGTATTCCTCCTCATATTCGTTCAAGTCTTCAAACAAAATTGCTCCGGATTGACACAGTTTGGATGTAGCCTATTGGGTAGTGATATACCTTACTGTCCTTAGGCCTATATGTGAAAGAGGATAAGAACAAACTTTTTCAACAAAGGACACAAGAGCAGCGTAAAAGAGTTGGTTAGGATACGATAAATGTAGGAAGGATGGAGTCAAGAGTGGAAGTAGAAAAGCAAAATGTTTATAAAGATACTCTTATGTAGGCTACCCCTCGCGATCATTTGTCAGGAGTAGTGTGTGTGTGTGAGTGTGTGTGAGTGTGTGTGTGTGTGTGTGTGTGTGTGTGTGTGTGTGTGTGTGTGTGTGTATGTGTGTGTGTGTGTGTGTGTGTGTGTGTGTTGTGTGTGTGTGTGGTGTGTGTGTGTGTGTGGTGTGGTGTGTGTGTGTGTGTGGTTGTGTGTGTGTGTGTGTGTTGTATGTTGTGTGGTGTGGTGTTGTGTTGTGTATGTGTGTGTGTGTTGCGTATGTGTGTGTGTGTTGCGTGTGTGTGTGTGTGTGTGTGTGTGTGTCTGTGGGTGTGGTGTGTGTGTGGTTGGTGTGTGTGTGGTGTGTGTGTGGTGTGTGTGTGGTGTGTGTGGTGTGTGTGTGTGTGTGTGTGTGTGTGTGTGTGTGTGTGTGTGTGTGTGTGTGTGTGTGTTTGTGTGTGTGTGTGTGTGTGTGTGTGTGTGTGTGTGTGTGGTGTGTGTGTGTGTGTGTGTGTGAGTGTGTGTGTGTGTGTGTGTGTGTGTGTGTGTGTGTGTGTGTGTGTGTGTGTGTGTGTGTGTGTGTGTGTGTGTCCATTTATTTCACTTTATAGATATGCAGTACCTTTATATACTGAACAAAAATGTAGGTCATTTTAACTGCATACAGTATCAATAGAATTTGCATTTTAATGTACACTACATTTCAGCCATTAATCATCCCAGCTTGTCATATTTACATAATGAAAAGTATAGGTTTAATATGGCCATGAATATGTAAGCCATTCCACGATGGTTCCTTTTTGTTAAATATATTCTCTCACATTAGACGATTTTATTCAAATTAAAAAGAGTGTGGCCTTCGAATGTTTAACCTACCTACCTACTTACAAGCCTACTTCTATGCTCTCCTTCCCAGCTACCTACCGTGCTATCTTATTTAGTACCTACCCTTCTACCATCCCTCCCTACCAGGCTGTCAACGGAGCAATTTCGTTTGAAGACTTGAATGAATGGGAGAAGGAATGCAAGAAAATTACCATGAAATAGCTTTGTTTTGGCCATTTCATCACTTCCAAAGACATAACTTGAACTATGAACCCTAATTTTATCTTTACATATTCAATAATAGACTAAAAATGATGACTCGGCTTTCATTTGACACCCTGCTCCCTACTTACCCCCCCCCCCCATCTACTAACCTCCCCTACCCACGTACCGACTATGAGTTCGTTTGTAACCTTTTAATTCACGAAGTCCTACATAATATATCCTCAGCTCAGAGCTTTCCACAATAACAACATTGTCACTGTCCTATGAGGAGATTAACCGAACACAAAGCGGAGGATACGCCCGAATACTACAAAAAAAAAAAAAAAATAAAAAAATAAAATAAAATAAAAGCATATGATGACTGAAAAACAGCAAAGGGCATAGGCCTACACCAAGGACGATGATATTTAGAAAATAGGAAAACACGAGAAACTAGGGGGCATACGGTAGAGCGCATACCTTCACCTACGCTGGTTTGTTCTTTACCATTATTATCATAGGCCTACATTTTCTTCTGGATCTGCATTCCAGGATATGATCCGGATCACCTAAATTGAATCACTTCTTCTTTTGCGCATATTCTATCTGCCCACCAACTTTCGTGAAAATTGGTTCATAACTTTGTGAGATATCTTGTTTACAGACAGAAAGACAGACACACAAATGAGGGCGAAAACATAGCCTCCGTCCAACTTCGTGGGCGGAGGTAATAATGTGTGATCGGAATGATGAAGGCAGACACGACCAAGAAACACAATCATGGAAGCAGACAAAAGTTGGCCAAGTTTAGATTAGAGTAAGGGGAGGAAGAGGAGGAAGATGGATAAGTTGATTACCTTCTGCTAAGTTAATTAACTTATTAGCCTGGAAAGATCGAGAGTTGGGACAGAATATATTGAGAGGAGGAGCATGCAGTAGGGTGGTGAATTATTAATACTATATGTAATTTGCAGTATGGAACTAGAGGGGCACTCAGGAGGAGCATACCTCCACCTTCGCTTTTTTTAAAAGGGCACTCAGGAGAGAGCATACCTCCACCTTCGTTTTTTTTTTTTTTTTTTTTTTTTTTTTTTTTTTAAAGAGACAATGAACGGAGGAAGGAAAAACACAGATAAAACAAAAAGGTCCATGTGCCTAAAGGCATCTTCCATTCATAAAATGTTTGTAACAACTGGATTTAAACATTTGTAGATTGTAAGTTTGTGGAAAGCAATTCGAGGGAAGTGAATTCCAAAGAGTAGTAGCTCTGGGAAGTAGCTCTGCTTGCGGAGGTATGCACTTTACCGATCGCCTCATAATTGGAATCGCTTCTTCCTTGGCGCATAATCTATGTGTCCACCAAATTTTTTGCAAATTGGTTCCTAACTTTTTGAGATCTTGTTTACAGACAAACAAACGGGAAAACAGACAAACGCAGGCAAACACATAAACTCCTCCAACTTTATTGGTGGAGGTAAATATGGCAATAACAAAGTTTATCACACAAACACATGTTAGTCAAATTAATCAATGTTTAGGTGGGTAAAGCATGGGATCTCAACTTGATTAACCATAGCTCGATTCCTACTGGGGACAAAACAATGTATAGCACTAGAGAAGCACTTGGGAGAGTGCATGCATCCCCCTACGCTGGCGGAGGTATACACTCTACCAATCGCCTCCAAAATTGAATCACTTCTTACTTATTGCATATCCATTCTGCCCACCATTTTTTTTTTAACATGGACGAGCAGGCAAACAGAGGCAAAAACATAACTTCCGTCCAGCTTTATTAGTGGAGGTAATTAGATATGTACAGTTCCCTGCAAAAGTCCCTGAACACTCAGTCAAGGATACCCCTTTAAAATTCCGCGCAAAAAAGGCATGGTTCTCGCACAGTCTACAGATACTTTCTCGGTTCCTTTATGACCGTTCCCTTTCACCCACCCTACTTATCACCTAGTGGGTGAAAGTAGATGGTCATAAAGTAACCACGAACCATGCCTTTCATGTAGCCTATCCCATTATATCTCTTAAATATTGTAGATATTACCATATATATATATATATATGGAATTGTGCACTGAAAGGGGGCATATATTGTATGCTACTTGCAGTTTGTGACCTGGTGCCAATTTTATGTGTAATTAGGATCATGGGGGATCTGCAATGAAGGGTGTAGCACCGTGTGGGATTCTCAGGCATCAACCGATATTAACTAAAAGTTAATGGTATCTATTTTGGTACTAAATAAAGTGATGAAGTTTCATTAAAATCTAGTTATTAATCCTTTTCACTGAATATATGCACTGAAGTGTTTACAATACCCTTTCACTCAATGTTTCAACAATACACAAGGTAATAAAGGGGTCTAGACCCTCCCACTTAGTTCATGCAATCATCTTTGAAATTATGTGTGAATCGGTGAGTAACGAGGAAATAATGCCTTGAATTTATGTAGAGAACATAAATCTCAATGTTTGTATGTGCAGTGTTAGTTATATGGACTATTTTATGGTTTCAGAAGGAGAGCCTGAGAGGTACGAGTGAGAACAAGGGGAGCAGGGGACAAGATGGAGTTGAGGCGGTGGTGGTGGTCGGTGGCGGTGGTGGTCATACTACTCACAGTATTCACTCCCCCAGCAGCATCTGATCAGGAGCTACTTAACTCGGCTAGCCTAGGTGAGTGTCTAACTGTCATTATCTTTCTCTCCTGTCATTCATTTATTTTATTTAATAATTTTCATTTTAGTAAGCGTTGTTTCCACATAGCGATTTTGATAATTTAATTTGACTTTATATTGTCCTTGTCCCAATTTTGGTTTGTTTAGTTTGCAAGTTTTACATTTTAATTTAAATGATGGATAGGATTAAGAGGAAGCATGTAACATTCGACTCATTTAGAGGTTAATTTTGGGTACATACTCTTGTCAAATTGTGTGAGTCTTCCAAACTTATCAGCAGTAATTTTCATCACTTCCTACATCCGTGTGCATTTGTGTGTTTTTCTGGAAAGATAGTCTATAAGAAAGTTATAGAGTTGATATACAGTACTGTACTTTAGTTTACATTGGGTGTAGCCTCTTACCACCACCTTCTCTTGTCTAGCATCTATTGACACACTGCGAAAAAGACAGGGAACAATTTTTACTCCACTGCCCACATATTGGTAGTTGGGGACTCCCATCATCCACATTCTATGACCAATGTGTTGGTCAGAGAATGCATCTTGCTGGAAAGTTAACCTTGTTATACAAATTGTAATTTCCTCATTCATGTTTGGTTTTCCTCCACAGTCTCACTTTCATAATGAATCCCTTTCATCCACAGAGAGATCAGTGTTGGACCTCCTGACTCCTCTTATCGGCGATGTTTCCTCCTCTCTGCAAGGCTTCATCGATATCGGCAAGATCGGTCTGGGAGTGGTAAAGTTCATCAGTATCATCTTTGACCAGGTGATTATCAGTCCCGACACTGACTTACGGAAGCGAAGCATGGACGTTGGTCGAGAGACTCAGACCAAGAGTGAGAGCAGTGGAAATTAATTACTTAAGGAGTGCGTGCGGAGTTACATGGAGGGATAGACAGACTAATGAGGAAGTAAGAAGGAGGTGTGGTGTGGAGGTAGATGTGCTGGAAAGTGTGAAAAGGAACAACTTGAGATGGTTCGGCCATATGGAACGTATGGAAAGCGAGAGAATGACTAAGAGGGTGTACGAGAGTGAGGTGGAAGGACGGAGAGGTAGACCGAATGAGAGGTGGAAGGATGGAGTGAGGAAGTACATGAACGAAGGCGGTGCTGGTTGGGGGGAAGGTCGTCGACTGACTGGGGACAGAGGTGTATGGGGGCGGTTCGTTCGTGGCCACCCCTTCGGGGATCACGGCGTCAGGCAATAGATAGATAGATAGATAGATTATCAATTTAATGTGATCTACAGTAGGCCTACTCTTGAAAACTGAAATTTATAAGACTGTCCAAGGGTAATAATTTCTCTCTTTACAGGGTCTTAAGTTATTTTTATACAGAATAATTCAATCACATAAAAGATATCAATAAAAACAGTACAATTCTTATTCAGTTTTTCTCAAATTACATGTTATGTTTTTGCTATTCATCTTTTTGATTATGCTAGTTTGAATGATTGACTTGATTATATTCCTGACCACTGACTTGATTATATTCCTGATCACAGTGGTCAGCAGCATTTCTTTCTTGTATATTACATCTTAGATTCAATCATTATTTGGAATTCATTATATTCAACTCTCATATAATTTTAAGGTGATTTACTTGCAATGAATGATATTTATGCAGGTGACTGTACATCCTTGGGAGTATTCATTGTAACTCCGTGGTTCCTTTTGTCATGTCAGTCTTGCTTCTCACACATTTTAAGCTTACCTCGCATTTATGAGCACCAGAATTGTGATCAATGAGAAGTATAGAATGATTAACCTGATATAATGTGTTTTCCATGAAGTTCTCGAAAGAGAACAAAATATGAATATGTTCAACAGTACCAGATTAATTCCTTAGAGCCTAAAATACCAAGTAAGGAGGAGTGTCATTAGACGTCGGTGCAGAAAGGCTGTATCCTACCCCCATGTGAGTACAGGGGGAGGGACCAAGTGTGTGTCGGGGCAGCATCTGAAGTCTCCACCCGGGGTTGTCTGTGACGTCGCTCGTTTCTACGTTTGCTGTGTGTGGTCTTAACGTAAACATCACTACAGTCCTTCTTTAATCATTGTTACCATCTGTCCTAAAAATCTCCCTTAAGCTCATCAATGCCATCCTAGTCATCATAGTTTCTAGTCATAAAGCTTAACTTATAATTTAATTTAGTGGCTCGCTGGTGTAGTGACTAGCGTCTTGGACTTCCACCCAGAAGGCTCAGGATTGCGCCCACGCTCGGCGCATTAAAGATTTTTCACAAGCACTGAGTCATTACCCTCCCTCATGAGCAAGGGGATGGGGTAGTAGTACAGGACCCCAATGGAAATACGCCTAATCGGCCTTATTGGGCTATCCTTAGCTGGCTTAGCATGTGCTAGCTTTAAGAACTATTATTACTATAATCATTAATGGACACTGTAGATTCCAAGAAGCTGGCCTTGTCTATAGACAGACAGGCAAGTTTAAATTAACACAAGGCCTGTTCCAATGATCAGGATTTAGTCCTTTGGCTGTACTCTTTAACCGGCATCACATGGGTACCTGTATCCAATAATCTGTATCAGAGTCTGCTATCCGCAAAAAATATAATACGGTACTGTAGTCTAGTTTTGAGTATTTGGTTCATTTACTTTATATCTTGAGTGGCATCTGGAAGGGAAGAAACTCACTCAAACAGCTTTAGTATAATTCTATTCAAAGTTTTGGGAAGTATTCCCCAACGCTTTCTCATGACATTCACCCTAACCAGGCATCCACTGTGCTTTGTTGATCATAGAATATTCCCAAAATATCACAAAATCACATATTCAACTCATTGCCACGGGAGTATGGAGAAAGCTACAGAAGAATGTTTGGTGTCTTTTTACAGAAAGGATACCATGTTTTGTCATATACTACTTAAAGTTTTCCATATCCCTTCCCTTTAGAGAGATAAAATAGAAAAGAAAAATATGAAACACGAAATTGCGCCCAGAATGTTTCAAGCTATTTCATCAGTGTGTCGAAATTGTTAAGTAAACTTTGTACCATGTTTCTCTGAAGGCGATTGTACATAATATTATGATTGTTAGGACAGGTGGCCACATCAATGCAGTGGTGACTTTAATGATGTTTACATTAAGTTATTTTTTTGATCATTTTATATCAAGAGGAATAAAAGAATGATGGCCCTCAAAAACAAGGTTATCATTGTTTGTCAAAACATGACCATAAATATAGAAAGCTTTGTTTGTGATAACCCTTGTTCTTTTATTTCTCCTCAGTAGCTTTTGTGGAATATTGAAAAGCATGATCTGTGGGTTAGTTTGTCCTTCTTATAATGCATTTTATTTACAGATTTGTGGGAGTTCTTCTTTTTAAGGCTTGTTGTTTGCATTTACCAGCGGATATATTTTAAAAATCTCTTTATCTTACAGTTTCTTACAGTTGATCCTCTGGAAAAAGGCAAACTAGGCCTGTGTATCCAGCTCAGTGCCAGTACTTGCACTACTGTGGTCTTCACTGTGTTGGCGGCGGCGGCAGCAGACGCAACATTTTTACTATTCTGTATTTTTGCTTTATAATCAAACTTCAAATCTTGTCTTCCCCATGCTTTATCAAGATTACTTCCAAACTTCCTTATTGATTCGGAATCGACTACATACTGGGGCAGCGCGTTCCACTCATTTACCACTCTTATCACAAAATGAGTTCTTTGCCTTTTCAAGCCTATTTCTTTCTTTGTAAATTTTCTTAGAGTGTCCTCTCGTTCTTGTTCCCTCCCGCATCAAGAAGATACCTTCACACACATCCTCATCATACTTTCCTGACACTATCTTAAAAGTCTCTATCATATCCCCTCTCTTTCTCCTATATGCCAGTGTCGGAAGTCCCAGTGTCCTCAACCTCTGCTCATAGCCCGCGTTCTTCAACGTTGGTACTAGCTTGCTAGCTCTCCTCTGCACTTTCTCCACTGCTTCTATATCCTTTACCATATATGGAGCCCACACCTGGTTCGCATATTCCAGGTGCGGCCTAACCAGCGCTGTATAGAGATTCCTGAATATTTCTTCGTCAAGTGACACAAATGTCCTCCTTATCAGCCCTACAATTCTATTGGCTTTGTTTATCTTTTCCACTAAATGTTCTGAGAAATTTAACTTATTGTGTATCACTACTCCTATATCCTTTTCTGCATTCACTTCCTCCATCGCTTCATACATGCTGTATCCTACCTTGTCTATCTTGCTAGTCCCAATCCGCATGTACTTGCATTTTTTTGGATGAAAAGGCATTAACCAATGTTCAGACCATCCCTTCATGCCCTCCACATCTCCTTGAAGCAAACCCACATCTTCCTTACTCCTCACTCTTCTATACAGCTTAGTGTCATCCGCATACAGGTATATCTCACTTCCATTGGTTATAACTTCAGGTAAGTCGTTGATAAATATAACGAACAGTAGTGGTCCCAATACAGATCCCTGAGGTACCCCACTTGTAATTTCCCTCCACCCCGAGCCTATTCCATTCACCAGTACCCTCTGTCTCCGATCTTTCAGGAAGGCTTCTATCCATTTCACACATTTCTCCCCTATACTATAGCTTCTAACTTTCTCTATTAACCTTTTATGTGGGACCTTATCGAAGGCCTTCATAAAATCGCAATATACCACGTCTATTACATCACATCCTCCAGAGTTTGCATCCAATCATCTACCACCTTAATTAGCTGTAGTACCGTCGACCTCCCCGGTAAGAATCCGAACTGTCTCCCACTGAAAAGTTGGTTTGATTTCATATGCTCCATTATTCCTTCTCTAATTACCATTTCCATTAGTTTACACACAACACTTGTCAATCTGACTGGTCTATAATTTCCTGGGTCATTTCTCTTTCCCTTCTTAAATATAGCTGTTATGTTCGCCTCTCTCCAGTCCGTCGGGATTTGTCCTGTATTAAAAGATACCTCAAATATAAAAATGTAATGGTTCTACTAACATCTCACCTCCTTCCTTTATGATTCTTGGATGTATCCCATCCAGTCCCGGGGACTTACTTCTGTTCATTTTTTCTATAGCCCTCCTTATTCTAGCATGGGAAAACTCTATTAGTTCTAGTGCTGGTGCCTGTTTGATGGGAATAGTAGGCACTGCATCAACCGACTCCACTGTTAGTACCTCCCCAAAGTATTTCCCCAGCACCTCTGCTTTCTCCTTATCAATTTCTGCTCTATTCCCATATCCAATTCTCCTATCAGTTCTGGGATACCTACTCTTCTTGTTAACTTTTCCTGAATATACTTCCAGAATATTTTTGGATTATCCTTCACATTTCTAGCAATCTCTCCTTCACCCCCCTCCTTGTCTCCCACCTTATTTTATTGTTTATTTGTCTGCATTCCAGATCCACTTGTTTAGCTTCTATACTAGACTGTACATTGTTAATGCCTTGTGAATGATTTTCTCCAGGTCTATTATGTGTTTGGTGTCTTAACATTATTTGTTCTACTTCAGGTCTTGGCTATTAATTACTAACACTATATTGTAAATATTTGTTGTGGTGTTCTCCAACAAACCATGTTATGTATTTTATATATTTATATTTGCAGATCTACTTTTTCCACGTTATATATATTTTTTTACAATGAGCGCCTTCACAGGGACCACATTTCCGACAAATTTAATCCGATTCATTTGATTGTTGGCTAAATATAGGGCATTGCAGACAATACCAAAATATTGTATTGCCATGGCCCATCAGTTTAATTTAAAATCCTTACTGTTTTTACATGATCTTGGAGGGCATTGTTAAGTTAAAATAAACTTATGAAGCAGCTCATTAACCTGACAAGCGCGATATAGACGTAGGTGCTAGGGTAGTTATTTGTGCATTTCTAGCCCTGGATTCTGACAGAATTCGTTATATTTACAATATAAACCATTATTTGTTTTCGGTATGCTTTTATTTTACATATATGATGTATATATGAACCTTCAAGAGTGCTAAAATAAGTGGGAAAAGCATTTGGGTGGTGAAAAACGAAGATATTGGCCACCCGGTCATAATCTCAGGCGAGAGAGAGAGACAGGCAGCCCTCCCCTCTCGCTGTCTGGGAGTCAACTGAGAAGAGCGGGCGGTGTGTGCCGGTGCCTGGGTGTTGCATAACGATCTTTTATGCAACCCACTTGTGCTACATTATCGCGGGAGAGAAAAATAACCTATAAATGATGATAATAAGAGGAAAAATAGGTGATAATTGAGGTGGGGAGGGAGGGGGGAATAAGGTGGGGAAGGAGGGGAGGGGGGTGGATGAGATTTACATGGATGAGTACTGGAGGGGAATTATCTCACCTAGAGACAAATTCCTTTGTTTTGATAGGCCCTTTTTTTTTATGGAAGGCTTTTTTTATGGTCCTGCTTCCGTGAGGCCTATCGCGTTCCCTATAGGAAGCCTTCCGTGAGGCCTATCGCGCTTGCCGGGTTAAGCATCTGTGCCTCATATTTAACCACTTATCACATGACTCAAACATATAATCTGCAGCTGTGAAGATGCTTATTAAGTAGTAGACATATACCGGTACTTTACTATACTTTGTTTCTTTTCAACTGGCGGTAAATTGCAAAGTTCCCATCAAGATTTCTCAGTTATTTGGAAGATTTTGTAGTGAAATATGGTGCTAATTATATAAACTTGGTCTTAATATGATAGAGACTTATTAGTTTCATATTTTTCCATTAGGTATAGAGAAATTAGCTGCTAGGGGATTCAATTTACCGTCAGTTGAAATAAAACCGACTATAGTCAAGATAGATTGAATTGTTTTTGGAGTGTCTTGTCCTCATGATACACTGTGATTCAGTACTGTACACTGTTCTAACAAGGAGCTCAAATCAGAAGAAGAAGCAACTACAGTAAAAGTTATGTAATCCAGCAAACCTTCTGGTCCTCTACTTACCAGATTACTGGATCTTTACTTTATGTACAGTATATGACTAATGCATGGAACAATTGAGCAACTCTGTTTGTTAGTGGCCAAGGTGTCACTGCCTTTTAATGTCACCTGAACAATTTCTGGAAATATCAAGACAACAAATTCAACTTTGAGGCTACCCTCATTACATTTAAGCATACTATAGATGTCACCTAGTGAGAACTGGAAATTTACCCGTTTCTAAAATTGATATAAGTAAATCTGTGTAAGTAACTTAATCACAATGATATGCATGAGACGGTGATCACTGGATATTTCAGTATACTAATGCAATTTCTTTGACATCATAAGTAATTTGAAAACATTGTCATCATTTCTAAAATGTTTTCAGTGAATTGGAATGAAGAGACTGTCTGTGTCTCTGACCTTCTAGTACGGAAATAACGTTCAATATTTATATACTGTACTGGATTTCAACAAGCAACCTAAATATTCTATGCTAATTATTGTTTCAATTCACATCATATACACAGTATACAGTTACGTATATCCTACTCATGTTTTGGTATAGCAATTACACAAGTTACTAGCAAAAGCAATCTCATAGATATGTTGATTTTTTTAGTACACATATTTCTTCTTGTGATGTAGGCTTGCTTCTGTTGAATTTTATTCTATGAAGATCTATATCTGTCTATATACTCAGGCACATACCCCATAGCTGGGGGTGAAGATGAATACAGTACAGTATACTAAATTATTATCATGTTTTCCTAGTCAATAGAGAAGCAGTACAGTATAATATATATATTATTTATTTAACATATATACAGTATGTTCAATGGAAATAACTAGTACTGTTGTGTTCCATAGTAATCAATTTGTGAAATTATAAGATTATTTCCAACCCCAGACCTTCAATGCCACTGCCCTGGACATGAACTTTGGGTCGTACATCCCCTTGGCCGATCGCAAGATCCTCGCCATGTTTGAGCTGCTGTCCCGCCGCCTCGACCAGATGGAACATGGGGTGGGTATAAGAAGGAGGGAAACTTTTATTTGAGTCCTTGGAGTACCACATGTATTCATTACTCTCATTTATTTCACTAGTTAGCTTTATTCGTAAATTAATTGGTGGGTTGGTGAAAACAAATATGAGTTTATGGAATTTATCAGTCTCCTTCTTTTATCCTTGTCATATTATAAGTTCCTAGGGACAGGGACCGGTTTGCAAGTGTAAGCTTTGCCTTACCTTGGACCATAGAGATCCTCTAGCAAGAGAGAATGGCCATCTTTTTTGTTGGATGCCATTTTGGTGCTTTAACTATCAAACAACAGGGTGATAGTAAACTTTTTATTATTGAGAGCTTAGATATAATGTTCAGACTATATATTATCCAGCACTATTATTGCTAAATATATATACAGTAATGGTTATGAGCATATTTGAGTGTTAGGAAAGGTTATTGACACCAGTAGTAGTAGTAGCAGTCGTTCACTATAATATGCTGCCTGGCTGAACAGCCCCGAGCTCCTAAGGAAGCCAAGGCTGAGACCGGGTTTTCAAACAAAGTTCTCAAGGAGTGTGTGTTGTGTTGTTGGCATAAGTGATTGTGTGTTATGCAGTCTTCCATAATGTGTTTGATAGTGTGCAGTGTTGTGTTACAACCCGGACAGGTGTCCTGGACGGGGTTATTTAGCCTTTTCTGATAACTCAGAAGGGCTGGATGGTGCCCACATCGCAGTCTAGCCAGGTGGATTCTGTCCTCACGGAAAAAGAGAGTTTCTGAGGGATGGACTTCAGGGGGCCGTGCATGCAGCCGAGTGTTGTCTTTGAGTGACTGGATGGATCGGTGGGTGTTTTGGATATGCTTCTGGAGGCTGGCTTGGGGTGGGCAAGGGGGGAGTGAAGACAATATTTGTGTATGATAACGAGTTCTAGGTATTGCTCCAGTTTGACAACTCGCTTTCATTTACATTTGCCATGATCGTAATGAAAAGATTATTTATTTCAATTAGATAGATTTGATATTAAAATGACTGTTTTGAAGTCAGTTTATTGTGTAACTACTGACTGCACTATAGCCTACTTTATCTCTTGCAGTCTCTTTAGTAAGCCTTTTGATACTGAGATTCTAGCTCACTTCCTTATTCAGTTTTTATTTATGGAAGGACCGATTAAAATTTATAAGGTTAATTATAGAGCTATTTTATAGCCCTTTAATTCCAGTATGCATTTTCTATACTTAATTACTGTACCTGGTAGTAGATATAAGGTTATATAGTAATTACTAATTTTGTACCGAGGAAAGGATTTCTTTCAGTTAACAGGCGAAGGATTCTTATTTGATATAATCTTCAATTGAATTAGTAAATATATTTATAATTGAATAGAGATATGGATGAAGATCTTGACTCATGATGATGCATTTTTTTTTTTACCACCATACACTCCCTGCTGAATAGCTGGGCTAGGGTGGGTGCTCTGATGAGTCAGGGACTTCAGTGAACAGTAACCACAGATTGCTAGACCACGCCATTTACCACAGCACTGACGTCTGCCAATAACACACTGGCTGGCCCGAGACTCAAACTGTCAACCTCACGGTCAGCAGGCGAGCGCTCTACCAACCGAGCTACGGTCTGTCAAATGAAAGACCTATGCTTGCTAGCATGAACATGGGTCTTTATAAACATAAAGTAGCATATTGTAATTCAGTCATAAAAATGTATTAGAATCCCATGTTATAGAGAATTAGGTTACAAAAACAGAGAGGGGAATTGACAAGAAACTATGAATTGTTTACACTAACTCAACATTTCTTTTGGAAATCATAATGTTACACACCTAGCCATAATTAACTACCTTCTCAGGCCATATAAAATAGTGATAATTTGATAACTCCATTACATTATGACTCATGATTGTGGTTGTATTCACAGTTTTGTTTATCTCATGTACCGGCCATCAGATCCACGGTATTAGCAACTCCCTCCGAGAAATAGCGGACGGCCTGCAGAACATGGTGCGGTGGGAGATAGCCCTGGACACCATGGAGGAGTACGCCCGGCCCATCAACACACTCTACAAGCGCTTCCTAATCTACCAGAAGATGAAGGACAAGGTGGGCTATACTCGGTTCACATTAATCTGGGTTGGTTCACTTTTGGGGCAATTTTTGCATGTATTAATTATTTTTCTAGTTTCCTCCCTAGACTTCCATCAAATAACAAAAAATATCCATTAGATCCCCCTTCTAGATTAATTTGTACATTTTTCGGTAGAAAAATGTCCCTGCCGGTTCTTCCAACATTACAGGCTCACTATCGTTCGCCAGGGAAAAAATCGACACCTAAATAGAACGAAAGGTCTAAATATTGACGAAGAAATGGAACTAAAGGTCTCAAAATTGACTAACTAATGGGGCAAGCATCTTAACATCTGAAAACTAATGGGGCTAAACATGAGGGAGAAAGTGGTCCAGAAAACCGGCCTATCTCCCCTTAAGGGACCTATAGCTTGTTTTTTTAAGCAGCGAGAAATTGACTCATCCCCATTGTAAGGGAGGCATTTAGTTTGCTCCCTAGATCTCCATCGAGCTTAACCCTCTCACCACGGAAGGGCTCTTGAACGCCCATAAAAAAGCATATAACAGGTACCCGGAAGGCCTCTTGAACACCCAGTGGTTGAAAGCCTGTGAGCTTCGTGTGCGAGGCGTCGGTCCGACGCATGTAAACAACAGCCGGCTGGACCGACGCCCCGCATCTCCGGCCACAAGAAGGAGAGCGTCGCTTGTTCGTGTGTGCCTGTATGTTGTTGTTAAGTATCGAATAGTAGTGTAAAGTGGCTGTTTTGGCCATAAAGTTATCTCCAATGAAATCATCATCACAGCTCAACCAGTTGACTTAGAGAGCTCTACTTAATGCCATTCTACAGGTAAATAACACAGCTACGCTTGGGGATGCGCGGGAATGCGGGAAGCAGTCTGATTAACAATATACGGTAGCCTAGCCTAGACGTTTTTCGGCCAAAACACCCGGGTTTTGAGGAATATATATATAATACATAGCCGGGGCTGGAGGGTTAAAAAACACCCTAAAGACCCTCTTCAAAATAAAATTTGTACATTTTCGGTAGAAAAATATCATGGCCAAAGGCTGGTTCCTGTTAAACTACAGGCTCGCTATCGCTCGCCAGGAAAATAATCGACACCTAAATTGCACGAAAGTTCATGATATTGATAGAGTAATGGGACAAAAGGTCTTAAAATCGACAGACTAATGGGGCGTACGTCGTAAAATCTAAAAAATCTATCTATCTATCTATTGCCTGACCCCGTGATCCCCGAAGGGGTGACCACAAACGAACCGCCCCCATGCACCTCTGTCCCCAGTCAGTCGACGCCCCTCCCCCAACCAGCACCGCCTTCGTTCATGTACTTCCTCACTCCATCCTTCCACTCAATATCGGTCTACCTCTCCCTCTCTGTCCCTCCACCTCGCTCTCGTACACCCTCTTAGTCATTCTCTCGCTTTCCATACGTTCCATATGGCCGAACCATCTCAAGTTGTTCCTTTTCACACTTTCCAGCACATCTACCTCCACACCACACCTCCTTCTTACTTCCTCATTAGTCTGTCTATCCCTCCACGTAACTCCGCACGCACTCCCTAAGTAATTCATTTCCACTGCTCTCACTCTTGGTCCGAGTCTCTCAACCAACGTCCATGCTTCGCTTCCGTAAGTCAGTGTCGGGATTACCACACTGTCATGCAAGGACTTCTTCACTTCCATACTATCTATCTATCTATCCATCTGTCCCCAGTCAGTCGCCCCTCCCCCCACACCGCCTTCGTTCATGTACTTCCCCACTCCATCCTTCCACCTCATACCCTCTGTCCCTCCACCTCGCTCTCGTACACACTCTGTCATTCTCGCTTTCCATACGTTCCATATGGCCGAACCATCTTAGTTGTTCCTTTTTCACACTTTTTCCACATCTACCTCCACACCACACTCACCTTCTTACTTCCTCATTAGTCTGTCTATCCTCCATGTAACTCCGCACGCACTCCTTAAGTAATTCATTTCCACTTCTGAGTCTCTCAACCAACGTCCATGCTTCCGTAAGTTCTTCATAACACTGTCATGCAGGACTTCTTCCTTCCATACTGACCACCCTATTTCTTGTTACTGCTTTTAGCGTTCCTACAACCCTCTTCCCCTGTTGTACCCTCTCCCGCACCTCTTCATCCATAGTCCCATCTTTACTCAACACACTGCCCAGATACTTAAAAGAGTTGACGATCTCCATAGCCTGACCGTTCAGCTTCACCTCACACTCTGTGACTTCACCCCTTTCGAAGACCATAACCTTGCTCTTCCCCGTATTTACCTTCAAATTCCGTTTTTTCGCACACTGTTCCAAACTCATTTACCAGACCCTGCAACTCCCATTCATTATCACTCATCAGAACTGTATCATCCGCAAACAGCAGTATAGGTAGCTTCCACTCAATTCCCTCCCTTTTCAGCGATACACCAACATCCACTGCTCTTGATAGTATTTCTTTCATAACTCCATCCATATATACAGTAAACAACCACGGGGACATCACACACCCCTGTTTCAAACCAACATTCAGGTCAAAGAACTCGCTCTGCTCACTCTCCACACGTACTGCCGCCTTTGCACCCTCATACATGCTCTTCACTGCTTTCAGCAACTTGCCCTCTACTCCGTATATTCTAAGTACTCTCCACAAACCTTCTCTATCCACTCTGTCATAGGCCTTCTCCAAGTCCATAAGGCAACATACACCTTTTGTTTCTTCTCCAGATACTTCTCCACAACACAATTCAGGGTAAAAATCTGATCTACACATCCTCTTCCCTTCCTAAAACCTCCCTGCTCGTCGCCTATCCATTTCTCCGTTCTCACTCTCACTCTCTCAATCACTACCCTACTGTATACCTTCCCTACTACGCTTAGAAGACATATTCCTCGGTGGTTACCACACACTCCTCTTTCCCCTTTGCCCTTATATAGGGGGACTATTATGCCAGTCTTCCAGTCATCGGGTGCACTCCCCTTCTCCCATGCTAGTTTGCACATTTTCCATACCCATTCTATCACTATCTCACCACCATACCTCAACATTTCCCCACACACTCCATCTGTTCCTGGTGCTTTCCCCAACTTCACTCTTTTCATGGCTTCCCACACTTCTGACCTCCTGATCACCACCTCCTCCTCCACTACTTCTCTTCTTCTCCCTCCCATACCATATCCAGCTATGTTTGCTGGCTCTTCATTCCTTTCATTTAGCAACTCACTGAAGTACTCCCTCCATCTTTCGACTCTCTCTTGCTTCTCGGCTAGCATTCTCCCATTCTTATCTTTCACACCCTTACTGTTTCCCTTGCTACCTTCCCTAACTTTCTTGACTTCTTTCCAGAACAGTTTCTTACTCTCCCTCCATTTTACACTTAGATTCCTTCCAAATTCCTCATCTACTCTTCTCTTACTTTCCTTCACTACTCTCTTCACCACCCTCTTACTCTCCACGTACCACGCTCGTTTCTGTCTCTCGGAATCTTCATTCCCTCTACTACCCAACCACTCTCTATATGCTTTCTTCTTTTCTTCCACAGCTATTTTTACCTCTTCTGTCCACCATGCTGTACCTTTCACTCCCCTCCCTCTTCTCCTCACTCCACACACCTCCATACTTCCATACTGACCACCCTATTTCTTGTTACTGCTTTTAGCGTTCCTACAACCCTCTTCCCCTGTTGTACCCTCTCCCGCACTTCTTCATCCATAGTCCCATCTTTACTCAACACACTGCCCAGATACTTAGAGTTGACATCTCCATATCCTGACTGTTCAGCTTCACCTCACACTCTGTGACTTCACCCCTTTCGAAGACCATAACCTTGCTCTTCCCCGTATTTACCTTCAAATTCCGTTTTTCGCACACTGTTCTAAACTCATTTACCAGACCCTGCAACTCCCATTCATTATCACTCATCAGAACTGTATCATCCGCAAACAGCAGTATAGGTAGCTTCCACTCAATTCTCTCCCTTTTCAGCGATACACCAACATCCACTGCTCTTGATAGGATTTCTTTCATGACTCCATCCATATATACAGTAAATAACCACGGGGACATCACACACCCCTGTTTCAAACCAACATTCAGGTCAAAGAACTCGCTCTGCTCACTCTCCACACATACTGCTGCCTTTGCACCCTCATACATGCTCTTCACTGTTTTCAGCAACTTGCCCTCTACTCCGTATATTCTAAGTACTTTCCACAAACCTTCTCTATCCACTCTGTCATAGGCCTTCTCCAAGTCCATAAAGGCAACATACACCTTTTGTTTCTTCTCCAGATACTTCTCCACAACACAATTCAGGGTAAAAATCTGATATACACATCCTCTTCCCTTCCTAAAACCTCCCTGCTCGTCGTCTATCCATTTCTCCGTTCTCACTCTCACTCTCTCAATCACTACCCTACTGTATACCTTCCCTACTACGCTTAGAAGACATATTCCTCGGTGGTTACCACACACTCCTCTTTCCCCTTTGTCCTTATATAGGGGGACTATTATGCCAGTCTTCCAGTCATCGGGTGCACTCCCCTTCTCCCATGCTAGTTTGCACATTTTCCATACCCATTCTATCACTATCTCACCACCATACCTCAACATTTCCCCACACACTCCATCTGTTCCTGGTGCTTTCCCCAACTTCACTCTTTTCATGGCTTCCCACACTTCTGACCTGATCACCACCTCCTCCTCCACTACTTCTCTTCTTCTCCCTCCCATACCATATCCAGCTATGTTTGCTGGCTCTTCATTCCTTACATTTAGCAACTCACTGAAGTACTCCCTCCATCTTTCGACTCTCTCTTGCTTCTCGGCTAGCATTCTCCCATTCTTATCTTTCACACCCTTACTGTTTCCCTTGCTACCTTCCCTAACTTTCTTGACTTCTTTCCAGAACAGTTTCTTACTCTCCCTCCATTTTACACTCAGATTCCTTCCAAATTCCTCATCTACTCTTCTCTCACTTTCCTTCACTACTCTCTTCACCACCCTCTTACTCTCCACGTACCTCGCTCGTTTCTGTCTCTCGGAATCTTCATTCCCTCTACTACCCAACCACTCTCTATATGCTTTCTTCTTTTCTTCCACAGCTATTCTTACCTCTTCTGTCCACCATGCTGTACCTTTCACTCCCCTCCCTCCACACACCTCCTCACATGCTGCACAGATCTCATCCTTAAACACCTTGCTCATCTCCTCCACTTCCTCCATAACTTCCAGGTCGAACCCACCTAGTCGTCTTTCCACTGCTCTCCTGTACTCCTCCCTGACTTCCTCCTCCTGCAACCATTCCACCCTCCTCTCGTCTCCCTCCAGCTCTCCTCACCCACTTCTTTTGTATCCTAACCTTAGCTACCACTACATAATGATCAGACAGACCCCCTCCAATACCCCTATACACCCTAGCATCCATCACAGATTTCTTCATTCGTTCATCCACACATACATAATCAATCAATGACTTTCGTTCCACCACTGTCTTATCCTTCATCGTCAACATCCGTTTCCACGTGTACCTGTGGATCGTTCTGTGTCGGAAGAAGGTGTTGGCTATCCACAGCCTCCTCCCCACACATACGTCCACAAGTGCACTACCACTAAAAGATAATAGGGGTAAATATGAGGGAGAAGGGGGTCTAGAAAAGCAACATACCTCCCCTTAAGCCGGCATCGTACGAGCAAGTTTATCGGCTACATGTATCGGAGCTTTGAATCCGCTACAAGTTATCTTAATTTGATTGATTTTGCTGTTTATTCATACAGTATATTAAACTGGACTGTACACGATTAGGAGCTCAAAGATACTAAATAAAGTCAAAATGAGAGAGAAAATTGTCAGATGGCAGACCTCATTTTAGCTACTGTACATTTTGACTCTGATAATATGACTCCCATACATCCTCCGCTAAAGTGTTAGTGTGACGCCGGCTTTATTCCACTCTTCTCATCACAGTGGCTCTGGATTACCATAGATCAATTTATATGTATCTTTTGGGCATAACAGTAAATTGAAGATGTGATAAGCTAGTGGTGGCTCTATCATTTGTAAGACAGTTCAATCTGTAGTAATTCTTTGCTTAAAGTTTGGTATGTTCCAGAAAATCAAGACTTTAAATGAAACAACTTTAAGTGATGGAATTATTTGTTACTCTTTTTATTGCAATTTTATACTATTTTTTGTTGTATTTACAATTTGATGATGAAGCATAACTTTTAATTAATTTTGTTCCCAACTTCCTTGGTAAATATACCGTGTAATAATGAAACAACTTGAAGTGAGGCAACTTTAAGTGAGGAATACTTGTAGTTTGTTCCAAGGTTTTTGGAGCAAGGATTAAGAAAAGATTGAGAAATATAGTTATTATACAGTATCTTACTTGCTGTACTATAACAGTTCTCATACTTCTAATATAGAATTTTGCCTATTATGTGGTATCATCTAGATATGTGTGAATTTATCTTCATGGAGGAGGGGTGTGGGTGTGTCTGGCGTTTTTTGTTTTGTTTTGCTTGAAGGAGGTATTTCTTAAAGTCTAGAGGGCAAACTAGTAATAAATATGTCTGGTAACTGTATATGAATTCACCAGGTAGAGGACCACACCCTGATGGACTTTGCCAACGCGGTAGTGTCCCACGATCCTCACTCCGTTATGTCCCTGATGTCCCACCTTCATAGTATGGCCGCTCCCGAGGCCGCCCAGGTGGCCAATCATCCCCTCAACATCAATTCTGACGTACGTACTGTATGCCTTCTTTTTGTGTTTGATGATTTTGATTTTCTTCTTTTTTTCAGTGTTCCAGTTGGCTTCTTTTGTATTTTACTTGTTTCTTTTTTTTAAATGGTCTGCTTTTGGCTTCTTTAGTAATTTACTTTTTTTCTTTTTGTTTAGTCTTGTGACTAGGTTTTTAAGTAGCTAGTAGGCCTTGTGAGGCTCTGAGGTTAATTGTACAAAACACTGTGGACGAAGTGGTCTTTAAACTTGTACAGTAGACCCCCGCCCTTTTGGACTAATTGGGGGAGACCCCTGTCCGAAAGTATCAAAAGTCCGAAAGGGCCGAGTCCGAACTTCTCACTTCAGCCCTTCGGACTTGTCCGAATGGCTGAAATAATGTCCGAAGTTTAGAAGTCTGAAACTCGGCTCTTCGGTCCGAATGCGATTTAATTTTTATCAGCCTTTCAGACAAATCCGAAAGGCTGAAATAATGTCCGAAGTTTATAAGTCCGAATACACATTCACCTAATCAGACAAGTCCGAAACTCGGCTCTTTGGCCCGAATGCGATTTAATTTTTCTCAGCCTTTCGGACAAATCCGAAAGGCTGAACCATGAGTCCGAAGTTAAATGTAGTCCGAAAAGGACGGAGGTATTTTCTCAGCCTTTCAGACAAATCCGAAAGGCTGAACCATGAGTCAGAATTGAAATGCTAGTCCGAAAGTCTTGGAATTCCGAAAGGGCGGAGTCCGAAAGAGCGGGAGTTTACTGTATATACAGTCGACCCTCGATTTAACGGTCCTCGATACAACGGATTTAACGGACTATGTCCGTAGCCGGACAAATTTTCCGTTAGGTGGCGGGCACATATTAAGAAAAACCACTTTATTTGTATCATTGAATTGTTTATTCTCTTCTATCTACTGTTTACCTATATTGTTTTATTCTCTTCTATCTAATTAGGTTGAACTTATACATAGAAAGTTTAAAATCTTTATTATTTTGGCATATTTGGGCAAAAACAGAAGTCTGGAGGGAATTTTCCAGATTTTTTTCCAGTAACGGACAAGCTTTTCCCCTATTAGTCCGTTAAATCGAGGGTCGACTACTGTATATATAGAAATTTGCCACGCTAGAGCAGCACCTTATTTACACGGCTCATTGCATGATGAGTGTTGCTATACCAAGTCAAGTGATTGTGGAGGGAGCTGCACCAAGGGGTGGACCGAGGAAGACCTGGGATCGGACACTACGTGCCGATCTCAAATCCAAAAACTTGATATGTGAAGCAGCCCTTAACAGGGTTGCCTGGAACGCCGCCATTAGGACAAGAGACTGAAACTGCACGTATGTGTGGAGCACTCCGTCATAAAATTATATATATGTATGTATGTATGATAGCTCAGAAGAGCTGGATGGTGCCCACATCTCAGTCTGGCCTGGTGGACTCTGTCCTCGTGAGGAAGGGAGGGCTCTGAAGGATGGATTTTGGGAGGTTGTGCATGCAGCTGTGTGTTGTCTTTGAGTGACTGGATGGAACGGCGAGTGATATGAGTATGGATGTGCTTCTGGAAGCTGGTTTTGGGTGGGCAGGGAGGGAGAGATAACAGTACTGTACAGTATTTGTGTGTGATATTGTGTGCTGTGTGTTGTTTTGATGTTCATTAGTGTATGTGGGTGTTCTGCCATGTAGTGTAGTGGATGGTGTTGGTTGTGTAGGCTGCAGCCAGGAATTGAGTGCTCACATGTCCAGGTGGTCTTTGACTTTGAGGACTTTGGTTTCTTGATGTACAGTTCCGGATAGATGAAACAGCAACACCTCGTCCACCCGCTAATGTGGTGAGGGGCTCTGCGGATTTGGTAACACTGGCAGGAGGTGGGAGGGATGTGGGTGGGTGGGTGATGAGGGGAGGTATGTGGGGGGTTTAGGGGGGAATTGGGAGGGTGAAGAGGCAGAAATCATGGTGTGGCTGGTGGGAGGGGGGCAAACAAGTGACAGGGTAGGGGAGAGCAGACTGGCAGGAGGCATGTGCGCGATTAAATTTTTTAATTAGGATTCACCGTTGATGTGGTGCCGGATCAGCAATAGTTTAAAGGATTGCTTGTCACTCTGTTCTCCCCTACCCCATCACGCGTTTGCCCCCTCCCACCAGCCATACCATGATTACTGCCTCTTCACCCTCCCACACTCCCCCCTAAACCCCCCACATCCCTCCCCTCATCATCCACCCACATCCCTCCCACCTCCTGCCAGTGTTACCAAATCCGCAGAGCCCCACACCACACAGCTGGTGGACGGGGTGTTGCTGTTTGATCTGTCCGGAACTGTACATACATACAGGTTTAAAGACCGCAACCGTCCACAGTGAATGTGGCTTCCATGGTACAATCACAGTACTGCACACAGTGTACAGCAATCATAGCATGGTGGTTACAGTCTTTACTGCAGCACAGTACAACAAAGTCTTACCACAACAATGATGTAATGATAAATAATAAATTATGTAGGTGATCTATAGTTGTAGTAGCTGTGCAGCCTGTGATGATTTTTAGGGCTTTTATTTTGAATAGTCTGTAAAGGTCTTGTGATGTGTTTCAGCAAGGTTAGAAGCCCAGGCAGGGCTAGCATATTCCATCACTGATCTTATGTATTGTTTGTATACTGTGGTGGTAGTTTCTTTTTTGTGTCCAAATTTTATGTGGGCAAGTGACCTGAAGGCGTTAAGTCTGGGTGTCCGATTGTCTTTTATGTTTGTGATATTTTTAAATGTTATTGAAGTATCATATGTTACACCTAGGATTTTTGTGTGTGTTTTAAGGGGGTGTTGTTTATGGTGAGGAGTGGAGCATTTCTGTGTTCGGCTGTCCAGCTTGTGAGGAGGGTTGCAGTGGATTTGGTTGGGGCTAATTTTAGTCTGTTTGTAGTGCACCAGTCATGTAGTGTGTTGAGATAGGTTTGAAGGAGATGTGTTGCTGTGTCTTAGTCTTGGTGTGTACTTGTGTGCGTTATGTCGTCTCCATAGGAAGCTTGGTTTATTTGGGGTGTGTGGGGAGTGGGTAGATCATGCATGTATAGATTGAAGAGTGAGGGCGACAAGATGGATCCTTGCAGGACTCTGTTAAGTTTCTGATGTTAGATGACTGACTGGCAAATGATACATGTGCATATCTGCCTGCTGGGTAGTTGGCCAGCCACCTTTTTGTATTGTTGTGCATGTTCTTGTTGTAGATTTTGTTTGTTAAGTTGTGGCGGGGGATGGCATCAAAGGCTTTACTAATGTCGAGTGTGGCAAATAGTTTTCTGTGTGGTGGTCTAGCTGAGTTGATGCCGTCAAAAGCTCTTTGTGTTAGGTCTGTAAGAAGAGTGTTTGTTGTTGTTGTTGTTGTTCCCCAGGCTGCCTGGCCGAACAGCCCCAAGGCCCTGAGCAAGGCCAAGGCCATACCCGAGCGCCCCCACATAACCCTCCCTGCCTACCACAATAAAGCCTGCGTGACCGAAGCCACTCCATGGCAGGGAGCTGAGGAGGGTGCGGAAACGCCCGGGAAACCAAAGCCCCTCCCAGGGCCCTGTGCCCCTCAGCAATTATGAAGAGAAAGTTGAGGGGCAAAGGAAAAATGTGACGCTTTGGCTTCCAATCTGTGGCAGATTAGGAGGTCAATCCACGGAAGAGACGCCGTCACTTGAGATCTAGAAAATATATAAGTTAAAGGAACAGTCAGAGTAAGCTATGGGTATGGCAGAGATTGTTCAGTTCTCACTCTGATAGACCAGCCCATCACTACATGACTAGAACCCAATCCTCTCGGCATCAGCTAGGAAAGGCCCTAGAAAGCCGCCTTTGGCTGGGGGATAGCTCCCCTATTTCAACCCCTTTCGGGGTTGGGCACCCGCCTAGTGTAGTGGCCTGAAGCCTGAAGTGTTGGAACTAGGGGTAGATAGTGTGTGGTAAGTTGTAGTACGAGGTGTTCTGAGACTTTGGAGGGGGTGCAAAGGAGTGTGAGGAGGGTAGCATGAGGTCTTTGTTGGCTTTGGGGAATATAATAATGACGCCATGCTTCCAGATGTCTGGTATTGTGTTGTGTGAATAGCTATATTTTGATATGATGGTGAGTGCTTGTATGCCTTGTGGTCTTAGATGTCTGAGGTGTATGTTACTTATGTTGTCTGGACCACAGGCGAGCGAGTGCTTGAGATTGTTGGTGAAAGGTGCATAGTGCATTATGTGGTTTCTGGGTTTGGTTTGTTTGTTTTGCCAGTTTTAAATCTTAATTCCTTATTTATTAGCAAAATGGAAAAAGGAATGAGATTGTCAAGATTCTTGCATTTGCGCAATTAATGTTAGATAAGTTTTAGTCCAGATAAAAACTGACTAACTATCATGATGGTATATGTGTTGATAAATACATCCCTTCATTGATAACACACACCATGCACATGTCATAAATTTTAACATAATATATTACAGCTTCTTTAGTGATGTCTCGATGTGTTAACCCTAGTTGGTCCGCCCCTGTTTCGTTACATTAGTTAATAGATTTTAAGATGCTTCACGCCATTAGTTTGGCAATAATAAGATACTTCACCCTATTCAAGTGTTCTATAATACATTGATCGAAAATGGCAAAAGCAAGAAAAATCCTCAATAATAATTAAACAAAATATATTAAAAATATCATGAATACCAACAAGATATCAGGCCAAATAGTGTTATTGGCTTCTGATATCCAGTACCTTTATTATTTTGTTTTACTAATTTAATTATTACTATTAGGTGCTGTAGGCCTACTATGCAGCCAATTTTCAATAACTGCAGCCAATTAGAGGATACACGTTTTTGGTATAAAGAATAAACCTTATGCTTTGCTCTTGAATATTAAAGTAAAAAATACACAAAATTTTAATGAGATTCACTCTTGCTAACTACAATATTAACCATTTCACAGCCCGCCCCAACACCAACTGAAATATATCAACAAGCTAGTACGGTAGGTTACTAGTATTTTATCCTGAGACCCTTTGTACCCCCCGGAGATCCCTGGTATCCCTTGCATCCCTAAGACCCCTGGCTTCCTTGAGACCCTTGGCACCCCTGGTACTCCTGGCAACCCTGAGACCCTTGGCACCTCTGAGACCCTTGGTACCCCTGGCACCCTTGAGACCCCTGGCACCCTTGAGACCTCTGGCACCCTTGAGACCTCTGGCACCCTTGAGACCTCTGGCACCCTTGAGACCTCTGGCACCCTTGAGACCTCTGGCACCCTTGAGACCTCTGGCACGCCCGAGACACTTGGCACCCCTGTCACCCATGCCACCTGAGACCCCCTGGCACCCCTGACACACATGGCACCCCTGACACACTTGGCACCCCTGACACACTTGGCACCCCTGGCTTAAACCTTTGAGATACTTGACACCCCAGAGATATTTGGTTCCTCTGAGACACTTGGCACCTGTGAGTCACTTGGCACCCCTGACCCTTCTGAGACACTTGGTACCTCTTAGTCACTTGGCACCTTTGAGACACTGAGCACCCCTGATGCCTCCAAAACACTTAACACTCTTTAAACATTTGGCACCTCTGACACCTTCTCAGCACTGGCACCCCTGAGACCCTAATAAGCCTGGGACCACTAAACCTATATTTGGCACCTCTCAGACTTTGGTACGATGGCTGGTGGGTTACTTACTGTGTGGCGGATATCGACCAGTAGGCATGCTAGTATAATTTGACCATGTGTCTTATATCCACATGTGCTGGTTATCTTTGTATTGGGCCTACATAACCAAATTAGTCACAATCTGAGATGTACAATGCAACCTGCCATCAAACAGCTAGAGCTATGACCAGTAGTTTATGGATTAAGAGATTGCCCATCCATCTTATCCTGCGCGGAAATTGAACTCTGAGCCTTCCAGTTCACAAACAACTGTGTTTACTAAGCCACAGGCTACTTGTGGTGCACTTGATGTATACAATAATTTATGTTCAGTTGGAAGGAAAGGCAATGGATATATCTCCATGGGTAGGGATTGTGAAAAAAGGATTAGGATATGATTGGGAGAATTTGGTTGAGTATTGTAGGTCTTACCTGGTATTTAATTCATGGCAGTAAGATTCTATAATATTGTGGGTGATATTAATATCTAGTATCATACCCCTACCCCAGACTTTCTCCATGTTATTAGATATTAATTAAAATGTAAAACTTTAAAAACAAACAAACCAAATAAAGTTTGCATGATATAAAGACAAAGGAACTTATCAAAATCACTATGCAGAAACAACTCATTGAAGATTTAGCAAAATAATATTATGAAATATAAAAACATAAAACTGCCACATAAAATGGAGGGAGAGTAAGAAACTGTTCTGGAAAGAAGTCAAGAAAGTTAGGGAAGGTAGCAAGGGAAACAGTAAGGGTGTGAAAGATAAGAATGGGAGAATGCTAGCCGAGAAGCAAGAGAGAGTCGAAAGATGGAGGGAATACTTCAGTGAGTTGCTAAATGTAAGGAATGAAGAGCCAGCAAACATAGCTGGATATGGTATGGGAGGGAGAAGAAGAGAAGTAGTGGAGGAGGAGGTGGGGATCAGGAGGTCAGAAGTGTGGGAAGCCATGAAAAGAGTGAAGTTGGGGAAAGCACCAGGAACAGATGGAGTGTGTGGGGGAATGTTGAGGTATGGTGGTGAGATAGTGATAGAATGGGTATGGAAAATGTGCAAACTAGCATGGGAGAAGGGGAGTGCACCCGATGACTGGAAGACTGGCATAATAGTCCCCCTATATAAGGGCAAAGGGGAAAGAGGAGTGTGTGGTAACCACCGAGGAATATGTCTTCTAAGCGTAGTTGGGAAGGTATACAGTAGGGTAGTGATTGAGAGAGTGAGAGTGAGAACGGAGAAATGGATAGGCGACGAGCAGGGAGGTTTTAGGAAGGGAAGAGGATGTGTAGATCAGATTTTTACCATGAATTGTGTTGTGGAGAAGTATCTGGAGAAGAAACAAAAGGTGTATGTTGCCTTTATGGACTTGGAGAAGGCCTATGACAGAGTGGATAGAGAAGGTTTGTGGAAAGTACGTAGAATATACGGAGTAGAGGGCAAGTTGCTGAAAGCAGTGAAGAGCATGTATGAGGGTGCAAAGGCGGCAGTATGTGTGGAGAGTGAGCAGAGCGAGTTCTTTGACCTGAATGTTGGTTTGAAACAGGGGTGTGTGATGTCCCCGTGGTTGTTTACTGTATATATGGATGGAGTCATAAAAGAAATACTATCAAGAGCAGTGGATGTTGGTGTATCGCTGAAAAGGGAGGGAATTGAGTGGAAGCTACCTATACTGCTGTTTGCGGATGATACAGTTCTGATGATGAGTGATAATGAATGGGAGTTGCAGGGTCTGGTAAATGAGTTTGGAACAGTGTGCGAAAAACGGAATTTGAAGGTAAATGCGGGGAAGAGCAAGGTTATGGTCTTCGAAAGGGGTGAAGTCACAGAGTGTGAGGTGAAGCTGAACGGTCAGGCTATGGAGATCGTCAACTCTTAAGTATCTGGGCAGTGTGTTGAGTAAAGATGGGACTATGGATGAAGAAGTGCGGGAGAGGGTACAACAGGGGAAGAGGGTTGTAGGAACGCTAAAAGCAGTAACAAGAAAAAGGTCCTGATGTGGCGGCGTCTACGCCGTGGGGCCACCTCCCGAGACTGCCAACCGCGGATGGCTGCCGACCCTCCACTGCCGAAGACAAAATCAACGACCAGTGGAGGAAAACCGGATGCCGGCCGCGGGGAGCAGTTTCGGGAGCCAAACCGTCACAACCATCCCCTTCCCCCTCCCTGGGGGCACGGGTCCTTGGAGCGGCTTCGGTCGCGCTGGGAATTTCCACACCTCTCACACCACACACACACATCACACAGTTTTTCCTACACCGAGAAATGACTCCGGCTGTCATTTCTCGAAGATTTCTTCTAGCCGGAGACATTGAGAGCAACCCAGGACCCACGTACACATACATATGTCCAACTTGCTCAAAACCCATCACTTCGAGTCTCCATACTAAGGGTTCAGTTCTCTGCAATTCATGCGGGAACTGGACCCACTTCACCTGCACAACACTTGCCTCCAAGAAACACTACACAAACACTTGGACCTGTTCCTCATGCCCCTCCCTCTCCCTGTCAAATCCCTCACCTAAAACCCGTCCACCTCTCCTCCCCAACCCACCTAACCTTCCCATATCATCCACTCCCCCCCCCTAAAACCCGTCCACCTCTCCTCCCTAACCCACCTAACCTTTCCATACCATCCACATCCTCAACTCAACACACCCCACCCCATCCTAATCCATTCCAACCCCCATCTCCTGCTCCCCAATCCCCCCCCCCCCCTCACCCCCACCCCATCCTCGTGCAGCAGCACCCAACATACATCGTGCACATAACATTAACATTCTTCAACTGAACATAGATGGCATCAACACAAAGAAACACGAACTCTCACACTTCATCAAACAACACAACATGGTGATGGGCTGGTCTATCAGAGTGAGAACTGAGCAATCTCTGCCATACCCATAGCTTACTCTGACTGTTCCTTTTACTTATATATTTTCTAGATCTCAAGTGACGGCGTCTCTTCCGTGGATTGACCTCCCAATCTACCAAGATTGGAAGCCAAAGCGTCACATTTTTCCCTTGCCCCTCAACTTTCTCTTCATAATTGCTGTGGGGCACAGGGCCCTGGGTGGGGCTTTGGTTTCCCGGGCGTTTCCGCACCCTCCTCAGCTCCCCGCCATGGAGTGGCTTCGGTCACCCAGGCTTTATTGTGGTCGGCGGGTAGGGTTCTGTGTTGGCGCTCGGTTTTGGCCTTGCTCGGGGCCTTGGGGCTGTTCGGCCAGGCAGCATGGGGAACAACAACAACAACAACAACAACAACAACAACAACATACACATTGCCATCTTACAAGAAACAAAACTCCGCACAACACAAAAAACACCCACATTTAATAATTTCACCACCATCCGACAAGACCGGGCTGTCGGCGGGGGTGGTGGACTCATCACCCTGGTACACAAAGAAATATCATACATAGTAACCAGTGTACAAACCAAATCCCTCCTCCCCCCAAATAATAACACAACAGAAATACAGTCAATTAAAATACGCACTGGCAACAACTCCAACATAACCATCATAAACACATACATCCCTCCCCAAACATCCCTTACAGTACCAAATGAATACAGACCACACTTACAACACATCACAAACACCCCACACACCCCACACATCATCCTGGGTGGTGACTTCAACGCCAAGACGTCGGCCTGGTTTGTCGACAACCCCGACACAGACAGAGGGCTGGTACTACAAAACCAAACCGATAACCTCATCATCCTTAACGACATCCATCAACATACCCATATTCCTCACCAAGCCCTCTATAACCCATCATCTTCAGACATCACCTTTTGCTCCCCAGAACTCGCCCCCACAACATCCTGGAGGGTGGTCAGAACCTTAGGCTCTCACCACCTCCCGATCATTATCACCACCAAAACCAGACTCACCCCAGCTAGCCACAAACACACATACACCAATTATAAAGAGCTAACTGGGAAGCATTCACAAATGAGACAGAACAACACTTCACAACTCTAAACAGTACACCCATCACTAACATCAACAATGCTGTACACATACTCAATAAAACTATCCAAAACGCTGACAAGAAACACATTCCAAGAGGTAACGGAAAAAGACACAACCCCAACTTCACACCAGAAATTAAAAACCTCATCAGACAACGCGACATACTGAAACACTCCCCAGCACCCCACACACAAGACATCACACAACAAATTCAAGCACTCAACACCCAAACTAACAACAAAATACAAGAACAACAAAAACTAAATTGGAATAACTTCCTACAAACACTTGATCACAAAACAAACTCCAAAAAACTCTACAAAACACTAAACAGCATCACACTTTCCAACAGCAACACAACACAATCACATGCTGCAATCACAACAACAGACTCTACTCCTTCATGTAAACAACAAGCAAACACTCTCATCAATCACTTCTCACATGTCAGCCACCTAAAACCTCACAAAGACGACCGACGTGTCATCCGACGTAAGAGACAATTCCCCACAGACCCTGACTATACACCCTTCACCAATCACCAGACAAAGCATATCATCAACAATCTCAAGCACTCACCCGCCTGTGGCCTAGACAACATAAGCAACATACACCTCAGATACCTGGGACCACAAGGCATACAAGCACTCACTAATATTATATCAAACTACAGCTATTCACACAACACAATACCAGACATTTGGAAGCATGGTATCATCATCACATTCCCCAAACCCAACAAAGACCCCACACTACCCTCCTCGCACCGCCCCATCACACTCCTTTGCTCCCCCTCCAAAGTCATGGAACGCCTAGTATTCCAACTAATTACACCTGACCTACCCCTAGCTCCAACACAACATGGCTTTAGGCCACTGCACTCCACAAACACTCTTCTCACAGACCTTACACAAAGAGCTTTCGACGGCATCAACTCAGCTAGACCACCACACAGATCACTATTAGCCACACTCGACATTAGTAAAGCCTTCGATGCCATCCCCGCCACAACCTAACAAACAAAATCTACAACACAAACATGCACAACAACACAAAAAGGTGGCTGGCCAACTTCCTAGCAGGCAGATGTGCACGTATCTTTTGCCAGTCAGTCATCTAAAATCAGAAACTTTCCAAACGGAGTCCCACAAGGATCTGTCCTATCGCCCGCACTCTTCAATCTGTACATGCACGATATAACTACACCCAATACGCCCCAAATAAACTTAGCCTCCTATGCAGATGACATAACACTCACATGCACACACCATGACCCAAAAAGAGCAACAGATCTCCTTCAACCCTATCTCAACACACTACATGGCTGGTGCACTACAAACAGACTTAATCTAGCCCCAGCCAAATCCACCGCAACCCTGCTCACAAGTTGGACAGGAGAACATGAATACATCCCTCAACTCACCATAAACAACACACCCCTAACACATACACACACACCCAAAATCCTAGGAGTAACATATGATACTCATATGACATTCAAACAGCACACCACAAACATTAAAAAGAAACTGACACCCAGACTTAACGCCCTCAGGTCACTTGCTCACACAAAATTTGGACACAACAAAGAAACTACCACCACAGTACAGTATATAAACAATACATAAGATCAGTGATGGAATACGCAAGCCCAGCCTGGGCTTCTAACCTAGCTGAAACACATCATAAGACTTTACAGACTATTCAAAACAAAGCCCTGAAGATCATTACAGGCTGCACAGCTACTGCACCCACAGATCACCTACATCAAGAAACCAAAATCCTCAAAGTCAAAGACCATCTGGACATGAGAGGCACTCAAGTCCTGGCAGCAGCCTCCACGAACCAAGACCACCCACTAAACTACATGGCAACACACCCACAGACACCAAGAAATGTCAAAACAACACCCAGCACACGGTATCACACACAATTATTGTCCTCTCTCCCTCCCTGCCCACCCCGAACCAACTTCCAGAAGCACATCCATACTCATATCTCTCACCGATCCATCCACTCACTCACAGACAACACGCAGCTGCATGCACGACCTCCCGAAATCCATCCTTCCGAATCCTCCCTTCCTCGCGAGGACAGAGTCCACCTGGCCAGGCTGAGATGCGGACACCATCCAGCTCTCCTGAGCTATCAGAAGAGACTGGATGACTCCGTTGTCGACTCCTGCCCGGGATGTAACACAGCACCCCATACCATTAAACACATCATAGAAGACTGCATTTCACACAACCACTTACGCCAACAACACAATCTACACTCAATGAGAGCTCTGTGGGAAAGCCCGATCGTGGCCATGGCCTTCCTCAGGGACTCGGGGCTGTTCGGCCAGGCAGCTTAGGGAACAACAACAACAACAACAACAAGAAATAGGGTGGTCAGTATGGAAGTAAAGAAGTCCTTGCATGACAGTGTGGTAATCCCGACACTGACTTACGGAAGCGAAGCATGGACGTTGGTTGAGAGACTCAGACCAAGAGTGAGAGCAGTGGAAATTAATTACTTCAGGAGTGCGTGCGGAGTTACATGGAAGGATAGACAGACTAATGAGGAAGTAATGAGGAGGTGTGGTGTGGAGGTAGATGTGCTGGAAAGTGTGAAAAGGAACAACTTGAGATGGTTCGGCCATATGGAACGTATGGAAAGCGAGAGAATGACTAAGAGGGTGTATGAGAGCGAGGTGGAGGGACAGAGAGGGAGAGGTAGACCGAATGAGAGGTGGAAGGATGGAGTGAGGAAGTACATGAACGAAGGCGGTGCTGGTTGGGGGGAGGGGCGTCGACTGACTGGGGACAGAGGTGCATGGGGGCGGTTCGTTCGTGTCCACCCCTTCGGGGATCACGTCGTCAGGCAATAGATAGATAGATAGATAAAATGAGATAGTATATTTGTTTCCTAAGCAAACAAGTTGCACATATATTAATGTACTGTACTCTTGCCATATATATTATTGTTGCCTTTAATAACATCTTGTATCTTACCCCCACCACAGAGCTTCTCCGTGCTGAACGACCCGAAGGACGTGTACCGAGTGTCAGAGAAGGTGACCCGGAAGATGGTGCTGCACGAGAAGCTGATGAGCGGTGACCCCGAGAGTCTTCCTACACCCGAGAGGCTCTCACTCCGACCCAGTGTCTTCAGGATGCTGCAGGACGCTCTCAAGGTTTGTACCGAATAGAGGGTAGGACATTATTTGTAGATAGATAAAGAGTTAAATAGAGTTACATAAATACACAGACTGCACAGTCCTTGCGGTCCCTACTAGGCAGTTCGAACTTAATTCTAACAAAATTTGCTACTAAGTGGAAGGTAAGGCTAGCAAAGCAGAAGGCTCTCTCTGAAGGCTTTCTTTCTGAAAGTATTAAGTTAGAGAGAGAGATTTAGTGTGAAAAAAAAGAGAGAAAAAGAGTGAGAGTGAGAATGAGAGAAGGTGTCCCCTACAAGATGTTATATTCCTCTAGAAGTTGATAAGCGATGACACTGAGTCAGCCGACACCCAAAAGGCTTTTACTATTACTCTGACACAGTGTCTTCAGGATGCTCTCAAGGTTAGCTAGAAAGGTACCGTAAAGTGGGGTAACTTCGGGCTTGGGTCATAACTTCGGACATCGGCGATAATAAGTAATTAGACATTGTCATTATATAATGGAAACGCTTTTTATTTTTATTTTTTTGTGGGGTCCGTTTAGAGAAATGGCAAAGGAAAAGCATGTAAAAGTCCTAGGGAACTGACATGAGTATATGTACACTAAAAAAATATATATATGACAAAAATATGTACATTTTTTGCTACCCTATACATACATACATAAAATTTTAAGACCGAGTGTTCCACACATCAGTGCAGTTTCAGTCTCTTGTCCTAATGGCGGCGTTCCAGGCAACCCTGTTAAGGGCTGCTTCACTTGTCAAGTTCTTGGATTTGAGATCGGCGCGTATAGTCCGATCCCAGGTCTTCCTCGGTCCACCCCTTGGTGCAGCTCCCTCCACAATCACAGACCTGCATTTTTTCACCCAATTTTGTTCATCCATTCTCTCCACATGTCCATACCATCCCAGTCTACTTGTACGCATCACCTCGCTAATACTCTTTATACCTAAACGTCTCCTCAGCTCAACATTTGTTATTCTATCCTGTAGCCTGGCCCCACACATCCATCTCGCCATTCTCATCTCATTACGCTCCATTCTGTTGACATCCTCTACTTTAACGGCCCATGTTTCTGAGGCATACGTCATTGCACTTCTAACACATGAAGCATACACCTTTCCCTTCAGGGGGAGGCATTCTTTTCATGGTCAGGATTGGCATCAATTCTCTGAACTTCCCCCAGCCACACCTAATTCTAGCAACAGTGGCAGCCTCGGCCCCACCACCGGCAGAGATGGTATCTCCTAGGTAACAAAACTTGTTCACCAGCTCCAAAGACTCATTTCCAAAATTCACAGCCACAGGATCATCACTTAACACAAGCTCGCCTTTGCACACTACACACTCAAATTTCTCTATTTCTGACTTATCCTTCGGCAGGGGCCCCTTTATTCTACTACAGCGCTTACTCCCATGGTGTACCCAACATCGACAGATGCTACATTGAATTGAGTTAACGCCCACTCCCTTTCCACACACTGCACATGGGTATGCACCGCTCTTTTCCACATTGCCTCGTCTCAATCTACAATGCATAACCTTGGTTTTGTTAATATTGACTCTTAAACCCTTGCTCGCCATGCCCTCTCCACTCTCTGAATTTGGCCTCAGCATCCTGCATACTGTCAGCTATTAGGACTAAATCGTCTGCATAAAACAGTTCCAACGGGAGTCCGCCTCTAAAAACTCTAGACAGCGCCTCCAAGACCATAATAAAGAGGAGGAGGCTTAACACTGAACCCTGATGGACTCCAACACGGACTGCGAACTCATCACTCCGTACACCCTTCACCCTCACCGAACTTCGCGAATCCTCATACATCTTCATTATCACTGCCAAAACTTCTATCACCCTGAAGAAATTTGTTTGTATGAATGATGTTGTGACAGATATAATTTTGTAGTAACATTACCAGAGACAACATCCACCAAAGGAAATTTGTTACACTTGTATAACGCTCTAGCTAGAACACTATCATTTAACCGATTGTGTTTAAAAAAAAAAACATGCTAACTTCGGACATGGAACAAAACAATTGTTTGTTATTATTTGCCCTATGATAATCATTCATAATACTTGTCCATCATTACCATGGTGGTAAAAGATAAAATAATCATTCTTTGAGTCCAAAAACCCATAAAAATATGATATGCTAACCGATTTATGTATTTCGGATAATTCTGGATATATAATATATATAAATTAGGAGAGGCATATATCTTGTCCAAAAAAAAATTTATCTGCCGAAAGAAACGCCAACAAATACGTTATACATATAAAAATGCTCACAATTCATAAAAGTGTATATGCAGTGATATAGTATACATACCTATATATTTTCACTAGGCCCAGTTAATTTTCGAGTTATTGATTTGACAGCATTGGTTATTTTTCCTGCTCAATATTTTCTAAGAGTGAGCTCAATGCCTAACGAGAACAGATCCAAACAGAATATATGTTGAACATCATAATATAACCCCCTCCTATACTGATTATACAGGCCTAAAAGTATTGACTGCATTTTCCACTAAAACATCGGACAGGAATAAGCAGCAATAATAAAATATTCATATAAAATAGTAGGAGCCGAAAAATGAATGAAATAAGGCCATGAACGTACGTCCAAAGTTCTCCTCCGTTTGTCCGGAGTTATCCCAGCTTTCTTGGCAATAATTTTCCATAAGAAATCACCGTATGTCCGAAGTTATCCAATTGTTCCGAGGAACTTGCTTCAATTGTGCCGCTTCTCCACATCTTTCCCCGTAGAACTAGGGCAGCAGAGAGCGCCCATGAATTTACACTTTCTCCTCCACAATGCAGAAATTCTGCTTATCAGAATTAATTTATCCCCAGAGCTACTACTCTTTGGAATTCACTTCCCTCGAATTGCTTTCCACAAACTTACAATCTACAAATGTTTAAATCCAGTTGTTACAAACATTTTATGAATGGAGGATGCCTTTAGGCACATGGACCTTTTTGTTTTATCTGTGTTTTTCCTTCCTCCGTTCATTGTCTCTTTAAAAAAAAAAAAAAAAAATCCACTTTTCAAGGAAACTTCGGACATCATTTAGGATAAGGATAGCTCTCTTATTATGGGGGATAAGCTTAGGAGGCTTCCTGGATTACGGCGCACTATCACCATACATCACTTGACCTAGTTAAATCTCTATAATGTGTTTACACTCAGGAGAAATTGTTAAGAAACCTCGAAAAATGTCCTAAGTTACCCCAGTTTACGGTAGTTATGGAGAGAGAGAAAGAGAGAGAGAGAGAGTGGATGACGGTGAGGATGAGATTGAGCTTGAGTGAGTAACAGAGTTAAGTTAAGTAGAGCCGATTAACCAGACCACTGAGCTTCATACGGAACTCTCCTAGGTCTGGCAGTGAGTAACAGAGGGTGAGGGTTTACATGATGGTATGCTTGCATTGTTTGCTTTATGACAACATTCCATGTAGCCTACAGTATTATGGTCTAGTGCATTTATCCTTATTTTTTCTCCATCAGACGAGTGACCGATGCCAGCTTCATCAGTCGCCCCAGATGCTGTTGCAGGGACTATACACCATGCTGGCTCTCACACAGGCCAGAGGTTTTGCCATGCTCGAGTTCTCTTGGATGGTCCTCAGGGTATATAATGAAGGTCAGCAAAGTTTAGCTTACTAAAGTTTTGTGGGGGTTAATACAATACCATGGTAAGATAAACACCGTGCGAAGATAAGCCTTTATTATGATAACGTTGTGCTATACAGATTCTTGAGGGCAGACTGGTACAAGAGGACACTAGAAGTACTTAATTACCTCTCACAGAACGGTCAGTTTCTGTGAGAGGACAGCAAAACATTATCCTTAAACAGTGTTTATCTTAACTTGGTGTCATTTCAACAATGCAGGTAATATTACTGTGCAGATCTGGCTTGTAAATCAGTGCAACTCTGCACAAAGTGACAAGCCCATACTATCTATATCTATCTATCTATCTTCTATCTATCTATCTTCTATCTATCTATTTATCTCTTTGCTCAGGGCCATTCCCCATTTTATTTTTTTTCATTTTTTTTTTTTACTGGGGGTGGCCGACTCAAGACAGAGTCCATACAGTTTCCAGTATTTACCTTGGTAACTTTTTTACTTTGCTGGGTGGAAACCATAGGTGTAAGCAAATTGCAAGCTACCTAAACAATACCCAACAGGGGGGCAAGGGGCTGCTGTTTACCACATCAACCCAAATTATCTAGGGGTGGTAATGTGGTGCTGGAGCCAGGGACTCCAATACTGTAACTACCAAGAATGTCACCTCTGTGTGACTAAGGCTCACACTTGCATACTTGTTTGTAATGTATGCATATGTATCTAAAATTTATAAAATATATTGCTGATATTTTAACCTACTCAGATGGTACTTATTTACTTTTTGATTACCTTTGGTGTCTTTGCCAAACTTCTAGTAACACCGACGAGTGCGACACCCCCTGTTGTTGGTTATGATTTGGTGCAGCAAACTGTTCGAAGGGGCAGAACATTCCCCTAATAATCCGATATTCACTATGGCTATATACTGACCCAATATTGTTGTTACTCCTCCCCAGGTAACTTCACGGTGGAGCAGCAGGTGTCGGAGGAGCTGTACATGAAATACTCTGCAGACATCATGCGTGAGGCCCGCGCGGTCATGAGGGAAGAGAACCGGGATTTCTACCGCTGCGACCCCAGGGAGCACAGAGAAGGAGAGACATTCGTGCAGTTGACCGAACTACTCCAGGTTCGTATAGCTATCTGTACTTGATTATCAGCTTTTTCCTTTCTCAGCCATATTTTTTTTATTTATACAGAGCCAATCATAAAACCTTTTTAATTTCAATTCAAGGAGAGATTTTTGTGTATGCATCTGCAGTATTTATATATCTATTGCTATATGCCATAATCCTCGAGCGAGAGGGGGTGGCCGTGAATGAATCGCCTTCATATGCTTCCATTTGCTGAGGCATCCCATTCGATTATCTAGCTTGCTTCTGTTCACGGGAGAGGGTCGTTCAAGTCTGACTGCCCATTGGTGTGTATAATGTGTGGAGCATACATATATAATTAGAAATTCTATCTATCTATCTATATACTCAGGCCCAATCCCCACTTTTCCTTTATTCTTTGTTTTTCTGGGTGGCCGACTCAAGACAGAGCCCGAATAGGGACAACACAACAGAAAACAATGAACACATAAAAACAAATACAAATTTACACACATCTAGGTCATCCAGGAGAAGACCCAGAGACAAATAAGGCGCGGTTTCAATGTGCCATCCTAATGATGGCGTTTCATTTAACCCCCCCCCCCCCCCGGGCTGCCTTTCTAAATGACGGCACTCCTATCCGGGCGATATGGCCAAAAAAAATTGTATGTAAACATAGGCCTATTTTTTTTTATTTTAACTGCTAGAGAATTTACACAAATCTCAAAATGTAGCCCTGTTTTGTAGCTGTAGACTGGCGTTGAGTAGAGCTCTCTAGGTCAACTGGTTCAGGTGTGATGATGATTTCCGTGGAGAGAGTTTTGGCTGTTTTGCCGCGAATTTAGCAATATTGGACACTTTGGGAGACTAATTTTCACTCTGACTGGTAATGGCGGACAATGTCGGACTTCTCCTTGTTGTTAAGGCTTGGCGGCGCTCCGATCGGGTTTGTTTACAAACGTTTCGCCGCACGGCTTTCAAAGCACGCTTAAGGAAGCTTTCAAGCTTATGGAGTTTAAAAGGACACCCGGGCTCCGAGCCTTCATAAGGTGTGTCCTTTTAAAATGACACCCAGGCAGGAAGGGTTAATTGCAGTATTAATTGTTACATGTCCTTCATTTTTTTGTTAATTTTCTTTCACTCTGGGAGACTTTTGTGACATTAACTGAGCTTTTTCAGGTTAGTTAGTTACTGTATAAGATACCCAGTACAGTATGACAAATTTTTCTCAATATTATAAAACTTTAAGAAATATTAGCCGTCTTTTCTTTTGACAATTTCAGAATTGTTGACTACTCTTAAACCCTCTAAGTACTGTACAGGTATTGTTTCTCAGCATCCTCTCTCAATTTACTGTTGTTGTTAGCCTTTCAATACCCATTGTATTTACTGTAGGCCTACTTATCTTTTATTTGTCTTGCATAGTTATAAGATAAAGACGTAAGTACAGTATATGTAGTTACTTTTGCCCAGAAGGTTGTTGACAAATGGTTTTTATTATTATTATTGTCTCGAGTTGGTTACCCCCAACTGTGGAGTATGTGCCTGAGTATATTCATACAGTACATACATACCTTATTATTATTTTTATTATTAACCCTCTCCGACATTTGACGCAATTTTGAGCCTATTGGGGATACTTTAAAGCCTTTGTTACCATCAGGGGTATTTAGAAACCTTTAGTTTAGTTACTTCAACCTCTGCAGTTGTCTTTGAGTTAGCTGTGGGCAGAACACTAATTTTGGAGAGGTAATTATAAGAGTGAGAGAACTCTATTTCTTATTGCTAATCTGGCAACCTCTGCGTCATATGAGTCTGAAGGGGTTAATATTATATGTAGTTAAATTATTCAAGTGTAATCTTTATGTATAATACTTTTGAGTCTGGAATAAGTTATTATTATTATTATAACTATTCTTTACTTAACATTAATAGAGTACAGTATAGTATTTATTATTATCAGGGTTACATAGAAAACGAGGTGGACATGAACTCAGACGCGACTTGCTCCCAAAACTGCGGGTACTACCAACACGCCTACAGTGAGGGTTGTTACTCCTCCGACACCCAGTATTGTGGCAAGCACCGGCGATGTCGTGGCACCATACATCACTGCAAGTACATCGGCGCGGATGCCAACGTCTGTATCTCCCGCAAACCCTACCGTAGATACGAAGTTATCAAGTACGAGAACGGTGTCCAGCTTGGGCCCAACTTCCAGTGTGATCGCACTAACAACATGAAGGTTAGTTCTTGAATAAGAGAAGATTGAGTCTTACGGATTATTAGAGGGATAGACAGACTAATGAGGAAGTACGAAGGAGGTGTGGTGTGGAGGTAGATGTGCTGGAAAGTGTGAAAAGGAACAACTTGAGATGGTTCGGCCATATGGAACGTATGGAAAGCGAGAGAATGACTAAGAGGGTGTACGAGAGCGAGGTGGAGGGACAGATAGGGAGAGGTAGACCGAATGAGAGGTGGAAGGATGGAGTGAGGAAGTACATGAACGAGGGCGGTGCTGGTTGGGGGGAGGGGCGTCGACTGACTGGGGACAGAGGTGCATGGGGGCGGTTCGTTCGTGGCCACCCCTTCGGGGATCATGGTGTCAGGCAATAGATATATAGATTATTATATATTTTTTTTTTTTTTAGTTCTTGTGAAATATCACTAGCCTTATGAGGGTTCTGGCTCAGTAAGTTAGTGTTTAAAATACTTTATCATGGTCTTAAACAAAATTGCAGAGCGAGTTCTTTGACCTGAATGTTAGTTTGAAACGGGTGTGTGATGTCCCCGTGGTTGTTTACTGTATATATGGATGGAGTCATGAAAGAAATACTATCAAGAGCAGTGGATGTTGGTGTATCGCTGAAAAGGGAGGGAATTGAGTGGAAGCTACCTATACTGCTGTATGCGGATGATACAGTTCTGATGAGTGATAATGAATGGGAGTTGCAGGGTCTGGTAAATGAGTTTGGAACAGTGTGCGAAAAACGGAATTTGAAGGTAAATGCGGGGAAGAGCAAGGTTATGGTCTTCGAAAGGGGTGAAGTCACAGAGTGTGAGGTGAAGCTGAACAGTCAGGCTATGGAGATCGTCAACTCTTTTAAGTATCTAGGCAGTGTGTTGAGTAAAGATGGGACTATGGATGAAGAAGTGTGGTAGAGGGTACAACAAGGGAAGAGGGTTGTAGGAATGCTGAAAGCAGTAACAAGAAATAGTGTGGTCAGTATTTTATATTTTTTTTCTATGTGATTGAGGGAGGCAAAAGGCAGGACTGCCTATAGCGAGTGCCTCCCCCATAGTTGAAAGAGTGACAGGGCCAAAATCAAGGGACGTTCGAGCCAAAATGCCTGGACACACTGAGTTTGAAGCAATTTAAGTCATAGGAAGAGGGAAAGACTGATTCTGGGAGAGAGTTGTTGTTGTTGTTTCCTAAGCTGCCTGGCCGAACAGCCCCGAGTCCCTAAGAAAGGCCACGGCCACGATCGGGCTTTCCCACAGAGCTCTCATTGAGTGTAGATTGTGTTGTTGGCGTAAGTGGTTGTGTGAAATGCAGTCTTCTATGATGTGTTTAATGGTATGGGGTGCTGTGTTACATCCCGGGCAAGCGTCGACAACGGAGTCATCCAGTCTCTTCTGATAGCTCAGGAGAGCTGGATGGTGTCCGCATCTCAGCCTGGCCAGGTAGACTCTGTCCTCGCGAGGAAGGGAGGATTCGGAAGGATGGATTTCGGGAGGTCGTGCATGCAGCTGCGTGTCTGAGTGAGTGGATGGATCGGTGAGAGATATGAGTATGGATGTGCTTCTGGAAGTTGGTTCGGGGTGGGCAGGGAGGGAGAGAGGACAATAATTGTGTGCGATACCGTGTGCTGAGTGTTGTTTTGATATTTCTTGGTGTCTGTGGGTGTGTTGCCATGTAGTTTAGTGGGTGGTCTTGGTTCGTGGAGGCTGCTGCCAGGAATTGAGTGCCTCTCATGTCCAGATGGTCTTTGACTTTGAGGATTTTGGTTTCTTGATTTAGGTGATCTGTGGGTGAAGTAGCTGTGCAGCCTGTAATGATCTTCAGGGCTTTGTTTTGAATAGTCTGTCTCTCTGGGAGAGAGTTCCAGAGCTCAGCTGTTGAGTAGAAGAAAGTTTGAGAGTAAAGTTTCACTCTTGGGTTGGAGAGTTGCACAGAGTAGGGGTGGGATTGAGTTGCAAGACGGGTACCACGTGCCCTACGTAAAGGAGGTGGTATACACTGGGAAAGCTCTGAGGAACACTGATTATTATAGTAGCGATAGAGAACGAGAGATGCAACATTGCGGCGGAGAGAGAGAGATTGCAGAGAGTTGGTGAGTGGACGGGAGTTAATGATACGAAAGGCCTTCCTTTCAACTTTGTCTAGGAGAGCTGTGTGAGAGGAACCACATGTGAACAATACTCAATACAAGGACGCACTATGCCCCTGTACAGAGCAAGAAGCTGTGCAGGGGAAAAGAACCCCCTAAGGCGGTTGAGCACACCCAGCTTCTGGGAGGCTGCCTTAGCAAGACTGGTAATATGGTCCTTCCAACTGAGAGCAGAAGAAAAGGAGACACCAAAAATATTGAGAGAAGATGAAGGATTGATTTTTGTATTGTTGAAGAATAAGGGATAGTCCGCTGGGAGTTCCTTACGGGTAGATAGATGGAGAAATTGGGTTTTGGAAGCATTAAAGGTAACAAGGTTTTCTCTGCCCCAATTGGAGATCGTATTTAGATCATAATTTAAGAGTTCTATGGCTTCATTACGTTTGTCGTTGAGCGATTGCTGGCTGGGGCGTTCTGAAAAACTAATGGAGTAGTGTAAGGTTGAGTCGTCTGCGTATGAATGGATGGGAATTGAGGTACAGTTGAGGAGATCATTTATAAAAATTATAAAAAGAATAGGAGATAGGACAGAGCCCTGAGGAACACCGGAGTTTATAGGGTGAGGAAGTGAACAATGGCCGTCCACAACCGCGGCTATGGAACGGCCGGAAAGGAAATTAGAGACAAAGGCACAGATGGAGGGATAGAAACCGAAGGAGGGTAGTTTAGAAATTAAAGATTTGTGCCAGACTCTATCGAAGGCTTTTGATATGTCTAGTGCAATAGAAAAAGTCTCACCGAAGTCCCGAAAGGAGGATGACCAAGAGTTAGTAAGATATGAAAGAAGATCACCAGTAGAGCGACCCTTAACCTAACAAGTGCGCATGGGGGTAATTGGAAACGTCCCCCTGTGCTGACGTATTTGAGGTGTTTCCGTCACTAAAATATTCATTGTGCCATTAATAGCATTAATAATTATCCATATGCGCCTATTATGGGTTGATTATAAAGGTATTAACCTGAAACAACAATAAAACTAGTGAAAACAGCGTTTGGATGGTCAAAATCGGAGATATAGCCCGCGAGTTGTATAATGTATGGGTGAGGCAAGCTGCTTTCCCGCCAATTTCCCCCAAGGCCACTGAGACACAGTCGATCGATACTCTCTCTCTCTTTCTTGCACTCGCTTGCCATCAGTGATGACAACACCCTGCTTGCAACTCGCTAATGTTAGCACGAAAATATACCTCAGAATAAGGGAATAACAGGGAAAATAGGTGATAACTGAAGGAGAGGAGGAAAGTGGGGAAGGAGGGGAGGTAGAGGACTGAGATTTTGCATGGCCCAGGGGCCAAAACAAAATAATTTTTTTTTTTTTTTTTTTTTTTCGATGTCAAAAGTTGATTTTTTTTTTCACTCACTCTTAAGAGTCTCCCCGCAGTCCGCCGGGGGAACTCTTAAGAGTCTCCCCGCAGTTCCCGGGTTAAGGAAGCCATACTGGCGATCTGAGAGCAGATTATGAGAAGAGAAATTCTTAAGAAATTTGGAAGCAAGAATAGTTTCAAAAACTTTAGAAAGACAAGAGATGAGAGCAATTGGACGATAGTTGGAGGGTTGAGAGCGGTCACCCTTCTTTGGGACAGGTTGAATGTGAGCAAACTTCCAGCATGAAGGGAAGACGTTAGAGGATAGACAGAGACGAAAGAGTTTGCCTAGGCAGGGAGTCCGCACAGAAGCACAGTTGTTGAGAACAACACCGTCCGTCCGGACCGTACGCCTTATTAGTATTAAGCCCAGAGAGGGTAGAAAGTACATCTTTAGAAGAGATTAGCATATTAGGCATAAGTAAGAGAGAGGAGGGAGGAATAGCACCGGAATCATCCAAGGTGGAGTTTCTAGCAAAAGTTTGAGCGAAGAGTTTAGCTTTGTCAGAGGAAGAAGTGATGGTTGTGCCATCAGAATGGGAAAGGGGAGGGAAAGACGAGGAAGAGAAATTGTTGGAGAGGTTTTTGGCCAGATGCCAGAAAGCTTGGGAAGAGCTAGAGTTGGATAGTTCAGTGCATGGAAGTGAAGAAGTCCTTCCATGACGGTGTGGTAATCCCGACACTGACTTATGGAAGCGAAGCATGGACGTTGGTTGAGAGACTCAGACCAAGAGTGAGAGCAATGGAAATGAATTGCTTAAGAAGTGCGTGCAGAGTTACATGGAGGGATAGACAGACTAATGAGGAAGTAAGAAGGAGGTGTACACATACATACATAAAATTTTAAGACTGAGTGTTCCACACATAAGTGCAGTTTCAGTCTCTTGTCCTAATGGCGGCGTTCCATGCAACCCTGTTAAGGGCTGCTTCACTTGTCAAGTTCTTGGATTTGAGATCGGCGCGTATAGTCCGATCCCATGTCTTCCTCGGTCCACCCCTTGGTGCAGATCCCTCCACAATCACAGACCTGCATTTTTTCACCCAATTTTGTTCATCCATTCTCTCCACATGTCCATACCATCCCAGTCTACTTGTACGCATCACCTCGCTAATACTCTTTATACCTAAACGTCTCCTCAGCTCAACATTTGTTATTCTATCCTGTAGCCTGGCCCCACACATCCATCTCACCATTCTCATCTCATTACGCTCCATTCTGTTGACATCCTCTACTTTAACGGCCCATGTTTCTGAGGCATACGTCATTGCACTTCTAACACATGAGGCATACACCTTTCCCTTCAGGGGGAGAGAGGCATTCTTTTCATGGTCAGGATTGGCATCAATTCTCTGAACTTCCCCCAGCCACACCTAATTCTAGCAACAGTGGCAGCCTCGGCCCCACCACCGGCAGAGATGGTATCTCCTAGGTAACAAAACTTGTTCACCAGCTCCAAAGACTCATTTCCAAAATTCACAGCCACAGGATCATCACTTAACACAAGCTCGCCTTTGCACACTACGCACTCAAATTTCTCTATTTCTGACTTATCCTTCGGCAGGGGCCCCTTTATTCTACTACAGCGCTTACTCCCATGGTGTACCCAACATCGACAGATGCTACATTGAATTGAGTTAACGCCCACTCCCTTTCCACACACTGCACATGGGTATGCACCGCTCTTTTCCACATTGCCTCGTCTCAAACTACAATGCATAACCTTGGTTTTGTTAATATTGACTCTTAAACCCTTGCTCGCCATGCCCTCTCTCCACTTTCTGAATTTGGCCTCAGCATCCTGCATACTGTCAGCTATTAGGACTAAATCGTCTGCATAAAACAGTTCCAACGGGAGTCCGCCTCTAAAAACTCTAGACAGCGCCTCCAAGACCATAATAAAGAGGAGGGGGCTTAACACTGAACCCTGATGGACTCCAACACGGACTGCGAACTCATCACTCCGTACACCCTTCACCCTCACCGAACTTCGCGAATCCTCATACATCTTCATTAGCACACGCACCAGCCACTCTTCCACACCAAGTTTCCTCATAGCCCACTGTACAACATCTCTAGGTACCCTATCAAAGGCCTTCTCCAGGTCCACAAACACAAAGTAAAGATCCCTGCCTTTTAGTAGGTATCTTTCCTGTATCTGCCTGACTATGAAGATAGCATCGGTTGTACCACGTCCTGGCATAAAACCAAACTGCATATCATCAATAGAGATGCTTTGCCTGATCAAACCCTCAAGGACTCTCTCACAGACCTTCATGATTTGGTCAAGCATTTTCAGGCCCCTATAATTTCCTCTATCTAGCGCATCCCCTTTTCCTTTGTATATATTTACTATTACACTTTTGAGCCAATCCTCTGGGATTTTCTCATCTTAATAATGGTGTTTATCAACTCAGTGACTAAGTTTACACCAATCTCCCCTGAGGCTTTTATCATCTCGGTGACAATGTCGGAGCAACCTGGAGCTTTACCGTCCTTCATTTTATTAATTGCGTCGCTCACTACAGCTGGTGCTATCAAAGGAGGGGGCCCAGATATTGGTTTTTCGATACTAAGCTGTTCCTTATCCCATTCAAACTCTACATTTAGCAATCGTTCATAGTGTACCTTCCATGCTTCTCTGATTTCATTTTCTGCATACACAATCTTCCCATTATCATCTCTAACACACTGTTCACCTATAATATCCCTACTGTCATTTTTAACTCGCCTAGCTAGGTTGAAGATCCCATTGGAGGTAGTGGAGGTGTGGAGGTAGATGTGCTGGAAAGTGTGAAAAGGAACAACTTGAGATGGTTCGGCCATATGGAACGTATGGAAAGCGAGAGAATGACTAAGAGGGTGTACGAGAGCGAGGTGGAGGGACAGATAGGGAGAGGTAGACCGAATGAGAGGTGGAAGGATGGAGTGAGGAAGTACATGAACGAGGGCGGTGCTGGTTGGGGAGAGGGGCGTCGACTGACTGGGGACAGAGGTGCATGGGGGCGGTTCGTTCATGGCCACCCCTTCGGGTATCACGGCGTCAGGCAATAGATAGATATTATTATTATTATTAGCCTATTTTTTTTTTTTTTTTTTTTTTTTTTTTTAAAAGTTGTTGCACTTTTGCCACTTAAATAATAATAGGTGTGAAATGATTGTATGTACATTATATGTTCTACCCAATAATTGAATAGTTACTCATTTGTAAAATTTCAACCTTTTGATATGGGAAAGTTTCAACTCATCTTCATCTTAGTTGTAGTGCTGAATAAGTTCCATTTTCAGAGAACAGAAAGGTTATGTAATGATAGAGTGTATAGTCACAAGTCAATTACTGGTCTACTGAGATCCACAGAAGTATGTTCTGTTATGATACCATGTTCATATTATGTTACGTCCTTCAGACGTAGCTTGAAGGAGCACCTGAACCGAACAGCTGCGAGAAGGGAGCACCAAGCTTATGTCTACTACTAAATATGACATAAGAGTTAGGCAAAACAAACTGAAATGATTACTGAAATATTTTGACCAGTCCAACTATAGAACGCAAGGTTTCTTAATATCTATCTATCTATATGCTCAGGCCCAATCCCCATTTTGGGGGTAGCCATTGTATTAAAAATTTATAAAATTATTATATTATTTCCAAAATCCACTTCTCCCTCTCCTTTCATCTTTGTTTCATTCAGTGCAAGGACATCATACATCCTTCTTTCAAATAACCTTCCAATATCCTCTCGCTTCTCACTCGCACCACATCCACGCACATTCAAAGCTCCTATTCTTAGGGTCCGGGACCACGAACGCGTTCCCTCGCCCCTATCTCTGTCTCGTTTTTTCTACATTATTTCTTAATATAACCCCCTAGAAATACTCTCTAAAGTATCTAAATTTTGTATCCTCCCCTTTTTCCCCAGCTAACCTAATCCCACAAGGCCCCAATGGAAATATGCCTAATGGCCTTATTGGGCTATCCTTAGTTGGAATTATGCAAGGCTGGTACATATCATATTTGTAACATATTATGTGGTACCAACATTGTAAAATGCTAACTGAATAAATATTATTATTATTAATATTATTATTATTACGTGAATGATCCATATTGACAAGTAGATAGAATGGTTGAGAGGGTTAACACAGGGAAGAGCTTTGATTCTGTATTATCTAACATTTCAGGCTATGTATACCCAATCAATCAGTCTCTTCCCTGTGTTTTCCTTCATAGTATGGTCTGAAGCTGGGAACTCTCACATAACTGTTGTGTTTCAGTTACATACATACATACATAAAATTTTAAGACCGAGTGTTCCACACATCAATGCAGTTTCAGTCTCTTGTCCTAATGGCGGCATTCCAGGCAACCCTGTTAAGGGCTGCTCCACTTGTCAAGTTCTTAGATTTGAGATCGGCGCGTATTGTCCGATCCCAGGTCTTCCTCGGTCCACCCCTTGGTGCAGCTCCCTCCACAATCACAGACCTGCATTTTTTCACCCAATTTTGTTCATCCATTCTCTCCACATGTCCATACCATCCCAGTCTACTTGTACGCATCACCTCGCTAATACTCTTTATACCTAAACGTCTCCTCAGCTCAACATTTGTTATTCTATCCTGTAGCCTGACCCCACACATCCATCTCACCATTCTCATCTCATTACACTCCATTCTGTTGACATCCTCTACTTTAACGGCCCATTTTTCTGAGGCATACGTCATTGCACTTCTAACACATGAGGCATACACCTTTCCCTTCAGGGGGAGAGGCATTCTTTTCATGGTCAGGATTGGCATCAATTCTCTGAACTTCCCCCAGCCACACCTAATTCTAGCAACAGTGGCAGCCTCGGCCCCACCACCGGCAGAGATGGTATCTCCTAGGTAACAAAACTTGTTCACCAGCTCCAAAGACTCATTTCCAAAATTCACAGCCACAGGATCATCACTTAACACAAGCTCGCCTTTGCACACTACGCACTCAAATTTCTCTATTTCTGACTTATCCTTCGGCAGGGGCCCCTTTATTCTACTACAGCGCTTACTCCTATGGTGTACCCAACATCGACAGATGCTACATTGAATTGAGTTAACGCCCACTCCCTTTCCACACACTGCACATGGGTATGCACCGCTCTTTTCCACATTGCCTCGTCTCAATCTACAATGCATAACCTTGGTTTTGTTAATATTGACTCTTAAACCCTTGCTCGCCATGCCCTCTCTCCACTCTCTGAATTTGGCCTCAGCATCCTGCATACTGTCAGCTATTAGGACTAAATCGTCTGCATAAAACAGTTCCAACGGGAGTCCGCCTCTAAAAACTCTAGACAGCGCCTCCAAGACCATAATAAAGAGGAGGGGGCTTAACACTGAACCCTGATGGACTCCAACACGGACTGCGAACTCATCACTCCGTACACCCTTCACCCTCACCGAACTTCGCGAATCCTCATACATCTTCATTATCACACGCACCAGCCACTCTTCCACACCAAGTTTCCTCATAGCCCACTGCACAACATCTCTAGATACCCTATCAAAGGCCTTCTCCAGGTCCACAAACACAAAGTAAAGATCCCTGCCTTTTAGTAAGTATCTTTCCTGTATCTGCCTGACTATGAAGATAGCATCGGTTGTACCACGTCCTGGCATAAAACCAAACTGCATATCACCAATAGAGATGCTTTGCCTGATCAAACCCTCAAGGACTCTCTCACAGACCTTCATGATTTGGTCAAGCATTTTCAGGCCCCTAGTTGGATATTACCTTCTCTTTCCCACAACCTCCTTTGGTTGACCAGGGCTCAAACACACATGCGTGTCTGTCATGCATGTGTGTATCTTAGCTTTTGTAAAATGTATTAACCTTTTTATATTTCTTGTGGATTTTGAGCAGGTCCTCTGCAAAAAAAAAAAAATAATAATTTCCTCATCTGGTTGACTTCCGAGGTAGTTTCTTGCCTTGGGTGCCGCCCATGTGAGGATTGCATTAGTGACTGGGATTGTATCAAGACTGTCAGATATTAAATTATTTATAAAAATAAAAAATATGTATGTACTGTATATGTATTGATGCTTGCAGGTTGACTCGTGGTGGCGGTTCCTGTACCACTGTTCGTACTGCATGTGTCTGTGTGACGACGCTTCCTCTCCCTCCACCGATCGTTTTGTCAGCCTCATGCCGGCACTCAGCGACACACAGAGGAACATGGTTAGTCTATCAATAAAAATAAAATTTGAAAGAAAGCAGAAAATAGTTTGTACCTGTGGGTGGTGTCCTTTCATATTGAAATAGTGATAGATAGCTGAATTCAAGGCCACATTTGAGCAAAACAATTCTGAACGCACTCAGTTTGAAGGAGTTAAAGTTGAAGGAAGTGGGAAAGTTGAGCTGAGGAAGAGGGTTCTAAAGTTTATCTATCTATCTATCTATTGCCTGACGCCGTGATCCCCGAAGGGGTGGCCACGAACGAACCGCCCCCAGTTTATCAATTAATTAAATGAAAGACAAAGTAAATCATATAAACAAACACTTTAATTTGATAATGATTGTAGGGCCAGAGACTGGGTATATTTTTATATCTGATGTTGCCCTTACTCTCACCATTACATGATAAACAATAATTTCCCCAGATTGTGACGGGTGTGAAGTTTACAAAGCAGCGTCGACTGATCCACATCCAGATCCAGGAGGGCCAGGCGCTGCCCCAGGGCCAAGTCAACACCTCGTCCTTACACTGGGTCCCCGTCGAGCCCATCAGTATCATCAGGTACTATAGTCTATTAATATGACGAGTCTAGAAATCCCAACCCTCAACTCATAACTTAAAAATGACTTTGGCCATCAAGCCGATATATTTACTGTTTGGTAAGAGTTATGTGTGTGAATTTGTGCTTTGTATTTTGTGTGTTCATTGTTTTCTGTTATCATCCCTATTCGGGCTCTGTCTTGAGTCCCCCCCCCCCCCAAAAAAAAGGAAAAGTGGGGATTGGGGCTGAGTATATAGATAGAAGAGTTCTTGTTGTTGTAGCAGCCCTAATATGCCCTCTATGGGAATCAGGTGGCATCCAGGTAGTCTGCCATCTCTCTTAGGTGAATCCAGATATCTCCAAGTGGAGTTCGCCACTCTGCTAGTGGCACCGAGGAGCTCGCCACCCTTCGTTGTTGTGTCTATGTGGGGCAAGTGTTTGTCAGTGGAGTATTAAGTGAAGTGTGAGTGGGATGTTGACAGCGGTGACAAGAAGGGTCTTGAGTTCAATCTATTCTGTGTGGTAAGAGTCAAGCAATAAATAAGTGTGGAAAGCTAAAGCCCATTTACTCCAACCCTCTGTGAGTTAAGAGGCTAGGGGTTGCAATTTTTATACCTGTCATAATAGGCTAGATAAGTAGTCCCTCGAATTTTGCGTCTTTCAAATTTGCGAAATTTCGATTTTGTGAATGGGACCCAAGATTTGACCTTTTTTGCGGGACTTGATATGTGCGATATTACTTGAGTTTTGCGGGTGGCGCCAAATGATACGAGGATTCCGCACTAGTTTTCGGGGGGGAAGGGGTAGCAGGGTTGTGACGTCGGGCCGCCCTGCGGCCCATTGTTTACTGTTTATAGATTCTCCCACGCTCCTATATGTTCTCACGCTCTCGCATAATCGACTTCCTTGGGCAAAATTGAAGTGTTACCTGTGCCCTGGGTCCCCTGAATCTGTATTTCTGTGTTTTTCTTTATTGTAGGATGTATAATTAAGTGTATGTGTCATAATGTGTGTACAAACAAGGACGAAAATCACCAAAAAAATAGGCCCTCGATGATGAGATGTCGACCATATTCAATTAATCCCATAAGGTTAGTTATTTGAAATTTGCTATTTTTAATTTTGCGGGCTGCAATGTCGACCATATTCTCGTAAAATTCGAGGGAGTACTGTACAAGATCAGGTTTGGTATAACAATATACTGTACTTGCGATAGGCAGGATTCAAAGTTAGCTAAAAGAGAAGATAATGAATATGTCTCCTAACCCTTTCAATTTGAGTCAGTCGGCAATATCAAATGGTAAAGCAGAGAGTGTAGGTGTAAAGTATTGTGAGTATTATATGTAGCAAAGTGGCTATAAAATAACTCATTGGGGATCAAAAGAATATTTATCTATTAACAACTAGTTTATTTAAGGCAAAATAAATAAGTCACCCAGGTAATGTATGTGTTTACCATACAACACATATAACAAGGATTAACCCCTGACAGGGGTGGTGATGGGCTGGTCTATCAGAGTGAGAGCTGAGCAATCTCTGCCATACCCATAGCTTACTCTGACTTTTCCTCTAACTTATATATTTTCTAGATCTCAAGTGACTGCGTCTCTTCCGTGGATTGACCTCCCAATCTACCAAGATTGGAAGCCAAAGCGTCACATTTTTCCCTTGCCCCTCAACTTTCTCTTCATAATTGCTGAGGGGCACAGGGCCCTGGGTGGGGCTCTGGTTTCCCGGGCGTTTCCGCACCCTCCTCCGCCCCCCGCCATGGAGTGGCTTCGGTCACCCAGGCTTTATTGTGGTCGGCGGGGAGGGTTCTGTGGGGGCACTCGGTTATGGCCTTGGAATTGCTTGGGGCCTTGGGGCTGTTCGGCCAGGCAGCTTGGGGAACAACAACAACAACAACAACAACAACCCCTGACAGGGTTCCACTCAGATCAAATCCCATCCAGCCCTATCTTATCTACATGAGTATCATATGTTCAAAAGTCCTATAACAAGATTAAATACAGTAGATACTTATAGGCCAACTAAAAATACAAAGAAACTTAAAAATGCATAGACTAATCTTATAATTACAAAATATAATAGATGAGCATAATTGGGAGGTTTGACGTACCTCCCAACCTACCAAATAGGAAAACCTACTATTTGGTAGTAGTCTTGGAAAATCCAACGTCAAGGCTATTAACCTAATTGCAATGACGACTTGTCTATTTTGACTGCTATGTCGTCATTCCAACCGCGGTTAAAAAGAAAACGTCTAGAGTCTACTCCTTATCTTGCTCTAGGAGACGTTGTACATTAACCAAAACTACCACCGAAGGTGAAAAAAGCATAGAAGAGAAGAAAAAAGGGGTTTACCTTAGTTACCGCTTAAGGCCCATCCTGTGTTCCGTCATGTGCAGATCCCTGTCGAACGTGCGCATGAGCGACCCTCTCTTGTTATCACATCTCACGTCAGCAGAAGAACGCGGATGGGCAGGGGTCCGGCGTGAGGGAGGGTATTATGTACGTTGGATTTTCCAAGACTACTACCAAATAGTAGGTTTTCCTATTTGGTAGGTTGGGAGGTACGTCAAACCTCCCAATTTGTTAGTAGTCTTGGCAAATCCAACGTCAAGGCTGCATAACAAATAGGAGGAGGACATCCAAGCCCAACCTACCAAAAAAACCAATGCATAAAACAAAATTACGAATGACAAAGACACAATGTAAACAAGAGAGATTAATAAAAGAGTGAAAAACTGAGGAGTAGCTAAAAAGAACAGGTTTAACACATGCCCGTCATTCATAGTAATGCAAAAACATAGACTTGTCTGAAACCAAATAGGTACTGTACCCAAAATCCCTTTTCTTCAAAAACCAACAAAAACACTGAACACAAGAACAAAACACAATTTTCAATGTGGCAAAAACACTTATGTACTGGAACAATACATAATCCCAAACTTGCAATCCAGTGTTGCAAACCCATACACCCCCCCCCCCCCCCTTTGTCAAATAAAACAAAGGAAAAGAACGAGGGACAAGGGGGGAAGACCAGGGATCTTCGCCAGAGCACCAGGAAACACGACCCCCGAGAGCAATCACCGGCCGAGGGGGTCGAACACTGGACACGGAGAGGTAGGAAGATGAAGGAATTGATAGAAGACCACAAAACCGCGGAGGCGAAGGCAGGGAAGGATCGACGTGGCAGGAACCGGAAGGAGGCAGCAAAGGATCTGACATCGCGCGCAGAACCCCTACAAACAGGGTGACGGGCACGAACGGTCCGACAAACGTGGCGGCCCAGCTGCACCTGCTAGAGCTTCCCACCTGTCCGAGGAGACACCCACACAGCAGTACCCGAAGGCGGCGCCACAGACGCAACAGAGGAGTGCAAGGCTGACACCGGGCACAACACATGGCGAGGATGCCCACGCCGTAAAGCCTGGACGGCGAAAGGCTGGAAAACGGGGGCCTCCCTCCCATGCGTGGTAACAAAAGGTGGGGAGGAGGCGAACGAGACGCCATGCAAGGACGGGGAGAATCGGACGCAGTCCCGGGGCCGTGACAATGCCGCTAGTGCAGACACCCGATCCCCAGTGGCCAGAGCGACAAGGAAGAGTGGACGCCCGAGCAACGGAACCGGCGTAGCGGCCCTTGTATACGTGGGGGAAGCCAGAAGGACCAGAGCCCGCCCCAGATCCCACAGCGGAGAGACCTGGCGCGGAGGCGGTCAATCCCGGAAGGCAGCCGTCAGGAAGGAATCCAGCACCTGTGGCGGAACGACCAGCCCAGCGACGGACCCAAAGAACCCCCCGGACGGCAGACAAGTGGGTACGTATAGCGTCGACTGGAAAGCGACGTGTACGGAAGAGGTGAAACAAGGAGCGTAGGACGAGGGAAGGAGAGCCAACTGGCAGGCGAGTGGCCTGTAGCCACCTAGTAAAAAACCTCCAGCGGGACCCGTAAGGCCCCCAAGGAGAAGACGGCCAGGAACGCTGCAGGAAGTCAGTCAGGGCCCGGCCGGGGACCGGGAGCCACCGTGCCTCATGAACAAGCACGATGCGAAGGCCAAAGAGGTCCGCAGGACCCCAACCTAGCCCAAGTGGAAGCCGGAGACAGGTAGAGGGACCGGACCCGGGCACCACCGCGGCAACCGGGCGGACCAAGTCCGTGCCGGCCACAGAGGCGCGAGGAGCCAGACGCAGCCGTGGTACAGCCGCAGCTTCGCGAAGACCGGGCACATCAACAGCGCGTCTGGTGGCGGAAAAATGGATATCGACCGCCACCAGTACCAGGCGACCATGAAAGCGTCCGGACCCCCCCCGGAGCGCGAGGCCGGAGGGAGAGGTCCAGAGGCAACTGGCGCGGCACCCCCGATGCGAACAAGGCGACCTCCGGAACACCTCAGGAAGCCGCGAGGTCGGCGAACACAGTCCGTTTCATCGCCCATTCTACAAGAACGCCCTGCCCTCTCGACAGGGCGGCCGCCCAAAGGGTGGCAGGCCCGGGCAGGGAGGAGGCATGCAAGGAGAAGGGGTGTCGGTCCGCGAGGAAGAACAACTCCACCGAGACCCCTAATAGAGTCAACGACCTGGAGGACCCCCGCATAAGGAAACAGGGGACAGCTTGTCTGAGTGTCCAACCCGAAGGCCACCGACTCACCCCGAAGGCCACCGACTCACCCCGAAGGGCCAGCGCGGGGACCCGCAGGAAGAACAAAGGAACCAACAATCCGAGGGCATAGACAGGTAAGAGGAGGGAGACCCACCCATCTGCCGGGAAGTGGACGTCCCAGGTTCGATTGGGAACCTCACCCAACCTCGCTCGACGTATCTGTGGTTACCCAGACCGTCGGCGGGGGGGTCGGTCCAGGGCACAGCCGCAAAGAGCGAGCCCCGAGCAACCCAGCGACCGAAGCGCCGGCGAACGGTACGCGGGAGCGGCAGGAGCCGATCCATAGGGGCAACGGAAACACCGCGGTGCCCATGAGGAGGAGGCGGCGTAGCCAGAGGCTCCCTAATGGAAGGGGCAGAGCGGCCCAATGCAGCGAACCCACGAACGAGTCCCAGAGCCACCCCGGGAGGGAGACCGAGTGCAACACGGCGAGGACCGTCCACCGAAGGTGCACCGCGGCCGGCAGACCCCGGGTCACCGTAGCGCCGGACAAAACCCATGCGAGACCGACCCATGGCACGACACGCGACGGGGTCAAGCGTGACTTGGGAACATCGAAGGGGAACCCTAACCGTGCGATGTCGCGAACGATTGTGAGGGCGTCGCCAATGCACAGGCCTAGGGCGTCGGAAACTACCAACCAAACGGCCAAGGAAAACAGGAGCTGGAGCCCGCTCCTGAGGAGAGGACCCAGAGCCTGCCCCACCAGTGCGGAGAAGATCTGCGGCGCGATGTGGAGACCGAAGGGAAGGCCGTCGAACAGGAACACACGATCGGAAGTCCGAACGGCCAAGAATCGCTGGAAGCGAGGATGGAGAGGAACGAGCCAAGACACATCCTGGAGGGCCAGCGACACTACCCACGACAGAGGGCACAGGGCCAGGCGTACCAGGGGTATCGGCAGCATCCGAAACCGTGTGTGCACGATGTGCCCGTTGAGGGCCAACAGATCCACCACCGGTCGCATCGCGTCGCAGGTCGGCGACGGAACCAGAAAGACACGGGAGAGGAAAACCGGGTGACCGGCGGTCAACTCCCTCGACGCTACCCAGCTCGGGCATGGAAGTGAACACGTGGGCCACCTCTGAAGAGATGGGCCGTTGTCGGTGACAAGAGCGGAGTGGGGTCCGGACGTCCACCTCCAGGTGAGAACCCTCCGCGCAACCCGCCGCTCCCAACGTCCCTCGCGGCTACCGAGGGGCGCAAGGGCGAAAACAACCCGAGGGAGCACCCGAGAGGAGGGGAGCGACCCGGTACGCCCAGGCGAGAAGGAGAACAAGGAGGCCGACCCAGAGAACTACACATTGTGTTGACGTGGAGGTACCCCCGGTACGGGCCGTGCGGGCATGAGCGCCACGTTGACCTCCTCTACCCCCGCCCCCCCCCCAACCTCGTCGAAAAGGGCGGGCCACCCCAACCCAAGGCCGGCGCGGGGCTGACCCCTACGAAAGGCGGCCGGAAGTGGAAGGCCGGCCAGCCCCGACACAGAGGGATGAAAGGGGCAAGAACAGAAGTGCGAGGCGGAACCGAAGCACTGGCCAGCAACGTCCCAGTCTTGCGCCCGGGCAAGGCGGCAGCACTTGCAGCAGCACCCCGAAGAGGACCGGCAGAAGGACGGGACTGAGAAAACCCCGCGCGCGGCACAGCGCGTCGGTGCGTGACGTAAGCAGGGTCCGTAACGACACAGCACGGCGTCGTGTGGCGGAAGCAGGGGCCGCCGACAGAGAAGCGGAGCATTCCCAAGCATCCTGCGTAAAAAACCCCGACGTATATAGCGCAGAGTACAACAAACCCTGACGAATAACCAAGGGGGCCGGCCGGCAGAACGAAGACCGTACCGTCGTGCGGTGCCGAGTTGCCGCGCACAAAACCGCCTTCAGCTCGGGAACCAAAGTCACCGCGAGCCGAAGGTGGACCCGCTCAACGCGGTCCAAACCCTCGCGAAGATCGCCTGGCGCAGACGCCTCGAAAAGCCGCAGGTGGTGAACAGACGTCTGGAGGGAACCTAAAGACAAGACAATAAGTCCGTCACCCTCCGTCGCAAGGGAAAAACCTTGGCGACAGAGGGCTGATCCGGGTGAGAGAAGAACGGGGTAGCAATAGAACAAAGTTCAAGAACGGGCGCGCTCATCCAGGACCAGAACGCGCCGTCCAACCCGCCGACAGACACAAGAGGAGGCAAAATCAGGGACGACTCCGGGGGAGGGACGGAAGGAGAGCCGTCGACGGATCGGTGTGTGAAGTCGAAGGCCTCAGCAAACCAGGCCGACGACGGCTAAGCCAGGCGTACCGGCGTCGCACAAACCTGTCCCTTAGGAGGACAGACCCGTCAACACAGCCAGGGACTGAACAGCCGGAAGGATGTCAGTGCGGCTGAAGCCTGACCAGAGCGTAGGCCTGCAGAAGGGAGGGGGACCATAGCAGGGGTAGGTAGGGTGAGGTGCTGAGGGTGAGGCACCGCCAAGAAGGGCGAGAAGAGGGAGTCTTCCATCGACTCCAAGCGCCCGTCGAAGCGTGACACAACCCAGCCCTGCATAGCCGACAATTGATCCGAGAGAGGCTACCCCCCCCCAGATTGGTCGGCCCGCAGGGGCGAGCGTGAGCGGGAGCGAGACCCACGACACGAACCAGCAGCGTCGCGGCCCAAGGAAGGCGAGCGACGACGGTTGTGTCGCCGTTGAGGGACTCGTCCCCGATCACGAACGGCCGAGGGGGAAACAGCACCATTCCCCTCTTCCAGCGACACATCAGCTCCTGAGAAAGGGGACCCCGAAACCTCGCGAAACCCCACCGAGGCAAGAGGAGGGGTACCCCCCTGGCGAGACGGTAAGGGAAGGTCAGGAAGAGAAGAATGAGGAGGAGCAGGACGACGGGAGTGGGAAGGCTGGCCGGGTGAAAGGAGGCCAGGAGCCGCGGGGGGAAACAGAGCAAGGATCCCCGGGGCTGAGATAACAGGGCGGCCCGACACCGAGGCGGAGGAGGGAGGGACCACCACCGTGGGACGAGACCGTGAAGTAAGAATAGGCACTGAAGCAGGTGAAGTAGGAGAAGCAACGACATCCAGGCGGACCCTCCTGGACAGTGTAGGAGGAGGGAGCAGAGGGCCAGCTACAGCATGAACAACCGCGCGCGGATAGGACAACGTAAGAGGAAGTCGTCTGGGCTGGGGAAGCGGGCGGAAGGGAGTAGAGCCCCTATCCGTAGAGGCCAGGGGAGGGCGCACAGGGGCAGAGCCGCTAACCCCGGCCTCAGGGCGAGAACCATGACGAGGGCGATGGGCGTGGTCAAGGCGATCAGGAGGACGACAAGGCGAGCGAGAGCGGGGACGGTGCCGGGGAACCCCCCGACGATGGGACGACCGGCTGCGGGACCCAGGGGAGAGGGCCCAAGCAGGGAGAGGGCCAGGTAAATGGCCGTCAGTCGGGTCAGGGATACCCAGGGCGACGCGGATCCGGTCGCCAACAAAGGCCGGGGAACGGTGGCCCACAGTCCTAATGTGGCGGGAGACCATCGTCCACACCGACGGAAGGGAAGCAGGAGGCCACAGCTGCCGCCGAGGAACCAGGGCCATGGAGCAGCACAACCACCAGGGCCAGACACGTGCCACACAGAGCAGGGAGGTAGGCCGTAGAGGACACACAGAGCGAGTGGCGCAAGCAGGACTTGTGGCTCTCCAAGCACGGGGAGCGACAACCAAGGCGAAAGCAAGGCAGCCTACCTGCACTAGAAGAACACACACCATAATCAGCACGTCGAAGGAGTAAGTGGAGAGAATGTCCAAGAAGAACCAGGGAAGGAGCATGGGGAAACAGGAACACACATGCAAACAGGTATCCGTACTCACCCTAAACTGGGAGCACAGAGGTAGGTGAGGAGGGCGGCCGAGGCGGAAGAGCACTAGCAGAACCTGCAAAGATGGAGAAAGTGTTAACCACCACTCAACATCTTACATGCAGGGCCTATAACACCAGTAAAGTGCATACACCAATATAGTATCAGGCAACAAGATGACATAACAAAAGTCAATAGTGAAAGCCAACTATTACCGCAAATTTGCGGGCCAATGGAGGCATAACCGTACCGACACCACCCTCCTGCAATTTCGCGGGACCCCCCAACGATCTCCGCAAATTTGCGGGGAACCGAAATGGCCCAGAGGACCGAATCGAGCACCCCGCAAATTTGCGGGACCGGCCGAGATGGTCCGGCGCCGAAAAGCGAGAGGAGCGTCTAGGAAATACCAAAGAGGCCCAGAAAAAAGCGTCATCTCCTTATGAACTCCAAGCGACGATGGCCATCAAGCTGAGCAGTGTCTTCCTTGATAATATCCTGACTCAACCGGTCAAGGGAGAGGCAAGGAAGACACACCAGGGGAGAGGAGGCACATCCCCTAGGAACCACCCAACCCACAGAGATAGAGCAAAGCCCATGAGGAGAAGTGGCAGGAAGGGTGGTTTGGCACAAACAGGGGCCCCCGTAGGGTACCCCAGGATTGGGCAAAAGGGTATGAAAGGATGGAGGTGAAAACAGTAAGGGAACACAAAAACCAGTAATGAAACTGGCGAGAAAAAGGGTGGCCTAGCCGTGAGGAGAGAATGTGTCAGGGGCGAAAAAACCCTGTGGTGTGAGGGAGGGGCCCCCGTGGGGTACCCCAGGATAACACGAACCACCAAGCGCCCAGGCCCTTGAGACACAGTGAAGGCTCGAAAGGGGGGACTCGGGAATAACGCTAATAATGCGGCCGACACAAACCCTACAAACAGCACCGCCACCACGAAATCTCAGATCGTGAACCAACTGTACACCTAGGCTATGAAAATATGAAAACTCATAGGGGCATAGCAATTCCTGAATGAGAAACAAGCTAGGCTAAAATAAGCTAAAAGCTAAACTATGCCCAGACTAACAGGAAAAAAAAATATGAAAAGAGAAAGGAATGAAAAACACACACGAGGAACGCCAGGCGCCCCCGTACCTTCGGTAGCTATTTCCACACGCGTCTCCATTAAACACACTGAGGAGCCCATTTACGTGTGCCCTAGATCACGTAACATCTGTCTAACAAAAAAGAAGGCCAGATAAGCCGAAACGAACCTAAACAGGGTGAATTAAAGGAGCACAACAAAAGCGACTGCATTCAATGGAGCGCGTGAAAAAATGATAACAAGAGAGGGTCGCTCATGCGCACGTTCGACAGGGATCTGCACATGACGGAACACAGGATGGGCCTTAAGCGGTAACTAAGGTAAACCCCTTTTTCTTCTCTTCTATGCTTTTTTCACCTTCGGTGGTAGTTTTGGTTAATGTACAACGTCTCCTAGAGCAAGATAAGGAGTAGACTCTAGACGTTTTCTTTTTAACCGCGGTTGGAATGACGACATAGCAGTCAAAATAGACAAGTCGTCATTGCAATTAGGTTAATAGCCTTGACGTTGGATTTGCCAAGACTACTAACAAATAATAATATTGAATGGGTCCGTTTTCTCTCATAGGCTCGTTGTCACTATAAATAGCCTACATATTTCAGCACAGACTAAACTATATTTTCCTAACCTACAGTAAGCATTATTTGCAATCATTTAACACACTACATACACCCCAAGGTTCTTGTCGCGGCCCCACGCGACTCGTCTATGATTTACAACTGATCGTGGCAACTTGTGTAGGTTTCTATGTTTACCCGCCATGGTTCGCTTACTCCTTCTCATAACCTCGGTTCCAGGGCACTCGCTCAAACATGTGAAATGAAGTTCATTTGAGGGCATACTTTCCTCGTCTTCAATAGTCACCAAACCCTCTTCAACACTACTATCAGATTCCACTTCATCATCTGCTTGGTATTCTAACCCTATCTCCGGACTGCTCACCACATCGGACAGGTTCCTTTCACTATCAATCTTCCTCAGCAATGTCCGATGGACAATCCTCGCTTCACCTGTTACTGGTTCTATCCGGTATACTCCACTACATGCATTTAATATCCCTACCACCACATATTCATCACTCTGCCAATAATCTTGAATCTTATTTCTGCCTTGCACTTTACAATTTTTCAGAAGCACTTTGTCCCCTACCTGAAGAGGATAGTATTTTGCCCGCTTATCATAATGCCCTTTTCTCTTGATCATTTCTTGGTGTAGTTGTTTGCCGGCTTGTCTCCAGGCATCTGCCAGCTGGGACTGTAATTGCACAATCCAATCCTCATCACTTTCATCTTCTAAAGGGGTTACATTTAGCAAGAGATCAACTGGCAACCTGGGTTCTTTACCAAATACTAAATAATGAGGTGTAAAACCGGTGACAGAGTTTGGTGTATAGTTATACATAGCTGTGACTTTTCTTAGGTGTTTAGGCCATCTTTTCTTCGCCTCAGGGGGAAGGGTGTGCAGTAAATTATGTAGGGTCCGATTAAAATGCTCACATTGTCCGTTTCCTTGAGGATTGTAAGGTGTGGTTCTAGATTTCTCAATCCCAAGCGTTTTACATAGCTGTTTCACTAGGGAGCTCTCAAAGTTTCGTCCTTGATCAGTATGTAATCTCTCCGGTATGTCGTATCTGTAAAACACCTCTTCTACTAGGATATTAGCAACTGTAGATGTTTTCTGATCTTGAGTGGCAAACGCCAAAAGTAAACTTGCTAAAAACATCTGTCACTACCAAAACTTTTTTTTCCATCAGTAGAAGGTTCTAATAAGGTTAAATCAATTGCAATTACTTCCCAAGGTTTCTTAGCTAAAAGAGATCCCATGGGAGTACGGACCATTGGGACACTGGCTTTAGATATGATACACCTCTGGCAACTTCTACAATGATTGTGTACATCCTCATAAAATCCCGGCGAAAAGAATCGCAGCTTTATTAACCCAATGGTTGTTGTTGTTGTTCCCTAAGCTGCCTGGCCGAACAGCCCCGAGTCCCTGAGAAAGGCCATGGCCACGATCGGGCTTTCCCACAGAGCTCTCATTGAGTGTAGATTGTGTTGTTGGCGTAAGTGGTTGTGTGAAATGCAGTCTTCTATGATGTGTTTAATGGTATGGGGTGCTGTGTTACATCCCGGGCAGGTGTCGACAACGGAGTCATCCAGTCTCTTCTGATAGCTCAGGAGAGCTGGATGGTGTCCGCATCTCAGCCTGGCCAGGTGGACTCTGTCCTCGCGAGGAAGGGAGGATTCGGAAGGATGGATTTCGGGAGGTCGTGCATGCAGCTGCGTGTTGTCTGTGAGTGAGTGGATGGATCGGTGAGAGATATGAGTATGGATGTGCTTCTGGAAGTTGGTTCGGGGTGGGCAGGGAGGGAGAGAGGACAATAATTGTGTGTGATAACCGTGTGCTGGGTGTTGTTTTGATATTTCTTGGTGTCTGTGGGTGTGTTGCCATGTAGTTTAGTGGGTGGTCTTGGTTCGTGGAGGCTGCTGCCAGGAAATGAGTGCCTCTCATGTCCAGATGGTCTTTGACTTTGAGGATTTTGGTTTCTTGATGTAGGTGATCTGTGGGTGCAGTAGCTGTGCAGCCTGTAATGATCTTCAGGGCTTTGTTTTGAATAGTCTGTAAGGTCTTATGATGTGTTTCAGCTAGGTTAGAAGCCCAGGCTGGGCTTGCGTATTCCATCACTGATCTTATGTATTGTTTATATACTGTGGTGGTAGTTTCTTTGTTGTGTCCAAATTTTGTGTGAGCAAGTGACCTGAGGGCGTTAAGTCTGGGTGTCAGTTTCTTTTTAATGTTTGTGGTGTGCTGTTTGAATGTCATATGAGTATCATATGTTACTCCTAGGATTTTGGGTGTGTGTGTATGTGTTAGGGGTGTGTTGTTTATGGTGAGTTGAGGGATGTATTCGTGTTCTCCTGTCCAACTTGTGAGCAGGGTTGCGGTGGATTTGGCTGGGGCTAGATTAAGTCTGTTTGTAGTGCACCAGCCATGTAGTGTGTTGAGATAGGGTTGAAGGAGATCTGTTGCTCTTTTTGGGTCATGGTGTGTGCATGTGAGTGTTATGTCATCTGCATAGGAGGCTAAGTTTATTTGGGGCGTATTGGGTGTAGTTATATCGTGCATGTACAGATTGAAGAGTGCGGGCGATAGGACGGATCCTTGTGGGACTCCGTTTGGAAAGTTTCTGATTTTAGAGGACTGACCGGCAAAGATACGTGTGCACATCTGCCTGCTAGGAAGTTGGCCAGCCACCGTTTTGTGTTGTTGTGCATGTTTGTGTTGTAGATTTTGTTTGTTAGGTTGTGGCGGGGATGGCATCGAAGGCTTTACTAATGTCGAGTGTGGCTAATAGTGATCTGTGTGGTGGTCTAGCTGAGTTGATGCCGTCGAAAGCTCTTTGTGTAAGGTCTGTGAGAAGAGTGTTTGTGGAGTGCAGTGGCCTAAAGCCATGTTGTGTTGGAGCTAGGGGTAGGTCAGGTGTAATTAGTTGTAATACTAGGCGTTCCATGACTTTGGAGGGGGAGCAAAGGAGTGTGATGGGGCGGTGCGAGGAGGGTAGCGTGGGGTCTTTGTTGGGTTTGGGGAATGTGATGATGATACCATGCTTCCAAATGTCTGGTATTGTGTTGTGTGAATAGCTGTAGTTTGATATGTTAGTGAGTGCTTGTATGCCTTGTGGTCCCAGGTGTCTGAGGTGTATGTTGCTTATGTTGTCTAGGCCACAGGCGGGTGAGTGCTTGAGATTGTTGATGATATGCTTTGTCTGGTGATTGGTGAAGGGTGTATAGTCAGGGTCTGTGGGGAATTGTCTCTTACGTCGGATGACACGTCGGTCGTCTTTGTGAGGTTTTAGGTGGCTGACATGTGAGAAGTGATTGATGAGAGTGTTTGCTTGTTGTTTACATGAAGGAGTAGAGTCTGTTGTTGTGATTGCAGCATGTGATTGTGTTGTGTTGCTGTTGGATATGTTGTTGCTGTTTAGTGTTTTGTATAGTTTTTTGGGGTTTGTTTTGTGATCAAGTGTTTGTAGGAAGTTATTCCAATTTAGTTTTTGTTGTTCTTGTATTTTGTTGTTAGTTTGGGTGTTGAGTGCTTGAATTTGTTGTGTGATGTCTTGTGTGTGGGGTGCTGGGGAGTGTTTCAGTATGTCGCGTTGTCTGATGAGGTTTTGAATTTCTGGTGTGAAGTTGGGGTTGTGTCTTCTGTTACCTCTTGGAATGTGTTTCTTGTCAGCGTTTTGGATAGTTTTATTGAGTATGTGTACAGCATTGTTGATGTTAGTGATGGGTGTACTGTTTAGAGTTGTGAAGTGTTGTTCTGTCTCATTTGTGAATGCTTCCCAGTTAGCTCTTTTATAATTGGTGTATGTGTGTTTGTGGCTAGCTGGGGTGAGTCTGGTTTTGGTGGTGATAATGATCGGGAGGTGGTCAGAGCCTAAGGTTCTGACCACCCTCCAGGATGTTGTGGGGGCGAGTTCTGGGGAGCAAAAGGTGATGTCTGGAGATGATGGGTTATAGAGGGCTTGGTGAGGAATATGGGTATGTTGATGGATGTCGTTAAGGATGATGAGGTTATCGGTTTGGTTTTGTAGTACCAGCCCTCTGTCTGTGTCGGGGTTGTCGACAAACCAGGCCGACGTCTTGGCGTTGAAGTCACCACCCAGGATGATGTGTGGGGTGTGTGGGGTGTTTGTGATGTGTTGTAAGTGTGGTCTGTATTCATTTGGTACTGTAGGGGATGTTTGGGGAGGGATGTATGTGTTTATGATGGTTATGTTGGAGTTGTTACCAGTGCGTATTTTAATTGACTGTATTTCTGTTGTGTTATCATTTGGGGGGAGGAGTGATTTGGTTTGTACACTGGTTACTATGTATGATATTTCTTTGTGTACCAGGGTGATGAGTCCACCGCCCCCGCCGACAGCCCGGTCTTGTCTGATGGTGGTGAAATTATGAAATGTGGGTGTTTTTTGTGTTGTGCGGAGTTTTGTTTCTTGTAAGATGGCAATGTGTATGTTGTGTTGTTTGATGAAGTGTGAGAGTTCGTGTTTCTTTGTGTTGATGCCATCTATGTTCAGTTGAAGAATGTTAATGTTATGTGCACGATGTATGTTGGGTGCTGCTGCACGAGGATGGGGTGGGGGTGGGGGTGATGGTGGGGGTGAGGGAGGGACTGGGGGTTGGGAGGGGTGAGGTGGGGGTGGGGATTGGGGAGCAGGAGATGGGGGTTGGAATGGATTAGGATGGGGTGTGGTGTGTTGAGTTGAGGATGTGGATGGTATGGGAAGGTTAGGTGGGTTAGGGAGGAGAGGTGGACGGGTTTTAGGGGGGGGAGTGGATGATATGGGAAGGTTAGGTGGGTTGGGGAGGAGAGGTGGACAGGTTTTAGGTGAGGGATTTGACTGGGAGAGGGAGGGGCATGAGGAACAGGTCCAGGTGTTTGTGTAGTGTTTCTTGGAGGCAAGTGTTGTGCAGGTGAAGTGGGTCCAGTTCCCGCATGAATTGCAGAGAACTGAACCCTTAGTATGGCGACTCGAAGTGATGGGTTTTGAGCAAGTTGGACATATGTATGTGAACGTGGGTCCTGGGTTGCTCTCAATGTCTCCGGCTAGAAGAAGTCTTCGAGAAATGACAGCCGGAGAATCATTTCTCGGTGTAGGAAAAACTGTGTGATGTGTGTGTGTGGTGTGAGAGGTGTGGAAATTCCCGGCGCGACCGAAGCCGTTCCAAGGACCCGTGCCCCCAGGAGGGGGGCAGGGGATGGTTGTGACGGTTTGGCTCCCGAAACTGCTCCCCGCGGCCGGCATCCGGTTTTTCCTCCACTGGTCGTTGATTTTGTCTTCGGCTGTGGAGGGTCGGCAGCCATCCGCGGTTGGCAGCCTCGGGAGGTGGCCCCACGGCGTAGACGCCGCCACATCAGGACCAATGGTTATCTCCATTATCTCACCAAGAGTGAGAGCAGTGGAAATGAATTACTTAAGGAGTGCGTGCGGAGTTACATGGAGGGATAGACAGACTAATGAGGAAGTAAGAAGGAGGTGTGGTGTGGAGGTAGATGTGCTGGAAAGTGTGAAAAGGAACAACTTGAGATGGTTCGGCCATATGGAACGTATGGAAAGCGAGAGAATGACTAAGAGGGTGTACGAGAGCGAGGTGGAGGGACAGAGGGGGAGAGGTAGACCGAATATGAGGTGGAAGGATGGAGTGAGGAACTACATGAACGAAGGCGGTGCTGGTTGGGGGGAGGGGCGTCGACTGACTGGGAACAGAGGTGCATGGGGGCGGTTCGTTCGTGGCCACCCCTTCGGGGATCACGGCGTCAGGCAATAGATAGATAGATAGATTATCTCCATTCCGTGATGTCCCATATCATCATGCATTGACTTCATCACTTTTGGTCTCAACACAGAAGGTAAAACTAATTGTTGTACTTGTTTCGCACCCGGTTCCTCTAATCATCTGAACAACAAGCCCCTTATTACGTGCAATTGAGAGCGAACTCTCCATAACTTGCCAAATTCCGTATCATTTCTAGCTTTTTGTACCACATCCAGTTGTCCACTTAAGTGTTGTAAAAAAAAATCCTATTATTGGGTCGTCTTCTTGAAGTAACCGAATACCTTCACGTCCAATGCCCGGCAAGCATGAAAAACTTTCAAAGCACCTCAGATCCTCAGCTTCTGTAGTGTCCCGGTTTCTATCGGTGTGAATACCCGTAAAATCTTCTGTTTCTGTCATGTTCTCATTTTCAGTAATATTGTGGTCAGTAGGATCCTCATTCTCTTCTTCATCCTGGTCAAACGTAGTACATGTATCATGATCAATCGCATCCACTGCAAAGGCTTCCACTTCGTCCGAAGAATTTCCAATAATCTCCACGGTGTCCTGCACTTTCCTTGATAACCCATCTGCATTTCCATTGTTCTTTCCTGGTTTATATAATATCTTGAAATCAAATTTGCCTAGATCAGCAACCTAGCATTGTTCAACTGCTCCCAAGTTTTATTTTTCCCAACCGGCTTAGCGGATTGTTGTCAGTGTACACAGTGAACTTACTACCAGCCAAATAATCTTTAAACTGTTCAGCTACATGACTTTAAGGCCAGCAATTCCAGCTTCATGGAACTATAGTTTGACATATTTCGTTCTGATTTTCTTAACCCTCTACTGGCATAGGAAACTGGATGAATCTTTCCATTATATTCCTGAGATAAAACAGCTCCTAGGCCGTGAAAACTAGCGTCAGTTTCTACCACAAAGGGCTTTGAGTAATCTGCACATTTTAATACTGGAGCCCTTATTAAGCAATGTTTTAAAGTTGTGAAAGCTTGTTCTTCCTTGTCAGTCCACCTAGCCCGGATATGTGTTTTCCCTGAGGTGTCATGCCCCCCAGTAAGTGCATGGAGTGGGGCAGCTAACTTGGCGAAACCAGGAACGAATCTCCGATAAAATGATGCAAACCCTAGGAAAGACCTTAGTTCTCTTACTGTAGTTGGCTGTTCCCAGTTCTTGACGACTTTAATCTTCTCGGGATCAGTTTCCACACCATCCTTCGATATCTTATATCCCAAGTAAGTCGCTGAGCGTTGCATGAAATGACACTTAGCTGGTTTCAATTTTAACCCTTCCTACCCGGTCTGCCTTAGGTAAGGACAGCTCGAAAGAAGGGCCGCTACCCGGTATGCCTTACCTAAGGCAGCAGCTTAATAGCCTAATTAAGCTTGGTCTGAACGCTGTGCGTACGACGTATGTCAACAAACCCAAGCGTTGCGTCACCGCACCTCCGAAAACAAGAGGGAGAAGACTCTTCAATGTTATTGTTCTGACGTCAGACGAAATTAGTGTCTGAAAAGCCCCCATATTGGCAACATCTCTGCAATATTGGCTCCACTGAAATTGTCATCACAACTGAACCAGTTGACTTGCAGAGCTCTACTCAACGCCAAAATACAGATTGAAAACCGCACTACGATTATAGATGAGTGGGAAAGTTCTAGCAGTGAAAATAAACATAAATACGGTAGCCTAGGCCTAGACGTTTTTCAGCCATTTCGCCCGGGTAGGGGCGACCGTCATTGGGTAAGACAGCCCGGGGAGGAAGGGTTAAGCCATGTTTCTGAAGCCTTGAAAATACTAATTTAATCCTATCCAAATGATCGTCCAGGGTTTTAGAAAAAATTAATAAGTCGTCCAGGTATACCAATAAGGTGGTAAATACTTCATCCCCAAAGATCCTTTCCATGAAATGCTGAAATGTACTAGGGCTATTGCTTAATCCAAATGGCATCCGTCAATATTGATATAGCCCAAAAGGTGTGCAAAAAGCTGTTTTGTGTCTATCTCGATCTTTTACTTTCACCTGGTGATATCCGGAAGCTAAGTCAAATGTTGAAAACCAGCATGCACCGGATAGGGCATCCAAAGACTCTACGATTCTAGGGAGTGGAAACGCGTCTTTATGGGTAACTTCATTTAATCTTCTATAATCAACACACATTCGTAAACTGCCATCTTTCTTACGAACTAACACAATGGGAGCAGCGTAAGGGCTGCAGCTTTCTTCAATTACTGATTCTTTAACAATTTTTGGATGTGATCTCGGACTTCCTTGACTTGGTTAGGGGGAATCCTGCGGAATGGTTGTTTTATTGGTACTTCAGTTTTCAACAAAATTTCATGCTCTAACATATTTGTGCACCCAAAATCTTCTGAGGACGAAGCAAATATTTCTCTATGCTCACGAACAAGATCCCACAGTTTTCTTTGTGAACTTTCTGGTACACTGTGTAAGTTAACGTCAAAGTTGTAAATTTGTAAGTCAGCAGGTACTATATCTTTAATAAAGTCAGGCAGGCCTTCTGCTACACCAATCTGATTAGTTTCAGCCATTTTACTCTGATCCTCTTGACACTCTTCCTCACCTCTCAATGCAACCCCAATTTTCCAATGATTAGGTAGACAAATTGGCACATCCATCAAATTAGCTACCATAGCTACTGCTGTTCCTTGACGTATGGTACAATAAGTAGGGATCAGAATCAACCCACCAGGTAACCAGCCTTGGTAATTTTGTAATGGGTCTATCACTATTTCTTCACCTTCGAAATTCCTTGACTGTATCTTCACTTGTACACACTGCTTGGTATTTTCTGGAATAGTAATGCGATCCCTCGTTCTTGCATAGCCCACCATGAGTTTACTGGCACACCTAAGTCGTTGATCTGCTGTTCTTAAGCAATTTACTAATTCTTCATTACCTGTAATCTTTGACACTGTTCGTTTGTAGTCTGGACCATACATTTCTAGGAAAACCTGTTGACATTCTTGTATTACATTCATCCCGATCAGCCCAGGAAAGTTTTGCTTTTTGTCATTAATTGCTTTGCTTACGAGCACCCCACACCCTGGTAGGGTTCTTCCACCAATACTTATATCAACTAACACATAACCTATGTTGTTGTTGTTCCCCAAGCTGCCTGGCCGAACAGCCCCAAGGCTCCGAGCAAGGCCAAGGCCATAACCGAGCGCCCCCACAGAACCCTCCCTGCCGACCACAATAAAGCCTGGGTGACCGAAGCCACTCCATGGCGGGGAGCTGAGGAGGGTGCAGAAACGCCCGGGAAACCAAAGCCCCACCCAGGGCCCTGTGCCCCTCAGCAATTATGAAGAGAAAGTTGAGGGGCAAAGGAAAAATATGACGCTTTGGCTTCCAATCTTGGTAGATTGGGAGGTCAATCCACGGAAGAGACGCCGTCACTTGAGATCTAGAAAATGTATACCCGGTAAGTAAAAGGAACAGTCAGAGTAAGCTATGGGTATGGCAGAGATCGCTCAGTTCTCACAATGATAGACCAGCCCATCACCAGCCCATCACATAACCTATGTAAGGGATGCAACCACCATTTGCTGCTCTCAGAGTAAGTCCTTCTATGTGTCTCAGTGTAATCCCATTCGGTTGTAGATAAGTCCTATAGAACTCTTCATTTACTAACGTAACCTCACTACCGGCATCCAACAAACTATTCACCGGAATTCCATTCATTTTCACGGTAGCCACAGGAGTCTCTCCAATTAGTTTTCTCCACTTATCGACAAATGGCTTCGGCTGCATTATGGTGGGTTTTGAGCCTGTTCTGTGTACCCCTACTGCTCGGCTCTCGACAACAGGGTTTCTTAGTTTCCTTGGCCTGGTGGCATAACTTCTTGTCTTTCTGTTGGGGGCACTTTCTGTTGGGGGCACTTTCTGTTGTTCGGTGGGGCTAATATGTCGAGGAGGTAATGTACACTGATATGCTTTGTGCCCTACCATAGAACAGTTGAAACATTGTCCTCTAAATTTCTCTAAATTTCTCTTGGGGAACTGTACTCTGCCTCGGTACCCCCTGTAAAATGTCCCTCGTGTGTTCACCCTGTTTCAATAGATATCTGTTAGATCCTCTGGATGTATCTGAATTGGGGCACTAGTTGGGGTACCTACATTTTGGGCGTTTCTCATCTGCATCTCGACTAATTTACTTAGTCTCTGCAGTCTGCATTGTAACAGACTCCAACTTGCTAAGTGCTTCGTGAACGCTGTTTGATTCCTGTTTTACTGCACATACCCTGGTACTGCGTCCTTTTGAATCAACATTGTTGGGAAGGATATGTAGTGACCAGGCGTACGGTCATCATGTTTACATAAGTCGATCGCCGCGGTTAAGTTCCCGTCTATTTTTACGGCAATTTTTTTCTGTTATGTGCACCCTGTTGGCAATGTATATGATGATGACAATAAGTCGTGGAGGCATGAGGGGCATGCTTTCATTATTGTATCCAAATGCAGTCAAAATAGACGGCGACATGATCGCTAGCGTACGCCGCGGCTCCGAATAGTGTAAACAAGGCGGGCGGTAATCACAGCTGCTTCTCCCTCCTCTCCTGCTGCTGGATCTCGTCCTACAGGTTCATACATATAAGCCTGGACACCACCAATATTCATCACTTGAGGTTCTTCGCCATAATCACGGTTATCACCCTCAGTATTGGCAATCGAATCGGAACTACTGTCACTATCCTCTATTTCCACCTCTCGGAAGAGCTTGTTGTGTTGCTGGGCATACGTCATCAGAGCGCTTAACCCTCTGTTCCCGGAAGGGCTCTTGAACGCCCATAAAAAAGCATACACGAGCTGCCCGGAAGGGCTCTTTAACGCCCAGTGGTTGAAAGCCTGTGAGCTTGGTGTGCGAGGCGTCGGTCCGACGCATGTAAACAACAGCCGGCTGGACCGACGCCCCGCATCTCCGGCCACAAGAAGGAGAGCGTCGCTTGTTCGTGTGTGCCTGTATGTTGTTGTTAAGTATCGAAAACTAGTGTAAAGTGTCTGTTTTTGCCATAAAGTTATCTCCAATGAAATCATCATCACAACTGAACCAGTTGACTTACAGAGCTCTACTTAACGCCATTCTTAAGGTAAATAACACAGCTACGCTTGGGGATGCGCGGGAATGCGGGAAGCAGTCAGAATAACAAAGATACGGTAGCCTAGCCTAGACGTTTTTCGGCCAAAACACCCGGGTTTCGGGGAATATTTATGTAATGCGTAGCCGGGGCTGGAGGGTTAAACTCCGAATCCAGAAAGTGTCACCCATATCCTATTTTGGCCATTATATAATAATTAAGCCATTGTAGCAGAAAATATTGCACCAAAAGCTATAGTGCACACTGCCGGTAATGATTGTGGAGGAAAATAATAGCATGCACACCCACCTTTAAGGGGTCCTACGGTGCGCCCAAAAGTCGGATTTACAAGAGGGGAAAATTGAAGGCAAAAACACCCAAAAACAGGTTTTTACGCGCTCACGCGCACGCGGTTGGACTTTGAGAGTTTTCAACCATCGGCATGGTTGCGTGGGATACTTACACAGTTCTCATACAAATCTGAGCCCTCTAGGTGCCATAGGACCGGAGTAATTAACAGTGACGCAACGTTGTCGTCGCTGGGGTTTAGCGTTACAAACATTGCCGACGACAACGTGTCGTCGCTGGGGTTCAGTGGGTTAAAGTACAGTAGCTGTTTATATTTCTAATGGTATATTTTCTTATCTCTACCCCCCTATGCTCCTTCCCCAGCACGGCATACAGCGAGGGTGCCCACTACAAGAAACTGTCGTACGAGGACCGCGGCATTGACCTGGACCGCCTTGTGGGACCCCTGGAGCATGTGGTCACCGGGGTGCGCTTCAAGATGCTCGGGTCACATCTCAACTTCGAGGCAAGTTTACCCCCTTTACTTTTCAATAATGCATTTTTTTTTTTTTTTTTTTTTTTTTTTTTTTTTTTTTTTTTTTTTTTAAGACAATGTCATCCATTTTAGGAAGGAATTTTGGTAATCAGTGGGTAAATTAGGATAAATTGTACTCATTTGATTACTAGAGTTCCTTTCTAAACTGCATAACATCATCTAATAATTAGTAAGACCAGTTATAATAAAGAAATATTTCATAATACTGAAATAGCTAGAATGCTGTATAAGTAAGAAACCCCACAATGACATACAAGGATCCTAGAATACATCTTTATATTCCATTGTGGGTTTACTTTTTTTTTTATTCACTTTTGATAGTATCAATTGCTTGCCTTTGTGATATCCTTAATTTATTTGTACTATAAATGTACAGTATGTTATTTGTAGGGGTCACGTGTTCATGCTATGCTCACAGGTACCTCCAATAGCACTATCGTTAGTGAGTGCTGTATGTGTTTAGCACTATTGTTAATATCTTATCAAATTGCAAATTTGTTTGAATAATTTTTTTTTACATAAATTGTAGATTCTTTATTCATACAGAATTTAAAAGAATTTACCAGAACGCCCTGAACTTCTCAAATTGACAAATTCCTGGAACATGACGAGAGTACGTTAATATATGTGCGACTAATTTACTTGGGAAACAAATTCACTTACTCATATTGTGATGTATATTCTTTGTGGTGGTTTTGTGTTCTTTTATTTCAAAATTCTATTTTACTAAAGCGTTATTTCCACACCTTCGGGGATCACGGCGTCAGGCAATAGATAAATAGATAGATAGTTATTTCCACATAGAGATTTTGATAAGTTCTTTTGTCTTTATATTGTGTCGTCCCTGTTTTGGTTTGTTTATTTTGCAAGTTTTACATTATAATTACTCCCGTCTGGCCCGAGGAGCCGGTATATATGAAGGATGCGCCTGGAAGTGTGGTGGGCGGGCTTGTGGTGGTAGGGCTTCGCTGCATGTCTACCTGCTGAGACCGGAACTTCTCCGGGAGGTTGGGGGCCGGGGGAGTGCTGAAGTGACCTTGGTGATCCCTGGTCTCTGGGTTTTTTCCTGGGTGACCTAGATGTGTGTGAATTTGTGTTTTTGTGTGTTTTTTTTTTAATCCCTATTCAGGCTTTATCTCTAGTCGGCCACCCCCAGAAAATAAAAATGGGGATTGGGCCTGAATAAATAGATAGATAAATTAGATAAATTAGATAAATTGTGATATTGTGGAGGGATAGACAGACGAATGAGGAAGTACGAGAGAGGTGTGGTGTGGATGTAGATATGTTGGAAAGTGTGAAAAGGAATATCTTGAGATGGTTCGGCCATGTGGAATGTATGGGAAGCGAGAGAATGACTAAGAGAGTGTACGAGAGTGAGGTGGAAGGACAGAGAGGGAGAGGTAGACTGAGTGAGAAGTGGTAGGATGGAGTTAAGAAGTATACGAGTGAGGGCGGTGCTGGATGGGAGGAGGGGCGTCGACTGACTGGGGATAGATGTGCATGGGGCCGTTTCGTTCGTGGCCACCTCTTCGAGGATCACGGCATCCGGCAACCACCACCCTCTGTCCGTACACATCCATCTCACCAACACGCTCTATAACTTTACTTTCCACTTCTCTATCTCACAGATGTATATTATATCTGTCAATTTTACAAATGGCAAGTTTAGTTCTGATCATAGCTACTGGATGAGTAACGATACCATACTCCATGCACAGCCAAGAATATTTATCTATCTATCTATATATATATATTGCCGGACGCCGTGATCGCCGAAGGGGTGGCCACGAACTAAACGCCCCCATGCACCTCTGCCCCCAGTCAGTCGACACCCCTCCTCCCATCCAGTACCGCCTTCACTCATATACTTCTTAACGCCACCCTTCCACCTCTCACTCGGTTTACCTCTCCCTCTCTGTCCTTCCACCTCACTCACGTACACTCTTAGTCATTCTCTCGCTTCCCATTCGTTCCATATGGCCGAACCATCTCAAAGTGTTCCTTTTCACACTTTCCAGCACATCTACATCCACACCACACCTCTCTCGTACTTCCTCATTCGTCTGTCTATCCCTCCATGTAATTCCGCACACACTTCTCAAGTAACTAATTTATGCCCCTCTCACTCTTGGTTTGAGTCTTCACCAACGTCCATGCTTTGCTCCAGTAAGTCAATGTCGGGATTGCCACACTTTTGCATTTATCTTGTGTTGTCCCAGTTTTTGTTTGTTTGTTTTGCAAGTTTTACATTATAATTCCATGCTGACCCCCCTGCCCAAATACATACATAACATACATAAAATTTTAAGACTGAGTGTTCCACACATAAGTGCAGTTTCAGTCTCTTGTCCTAATGGCGGCATTCCAGGCAACCCTGTTAAGGGCTGCTTCACTTGTCAAGTTCTTGGATTTGAGATCGGCGCGTATAGTCCGATCCCAGGTCTTCCTCGGTCCACCCCTTGGTGCAGCTCCCTCCACAATCACAGACCTGCATTTTTTCACCCAATTTTGTTCATCCATTCTCTCCACATGTCCATACCATCCCAGTCTACTTGTACGCATCACCTCGCTAATACTCTTTATACCTAAACGTCTCCTCAGCTCAACATTTGTTATTCTATCCTGTAGCCTGGCCCCACACATCCATCTCACCATTCTCATCTCATTACGCTCCATTCTGTTGACATCCTCTACTTTAACGGCCCATGTTTCTGAGGCATACGTCATTGCACTTCTAACACATGAGGCATACACCTTTCCCTTCAGGGGGAGAGGCATTCTTTTCATGGTCAGGATTGGCATCAATTCTCTGAACTTCCCCCAGCCACACCTAATTCTAGCAACAGTGGCAGCCTCAGCCCCACCACCGGCAGAGATGGTATCTCCTAGGTAACAAAACTTGTTCACCAGCTCCAAAGACTCATTTCCAAAATTCACAGCCACAGGATCATCACTTAACACAAGCTCGCCTTTGCACACTACGCACTCAAATTTCTCTATTTCTGACTTATCCTTCGGCAGGGGCCCCTTTATTCTACTACAGCGCTTACTCCCATGGTGTACCCAACATCGACAGATGCTACATTGAATTGAGTTAACGCCCACTCCCTTTCCACACACTGCACATGGGTATGCACCGCTCTTTTCCACATTGCCTCTGTCTCAAACTACAATGCATAACCTTGGTTTTGTTAATATTGACTCTTAAACCCTTGCTCGCCATGCCCTCTCTCCACTCTCTGAATTTGGCCTCAGCATCCTGCATACTGTCAGCTATTAGGACTAAATCGTCTGCATAAAACAGTTCCAACGGGAGTCCGACTCTAAAAATTCTAGACAGCGCCTCCAAGACCATAATAAAGAGGAGGGGGCTTAACATTGAACCCTGATGGACTCCAACACGGACTGCGAACTCATCACTCAGTACACCCTTCACCCTCACCGAACTTCGCGAATCCTCATACATCTTCATTATCACACGCACCAGCCACTCTTCCACACCAAGTTTCCTCATAGCCCACTGTACAACATCTCTAGGTACCCTATCAAAGGCCTTCTCCAGGTCCACAAACACAAAGTAAAGATCCCTGCCTTTTAGTAAGTATCTTTCCTGTATCTGCCTGACTATGAAGATACCATCGGTTGTACCACGTCCTGGCATAAAACCAAACTGCATATCATCAATAGAGATGCTTTGCCTGATCAAACCCTCAAGGACTCTCTCACAGACCTTCATGATTTGGTCAAGCATTTTCAGGCCCCTATAATTTCCTCTATCTAGCGCATCCCCTTTTCCTTTGTATATATTTACTATTACACTTTTGAGCCAATCCTCTGGGATTTTCTCATCTTTAATAATGGTGTTTATCAACTCAGTGACTAAGTTTACACCAATCTCCCCTGAGGCTTTTATCATCTCAGCGACAATGTCGGAGCAACCTGGAGCTTTACCGTCCTTCATTTTATTGATTGCGTCGCTCACAACAGCTGGTGCTATCAAAGGAGGGGGCCCAGATATTGGTTTTTCGATACTAAGCTGTTCCTTATCCCATTCAAACTCTACATTTAGCAATCGTTCATAGTGTACCTTCCATGCTTCTCTGATTTCATTTTCTGCATACACAATCTTCCCATTATCATCTCTAACACACTGTTCACCTATAATATCCCTACTGTCATTTTTAACTTGCCTAGCTAGGTTGAAGATCCCATTGGGATTGTAAGTGTTACACACTTGTTCGAGGACCAGGTCCTTAATGCGATTTTTAGCATTGTAAATAACTCTTTTGGCAGTTCGTTTAGCTGCCTGGTATTCCTCCCTGCTGCCTCCTTTCTTCCATGCTTTGAAGCATCTCCTTTTCTCTTTCACAGCATGTTCTACCTCATCGTTCCACCACCAAGAGGTCTTATTCCTGGGGTGACCCTTTGTTTTCCCACAGACTTTGTCAGTGGCAGCGATAAGGCTATGCTTCAGAAAGTTCCATTGGCTATTTACATCGTTAGGCCTAGCTTCCTTATTTCTATTCATTTCCTCCAGTTCATTATGAAACCTATCCCTAACTTCCTTGTCCTTCAGCAGCCACACTTTCCTTTTGGGTATGTAAACCTTCTTGCGCTTAGGATCTCTGTATAAGCTCATGTCGCACACAAGTATCTTATGCTGGGGGATACATTCTTCGCTCGGGATGACCTTTACATCTCGAACTAGTTTCCAGTCTTTCCTGTTAACCAAGAAGTAATCTATCTGGCTACTGGAGACCCCAGAGTTATATGTGATCAGGTGGCTCTGTCTTTTCTTGAACTTTGTGTTACACACAACCATGTTGAGTGCAACGCAGGACTCCAATATATATTCGCCTTCTAGATTTCTCCTTCCGTAACCAATTCCTCCATGTACCCCCTCGTATCCATCTGCAGATGCTCCCACGTGACCATTGAGGTCCCCCCCCACGATAGTTATTTCGTTCTCCGAGAGGCCTGAAATGACACTGACGGTGTCATTCCAGAAGTCCTCTTTTATCTCTTTCTGTAAACCAGCCTGTGGGGCATATGCAGATATCACATTCAGAATTCTTTCACTAACTTTCAACTTCAAAACAATCAGCCTTTCACTAACTCTCGTAATCTGAAGCACACTTTCCGCCAGCTCTTCAGTCACCAGAACACCCACTCCTCCTTTCGCTTTATCAGTCTCCACACCCATCCAGTATATCCTATATCTTTTCCTCCTTCCAACAATCCACTGTACCCCATGCCTCTTCCAAAGTGTTTCCTGGGTACAGCAGACGTCCACTCGCCTCCTCTCACACATCTCAGCCACTTCATTCGCACGCAGATTCAAACTACCAACATTCACACTAGCAAGTCTGAGTTTGTGGGGGGCATTTGTCATTGTCCTGTGCGGTTTTGTTTCATCGGACTTACGTTTATTTTCTTTGATTTTAGTCATAGTTAGGTAGGTTTGGCTGGCAGATGGGCATCACCCCCCCCAGAACTCCGGCTCCAGTCTACCCCGGGACCATTCCCAGCACCATCCCCCAAGTGATTACAAGGGGGTAGGATCCAGTGGCCTCGGTACGCCCCACCAGAACCAGCCGCAGGGACGCACCCTGTGCGCGTACACGGCACTACGACTGGCCTGATATTTTACTTAAATACTTAAATGAGCTGACATTCTCCATAGCTTGTCCGTTAAACCTCACCTCACTCTGTGTGGCTGCACCCCTTTCAAAGACCATAACCTTGCTCTTCCCCGCAAATACCTTCAGATTCCGTTTTTCACACACTGTTCCAAACATATTAATGTCTAAATTTATTTGTATGTATGTATGTATATACACAGGCACATACCCCATAGCTGGGGGTGGCCGACTCGAGACAGAGCCCGAACAGGGACAACACAACACAACACAACATAAAAATATATATATATAAATTGACACACATCTAGGTCGCCCAGGAGAAGACCCAGATATATATTTCCCCATCCAGCTGCACATCTAGATTCACCCTACGAGCACCTCTATTACACACCATCACTTTACTTTTATTGATGTTCACCCTCAGTTTCCTCCTCCCACATACCACATCAAACTCTTTGACTACTAGCTGCAGTTTCTCATCAGAATCTGCCACTAATGCTGTGTCATCAGCAAACAACAAGTGGTTCAACTCCCAATCTCTACCATTCTTTCCTACTAAACCCAATCATCTACCCAAAGTTCTCATTTTCACCTCCCTCACCACACCATCCATATATACATTAAATAACCACGGTGACATTATACAATCCTGTCGCAGACCTATATTTACCTCAAACCATTCACTCAACTGCCTCCTACTTTCCTTTTAACACATACTTCCTCTGCACTTTGATTTCACTCCTTCCTTAAACTGTTTCCATTCATCCTCTACTTCTCTCTCTTACATCTCTCTCACTTACATCCATTTTTCATTTAGTCTTTCCTTGTCCTCCCTCTCTTTTGTACTTTTCTCTAACTTACTAACTTATATTACCTCTTGTTTCACTCTTTTCTCGTAGGCCCGCAGTACCAGATAATCGTGAGATCCCTTCGACGAAGGACTCTCACGTCGGATTCGCACGTGAAGGTGATACCGCCATTTGCTTCCTTGTGCGATACCGTCAGACGTAGGGTTGGTAAGCCTGTCAAACTCGCCGCGGTGCATTTCTTACGGTTGGTATACCTGAGGAACGTTTTGTTTACAAATTACTGCCTCGGGCAGCCTCACGGGAGTACAGACGGAATCGAATCGTAATAAAGTGATGGTCCCTGGTGTATTATTTACCCAGTTTATTGCATTAATCTTATTAGTCTGTATTTAGGACATTCTCAATTGACGAAAATAAGGTAGCCTAGGCCCTAGTGATTCCCCAGAGGACCATTGAATTTCTCTAGCCTAATTTCCCTTCAACCACCAATCAATTTTTGAGTTTAGGAATAGCCATGGGGTTGTGGTATGGATTTTTGCTGAATAATTGGGTTGTGCTTGGCACTCTGGAAAAGTGGCTTGGTTATAATATCAGGCAAGCTTTTCTGTTATATTCAAGCCTAGCCCTGTTCACCTGTTCCAAGTAGATCTATGGCCATAAATCGTGAAATCTAACCTAGCCTATCTCTAACTCAAAAAGGGCCAGAGCTAGGATAGTGGGCTGTAAATTGCCATAGGCTATCTATCCCCTGGCTGACCCTTCCCAAATGGGAAAGGTAAAGCGAGTCCTCCATTTCATAGTAAGAAATGCTTAAATTGGACATATGAGCAATTTTGATGAGCATTTAGCCTAGGCCTATATTGTTTAGTAATTATCTTGATATATTAAAACTACTGAAAACAGGGTAGGCCTAGCCTAACCTCAAGAGGTTACCAGGGTTGGATTTTGGACGATGGGTTAGGCATGAGAGGCTAGTTAGGATTATTTAGTTTATAATAACCATGGTAACCTAATAAAACTAATCTATTCTAGTTATCCAAGCGAGGTAACCTCGGACTCTCAAGAGTTTTTCCAAAAATTTAGCAGGGAAAGTGTTTGGATCACACAATTGTTCTCATCGGCTTTAGACACCTATTAGTCACCTTTAGTCACCTATCCTAATTATAGTAAAAGATTTCATGGCTAAATATTATTTTTTAATCTCCATGGGACTTGCATATTTAATCAACATGTAGCCTACTCTTTAAACAATGCAAAATTGTTGGCAAATTAATATAGCCAAGGTTAGGTTAGCTAATGGGGAAAGCGATTGGGATGGATGTAGTGATCGGGCGTACGGTCATCATGCTGTGCGCTCGCAGTTACGTTCCCGTCTATTTCGACACTATATTTTTTGCTATTTGCCCCCTGTCATTACTACATGAATACTAGGTTAGGTTAGGTTAGGTTGTTTGGTTAGGCTAATGTATTTTTATATCCATTCCAAAGGCAGTCAAAATTGACGGGAACATGATGGGAAAGGTCCGACGCCACTACGCGTAGTGTAAACAAGGCTGGCGGTACGCCCGCACTTAACATTCTTGCCAAGCGATTTCTGAGTTAACCTAACCTACAAATTTAGAATAGGCCTATGATAGGTTTCTTGAAGTAGTGTAGCCTAACGATACTCCTTACTTTTGAGTATAGGACTATCCCGTAAATATCAGAAGCCAGCCGAAGCAAATCGGCTTCTAAAAGTTGGGGGAAGGATGTAGTATTCAAACGTATCGCCTACCTTGTTTACACTACTCGCACGCTCGCGATCACGCTCCTTTATATTTTGACTGCCGTGGGATACAATAATAGGTTGAAGGGGGGCTTTTCTCCCCTAAGCCACCCCATGAATTAATTGTCATCTTATATATTGCCAGCATGGGATCTGTAAGGTTAGTTACATTAGGTAAGTTAGGCACAGTATAGTATTGTAGCAATCCGCTTGTGGGATTGGGTTGAGTTAGTTTAGCTTTATGAGGCAGAGTTTCTCAACTGAATATTACCATAGCCTAATTATCTAATACTCACAGATGTTTTTTCTGGAAGAGGCCTAGGCCTGTGGCTCCAGTTCAGTAGCCTGGTCACCAATTTGACCCTGGCTTCGCCTGTCTCAACTCTTATGTATTCCCACAAAAACAAATACCTGTTTGTATAAGTTCAGAATAGTGAATCCTATACAGATCACTTAGTAGGTACCGGGTACTGTATACTTTATGGGGTTATTTACCACAGCTGCACCAATTTGCCCCAAGTTTTATACTGTACAGTTCTGCTACATGAAAAGTGCCAGGTTTTAATCCAGTACCATACAGTGCAGCAATATCATAAAGTTTCGGGTTTCAAGTTAATAGTAATGTGATCACCCCCTTTGACTAGGCTAATATAGAAAACCATTTATTTTCAATACTGTACTCATTCTGCATCAAATTGACACCTGCCCTGTCTACAGTACTATACCAAAAACAGAAAGTCTAGTAGGCAGGTTTACTTTTATAAATGACTAAATATATGATGCTTGGACAATTATAGGTACCGCATAAAGAAAGAATATATTTTACATAATTTATTGCAATTCTTACATACATAGGTACCCGTTATATAATATTGTATCATCTAATCACAACTCCTGTTGTATGCTTCCACATGGATAGGTCCTTAAGACCGCTTCATCAGATTTTATTCGCCCAATTACTACCCAGGTAAGAAAATTCACGACATTACATTATACTTGCTTGTATTTTTGGCTTGGAATCCTTATTTGGTGACCATTATTATCTATCTATTTGAGGCATAGGGCCTATTTCCTGAAATAAGTCTTGCAATTGACGAGGATGGGTGTGAATGGGATATGCCGTGTGTGGGCCAATCAGCTCTGCAGACTCGTTATCTTATGTTCATTTATGGAAGTACTGTATTTCAATTAGGCCTAGGCCTAGCCCAATCAGAGAGAACATGTTAGTCCCTATTTATAGCCTACTTTAGTAGGGTAGGCTAGGCCTATATTTTTTAATCCAATAGGCCTAGCCTATGTTAAAATAGCCAACAATAGGGTACCTAGGTTAACAAGTCCCAGATATTGAAAGAAAAAGTGGTAAAAATTGAAGAGACCTTGGACAGCCTTTTAATTAGGCCTAGGCTAGGCCTATAATTATTTTTTGTTTTTGTTAGGTTAGGTAAAAAGGCTGTCCAAGGTCTCTTCAATTTTTACCACTTTTTCTTTCAATATCTGGGACTTGTTAACCTACAGTAGGTACCCTATTGTTGGCTATTTTAACATAGGCTAGGCCTATTGGATTACAAAATATAGGCCTAGCCTACCCTATTAAAGTAGGCTATAAATACGGACTAACATGTTCTCCCTGATTGGGCTAGGCCTAGGCCTACTTTAAATACTTCCATAAATGAACGTATATAACGAGTCTGCAGAGCTGACAGGGCCACACACGGCAGATCCCATTCACACCCATCCTCGTCAATTACAAGACTTATTTCAGGAAATATGCCTCAAATAGATAGATAATAATGGTCACCAAATGAGGATTCCAAGCCAAAAATACAAGCAAGTATAATGGAATGTAGTGAATTTCCTTACCTGGGTAGTAATTGGGCGAATAAAATCTGATGAAGCGATCTACGAGTTGTCAAAGCTGGCCGACATATGCCTATCAGGTGAAGGTGCCTGTACAACGGCTCCTGTCAAGTTCACCAACGTCATTGAAGATATATCGAAAGTCTTTGGAAATGTGCTAATTATAACCCATATTAATATATATTAATAGTTTCGTGCATTATGCAATTGATTTGCATTAAAGAATGTCTTCTGTAACCTTTAATTTAGGAATAGAAACAATAACATAAATAATAAAATTCAATTAGCAAACGAAGGGGACCGATGACCATCGAAGAGATGGGTCGAAGGTCCTCTTCATATTCCAATAATATTGGACGTAAACGGTCGCGGCGACCGTTTACGAAAGCATTCGCTCAGCCAAACAAATCCCAAATTTTTTTTTATACTACAAATTTTGAAAGGAAGGGTATCTTCGAGGAAGGGAATGTCTGGTACTGCGGGCCGTATTCTCCTGTAACTCCTTACTCTCAGCTTTCCCTCCACCAGATAATTATTAGACATACCCTCCGCCTCACTTCTCAGCACATTCACAATTATTTACATTTTATAATGCACTGCTAAGTTTACTTTATTCTCCATTACTCAATCACACAAATGCAATTAACACCCCATCAACTTCACAACTGAGGAGCTTAGTTCTGATTTTATCTACTTTATTATTACCGTAGTTTAACCAGACCACTGAGTCACATGACGAGACTCTCATAGGGCTGGCCCTAGCCTGAGCTAAGGCTTCAGCGGGAATAGATATATATCAGTGTGAGGTGGAGCACTAATCAGATTTCATTGATGAGAGAGGAGGAGGAAAGAAAGCGAATGATGTGGTAAATAGAGAAAGTAGGAGAATCCGTTAACAAATCAGAGTAAGATTTGCGGCCGAAGTAGAAGTAAAGTGTACGGGAGCGGGAATAGGCATTCAATAAGGATATGATGAACAGTAAGGGTAGTGTGACAGGATTGACATTCTGGTTGTGGATCATGGGGTGTAGACATCAAGTAGCCGTGTGTTAGTCTGGTATGGCCAATACGTAGGCGCGTGAGTAGAACTTCCAGCGCACAGGACGGTTGAAGGGAGGATTGCCATTGGTGAGGAGATTGTTTAATCGAGCGAAGTTTGTTAGTCGGGGATTGTGACCCCCATAACCGATGCCACCGCTGTTGAATGACGCCATGTAAAGAAGTTGTTGTTGTTGCTGTTCCTCAGGCTGTCTGGCCAAGCAGCCCCAAGGTCCCGAGCAAGGCCAAGGCCATAACCGAGCGCCCCCACAGAACCCTCCCAGCTTGCCACTAATATGCCCAGGTGACCGAAGCCACTCAAAGGCGGGGAGCTGAGGAGGGTGCGGAAACACCCGGGAAACAAAAGCCCCACCCAAGGCCCTGTGCCCCTCAGCAATTATAAAGGGAAAGTTGAGGGGCAAAGGAAAAATGTGACTCTTTGACTCCCAATCTGCCAGGGTTGGCAGTAGGGAGGTCAATCCACGGAAAAGACGCCGTCACTTGAGATCTAGAAAATATATAAGTAAAAGGAACAGACAGAGTAAGCTATGGGTATGGCAGAGAACGCTCAACTCTCATTCTGATAGACCAGCCCATCACCCCATAAAGAAGTTAACCAGTCCTCTACTGGGAGTCGGGGTTGAGATATTGGTAGATCAACAGCAGATGTCGCCGATTTTTATCTACCGGAGTAGTAACGACAACAGTTTGCAATTAGCCAAGAACTGTCTTTTATGTTAAAATTTAGTGCTATTTGATCTCTTACCTCAACACTTTTATCCCACAGATGCAAATAACTCCCATCAACTTCACAACCGGGGTACTTAGCTCCGACCGCAGCTATTGGATGAGCAATGACAACACTCCCGTCATGCCCAAGAACCCCAGGCAGGAGTTTCAGCTGTACCTGCCTGACGACCCCACCAAATTCCCTGCGCTGTCACAGATTGACACTGAGCCAGACTCCTTCATGCGATTTGTCTCCACCGATCGCTTCAAGGATGCAGCGCAGCTCACAGTCCCCTTCCTAGACTCCCAAACGGTGGCCCCTTCACCTAGCTCCTGGTTCTCTGGTGTCGAACTCTTCCATAAGGGTCAGATTGGTTCTGGAGGCTTCCTGGGGCTGAAAGTGATTACCTACAATGCCACGGCCCATATGCACGTGGAAGAGGAGGAGGCCCCTAAGACTGTCAATTTGCCTATTGTGCATTCAGTGTAGTCTAGCTTGGTATACAGGGGCATCATTCCCAGTGAGGGTTAAATAATGTGATGAATATATGATTGTGAACTGAATGTATGTTCGAGTTGTATGTGTCTGATTGTGAAATTAACGTAAGGTCTTAAAGTAAATAAATGGTTTTGAAATTAATGTATTATCGATAATTAAGTGAATGCAGGTCATGAAGTGAATATAGGTATGTGAAATGAATGTATGTCTGATATGAATGTATGATCCTGTAATATATTTTATGATAGTGTAATGAGTGTTTGATACGGAAGTGAATGTGGATTATTTACACAATAGTTGATGATATCTTGTATATGTCTTACATGTTTAAAAGTGATGGGCGATTGTGTAACAATACTTATATACAGGATATGTATATATATAATTTCTAATAATACTAAATCTTTTGAGGTACTAAAATATGTGTTTGTATGGTAAGGTACTAACACTGAAGTTTAATAGTTAATTTTGTATGTTTTCATAGTTTAAAGGAATACAACTTTATCTTACATACAGGCAAGGCAAATTTATATTAACTATATTTGGGTAGGTGGGACTCGCCAGCCGTATTTGGCAACCCATCTAGGGGAGCAAACTATATATAAATCCTTACTGTTTACCTAAGGATGAACCAGGTTGGTAAATGGACTAGCCACCCACCATTGTTGAAAAATAGTTTTGAAAAGATACATAGTAGGCCTCGAAGTCGGACGGACCCTATGTGTATTGGTCAATCCTGCAAGTCCTTAAATAGACTGGCACAGGTTTTCCTTCTCACTGGGGACAGGTGCTTCATAAAGAGGAGTAAGGCATCCGGCAATAGATAGATAGCTAGCTAGATGAATCAACCAGTGCATATACCATGTCTTCAGGGGTAGAGTCACTGCTCTAAGTCCTTGTGTATACCACAGGGAATAAGATTATTTAACTGAGTGTTGATTTGTGAAAGAGAACTTGATGTTTCCTAAAGATTTCAGTTTATTTCTACTCTATTTAGTTGCAAGGAAATATGTCCTGTCAATGAAGCGAAAGAATCTCTTCTATCCTGGTTGTCTGGTTAAGTTCTCAGTGGCATCAAGCATTGTTGTTGTTGAGTGGTACTTGAAAAGTAGACAGAATGGATAAAAAAAACACCATCTGAGGAGGAGCACTTTATTGACCACGTTTCGCAGATAGCTTCTTCAGGTCACTCTCAGTGACCTGAAGAAGCTATCTGTGAAATGTTGTAAATAAAGTGCTCCTCCTCAGATGTTTTTTTTATCCATTGTTGTTGTTGTTGTTGTAGTAGCCCCAAGAAACCCTTTATAGGAATCCCGCGGCATCAAGCATTACAAGAGCTAGCGGAAATTATGTGAGCTGTCACTACAGTATATGCAAATCTGCTCTGGTTTATAAGATAGACGGCATTAAATTATGGATCATTAATTATCATTGATGAGAGTTCAATTAGAACAAATAGAAGCTATATGCTAAATTTTAGGTTTAGCAAACGGTATAGTACCGGTGATACGAAATTGAGTGTCTTTTTATGTTATTTTGTTCTTTGAATTATACTTATAACTTTTTATTAATTTAGAATATTTTATTGTTACCAAAATGTATTATATATAATATTTAAATCATTAAAAGATTAAATCCATACAGATGAAAATTGAGTGAAATTGACATTGGTAATTCTCCCTACCAGTAAAAGCCTACAGTGGCCGATAGAGGCGCTGAACGCAAGGTTTACCGCGGTGCATCGTGGGAAATGGGCGACATCGCGGAGCTATCCACCCTCCCTGTACTTTAACAATTTTATAATATGTGCAGTTAGTAGAAATTTCTGTAGCTGACACATACTTTGGTCTATGCATACTTTTGATTTATATATTTTAAAATCACCCATATTCATAATTTAATTAAAATGTAAAACTTGCAAACTAAACAAACCAAAATTGGGACAAGGACAATATAAAGTCAAATTAAATTATCAAAATCGCTATGTGGAAACAACGCTTACTAAAATGAAAATTATTAACCCGTGGAGCCCCGGCTAGTTTTGTATTGTTTGTTCACCAGAACCCGGCCGGTTTTCAAAAAATTGTTTTATTCCAGAAACAATAGCGAATGGGTTAGGAATGAAGGAAAAACCACGAAAAACCGCTCAAAAAGCTTAAAGAATGGTCCAACAGAGCCCCCGAAAACGTATTTTACAAGAGTAAAAAATTGAAGGCAATTACCCAAAAAAAACAGGTTATTGCGCGCTCACACGCACGCACGTGGACTTTGAGAGTTTTCAACCATCGGCACGGTTGCGTGGGATACGTACACAGTTCCCATACAAATCTGAGCCCTCTCGAGTGGCTACACCTGAGGTTACGGTCGGAGCAATTAGGGTGACTCGTCAGACGCATCGCTGGGGCTGTACGTCTTAAATAAAAGAACACAATCCACCACATAGGGTGTACATTACTACATGAGCATGAATATTTTTTTATTTACAATAAAAAGTCAGCAGGTATTTTCCCGCCAATTTTGTTACGATAATTAATCGGCTTATAATTATGTTTGTAGTCATTACCAGCTGCATATGGACTTTCCCTTTATTACTATACTATATAAGCACTTAGTGTAGTCGTATACTGTATAATAAAAACTTGTAGAATCACACAAAAATTGAGATAAACTGTGCATATCCTAGGTGTTGGGTATAGTGATGTCTACGGTCGTAGCTCTGGCGCTAGTTCAGAAGCGTCCACCAGAGGTCTCAAGGAATTGTTGGTAGGGAGAATTGAAGACTACCAATGATTTGAGAGAAGACAGTGGAACAGTATGTAGGTGATAGACCTTATAAAGCAGACAAAATTAGTAACTGCTGATTAGCGTAACCTGGAAGTATTTTTGCCTTCAACAGGGCCTTTCCTCGAGGAAGCAAGTGTCAGAGATAATGATAATGATGTAACTTGATGTTGAACTAACTCTCTAACTTCAACTCTCTCTCTGTCTCTCTGTCTCTGTCTCTCTGTCTCTGTCTCTCTGTCTCTGTCTGATGATTGCCTTTGACAGAATGTTCAGCGCAATTACTTTAGAACTGAAAGGTTGCGTATTACCATCTACTAAAACTTTAAGGAATTTATGAACATTTGTGTATTATCTTTGAAGAGGTGGGAGATCTCGGTATTGATTTGGCTATTGAATCCACTACTCCAGAAAACCTGAGAGGAATGGATAGATGATGTTAGTGAATAGGCTACTTGTGATAGATTATAATGTAAAACTTGCAAAATAAACAAACCAAATTTTGGACGAACACAGTAAAAAGACAAAGCAACTTATCAAAATCGCTATGTGGAAACAACGCTTTAGCTTCTCAGAAAGCAGGAAAATAGCTGAATGAAACCACCATATGAGGAGGAGCATATTATTGACCGATTTACAGATAGCGAAATGTTGTCTATTAAAATGTAAAACTTGCAAACTAAACAAACCAAAATTGGGACAAGGACAATATAAAGTCAAATTAAATTATCAAAATCGCTATGTGGAAACAACGCTTACTAAAATGAAAATTATTAAATAAAAGAACACAATCCACCACATAGGGTGTACATCACTACATGAGCAAGTTAATCTGTTTCCCAAGCAAACCAATCGCACATATAACAACGCACTATCGTCACGTTAAAGGAAGTAGTCAAGTTTGGGAAGTCCGGGACGTTCTGGCAAATTTTACTAAACTCTGCATGAATAAAGAAACTACATGTTAAATGTCAAAATATTATTTAAAATCAAATTTGCAACATGACAAGACATTAACAATAGTAAAAAATACAAATATTGATAAGATATCTATACTATTACAAAATAATATATAAAATACAGTACAGCACTCACTAACGATAGTGCTATCGGGTAGGTACCTGTAAGCATAGCATGCCTCAAGTGACCCCTATCAATAACTACCCTACAAATAACCTACATTTATAGCACAAATAAACTAAGGAAATCGCAAAAGTAAGCTATTGATACTATCGACAATGAATACATATAATATAGAAATAATTGCAAAATATGAAGTAACAACAGATTTAAACAAAGAGTACTCTTTTAACAAGAACAATAAATTTAAAAAATCATCAATATTAATAATAATAATAATAATAATAATAGAAAAAGAAAAAGATAAACAATAAATACAGACAAAAAGTAAGCAGAGGTTATACAAGAAACTTCAAGTTAAAAATGCTTGATTAAAATTATTGATGTCAAATTTTAGAATACAGTCACAATAATTGACCCTAAAAAGATTAAATTTATGGAACAATTTACTTGCCTCAAAACCTCTGTCCACTAAGAGTCTGTATAGTAACTTAGCTCTAGCCCAAAAGTCATCTACTTTAGTGCAGATTTTACAAAATCTTATTAATTGGGAATAAAAACAATTATAAGTTATTTTACTATCGATATTACTACTAGGGAAAGGAAAGTTTATTACGTTAAAATTAAAATCATCAACTTTGTGATATACTTTAAGTATGCACTGTTCATTAACAATCTCTATATTTATATCAAGAAAATTTTCAACTTTATAATTTACGTTACATTGTGTGAGGGGAATAGAATTAGGGTAAATAAGTTTAGCAACTTGATTAAAATTTAACAAATTGCAAACAAGAATATCATCAATATATCTACTATTATTACTTAACAGTTTAGCAAGTGCTAATTTTTCTGGAATTTTATTTTTCTTGCTACTGTCAACTAAGTCTTTTATATATATAGGCTACTCCCAAGGGTATAATTATTCATTGTCAACTTTTCAAAGATCATTTTGACAGGAAAATAGTTGGTTATATTTCCTACATACATACATTAACCCTTGTCTAGCAGGGTGTTTTGGGCTATTTTGGGCATATTCAGGCCCTCCTGAATGATCAATCAAGTATCTGCATGAAAAGAAATGTATTCGGCAAAAAACTAGGCGCTAAAAGTTTCAAAATGAGACCAGAACGAGCTACGTAGCACTCGTGGTTCTCATGCAGTGGTGCCACCAACATGGGAGTTTAGCGTATAGCGGCATATTTTTTCCCACTACGCTCACTAATGGTAACACTGCCGTCCTCTCGAGAACAGAGGGAGCGTGAGTCAGTGGGTGGCGGTAAGCCCTGGGTGTCGGACGTGTGGCCTGCTGCGCTCCCGGCCATTTGCACTCTATTTTAACCCTTTAAAAGCCTTGATAATGCTCCTAACTTGCTGCAAATTGGTGCACGACTTAAGTCGAGCGCCGCTCTTTAACCCGGGAGCTGCGGGGAGACTCTTAAGAGTTCCCCCGGCGCACTGCGGGGAGACTCTTAAGAGTCAGAGAAAAAAAAATCAACTTTTGACATCGAAAAAAAAAAAAAAAAAAAAAAAAAAAAAAAAAAAATTTTTTTTTTTTTTGGCCCCTGGGCCATGCAAAATCTCAGTCCTCTACCTCCCCTCCTTCCCCACTTTCCTCCTCTCCTTCAGTTATCACCTATTTTCCCTGTTATTCCCTTATTCTGAGGTATATTTTCGTGCTAACATTAGAAATCCGATTGGAGGGTGTGGTCATCACTGATAGCAAGCGAGTGCAAGAGAGAGAGAGAGAGTATCGATCGACTGTGTCTCAGTGGCCTTGGGGGAAATTGGCGGGAAAGCAGATTGCCTCACCCATACATTATACAACTCGCGGGCTATATCTCCGATTTTGACCATCCAAACGCTGTTTTCACTCGTTTTATTGTTGTTTCAGGTTAATACCTTTATAATCAACCCATAATAGGCGCATATGGATAAGTATTAATGCTATTAATGGCACAATGAATATTTTAGTGACGGAAACACCTCAAATACGTCAGCACAGGGGGACGTTTCCAATTACCCCCATGCGCACTTCAGAGGTTAAGGGTAGACATGGAGCTACACATGTGTAGGTCCAGGGTGTCAAACCGGGACAAATTGGTTTAAAGATTGGAATGAATATGAGGAAGAATATAGGAAAATGTATACGAAGTTGCATTATTTTGGCCATTTTTATCACTTCCAAACCCATACTAAGAATTGTGAAGGATTAATTGAACTGTATATATATTTAGTAATACGACTAGAAAAAAGGAATAGGTCTCTCCTTTGACACCCTGAGTAGGTCAGCCTTTTTTCCACCTTACAGCGGCGTTCCAGGCAGCTCGGTCTCTGGCATCCCTCTTAGTCAGTTCCTTGCCTGCGAGATCAGTTTATACCATCCCACCTCTTTCTTGGTCTACCTCTCCTTGCAACTCACTCCACGGTCATAGACTTGCTTTTCTTAACCCAATTATTCCCATCAATCCTTTCCACAAAATGTAACTACTGTATTACAAATTTATCATATCATGTTAAGTTTAGATTTTGTATAGTCAATGACTGTGATGTGTTGTATGTTTGTACTATATACATAGTACTAGAATGTAGTTGAAATCATTCATATCTTTAGTTCCTTACTACTGACCACCAATAAAGTTTATATGTAAAATACTTTATTTCTGTAGTATTACTGCAATGATTTATTATCAAACCATCAAGTTTGTTACCAGTGTATGGGTTATAGTTTGAATTCAAATCTAAAATGTGCAAAACAAACCAAAGCAAGAAACTGCACTATAAAGACGAACAAACTTGTAGAAATCACTATGCGGAAATAACATATTGAAGATTTAGTGACTCGATACAGTACTATGAACTTGAAAAACCTAAAACATCAGTAAACAATTGTGTGCTGTATATGTGTGTCAGTGATAGTAAGAGGGAATAGGCACTTTCACTCATGGGGATACTATGTTTGAGTCATGTGATAAGTTAGTTGGATTAACATTTATTGAATTTATAATGTAAAACTTGCAAAATAAACAAACCAAAACATGAACGAACACAGTAAAAAGACACAACAACTTATCAAAATCGCTATGTGGAAACAATGCTTAAGCAAAATAATAATAAATGTTGGGACATGCGGCTGGTGGGAAGGCGCTTTGTAGTTTGTGAATACTGTATGTGGTTGTATTTGGAAATTTGATTGTACTACTGTCATTTGAACTACAGTGTGGTACAGATTTCACCCAGATGACTCAGCTGGTGCCTATCCTTGGTACAAAGTGCCTCTCTCTGATCCACGTGTTTGACCTTCTCTTGTTGTATAATCTTTTTATTGATTTCACTAGAACACCAAACGCCTCCCAATGAAATTAATGAAAGCAAGCATGTGATCCACCGGGATTCGAACCTGGGTTACCACATACAGGTCTCCCTTGCTTTACGATTGGGTTACTTTTTTGAAAACTTGATCTTAAATAGAAAAATCCTGTAGTGAACCCTAAAATTAATGGGGTAAATGGTGATGCATTCTGGGACCAGCCAAAACCCAAACCCTTACACCTAAAAACCTATAATAATATTGTAAATTGTTGCATCGGATAGTGGGGGAGACCTGTGCAGATTTTAAACGCTCTAACCATTACACCATCAAGGCAGTTATAAGTATGGCACACGACTACGATTAATATCCATAATGATAGTAGAGATCTATCTCTATCTATCTAATGATAGTAGAGATGCCCTCTATGAAATTTTGCACTGTTGTTGTTGTTGTTGTTGTTGTTGTTGTTCCCGTTCCCCAGGCTGCCTGGCCGAACAGCCCCAAGGTCCCGGGCAAGGCCAAGGCCATAGAGCGCCCCCACAAAACCCTCCCTGCTTACCACTAACAAAACCCAGGTGACCGAAGCCACTCTAAGGCAGGGAGCTGAGGAGGGCGTGGAAACGCCCGGGAAACCAAAGCCCCACCCAAGGCCCTGTGCCCCTCAGCAATTATGAAGGGAAAGTTGAGGGGCAAGGGAAAAATGTGACGCTTTGGCTCCCAATCTGCCAACTTTTAGGTTGGCAGTAGGGAGGTCGATCCACGGAAAAGACTCAGTCACTTGAGATCTAGAAGATATATAAGTAAAAGGAACAGTCAGAGTAAGCTATGGGTATGGCAGAGATCGCTCAGCTCTCACTCTGATAGACCAGCCCATCACCACTGTTGTTCTCCTATATCCTCATTTGTTTTGTGCGATATGACTTTTACTTTTTAACGCATGGTGGTGGTTGTTGTTGTTGTTGTTGTTGTTCCCTAAGCTGCCTGGCCGAACAGCCCCGAGTCCCTGAGGAAGGCCATGGCCACGATCGGGCTTTCCCACAGAGCTCTCATTGAGTGTAGATTATGTTGTTGGCGTAAGTGGTTGTGTGAAATGCAGTCTTCTATGATGTGTTTAATGGTATGGGGTGCTGTGTTACATCCCGGGCAGGCGTCGACAACGGAGTCATCTAGTCTCTTCTGATAGCTCAGGAGAGCTGGATGATGTCCGCATCTCAGCCTGGCCAGGTGGACTCTGTCCTCGCGAGGGAGGGAGGATTCGGAAGGATGGATTTCGGGAGGTCGTGCAAGCAGCTGCGTGTTGTCGGAGTGAGTGGATGGATTGGCGAGAGATATGAGTATGGATGTGCTTCTGGAAGTTGGTTCGGGGTGGGCAGGGAGGGAGAGAGGACAATAATTGTGTGTGATACCGTGTGCTGGGTGTTGTTTTGATATTTCTTGGTGTCTGTGGGGGTGTTGCCATGTAGTTTAGTGGGTGGTCTTGGTTCGTGGAGGCTGCTGCCAGGAATTGAGTGCCTCTCATGTCCAGATGGTCTTTGACTTTGAGGATTTTGGTTTCTTGATGTAGGTGATCTGTGGGTGCAGTAGCTGTGCAGCCTGTAATGATCTTCAGGGCTTTGTTTTGAATAGTCTGTAAGGTCTTATGATGTGTTTCAGCTAGGTTAGAAGCCCAGGCTGGGCTTGCATGGTGGTTCTATTTAATTACAGGTACAGTAGGGTCTCACATAAAACGAGTTTATGGTCGATAAACGAGGGCGTTTTATGTGAATTCGTTTTATGTGAACACAGCATTTTGGTGGCGCAATATCGTCAATGTTCACTGTAAGCGAAAATTTTCGTACAAAGCGAACGATATTTCGTACGTTTTGTACGATATTTCGGCGTTTTATATGAAAGCGTACGATATTTTGTACGTTTTGTACGATATTTCGGCGCTCTATATGAAAACTCCTTGTATTTGCCCCACTTTGGCGGCGGACTCGTTTTATGTGATCACATTCGTTCTGATCGAAAATTAAATATTAATATTTTAGGTCGGTCGTTTTAATCGAGACTCGTTTTATGCGAACACGTTTTATGCGGGACCCTACTGTATCTCTGTTCTTCTACTATTCAAGTTGCGATTATTTGTATTGTTTTATTGACTGTATTTAGCAGGCATTTCAATTATGTTGGCGAGTTTCTTACATTAATCAGGTTCTGCGCCACCTTGCTTCCCTGTTAACCCATGGACTGCGAAGGTCCTCTCGGAAGCCACGGTATTTAAAAGTGTAAAACTAACCCTTCAAAAACCACGCCAGTGCTGGGAAATGTCTGAAATTTGGGTGACACACAGAAAGTAGTGGCATCTTTCCATCCCACATCTTCCACTCCTTCCCCCTTTATACCCCACCCCCCTCCCTCAACTTGACCTTTTATTTTGCACATGTTCTAGCAGTTCATGGGTTTAATACTGCTGGTGTATGAGTTCTTGATTAAACCATTTGATTTCCATCTTTTATTACAGAAGAACATCACTTTTTGTGGCTAATTGGCTCAGAGAAAGTGCTGTAAAACCCAGAAAACCAATCCATCAAAGCTGTTTTATCTTTTCTTTCTCTTTTCAGTGCTGTCTCGGCGGGTGTGTTTTGTGTTATCAATGTTCGTTGGCTGCTCTAATCCTAATTCTTCTACTGAATGCATGATTAGTAAACCACCTTTCACCACATTTGCCTATTGACCGTGTGTTCATTCAGTCCCATTTAATTGGTGATTTTAGGATAATTTGCTCCCATTCAAATATGTTTTTCCTGGCGAGTGATAGCGAGCTTGCAATTTAAGAGGAACTGGTCTTTGACAGGGATATATTTCTACCAAGAACTACACCAAAATAGCTTGCAGGAGGATCTGGAGAGCATTTTTTGTAGTTTGAGACGGGTATTGGTGTGCAGGGATTTGTTTAGCATGAAGTGGATTCTGGGGAATGTGTATTTAGTGGGTGGAACTTTCAAGACTTTCAAACCACTTATTTTAATATTCTATACCAGGTACAGTCATGCTGTCGGTAACGCATTATTTCGTCCTCTCACAGCAAAGTTTTACCGAAAAACGTGTTACCCAGGTAATAGAACCTATAGGAAATAGGACAGCCAAAATCCCCAAATCCCGTTTTTGACACAAGAAGTACACATCACGCATTATAGAAATACAATTAAGTCACGGAGGGAGGCATCACGGTTACTTAACAATGGGAGAGATCCTTGTAATTATCGAAAATATTGAGGCACACGCTGATCGATAAACAGTGAGGGAGGGTGGGAAGCTGAGTGGGCCCGAGTGTGACGTCACTGGGCCTAGTCAATTCCACGGTAGATTGAAAATGTTCTGTGTTAATTAGAGCGTTCGCATTTAGTGTGTCCGCGTTAAGACAAAAAAAGTGTTACTCAACAGTGCGTTAGCAAGAGCTTGATTGTACAGCATTTACACACTTAAAATTGTGGTTATGTCCCTAAAAATTGAGACTTTAAGTGAAACTAGAATTATATTTTGTCATTTGTAATTTAATTGTAGACTATTTTGTCTTATTTACAACTTATTAATGAAGCATAACAACTTTAAGCGAAATTCGTTGCATAATTAATGAAGAGTAAAAATTAAACTGCTGTACTTCAATTTAGGAGATTTTAAGTGAGCAGTACCTGTACAGGGTATTTCATATTTCTGACCATACAAGTCCATGGTGTCAAACTGGGGCATTTTGGATTTAAGACCGAAATATATATGAGAAGGAATACAAGAAAAATAGCATTGTTTTGGTCATATTATCACTTCCAGAGGCACAATTCTAACTTTGCATATACTATACAGTACAATTACAGTATAGACTAAAAAGAAGGGACTCAATTTTCATTTCACACCCTGTACGAGTCTACATACTGTATGTATTTTCCATATCATTATGATGCTTAGAATTTCTGAAGAACTATCACTCCCCTCTCTCAACCATACCCAGCAGGGCCTCCAATTAAGGGGAGGATTTTAGTTTGCTTCCTAGACCTCCATCAAGCTAAAAGCATATGCCCAAGACCTCTCTTCAAAATTAATTTGTAAACAAATTTGGTAGAAAAATCTACCGGCCAAGGGCCGGTTCCTCCTAAATTGCCGGCTCGCTTTCACTCGCCAGGAAAACGTCAGCACCTAAATGGTATGAAAGGTCTTAAAATTGAAAAAAAAAAATGGGGCGAAAGGTCTTATAACCACCTAACTAATTAAGCGAAAGTCTTGAAATCTCGAAGCTAATGGGGCTAAACATGAGAAAGAAGGCGTGAAAACCTTCCCTTAACCCCTTCCGTACCGGTGATGTCGTTTTCATTTTCTTCTAGCAATATATAGACTATTTTGTGCAGTTTAAAAAGGATCTGTGGTAGTAAAATGGGTTAAGTGTGATAGTTCGAAGCCTGTTAATTGCTGGAGGCCCTATTTAAACTGAAGAAAATCGTCTAATAGTAGCTGGAATAAAATTAAAAAGATATCGCGGTACAGAAGGGGTTAAGTTCCATCTTATCCTCTTTTACTAACAAATTTATTACCTGTCATCACCTTCTACTAACAATGACGGGGGTAATAGAATATACTTGTAATTATGATTATGAATTACTTTGACATTCATGAGGTTTTGATGATGAACACAATTTATGTCACATATTTTTTTATTCTCTTTCCATTGTTAACATTTCATATAGATTTACTGCAACATCTAAGTTATAATTTTAACAAGTAATATAGTTTATAACAAGGCCAAGGCCACAGACATAACATTCACCGCACCATCTGATCGTGAAATTCATTTTCTAACATATAATAACCCCTTCAATCATACATTTTTATATATATACTCTACAGTATTTAACCCTTTGACTACTGGATGCCTTTTCTGAGATAAATAATATCTAGTGTTAGCCAGATTACTTTACAAGAAATTTATACACTGATTATAATTTGTCTCGAGTCAGCCACCCCCATCTGTGGTGTATGTTACTGAGTATACTGTATACATACATACAATAATTGTACTGAAGGGAATTACCGGTACTCAAAGTAGATTTACCTTTTGACTATGAGGCGTCTTGACTTGTCTGATCAAAATCAATTAATGTTAGCCAGAATAAAATAGAAATTATCTCATCCATAGTAAAAGGGTTAATGCTATAACCAGTTTTTGTTTACTCAATTTAGGAATTTCCTTTAGGATTGAAAGGTTTACGAGAATATCTAAATCTGACAGGGCCTTCCTAAATAAAATAAAATTGTTTGGAGGTAGCCAGAATGAAACTTATTGACATCTAAATTAAAGGGTTAACCTCTTCAATTTAATGATGCCTCTCTTCAATATATTCTGGTTACCATTAGACGATTTTAGTCAGAATAAGAATGACCAGTGAGTCAAAAGGTAAATTGCAACAGTTTTTACCTCTTTGATTCCTAGAGGTCCTTCCTAAGCTGATTAAAGTTGTTTATTGTTAGCCAGTATAGATTTAATTATGGCATCATCGTATTCAAAGTAATGTCACCACCTGTCCTATGACATGACATTATTATTATTATGGTACTATTATTAGTACTGTAGTAGTATTTTTATTATTATTTTGTATTTTTTTTATATTATTATTATTATTATTATTACAGTTATATTTTAGTTGAACAATGTGCTCCCTTTCTGATTGGACAAGCCAAATGGCCATATATATGACTTGCAAGCTCACACCGAATAGAGGGCCCACATGTAGAAAAATTAAAGGGGAAAGATATACTGTAGTAAACAAAATACAAAAAGCTAAAGGTATAGACCATGATAAAAATGGGAATGCAAGAAAAAGGCAAAGACTCGTATATTTGGCAGTGAAAAAATGCAGGTCTGTGATTGTGGAGGGAGCTGCACCAAGGGGTGGACCGAGGAAGACTTGGGATCGGACTATACGTTCCGATCTCAAATTAAAAAACTTGACAAGTGAAGCAGCCCTTAACAGGCTTGCCTGGAACGCCGCCATTAGGACAAGAGACTGAAACTGCACGTATGTGTGGAGCACTCAGTCTTAAAATGTTATGGATGTAAGCAAGGTTGGGGACAGAAACTAGTAGGGGGTGAGGAAGTGATTAGTAGTAGTAGAGATAGTGTCAGGGCTTCACCCAACATATACAGTATGTGTAGTGGGTTTAGGTATGCAGTAAAAGTTCTGTAATCTGGTGCATAATACTCTGGAAAAATACGATAATCTAGAATCTTACAATGGTCAGTTCAATGTGTAAAATAAGCAAATATCTATTTTTTTTTGCCTTTAACTAGAGTGCTTTTGTTGAAATATAGCCATAATTGTTTCTAATACTTTTCATGCCTTTATATATGTATTTAAGTAATTTTGAGATATTGGAAGTATAAGCTAGAGCTGCTAGACAATATCTTCACTAAGCTTATAGTTTTGGTATTGGTGATTTTTATCATATGAGAGCATAATAATAATAATAATAATAAATAGTTCGGTAAAGGTCCTTTACTTTTACCTATTATTTGAACAGGTGGTGGCATTATTGTTGTTTATGTTACAGTTTAAGCCGAAATCACACAAGCATCCTTAGCCTCGGATTTGTATCGGAGTCGAGTAATTGTTATGAGTTATACATACATACATGGTTTAACGTCCTCTTCCATTACATAATACTGTAATGGCTCAGATAATGTTGCCTTTTGGCAATTGGACTGTACAGTTGTACAATAAAGTCCTATCATATCACTACCCCACTATTTCATCACTGTGGCTGATGTTGGCAAAGTGCTGACAGTGCCTTAGCAAGACTAGAAAGTTTCCTTGTAGTACCTTCAGTATATGTACCACACCAGCCTCAATGGTGCTACATCAAGGCAGTGACATAACTAAATTTGACATGCAGTACCGGTACTGTATAGGATGACCGTCGGCCCATACTAACGCCATCCCACCCTTTTAGTCGCCTTGTACGACACACATAAGGATATAATTATGTGAAGCATATTCTTGTTCCTCCGCTAAATGTAAAAACTCTCTTACCCCCAGGAATTTGAGAAATTTTTGTTATATCCTACTTTTAATTTGACTCATCTAGATTAAGAGCTATAAGATTCACAACTCCGTCATGATGGAGGTGAATATCAATTAATAATAGACTTCACTGAATCACTACAATTACCAGTAATATTTGAATTGGATATACAGTGCACCCCCAGTAAATGCGCCTATATGGGCTGCAAAATGCGCCGCATTTACGGAATCTGCATATTGTGGAGTTAATAATCAATGGGAATAAATGCTTATGGTCAGACAGCCCCTCCGAACTAACCCCTTTTTAGCCTACCATACACCCGATAACCCACCCAATAACCATTTCTGAAAGAAAGATACACTTTACATTAGAAATATAAAATAAAACAACAAATACAGTATAACACCATTTACCTTAGATAGAAGACTGCTGGTCAAGTGGCTGTACCAAAGATGTAGTGTTTGGGGGCAAAAACACGACCTTAACATTGGGATGAATGCGTTACCGCTCCCAACCCTCCATCTATCGGCCTCATTTTCGGTAGGCGACACTCGGTAATATGGCGGAAAGTACGTATTTCCCCTTGAATCAAAACGCCCAAACCGCATATACAGAATTTCGAGCCGCATTTATAGAGTCCTTAAGATATATTATTTCTGATTAGCCACCGCATATAGGGAATCCGCATTTACTGAAGGCGCACTGTACTATAGTGTCATTGAAAGAAATTCACCACTATAAGTAGGCTAGTCACTTAACTCAGACTATAAAATACAATGAATATCATCTCAATAATCTATCATCCAGTTACTTCAGACAACCAACCGGGTCTAACGAGGGGCTCCGGTTTAACCCCAGCTTACAAATTGACCACTTCTGATATGTTGGCTATAAGAAAGTTCAACTTGAAGACCTGGAAATATTGCAGAAATTCTATAGTGTATGAGTTTGTGCCAGATGGATATAATGTTGAATTTGATTTAATGTATGTACTGTACTATAAACCTACTGTACCTTAGTTTGTAGGCTATTGCAGCTTATTTTCAATGTCTTCAGCTTGAAATTCCATTTAGCTCAGCTGCTCAATATTTACAAGTGGCTAAGTATTTGCAAGTTAGGCTGACCAGCTTGAATGGCTGGGTGCCACCTTCCCTAGTTTAGGCTTCAAACTTGGAACGACAATTTCACAGGCGATAACTCTACCCGCTATGCATTGCCGCAGCACCATAAAAAGGACTATTAATTAATGAGGGTAATTTGAAAGATGTCTCTTACAGATGTAATCAGTAGAGATTCCCATTTTTCTTAAAAACCTGTTATTTATTCTTGGCAAAAGGTTCAGCAGTTTCATTGAAGAATAGCATATCCAGTTAATATAATAATAACAGCCTACTGGGCAGAAGCCCTCATACGGCTGGAAATTAACATAACTCATATACATACTGTACTGTGTGTATATAAGATAAACCTTTTCTTTATAAATACAGTAAATGGGGTTAGATCCTGTTTGGAAGTGTGAAACACCTCATTGGTTGGACATATACTCTTCTCTTTTGGTATTTGTCCAAACTAGAAGAAGGTTTTACTCATATACCTGTACACCGTATCGCCTACAAACACGCCTGAGAATAACAGGAACATTGAACAATTTATCCTCAAGAAGAGTACAGTAAAGGCCTGTTTTTTTCCCAACTTTCCAGTTTGGTCAAATACTGTATTTATATTCTCCTTATTTCCATTATCCCAATTTTCTTTGAATTCTGTACAATCATATGATTAGGTATGCAGTAATAGTGTGTGTGTGTGTGTGTATATACTGTATAAAATACATCTGTCTATTTACTTATTTGATTCCGTGATTTACAAGGGCATAAAAGAACCTCTCATATAATTAACAAGTCAAAACGCACTTGCAGTACAGGTGGGAATTAATAGGCAATTTTTAAATGTTTGGTACTCTTCATAATCAGTACTGCAATCTTGGGTATCGTGGTTGGACAATGTATTTCTGCACTCAAAAAAAGAAGCGGGCTACTTTTCTATGTAAAGGGAACTGTTTGAAGGACCCCAATATTACTACTGTGACTTTCCAGTATGGCAAACGCAGGACTATATGAAGTCTAAGATTCTAACTTAAAACCTAAGAATGTTGGAGTCGCGAGCACTTTTAATTACTGTATTATCATTCTCAGTCCTCTCTGTTGTAAACTCACTGCTTAAAAAATCAATCAATCTTTGTAGGTAGGATAATTTTGGCTCATAGTTAAATTGATTTTTTATGATACGCACACTGCCTTTTCTTTTAAGTCACAAGTGACAAAATCCAACGTTACGGTAAAATTATAGAAGCCTCTCATTGGTGCGGAAGCTCAGTGCTGTAGTAGAAACAGAACGAGTGCCAGACAGAGAGGCATCGCCAGGGAAGCACTGAGAGCGTGGGCATGGCTCCCTGGCTCCCGAGACTCCTGGACGGGCGGCGGCTGGTTATCCAAGAGCGACACCCCTGGCTCTGTCTCGTACTGCGTGTTGACGGGCACCACGTCGCTCTGTGGCTTCTCCTTCTGGTTAGCACGTTTGCGATTCCCAGACCGCATATGACCCCCGCGTTTCCTGTGTGGTGGTTCCTCAGGCTCTACTTCCTTCTCGCACTCCACGTCAGCTCCCTGGAGTCGCCACTGGTTGGGAGCAGGCAGTTCTGACTGATGCAGTGCCAGGACCCGCGTCACAGGACCTTCAGAGGGAGACGCACAATATTCAAGTGAAAATTAATAGTAAAGAAATACAGTATATCAAGGAATTATAGAAATTAAGAAATTCTATACCTGTATTTAGAAAACTTCTACATAAATCAAGTGATAATATAAGGAAAAGAGAAATTCAAGATTAAGAAGACTTCAAAAAAGTAAAATATTTTCACATTTTGTATTTATTGAATTATTTCTACTATACCTCACCTGTTTTCATAACAAACCCAAAACTCTATTTATCACGAGTCCTTCATAATACCTCGCCGGATCTTACACCAAACCCTGACCAATACTTATCACAAGTCTTGGCTGTTATACCTCATCTGATCTAATAGCAAGCACACACACCTAATTATCATGGTGCAGAGATTTTAATCTACAGTATTGCCTTCAGACCCTTTCATCACTCACCGATGCCAAGTGTGGTCATATCGTAGGCTGAGGTGACAGTCTCCAGGTCAGCCAGTCTTGGAGGGAGTGAGGTGGCACCTTCCAGATAGCAGAGGGCCTCGTCCAGACTTCGCTGCACTGTCAGGCTATGTGTGGAGTTCCTCAGGGCGAACATCCAACTCAATCTCTGGTCGCAGCGGAAATTGTTGCCTGTGGAAAGAAAAAGGAGACTTACTTGGTGTCTGAAGATGATCAGATGTGAGATGGGGAGAGGAATGGAATGTTTTGTCGCAGGTAGGACCTGCCTGGCTTGGGACTCGAACCTACAGTAGACCTAAAGTGACTTCCACTGTATTATGTGTAGCACTCTAAACCAGTGGGTCCTCGCAAGACCAGTAGTCAAGTTGTCAGTTTATACATTCCCTCATTCCCCCCCCCCCTTAGGGGGTTGACTGATTCTTGTGTATTTTCTGTGTCATAAGGGCCAAATAAATACACTGATAAAGGGAATAGATTAGTTCTATTGTATTTGGAATTTAGCATTCCCTGCTTTCCATAACTTACTCTATCGTCCTCTATTCCTTCAAGTTCCTCTACTCAACATGGTAACGAGGAGTTCCTAGCTGCTTGAGATGCCACCATTAATTCTGATGGGAATTTCGGAAGAAGACCATCTCTCGACAAAGCTCCTTGCCTTTCCTGTACTATCTATTAGGATACCCAAACAAACATACACCAACAGAAAAACTGCCTCAAAGCCCCACCTTCAATCAAGAGCTGCATGGTCTCGTTGTCCAGGTTGCTAAGGATGGGTGCGAATGTCTCCGGGGTGAGGGTTTCCAGCACATTGGCACGCAAGTCCAGGCTCAGGAGACTCGGGGATGGCACGAACACCTCTGGGCCCAGTGTCAGCAGCTTGTTGTCCTGGGGGGGAATTTGGATTAGTATGTTTTCTAAAGTTATCTCTGGAAGTAATGAAAGGATTTTTACTAAACTTAGTTAATTCCTTCATTTAGTCATTTTCGTTTTAAGGTAGGCAGGAGAGAATTATATTTGACCTCGATTGGCCCCATAATATTTTTGTAGTTACGTCGTAAAATTGACTCGTGATCCCATTGTGATATTTACCCTGTTAACCAATGAACAGCTCACTTTTGTGATCCATCAATGAAATGAATGGAAATGGGTGGTTGTGAATATAATACTATATCCTAATAATGTGTAGGATACTTGTGTATGAATGAATGTGGATAGGTGATTGATATTATGTAACTGCATTAATATGAACTGTTTGTGTGCCAGGTTCAGGAGACTTGAGGACTACACAAACACTTCAAACTTCAACATCAAGATCTTGGTGTCGTGTGGGGAGATTGTGGTTTAGCTGTAGCCAGGTGTAGGTAAATAAGGTAGACGGATGAGTATTTTGGATGGCCTCGATGGATCCCAGTAGCTGTTTTGTAGTTGTGCTATGCTATGTTAAGGTCCTAAGCATTTTGGATGGCCTTGATGGATCCCAATAGCTGTTATGTAGTTGTGCTATGCTGTGTTATGGTCCTATTCATATCTTGTTAAAGTTGAGTGAGGATAGCAAGGTTGGGGAGGTGAGAGGTCTCTAAAGAATGATAGAGAAGGAAGTGAGGAATACAAAAAGCAAGGTAGAAGAGTAGAAAGTGGAGGGTTGTCCTTAATATTGTTTAAAGTCCCCCCCCCCCCCCCGCCAATCTTGTCCCTAACTCCCCTGCAGCTGATGTGAACAGACACAGGTGGGTGTGATTGTGTGCATTAGTGTGTGAATGAGTGTGGGTGAATGTTTGCTGTGGGTCTCTACAGTACAATTGCCTAGACATAACCTGGGCCTAGTAAAATTATTTAATGCCTACAAAGCTTTATGTATAGTTTGAAGATAAGTGGACTACTTTTCCCTCTTACAATAATAGGCCTATTGTTTGAATTGGGCAAATTAGCCATTCATGCTCGGTGATACTACACCTCAACATCAGAACCTTTTATCATGTTTAAATTTTAGTTAAAATACTGTAGGGCTTGAGAGGTTGTCAACTCTATTGGATTATTAAGCCAGCACACTGTAAGTCAAGAATATTTTCGGGACTGAAGCCTCTCTCCGAGAACTCCAGTCCATTGTCCATGTTTAAATAGTGCCAGCTCTCCTTTTTATAATCATATCCCAGGTTGATGTTGTGTCATCATGGTTTTATGGTTTCGAAGCGTGTCTAAGAAGTCTCCCTACTAAGGCATGCAGTTAATAATTTAGAATGGCCTTGACTGACCCCATTGGCTTTTTTTGTTCTATCTATTTTTCCTAAACTAAACTATTGGTCCCCTCACAACATGCTGCCCAACAAACTCTATACAGATCAAGCCTGTGAACTGAACTGAACGGTCATGTGTGAGTGTTGATGTAGGCTACTAATAGATTGTAACAATGTCTTATGAGTTTGTGGGTCACAGGGTGGGTGTTTTTAGGATATGCCTGTCTACACATATCTAGATAAATTAAGCTGCATTACATGTGTTTATGTTTTCAAGTTAAAGCACCTCGGGATTTATCATCAGTAGCTTGTCGTGGAGAAGATTGAGATTGGGAGGCCAAGCCCTAAAACCTACCATCTGCGCATGCGTGTATGTTTATAAGCTTTGGCCCCTAAAAATAAATATATTAGATTAACCTAACCTAACCTAATATATCCCTCGGAATGGATACATTAGGTTAGGTTAGGTTAATCTAACATAATATTTGTTTTTTCGGGGACACGGCATAAATTCACACGCATGCGCAGATGGTAGGTTAAGGGGTACGCACAATCGCACATGGCCTCACCGGCAGACGCTCGGGGAAGACTTTTTTGTGCAAGTTGTAGGGAACTACCGTCTTATTTAGTGTGTGCAGTGTTCCCGTGGTGGGTGAATTGATGCAGCCGAGGTCTGTGGATCTTGTGGGCGACTGGGCGGCACTGCAGTAGTAGATTGGGTTGGTTGACTACTGGCGGCGCTTGGATCGGGAACCAGATAGCCTAGCCCTGCAGATTTATTTAGTGCCGCATCTACACGGGGATTTTCTCAGTCACGAAGGTAAGGGTGTCTCAAGTGTTGTATTGATAATATTCAAGGACACTAGTGCGACGTTATGAGAAACAATTTATTAGGGAAAATAGGCACCAATAGATTCGCCATATTTTTCTCTATATAGTCCGCATGGAGGATTTTCGTTATCAACAAATTGAAAAATACCCACTTCACAGACCAATACACCACATATCTAAGTCAAAGCGTGGGTGTGGGGGCAGCAGCCCCCACCTATAATACTAGGATAGGTTAGGTAAGGTTGTTAGGTTAGGCTAATGTCCTTTCAAAGGGGTATAGCCTTAGCCTAGGCTAGTAAATACTAGGATAGCCTATACCCGGTCAGAGGTAAGAAGAAGAGTCTTGCAGTAGTCTCCTTGGTGAAGCACAATTATGATACACTAGCGAACTATTTTGATAAACCGTTTAAGCCACACAGACCATATTACCGGGATTCACAAGTTAACGCTCACTGGTTCATATTTATCGTTAGGGGTTGTCCATGTATTTCTGACCACGACTGGGACATAAATCGGGGCCTTAAGTTTTCGAAGCTGTCCCGAACTTAATCGAATCTTATTAACCCTCTGCAGGGGAGGCCATGTATGCAGCACCAAATCCTGTCCTCTGCGCATGCGTGAGACTTAGGCCCATTGGCACGATATTTTTTTCCTTTATACTATTATATTATCTTAACGTTAACCTAACTTAAATTAATCTAACAGTTGAGCCTAAATAACAAAATACAAATATTAGGGAAAAGGCCGCGCATGCGCAGAGGACAGGATTTGGTGCTGCATACATGGCCTCACCTCTGTGCAGATGATTATGATGCATTTTGGGGGGGTTTATTCTGGCTATCATGAGACGATTTTATACAATTTAGGAAGGATCTGTGGGGATTATAGGGGTATAGGCTATCTCAATTAACTCTGACTTCCATATACCCTTCCTAACCGAATATAATCGTCTAATAATAGCTAGAGAAGAGAACATAACAGAAATGCGTCATTTCATCCTGGCCATGTCTACCTCAGCTGCCACCTCAAGTAAGAGCCACTTATACCCACTTAAGGCCCACCTACTCATATTTGTGTCACTTTATAGCACTCTCTCTCTTCTGGTGTGCTATCCTTTTTCTTCCACTTTTCTTTAATTGGATTCTGCTATGTCCACCAACTACCATTCTTAAATTATAAGGTCTGTTTGATCAGTACTGTATAATTATAGGCCTAATATATAAATGTGCGTACGTAAATCCCCACAGCCTCCACCCCCATCACTCTCTCTCTCTCTGCAGACACATAATTATATAATAATTCATTTTACTTCTACATTTCTTGCGTATTCTGTCATATTTCAATCTCTCCTACAATTCCTTGTTTTCAGTGCTATTTCGTAACACTACATTTTCCCTTGATCCCAATTATAATATTAAGTATTTATTTTATTTATTCATTATTAATTGTACTTTTGCTGGTAATTTTATTCCTATCTATACAGTATGTTTTCTATGTATTTCCTATTATTGTTTTTATTCTATAATGCAAATATTATAATGAATGCTTGTTTCTTATATTGGACTGCCACATGTGTTTGTTAATTTCATTAATCGAGTTTAGGAGTAAAGTTGGTTAGTGGAGAGACCATAATAATTGCACTTGTAGATGTTTATAGATAGGCCTATACGTTTATTTTATTATTATTAACTGCCTTAATATCACGTAAGTCACTCTTTGTCAGTTTCCATCTTTGCGTTTTTTTTTTTTAATGCATGCACTTACCAACTACGATTTCACTGTTATGCTGATTTAACATCCTTTCTCCCTATAAAAGAAAACAAAAACCTAAGCAAAAATATAAATAAATAAATAAATAAATAAAATAAATAAAACAAATAATATTCGAAGATTTAAAATACTGTGTGTGTGTACGATGGGTATGTGCAAGGACGCGTGTTGGAAGGTACTGGTTGGGTATGGGGTGGGGGGGGGGGGGGATGGGTTTGTGTGGAAGGGTTTACTGTGGGTAGACGTGTGGGTAGGTGTTTAAGTCAATTGGCTTGGAGGGATTAGTTTTGGGTATGCGTGTGGGAGGGTGTTTGTGGTGAGTTGGGCAGTGTGTGTCTGTGTGGGTGGTGATGCGAGTCGGGGTGGAAGGTGATATCTGTGTGAGGGTGGAAGGTGATATCTGTGTGAGGGTGGAAGGTGATGTGTGTTTGTGTTGGTGGGTGGGATGTGGTATGTGTGGCGGTGAAAGGTGATGCGTGTTTGTATGTGTGGGTGGGATATGATATGTGCGTGTGGGTGGAAGGTGATTGTGTGTTTGTGTGTGTGGGTGGGATGTGAAATGTGTGTGGATGGGAGGTGATGTGTGTTTAAGTGTGTGGGTGGGATTTAATATGTGTATGTGGGTCCGTGGGAGGTAGATGATTGTGTTTGTGTGAGGTATGTGTGTGTGAGGCGAAAGACCTCCGTCTACGTATTGTGAAAAACCTGGGTATGATTAGGAGTAGTGGGCGTACACATTATTTCCATTGTGTATTGTAATTCCATATTTAACCCCAGTAGCTTGTAGTTTGAAAGATCGTCTACACCTTGATATACAATTAAGTATGTGGCAGAATATGTATAAGTGTACATATACCTGTAAATACAGTCCTCTACCACTCTTCTCTTCGCCAACATGTAAACAAACCCAGAGTCGATATACGCTTCAAGTCGCTGTGCAGACATTCGTGACGTCGTCTAGAATATAAGTGCTAGTATGCGAATAATATCTATAGTCACGGTTTGCGCATTTGAGTGATTATTATTGATGTTCTTTTGTTTGCCAATCCTGCTCATCATAGCATACAGTCATTTATTATTTTTTGGTCAGTTTAAGTTGGTTGCCATCTTGAACGAGAGTGGAATGGGTGTGTTAAGGTTATTGTCTTACGATTCGCGAAGTTATTGTATTTTCTGAGGACATCAACTCATCACAACATTTGGTAAAGGTTAGTAGCTGTTAGATATAGGCGGCAGCCCCCACCTATAATACTAGGATAGGATAGGTTAGGTAAGGTTGCTAGGTTGCTAGCAGGACCCACACACTAACAGGTCAACCGGCCAGCCCTGGCCGCGCGGGGGGGGGGGGGGGGGAGTTTGCGTGACGTCACTGACGCCTTGGGTCTGCCCAGACCTGACCACTTGATTCACTGATATAGCCTAAGTTCATTATACCCAGTACCTGCTCAGTATTACCGTACTCACTTTCCATGATGGTCACAGTATTAGTAGTTGTAACAACTGGTGCATCAACTCTACAGTTTTACAGATAAGGAACAATAATTGTCATGTTTACAGCAATAGACATAACATTACATGTGGCAGATTATTACATGTGTAGTGGTATTCTACTAAATACAGTAATGCAATATACTATCAATGACATCGAAAACAACAGCAGTGCAGTGATAGTACGGTACCAATCTTCACCACACTGCTACAAATTCGCTGTCATTATCATCGCCGATACAGTAATATTATCAAATATAACCATAGTAATTATCATCATGACAACAACAATAATAATAACAATAATAATATTACACTATATATTATACAATACTAGATTGTGTAGGAATTTATTATTAAGGAGATAAATATGCAAATATATAACAAGAATGTGTGTGTTTGCTGATGTCCCTCATCTCAAACTAAGTAGAAATAATCTCCTAGATTCAGGATTTGTGATGAAGAATAGAGATATTATATCAGATGATTGCATTCGTGAAATGTCCATGATAACTAAATCTGAATATGGCTTAGCTTACAAACTTATTGAAACTCACCAAAATGTTCAAGGACAAATTATAGCGAGTAAAGTATGCAATAATATATTTAGGAGAAAGAGATAATTTAATCAGCACAAACTGGAAAGAAACTGCAAGCTTCATATTAACAACAGATGCATAGTTTCATGTGGTGAATTCTTCTATATCAAGCGATAGGAAAGCACTGTGCGTCTGGTCTGCATTTGGAAGAACAGCTAAGCAATTTGCGCACAATGATCCACATTATGACCACAATAGAGTTCAATTTCAGCCCACTACAGATTTCAACAAAGAGTAGTTTTATCTTGCCTTTTCCTTATAGGCCTATGACTCTTTGAAATGCTCAAAGTTACTCATAACCTTGAATTTATCATGACAAGAAGGTTAAATCAGCACACTTTACACATTATTATATATACTGTATATTGTTTGTATTTATATATTTATTCATATATTATTTTTTGGTTGTATAAGACATCCAGATGCTGTCAGTTTCAAACAAAGACTAAAGCAACTGATAGTGTATTGCTCAGCAATAAAAGCAACATCACTCAGGATCCCGAAAATGAATAATATTTCTTGGGTAAAACTGGTCATAGCAAAAACAAAACTAACTAATGACCGTGAGTTACGCCTAGAAAATTGTGCTTATCAGATCTGTCTGTTGTTCAATGATATGATATTTAGAAGTAGGTATTGAGTATGATTTTTGTTTAGATATATGAGAAACTAAAAAAAAAAAAATGTACCACCACTCTCGTAGAAGAAGTCTTTAGATTTTGTTGCTGGCTATATGGTAAGGAGATTTTCCTTTTAAAGTATCACTTCTTAGAAAACAAGATCAGAGGGCACATCGTAGACAGAAGTGGTAACAGAGGTCAGCTGTATAATTTTGTTTGTCTCATTTGACCAATATACGAGAAATATGCAAAGTTGTCCATGGTGAATGGCTTCAAGATGAAGGGAAAAACTGTGTAAAAGTTCTTGCATCTGAAATTAAGCTCACTTGAGCGACTTTACCTTTCTGTTATAAAAAAAAAAAAAAATGTTTTGCCAAAATATCGATCTTCTTTAGGATAAAGGCCGTGTCTCACACAGTACGGCCACCGCTCGACAGCTGCCGACAGAGGACGACTTGCACTTTTTCGCCGATTGTAATCGAATCACTGGATCACTGCACGATCCTCGCAGGCACACGATTGCTGTACAACAAACCCTCGACAGTCACTCAACACACACACGTCACACACACGTCATACACACGTCATACACGCCGGCAACACGGCCGTTGTAGAATAAATCGCTGACCGGCGACGCTACTCACTCGGCTATCACACGTTCGTCATACATTTAAAGTACGTTAAAAGCACGATAATGCCGCTTTTGGTTGACAACCATACGTTTACAGCACAACAGACGCACATACGTTGAACTATAAATACGACCGTTGTAGGCCACACACGATATTGACACGGCAAAGGAACCGCCCTATGTATATATATACTGTATATATATATATATATATATATGTTGGTAAAGCCAGGTAATAAATTTTCTTTAATACATACGAGGTTGAAAGAAATGGCAATTTCTGCGTTGGAAATTTTATTATTCAAAGTTTCCAGGTCTCTGATGAGTTTTCGCTGGGTGGCAGGAAGTAGATGAAGGAGATGAGCAAAATTCATGGTGGTACAGGGTTACATTAAAGTACATGATGATACAGGATATACGACGCGTTTCACTGGACAACCAGCATTATCAAGTAAGGAAGGAATGATATAAAAGGTAAACAGGAAGGGTATATATAGAGGGTGGAGGATCAGAGGAGGCGGAAAACAGGGGGCAAAAGTCTGCTATTGGTGGAAGGGAAAACTAGGAGAGAAAAAGGGGGTAACCGCTTCACGCATGCGCACTGGATGCGGGATGGTGGTCGATAGGTGGGGTCGAAGCTGATTGGCTGCGTGTCGAGGGGCGTGGCCTAAGTTGTGGCGCCTGCAGAAGACGAAGCTGAAGGAGGTAGCGCGGGGGGCTGCGTCAAGGGCACCGGGGGGCGAGGAGGGGTGTTAGGTCCTGTAGGGTAGTGCCTTTTGGCAGAAGAAGGATCTGAAGGTCCAGAGTTTGGTTGTTGATGTTGGGATGTAAGGCTTGGATATATAAAGCTTCGAGTATAGGTAATCTCCTTGGGTCACTTTCTTTATCGAGTATGGTGGTGTGTTTCTCTAACTCGTTGCGTGTGAGGTGAGGGTGGTTAGGGGTGAGATAGTGGTCTTTGATGGCTCCAGCCTGAAGGTGAAGAGTTAACCGACGTGAAAGACGAGTCTGCGTCATACCAATATAGGAATGAGGTCCACAGTCCTCATAATTACAGGTATGTTGGTAAATGACGTGATCGTCGGTCATCGGGCTCTTTATCTTGGTGGAGGCTGGTTTGTTGCGGAGAACGAGGTTGGAGGTCTTGGGGGATTTGTAATAAATTATTAATTTGATTTTGTTTTCCGGGTTGGTTGGGTGGACATGCTTGGAGATTATTTCTTTTAAGACGGCCTCGTCATTTTTGTGTTCAGAGGACATGTAATTGCGGTAGAAGATCTTAATTTCATTGGGGGGGTCAATGTTGGGAGGGCTTTGGGTGTACCATTTTTCAAGATGGTGGTTGATGGTGCTGGAGATGTCGGAGTTGGAGTATCCGTTATTTACTAAAACTTGGGATAGTCTTTCTAGTTCCTGGTGGGTGTCGGCCCAGGTAGAGCAGTGCGTGAGGGCTCTCCTAACATAGGCGGAGATGGATAGAAGATAACGGCGGGGGCATTCACTATCACCGTTGAGGCATTGTCCTGTGTTAGTTGGTTTAATGTAGACGGTGGTTTTGAACCCATGGTCGTTCAGAGCTACGAGGATGTCGAGGAAGGGAAGTTGTCCATTGTTAGATTTTTCAAAGGTGAAGTTAAGTCCGGAGGAGGTCATGAAGCGACGCTGGAGTTCCTGTAGTTCGTGGAGGTCCTTGATTTGCACGAAGATGTCATCCACATATCTACAGTAGACGGCGGGTCGTTGGGCAGCCAGGAGCTCTTCCTCGATGGTACCCATGAAAAAGTTCGCAAAAAGAACTCCTAGGGGGCTGCCCATCGCCACACCGTCTATCTGCTTGTACATGTTGCCCCGGGGGCAAAGGAAGGGGGCCTCCTTGGTACATAGCTCCAGTAGTGTTTTCAGGGCCTTCTCCGGGATGTCCAGTGTAGGAGTATCAGGGCAATGATAAATTTGACGTAGAATCATGTCAATGGTCCTATCCACTGGCACGTTGGTGAACAGGCTTTCTACGTCGAGAGAGGCGATTGTGTGGTTGTTGTTACGGGGGGCGTCTCGTAAAATTTCCAAGAAATCGTGGGCTGAGTTAAGGTTGAATTGGCTGGGCACGTAGGGGGTGAGGAGGTTGTTCAGGTCGCCAAGGCCCTGAACAACCTCCTCACCCCCTACGTGCCCAGCCAATTCAACCTTAACTCAGCCCACGATTTCTTGGAAATTTTACGAGACGCCCCCCGTAACAACAACCACACAATCGCCTCTCTCGACGTAGAAAGCCTGTTCACCAACGTGCCAGTGGATAGGACCATTGACATGATTCTACGTCGAATTTATCATTGCCCTGATACTCCTACACTGGACATCCCGGAGAAGCCCTGAAAACACTACTGGAGCTATGTACCAAGGAGGCCCCCTTCCTTTGCCCCCGGGGCAACATGTACAAGCAGATAGACGGTGTGGCGATGGGCAGCCCCCTAGGAGTTCTTTTTGCGAACTTTTTCATGGGTACCATCGAGGAAGAGCTCCTGGCTGCCCAACGACCCGCCGTCTACTGTAGATACGTGGATGACATCTTCGTGCAAATCAAGGACCTCCACGAACTAGAGGAACTCCAGCGTCGCTTCATGACCTCCTCCGGACTTAACTTCACCTTTGAAAAATCTAACAATGGACAACTTCCCTTCCTCGACATCCTCGTAGCTCTGAACGACCATGGGTTCAAAACCACCGTCTACATTAAACCAACTAACACAGGACAATGCCTCAACGGTGATAGTGAATGCCCCCGCCGTTATCTTCTATCCTCCATCTCCGCCTATGTTAGGAGAGCCCTCACGCACTGCTCGACCTGGGCCGACACCCACCAGGAACTAGAAAGACTATCCCAAGTTTTAGTAAATAACGGATACTCCAACTCCGACATCTCCAGCACCATCAACCACCATCTTGAAAAATGGTACACCCAAAGCCCTCCCAACATTGACCCCCCCAATGAAATTAAGATCTTCTACCGCAATTACATGTCCTCTGAACACAAAAATGACGAGGCCGTCTTAAAAGAAATAATCTCCAAGCATGTCCACCCAACCAACCCGGAAAACAAAATCAAATTAATAATTTATTACAAATCCCCCAAGACCTCCAACCTCGTTCTCCGCAACAAACCAGCCTCCACCAAGATAAAGAGCCCGATGACCGACGATCACGTCATTTACCAACATACCTGTAATTATGAGGACTGTGGACCTCATTCCTATATTGGTATGACGCAGACTCGTCTTTCACGTCGGTTAACTCTTCACCTTCAGGCTGGAGCCATCAAAGACCACTATCTCACCCCTAACCACCCTCACCTCACACGCAACGAGTTAGAGAAACACACCACCATACTCGATAAAGAAAGTGACCCAAGGAGATTACCTATACTCGAAGCTTTATATATCCAAGCCTTACATCCCAACATCAACAACCAAACTCTGGACCTTCAGATCCTTCCTTCTGCCAAAAGGCACTACCCTACAGGACCTAACACCCCTCCTCGCCCCCCGGTGCCCTTGACGCAGCCCCCCGCGCTACCTCCTTCAGCTTCGTCTTCTGCAGGCGCCACACAACTTAGGCCACGCCCCTCGACACGCAGCCAATCAGCTTCGACCCCACCTATCGACCACCATCCCGCATCCAGTGCGCATGCGTGAAGCGGTTACCCCCTTTTTCTCTCCTAGTTTTCCCTTCCACCAATAGCAGACTTTTGCCCCCTGTTTTCCGCCTCCTCTGATCCTCCACCCTCTATATATACCCTTCCTGTTTACCTTTTATATCATTCCTTCCTTACTTGATAATGCTGGTTGTCCAGTGAAACGCGTCGTATATCCTGTATCATCATGTACTTTAATGTAACCCTGTACCACCATGAATTTTGCTCATCTCCTTCATCTACTTCCTGCCACCCAGCGAAAACTCATCAGAGACCTGGAAACTTTGAATAATAAAATTTCCAACGCAGAAATTGCCATTTCTTTCAACCTCGTATGTATTAAAGAATATATATATATATATATATATATATATATATATATATATATATATATATATATATATATATATTTATAAATAACACCCCTTTCTTAACATTAATCATCAATTACAAACCACAATATACTTGAATAAAACTATAATAATAATACGCTGTAGTTAAGTAGTCCATAGGTGAATGTATACCTATATCATTACACGATCTGGTATACACTGACTTTGATGCAGTATATCATTAGTTTACAAGTGGATGTATTTTAGTAAACTTGTTGATGTTTATGTTAACTATAGGCTACACACACACACACACACACACACACACACACACACACACACACACACACGCACGCAGAGAGAGAGAGAGAGTGAGAGTGAGTGAGTGAGTGTGAGAGAACTACTCGCAGACATACAATACAGTATATAGACTAAAATAATACACACACACACACACACACACACACTATATATAAACTAAATAATACACAACCAACCACGCAAACGCACACACACACACACACACACACACAGCCCGTAGCCTAGTAGGTAGAGCTCTCGTCTCACACACGAGGGGTCGGGGGTTCAATCCCAGACCGGGCGGAGACAAATTGGGCTTGTCTCCTTTCATGTGTTAGCCTCAGTTCACCTAGCTGTAAATAGGTACCTGGAATAAGTGGACGACGTTGTGACGTCCCATCTGGGGTTGGCAAAAATGGTACAAGGCGAGATGGGTATCATATGGTTCACCTAAGCTGATGGCTACCTAAGCCTTCGGGCGAGACGGTACCGTCTATAGTGAGAATGGTACCATACAGATCCACCCTAAGCCTTCGTTTCCAATGTCGCCAATTGGCTAAATACAGACTACACACACATCCACAGCCATTCCAACAGTACATAAAACACTTAACATGCATTTCACGCAATACATTCCCAGTTAAGGAGGCGCGATAATAATGAGCTTAGCTCGCATTGCGTGGATTCCCCTTGACGAACAAGTAACTGAGTAACACGCACACATACACACATACACACAATATATATAAACTAAATAATACACAACCAAACACGCATACGCACACACACACAATATATATATATAACACTAAATAATACACAATCAACCACGCAAACGCACACACACACACAATTTATTTATAAACTAAATAATGCACAACCAAACACGCAAACGCACACACACACACAATATATATAAACTAAATAATACACAACCAACCACGCAAACGCACACACACACACACACACACACACACACACACACACACACACACGCACGCACGCACACACAATATATATAAACTAAATAATACACAACCAACTACGCAAACGCACACACGCACATGCACAAACACACACACAATATATATAAACTAAATAATACACAACCAACTACGCAAACGCACGCACACACACGCACGCACACACACACACATACACACACACAATAAATATAAACTAAATAATACACAACCAACCACGCAAACGCACACACGCACATGCACAAACACACACACAATATATATATAAACTAAATAATACACAACCAAACACGCAAACGCGCGCACACACACACACACGCATAAAAACACACACACACACACACACAATATATATAAACTAAATAATACACAACCAAACACGGAAACGCGCGCACACACACACACACACACACACACACACACACACACACACACACACACACACACACACACACACACACAAACTACTCACACACATATAATATAGACTAAAATCATACACAATCAACCATCGATCAGAGGATGACAATGAAGATATCCCAGGATTCACATACGCTCGTTGCACAACATATACACGGGCGTCACACGATCAAATTTAACGGTTTTTAACCGTTTTTTCTGCCGATTATCGGCCAGAATTTAGTGCAGCCACTATTTTTTGTCCGATCACCGCCGACCATTTCCGCGCCACTCGACCACCCCTCGCCTACCACGATACGAGGCGATCTTTTTACACGATCACAGACGATGTCAGACAATCCCGGAAAAATTCAAATATTTTGAAAATATCGGCTGTGGTCGGCGGCTAACGTACTGTGTGAGACGCGGCCTTTAGGCTTGCACTCACTAGAAAGACGAAGATGTAGGGGAGACGATGATAGAGGTATTTAAATGGATAAAAAGGTATAAATAAGGGCGATATAGATGAGGTATTAAAGCTAAAGAGCGGCGACATAACCCGCTCAAATGGTTTCAAGTTAGATAAGTTTAGATATAGGAAAGCATAGGAAAGCACTTATTTGAGAATAGAGTTGTTAACATGTGGAATGGACTGCCCAGAGCAGTGATTAGCTCAGGAACAGTTCAAAGCTTTAAGCTGAAGTTGGATTCGCATATGGATGATATGGGCTGGGTGTGAATGGGAGCTGCCTCGTGTGGGCCGCATGGCCTTATGCAGTTTCCCGCGATCTTATGTTCTTAAGTAATGTTTGTCTTTAATAATACATGTTTATATTTGTATTGAATTACACATTATCCCAAGCTTTCAACAAAAGAGAGAGAGATAACAACAAATAACGGTATTCTACATTAGGCAAACAAAATATCTTTACTAGCCTAGCTATGACCTATTTTATATGTATGCGTGTTACAGATATGTTGGATTTGTAATCAGGTTTGTTTCAGTCCAATCATTTTCATTTTGTATGTTTTTCCTATTCCTAAACTTGATTTTGTTTTAACTTATTACTGATGGGTATGTTTTATTTATGTAAGGTTTTAGGATACTGTAGAATTACATTGATAAACATGCAGTGCATCACTAAGTGGTCGTGCTTGCCTCTTTAAGGAACTCTACCATAAGGGACAACATGCTAATAATGACAACACAACCACATCTAGGGTTAAATTGTAATTAATTTTGGATTTATCATATTAGTTTATTGTATGTAGGCTACCATCATGGAATTACTCAACAGCATGTAGTAATTTTGATTTTTATGTACCCAAGTAGGCTATCCTATATTATATTCCAAAATATTGATATTTCCCCTTCTTAACCCCTTGAAGCTCTGACACGTTTTAGCAGTATATTTTGGCTATCAGACGATTTTATGCAGCTTAGGAAGGATCTGTGGGTATTAAAAGGCTAAATCCTATCTCAATCAACCGTTTGACTTCCATATACCGTTACTAATCAGAATAAAATCATCTACTAATAGCCAGAAAACAGAACAGAAACGCGTATTGAAGCTTGCAAGGGTTAATTGTTACAAAATAGTATAATCATAGATATTTAAGTCACAAAGTTACACACAATATTACTAGTTGCGTTTATTTTGTCAAAGAAAATAATATCATTTTGCTCAACAACTAACAAAAAGGAGCTATAAATATAGCGAAAGGAGTGGGAGAGTGGGAGTGGTGAGCGAGCCCTGGGTGAAGGCGAGCGTGATGTCACTGAGTACCCCACTCCCGTTTTCTTTTTGCTGGCCGGTTGACCTGTTGTGTGTGGGTCCTGGTTGCTAGAGTAGCCTACTATGAATCCGCTGTACCTGGCATGCAAGGGCTAGTTTAGTATGCCACGTACTGAATACTATGAATCCGCTCTACCTGGCATGCAAGGGCTAGTTTAGTATGCCACGTACTGAGTACTATGAATCCGCTCTACCTGGCATGCAAGGGCTAGTTTAGTATCCCACGTAGGCTACTGGGTCTAGGTTAGGTTAGGTTGGGTTGTTTGGTTAGGTTAATATACTAGGTCTCAGAAACAACAATCGTAGCAGCGGTAGTAAAGTTGAAATAGGCTAGCGGTCGCACCACTATTGACAGCACACATATAGTAATGGATGCACTATTTTGAGTTTTCACTAGCATTTCCCATTAATTTTCTTTGTTACAAGTGGGTTTTGCCTTCACATTATTGTTTGCCTCAACAATATCAAACTCGGTAGGTGATCAGGGTTATTTAAATACGCCCGCCACTCATAGTGGGCGTGACGTCACGATACTCATTCCTTTCAGCCAATCACAGACGCTTTCTCGACTGAATGTGTTCGGATACACACGACCACCACGGGTTTTTCTATCCATAGAGTTTTTCAACCCCTCTCTTGCCCTGACATATATCATGCCCTCCCCACCTATCGGGGTAAATATTTTAATATTGTTTAGGTAAACAACATAATGTGAAGTTAAAAGACACTTGTAACAAAGAATGATAATGGAAAACACTAGTGAAAACTCGAAATAGTGCGCCCGTATGTGTCCTGTCAATAGTGGTACGGCCACTACTCTTAATCTTACCAAAACCTGTTATCCTCTGGTAAAGTGCGGGAGTGTACTTGATGTGTACAGTATGTCTGTTTGTGTATTCAGGTTGGGGAAGGTTTTGGTGTGGTGTGTGTGTGTGTGAGTGTGAGTGTACTTGATAGTGTGTATGTCTGCTTATGTATTCAGGCTGAGGAAAGATATGGGGTGAGGGTAGTGAGAGGGTCGAGACATAAACACCGAAATCAGTCACTCGGGCGGATGCATTAACAAAGTTTGGTTAGTTTGGTGAAATCGTTAGTTTTGCTTATGTTGTCTTTGTAGAATATGACTTTACAAGGCCAGCGCACACAACTTGTTAGATTTCACAGAAGCATGCTTTAATAAATACAAAATATAAAAACTTCGATAATTATAGGGAATAGACTCGCAGCGTTATTATACATAATTTATTAGGGAAAGTGAAGCTCTATGGAATCCTTATAATATACTCGCATAGATTCCGTTGTGGGAGAATAGTTTTGATAAGTTTTGTAACTCGATTTTGTCGATATAAATAGTCCCACGCGTAAACAAAATCAGTCCCGCAATCTTGAGAGCTCTGCTACGGACGTGTTCAATGTTTACAAAAAGTGTTCGGAATGGAGTACACTCGCTACGGTAAAGTGTTATGTTCTACAAAGATGTTACTGTATGTCTAATATATGAACCCACAGTAGCTGGCATGCAAGGGCTAGTATTGTATCCCACGTACTGGGTCTAGGTTAGGTTAGGTTGGGTTGTTTGGTTAGGTTAATATACTAGGTCTCGGACACAAGATTCGTAGTTGCGGTAGTATTTACATCAAAACTATAGTTAACTATCAAAACTATTCTCCCACAGTGGAATCTATGCGAGTATATTATAAGGATTCCATAGAGCTTCACTTACCCTAATAAATTATATATAATAACGCTGTGAGTCTTTTCAAAAAAATTACCAAAACTTCTACTTCGCCCAAATCCGCCCAAACTTTATACAGACAGAAGTGCAGACAACAATCAGCTAAAATAGGGTATAACGTGATACCCAAAACAGCAGCAGACTAGAACAAAATCCCAGCAAAAATATCCATGTGACATTGCTTTTATTCTGCTTGACAAACAACAATATATATGATCATATTATATTATATTTGCATACTTATTCTGGCAATATCTTAAGGTTATTTTACATTGGTATCATCAACTCGACAAGGCAGAGTTTAGTAGGTGGTTGATACTGCATCATAGTATAATTCGGGAACTTCAATACAAGAATAGAAGTACTTGGTATAAAGTATTGCCGGAAAAAGCGCTTGAATGACTCCTGTAACTTATGTGCAGGTTGAGTGACTTGAGTGTCTAGAGGTGCAAGACAAGATTGTTTTAGAAATTTTCTTGAATTTTTGAAGGGTTACTTACGTGCAGGTTGAGCATCTGGAGGTGTCCTAGACCCTGGAAGCCCCTGGGAGCGATGTACTTGAGCGAGTTCTCCTCCAGGTCCAAGTCTTCCAACGCCAGCAGCTCCCGGAAGGTCCTGTCACCAATCACCTCAATACGGTTCTTGTGCAAGTCCAACCGCTTCAGGGACTTGAGGCCCTTGAAGGTCTCAGGGGTAATGACCTGACAGAGATGATGGAGACAGTTGTAAGAAGAGAATCAAGTTATATATGTTGGTTGCTATGAACTAGCAATGCAAGGAAGGAGGAAAAAGTATAGAGACGATTCAAATTATGTCGGATCACAGATGTGATGGCCAGCTCTTTTTCTTTGGATATTGCTGTTACCTCTACGTTAGCTCGGGGAAGGATAAGGCCTATTGGGTCTTGCAGCTCTCAAAGGCCTTATAACACAGGAATAATAAAGCTGCCATGTACCTGTATCTGGTTGGAGAAAAGGTCCATCTCTTCCAGGTTGCGAAGACCCTGGAAGGCCTTGTCGTGTAAGGTGGTGATGTTGTTTCGGTCCAGGGAGAGTTTGTTGAGGCTCGGCAGATCTGCAAACACGTGCCGGTTGATCTCAGTGATTTGGTTCTCGCTTAGGGATAGCGTTTCGAGGGCCGGGAGGTGCATGAAGGCATGGCGATTCAGCGTCTTGATGGCGTTGCGGGAGAGGGAGATCTTGGCAAGAGTGCTGGAGTTACCGAAGGTGTAGCTGCGGATGATGTCGATGGTGGCGTATTGAACCTGGGGCATAAAGGGACAAGGTTTCGGTTAAAGTATTCACAAACATTAAAACACAAATACTCATTGATCCAAACCAGCCACCTCATAAGCAATACTATGATGTTGGGCAGCTACATGAGTGTAATTTACTATCTTTCTTTTTAATTTTACAGATAATATTTACAGTGTAGTTTCCATGTCATTCAAATCACCCACCTCGAACATTTGAAGACTGGGGAGATGCATGATGGCCACGGTGGGGACAGACTTGAGGGTTCCGTCCGGTCGCAGGTGCATGGTGAGGCGCTTGATCCGTGTCTGAGAGGCGAACCCTTCCCATATCTCCTCGTTCTTGGACATGTCGTTGAAAATCCAGCAGTTGCCCTCTTCAGCCTGTCGACAAAAAAAGGCAAAATTCAATAAGAACACAGACTGACGCAATCTGCAAGGAAGAGTCTGGCAATCGATCCTGCTTTTAGCCATATAGTATTTATAAATGTCCTCATTCTTCATCATCCTATTGAAAATTCAACTGGAATATTGTTCTGCATGTCAAAAATATAGACAATCTGCGACACATACATGGTGATTGACATAATTTTTCTGGCACCATTCTAAAGTTCCTTTGCATTAGTATTGGCAATTTGATTGAAGATAAGTTGTTTTAGTTGGCTGAATTCTTTTGAAGAGTGGATTCAGGAACTGACAAACCTGAACTGTTGATAAAAAGGCTGCCTCTGTGATCATATATTATATTAGGTTACAGAACTCTTGCAAGATTATGATTACAAAACTGTAGTTGTTGGCATATAATAATCTGACATTGACTATACTCTTGGGCACTCACTCTGTCAAGAAGGAGGACGTCACAGTAGCAGTAGATGTTCTCCGGGGGTTCGATATTGCACATGTTGAACTCCGGGCTCAGGGTGGTGGTGGCCTCCAGTTGCTCCTCGTTCCGACGGTTCTTCCTCTTCCTCTTGCCCTCCGTCGACACCACCACCAGGCAAAACAGCACCTTCATGTACAGCAGAAGCTTCTCCGGCGCCATCTTGCTGCGGAAAAAAAGAAAACTTGTTGAAAGCTAAGATAACAACTTTTTGGTTGATTTCCTGCTGATGAATAGGAACACTTTTAACTGAGGTTGTATTCTCGTATGTGAAACGACCTTTAGCTGCCATCTTGCTTTGGAAGAGGAAAGGGGTAATTGATAGTGATATTCACCTTCATGAATAGTATTTTGGGCCATCACATTGCCAAGTGCTGTAGAGTGGAAAAATAATTAATTGTATTGGTATTCGCCTTGAGAAAGCTGATTTTCGGTTGCTAATTTGCTGGGGAAATTGACAAACAGTCGAAATTTACATTCAAGTAGGCCTACAACAGTAAATGTCCTGAGTGCCACCATACTCGGCAAGGATAATAGTTTGATGAAGACTGCATTAGATTGATAGATTTAGACGCATAATGAGGAAAGATGGAAGAGTTGTGAATATCTAAATTCCTTGCTGTTGAATGTGGGGGAACGTGGACGGCAGACTTTAGCATTTGCGCCTTCCAGGGTTTCCTGAAACTTCGTCCATCACGCATTATAGCAATAATTTGACTTTGTAATAAATACATTTATTGAGGAAGGAAAGCGTAGTAGCTGTATTGCTGTGTTTGTGTGTGTAAATAATACTAATCGGTTTATTTTGAGTCGATATTTATATAATGATTAATATTATTATTTGTTTTGTTTTTTTCTAAATCGGATAAAGGTGTGGTGTGCTTGTTTAGTAAAATGAATAGGAGGTGTGTGTATTTGTGAACTGCACAAATACATGTTTCCGGTTCTGAGAATAATAACTTTATTGGGTAATTCACCCTTGGACAGAGAAAGTTCAATCTTCAAAACTGTGCATTGTGATTTCTTGAACAAAAAATCTGAAGAAAAAAGGCCTAATTGAATATAACTTGTATCATTGTACCTGCAAAGTTGCACCTGTATGTTGCACCACCAGGTAGACTCCATGTAGACTCCATGTAAAAGGTGGAGTTATACTAGTGTTTAACCCCTTCAGGAAGTTTACGTCTTTTTACATTTTATTCTGGCTATAATTAAACGATTGTTCACAGTTTAAGAAGGATCTATGTTACTCGAAGGGTTTATTGAGATCGTATTTACCCCTTTGAATGATAGAGGTACATTATATGCTAATGAAAATCGTCTAATGGTGACCAAAATATGACGAGAATTACGTCATCGTGCTGAAGGGGTTAAGGGGAGATTTGTATTAATGTTTATTTATATATTATATGTTTTTTTTTCTCCTTAGACCTCCATCAAGCTTAAAAAAATATCCCCAAGATCCTCCTTGGAGATAGATTTTGTTGCATTTTTCGGTAGATAAATGTACCGGCCAAGGGCTGGTTACTCCTAAATTGCAGGTTCGCTATCGCCCACCAGGAAGTAATAAACATCTAAATGGCACGAAAGGTTTTAAAATCGCCAAAATAATGGGCGACTGTCTTGAAATGTCAAAACGGTTGGGGTAAACATGTTGGACTATAGCAACTAGATTCGTGCTTAAAAGTATTATAATGTGTCAACGTTACTATAGGTAGCGCCAACGAACTTGACAATAATCTTGATCCCTAACCTCTCTGTAACTCAAAAGGGCGGCAAGATCCTAGAGCAAACTGGCTGTAAATATCCACACCTATTTCCTGGTGGATTCTTCCCAAATGATAGAAACGTCAGACCGATTGCTTTCATTAATTTCGAGTTATAAGAAGTTAAGGAGTCAAAATTATTGTCAAGTTCGCTGGCGCTACCTATAGTTACTATTCAACGTTTTACTTTTGGGATAATTTCTAGCAATCGGCGTAGACATAAAACCACCACTAACTTTTCTAGACTTAAAGTGCTCCTCCTCAAATGGTGTTTCTATACATGGGTTGACTCGTTATATATTCGTGTTCGTAATCGGTACTATTCATGAAGCGATCTAAATAATGAGAACAGGGCAAGAGGGAGGCGGCGGGTGTCTCCATAAATTAGCCTCTCTAATAGTAAAAGGGCGTGGCTTACTTACCAAAAATGGAGGGAGGAATGCGTAGACTTAATTACAAATCTGCAGCATGGTTTGATTCGTGACTTGATTCATATTCTTTACTAGTTAGTTGTATTATCTTCGTTCGATAAAGGATTAGGGAAGCAATTGTGTGTGGTATTGAAATACGTGGGTTATTAGAGTCAAAACCTAAGGCCTTCTGTAGATTTCAGGTGTTCATAATGTTCTTAAGGGGACATGGGCCGGTTTTTTGGACCACTTTCTTCCTCATGTTTAGCCCCATTAGTTTTCAGATGTTAAGATGTTTGCCCCATTAGTTAGTCGATTTTAAGACCTTTCGCCCCATTTCTTCGTCAATAATGGTAGTAAAGATGATGCTGGATGGTGATGATGATGGCCCCTTCTCCTCCCAGACCTTTCGTGCTATTTAGGTGTCGATTTTTTTCCCTGGCGAACGATAGTGAGCCTGTAATGTTGGAAGAACCGGCCTTCGGCCGGGAAATTTTTCTACCGAAAAATGTACAAATTAATCTAGAAGGGGGATCTAATGGATGTTATTTCTAAAATCTGATGGAGGTCTAGGGAAGAAATTAGAAAAAATAATGAATACATGCCAAAATCGCCCAAAACGTGAACCATCCCCCCCCCCCCCCCCCCCTTTTAAGTGTGGTTCTATAATACGGGGGTAACTTAATTTGATTGGTTATTGTGTTTGTGTTCGTAATCGTCAATACCATGTAAGTCGTGTTACAAATAAGAACAGCATATAAGTTAGTCGATTTTAAGACCTTTCGCCCCATTTCTTCGTCAATAATGGTAGTAAAGATGATGCTGGATGGTGATGATGATGGCCCCTTCTTCTCTTCCCAGACCTTTCGTGCTATTTAGGTGTCGATTTTTTCCCTGGGGAACGATAGTGAGCCTGTAATGTTGTGTCTACATAAATTAGCCTCCCCCCCCCCTGTAACAATTAGGGTGTGGCTTAATTAAGGCGAGATTTCCACTTGAGGGACTTTTTTCTGGACCCCTTTCTCCCTCATGTTTAGCCCCATTGCTTTTGAAATTTTAAGACGTTCGCCCCAGTAGTTGGATTATTTTAAGAACTTTCGCCCCATTTCTGTCAATTTTAAGACTTCGTGCCATTTAGCTGTCGATTTTTTCCTGGCGAGCGAAAGCGAGCCTGTAATTTTAGAGGAATCGGCCTTCGGCCGGGACATTTTTCTGCCGAAAAATGTACACATCTATCTTGAAAGGGGGTCTAGGGGGTGTAATTCTAAGATTGATGGAAGTCTAGGAACAAACTAAAAAACCCTTAATTAGCAAACACGTATGAAGAACAGGTTATGTAGGTGTCTGGAGTCCCATTCACGTGAGCGCTATTGCGGCGATTTGTATTGTATTTTTTCTCTATGTGTATGAAGGAGACAAAAGACAAAGTTGCCTGTAACAAGTGTCCCCCCAATTGTTTTTGAAAGAATGATACAGAGCTAAAATCAAGGAGACACACGGATATAGATCGACACCTATCTATCTGTCTATATACTCAGGAACATACTTTTTTTTTAATCTGGGGGTGGCCGACTCGAGACAGAGCCCAAACAGGGACAACACAAAACACAAAAACAAATCACAAATTCACACACATCTAGGTCGCCCACATCGACACCAATTTATGATAATATATCAGGGTTCGGCTACATTGGTTTTGGCAGTTAGAATACAGGTGAATTATATTAGATTATGCCGGCAGCTGAATTATTATCACCTTTGAATTCAGAGGCTACCAAACTAGAAATGTGTGTTTGTCTTTTCTGTTGGTGTGTGTATGTGTGTATGTGACTGTGTGTGTGTATGTATGTATGTATGTATGTATGCGTGTGTGTAGGCTATGTGTGTGTGTGTGTGTGTAGGCCTATGTATGTATGTATGTATATGTGTAGGCTATGTGTGTGTGTGTGTGTGTGTTTACACTCTACAGGCGCTAACACTTTCCTTTTATCTCTCCATGAATACATATAGGGAAGTCAAAATAGAATGATTGACATGGAAGTGTAATTTGTTATGACATCGTTAATGGGTAAGGCTAAGGATAGATTTTTTGTTCTTCTAGTTTCCTCCCTAGACCTCCATCAAGCCTAAGAAAATATCCCCAGACCCCCGCCGAGGTAAATATGTGCATTTTCCAGCTCGCTAAAAAAGAAACAAAAAACAGTTAATGTGTAAATTTAGCGTGTCTGGTGGTAGAGAGGCCATGGTTGAGTTGGCACCGAGATATGAACAACACTTATATCATCTTAGTTCGAACTCTGGTGGCGGCATGGTTTGATGATTTTTTTTCTTTTCCGGATCGTTACTTTTCTGTATACAATCTTTGATAATCTTATCTCCCTGTGTGCCAAAAACTATTTCACATTTAATTACAAATATTTTAGTCGGCGGTAAATTTCCACACCTATTCCCTGGCTGACTCTTCCCAATTGGTAGAATTATTAGCTCGATCACTCTAGTCGTTTTTGTGTTAGTTAGTTAAAAATAGGAGTTCAGAGGCTATCAACTCTACTGGAATATTAAGCCAGCGCACTGTAAGTAAAGAATAGAGTGAGGGCTGGGGTCCCTTTTCGAGAACTCCAGTCCCTTTGTTTTTAAGTAATAGAGGTTAGTGGTCAAGATTACCGGCCTACTTATCATGAATGAACTATACTATCGGTGAATAAACTAATCTCGGTAAGGGGTGGTGGGCAGAAATAATAGCTCGATTACTCAAGTCGTTTTTGAGTTTGTTAGTTAGTGAGTTAGTTAGTTTTTATAGTTAGTGGTTACGGTTTTTGTCCTACAGTACTTATCATGAATGAACTATACTATCGGTGAATAAACAAGCATGGGTGAGGGGTGGTTGTGGGTGTAAATATAGTAGAGGGCGTGGTTGTGTTGGCAGAGAGATGTAAACAACACCAATACCACCACCTCACCTTCCTCTCGACCTTCCACATCTTTACACCATCTCCACCACCACCCCACCTTCCACCACCTCAACTTCCCCTCCATCACCACCACCTCACCTTCCCCTCCACCACAACCACCTTCCCCTCCACCACCACCACATTCCCCTCCACCACCACCACTACCTTTTTCGATAGATAAATTACAGACTCGCTATCGCTCGCCAGAAAAAAATCTATATCTAAATGACACGATTAGTCTTAATATTGACAAAGAAATGGGGCGAAAGGTATTAAAATCGCCAAACTAATGGGCCGAACGCTTTAAAATCTGAAAACGAATGGAGCTACGCATGAGGAAGAAGGGGGACCAGAAAAACGACCCATTTCCCTTAACGATCTGACTAGGAACAAACCTCCTTCAGGATATATTATACGGTAGATAATGCATGACGTGATAATTACATAGGACTAACACACTAACAATCCATGGGAGGCATACGCGCGTATGCCGCACTCACCCTCCGACTCCACTCTGGGGGTACCCGGGCGAGACTCCAGGTATCTGCCCGGCCCATATCAAGTATCCTATCGCATGATTGGCCGACTTGCTTCAGCCATGAGTTCCGTGGTCTTCCCCTAGGCCTCCTCCATAATATTGAGTAGGCCTATAAAAAATACAGTGTAATTCACAGTACCGGTAATATAAAACCTGGCAAAAGGAACTACTTGAAACTGGGTAAAGCTAATATTAAGCAGATTCGATTAATTTCGGGAGTACTTCGAAAACCCAAGGTCACACTTCATGTCTCAGAGAGCATAGAGAGAGTAGAGCTAGGTAGAGTGTATACAGTTTACCTCACATATTCTGTTCCGCTCTATCCCAGTAAATTCCTACACTAAGGTATACCCATAGATCAAAAAAGGTCTACAGTCTACTTCCGAGATCCCGTGCCAAGAGTATAAACACACCGCTGAGGGACCAATGTAGGTCATGACGGTCTCAAGTTCCCATACCACCTGCGCTACAACCACGTACCAATGTTTTTTTTCTTTTTTTCTTATTAATAGATTATATTATTTCTCCCTTATTTTTAGCCCCGTTAGTTTTGAGATTTTAAGACGTTCGGCCCATTAGTTTGGCGATTATATTACCTTTCACTCCTTTGTTTGGTGATTATAAGACGTTCACCCGATTTCTTTGCCAATTTTAGCCTGTAATTTAGCATTGGGGCTGGTCCTATCCAGAGTGAGGTTTGGCATCCTCTACCCAAGCTTAGCTGTTTCTGTCTCTCTTTTACTGTCCTACTTTTCCTTCTGAGGGCAGGGGGCTAGGAATCCTCCTCCCCTGGTATAATTCTCCTACTCGACGAGACAGAGACACGGGCGAGAGAACGCGAAACTGGTCACGGACCCTGAGAATAGAAATTTAAATATTGTTTCTGTTTGGGCTCTGTCTCGTGTCGGCCACCCGCCAGCAATGGGGTATGTGCCTGAGTTTATACATAAATACATACATACATACAATATATACAATTTACATTAACCAAGATCCATATACATAGACCATGGAAATATACACAATTTATCTCGAAGGTGGATCATGCAGGTATTGCTTTAAGCTTGATGGAGGGAAGTAAAAAAATAAAAATAAAATAAAAAAAAAATAATAATAATAATAATAAAATACACAAATAAATATAATCTCCCCTTCAGTCTTAGTAATATGCTCCATAAGGAACACACTCCTTTAGTAATATGTCCCCCTTTATATTTTCTTTGTCCCAGTTTTGGTTTGCTCTGTTTGCAAGTTTTACATTTTAATTAGTAATAATTTATGTTCCCTTGGTAATATGCTCCATAAGTAATATGTTCCTTTAGTAATATGCTCCTTAAGTAATATGTTCCCTTAGTAATATGTTCCCTCAGTAATATTGCTCCACTAGTAATATGCTCCTTTAGTAATATGCTCCACTAGTAATATGCACCTTTAGTAATATGCTCCATAAGTAATATGCTCCTTTAGTAATATGCTCCATAAGTAATATGCTCCTTTAGTAATATGCTCCATAAGTAATATGCTCCACTAGTAATATGCTCCACTAGTAATATGTTCCCTCAGTAATATGCTCCATAAGGAATATATTCCCTTAGTAATATTATGTTCCACTAGTAACATGTTAACTTAGTAATATGCTCCATATAAGTAATATATTCCCTTAGTAATATGTTCCACTAGTAACATGTTCCCTCAGTAATATGCTCCATGATGCGCACACTCGCCCGCATGCTCCTACAATGAACACCTTAACTGGATAAATTGACCACTTGCGAGCTTCGGGCTATAAGGAAGTTGGAGTTGTAAACATCATTATTTAACATAAATGGTAATGTATGTAGGTTTGTTATAGATAGAAAGTCTGGTGAATTTATTTTATATTATTTTTATTTTGTATATTTTTGTTAATATGTGCACTATTGTCGTAATTTGACTGGCAAATCTGTCGAATATCGATATATACGGCTCCACCTTCCGTAATGCCTGAAGCTCACAAGTGGCCCATTCACACTTGAGAGTTTCAGGCTATAAGGAAGTTGGAGCCGTAAACATCGATATTTAACTGAAATGCAATGATAATGTAGGTTATATATGGATAGAAAGTATGTTTAACTTAATGTCATGGGTGTATAAATGTACTGCAACCGCATCTAACCTGGTAATTCTGCTAAACATCAATTTATGTGGCTCCGACTTCCTTATAGCCTGAATGGATAGAAAGTATGAATATTTTGATTGTATGTATTTATAAATATACTACAACCGCATTTAGCCTGGTCATTCTTCAAAATATCAATGTCTGGAGCTCCAACTTCCTTATAGCCTGAAACTCAAGTGGTCAATTCACCACTTGCGAGTTTCAAGCTATAAGGAAGTTGGAGCTGTAGACATCGATAATTGACAGAATGATCACCTAAATTGCGGTTGTAGTGCTTATATAAATACATAAAATTGCGGTTGTAGTGCTTATATAAATACATAAAATCCAATTCAACATACTTTATATCCATTAGAAACCTACATTATTATTGTATTTCTGTTTAATATCGATGTTTACGGCTTCAACTTCCTTATAGCCTGAAGCTTGTAAGGGGCCAATGTCTACAGCTCCAACTTCCTTATAGCCTGAAACTCGTAAGTGGCCCATGTATACAGCTCCAACTTCCTTATAGCCTGAAACGCGCCAAGTGGTCAATTGTCCCGGCCTTGCTCACAGCCTCCAACACAAGTGGAAGACTTATTCTCGGTGACTGACGGCGCGAACAAGCATTTCTCTTCCTGGTTTGCTTTTAGGTATTGTAGGTTTGACTGTCTACAGGACTAAGGGGGTGTTTTTCTGAACAATTTGTAAATTTTTCGGTAGAAAAATGGCTTGGCCGAAGGTCGGTTCCTCTTAAATTACAGGCCCGCTATTGCTCGCCAGGAAAAAAGTCGATACCAAAATGGCACGAAAGGTCTTAATATTTGCAAAGAAATGGGGCAAATGGTCTTAAAATCGCCAAACTGATGGGGCGAACGTCTTAAAATCTCAGAACTAATGGTAGCTAAGCATGAGGGTGAAGGGGATCCAGAAAATCTCCCCTCAAAGCCTCCAACACAAGTGGAGGACCTTCTTCTCGGTGACTGACGGCGCGAACTAGCATTTCTCTTCCTGGTTTGCTTTGAGGTATTGTAGGTTTGACTGTCTACGAGATTAAGGGGGTGTCTTTTTCTGGAGAATATGGACCCCCTTCTCTCTAATGTTTAGCCCCATTAGTTTTGAGATTGTAAAATACGTTTGCCCCATTCAGTGTTTCGAAACATGTGACGATATTGTATATACCCTTTTAACTATATTGCCTCAGAGAATGCCATCACTGTTGTTGTTCCCTAAGCTGCCTGGCCGAACAGCCCCGAGTCCCTGAGAAAGGCCATGGCCACGATCGGGCTTTCCCACAGAGCTCTCATTAAGTGTAGGTTGTGTTGTTGGCGTAAGTGGTTGTGTGAAATGCAGTCTTCTATGATGTGTTTAATGGTATGGGGTGCTGTGTTACATCCCGGGCAGGCGTCGACAACGGAGTCATCCAGTCTCTTCTGATAGCTCAGGAGAGCTGGATGGTGTCCGCATCTCAGCCTGGCCAGGTGGACTCTGTCCTCGCGAGGAAGGGAGGATTCGGAAGGATGGATTTCGGGAGGTCGTGCATGCAGCTGCGTGTTGTCTGTGAGTGAGTGGATGGATCGGTGAGAGATATGAGTATGGATGTGCTTCTGGAAGTTGGTTCGGGGTGGGCAGGTAGGGAGAGAGGACAATAATTGTGTGTGATACCGTGTGCTGGGTGTTGTTTTGATATTTCTTGGTGTCTGTGGGTGTGTTGCCATGTAGTTTAGTGGGTGGTCTTGGTTTGTGGAGGCTGCTGCCAGGAATTGAGTGCCTCTCATGTCCAGATGGTCTTTGACTTTGAGGATTTTGGTTTCTTGATGTAGGTGATCTGTGGGTGCAGTAGCTGTGCAGCCTGTAATGATCTTCAGGGCTTTGTTTTGAATAGTCTGTAAGGTCTTATGATGTGTTTCAGCTAGGTTAGAAGCCCAGGCTGGGCTTGCGTATTCCATCACTGATCTTATGTATTGTTTATATACTGTGGTGGTAGTTTCTTTGTTGTGTCCAAATTTTGTGTGAGCAAATGACCTGAGGGCGTTAAGTCTGGGTGTCAGTTTCTTTTTAATGTTTGTGGTGTGCTGTTTGAATGTCATATGAGTATCATATGTTACACCTAGGATTTTGTGTGTGTGTGTATGTGTTAGGGGTGTGTTGTTTATGGTGAGTTGAGGGATGTATTCGTGTTCTGTCCAACTTGTGAGCAGGGTTGCGGTGGATTTGGCTGGGGCTAGATTAAGTCTGTTTGTAGTGCACCAGCCATGTAGTGTGTTGAGATAGGGTTGAAGGAGATCTGTTGCTCTTTTTGGGTCATGGTGTGTGCATGTGAGTGTTATGTCATCTGCATAGGAGGCTAAGTTTATTTGGGGCGTATTGGGTGTAGTTATATCGTGCATGTACAGATTGAAGAGTGCGGGCGATAGGATGGATCCTTGTGGGACTCCGTTTGGAAAGTTTCTGATTTTAGATGACTGACCGGCAAAAGATACGTGTGCACATCTGCCTGCTAGGAAGTTGGCCAGCCACCTGTTTGTGTTGTTGTGCATGTTTGTGTTGTAGATTTTGTTTGTTAGGTTGTGGCGGGGGATGGCATGAAGGCTTTACTAATGTCGAGTGTGGCTAATAGTGATCTGTGTGGTGGTCTAGCTGAGTTGATGCCGTCGAAAGCTCTTTGTGTAAGGTCTGTGAGAAGAGTGTTTGTGGAGTGCAGTGGCCTAAAGCCATGTTGTGTTGGAGCTAGGGGTAGGTCAGGTGTAATTAGTTGTAATTCTAGGCGTTCCATGACTTTGGAGGGGGAGCAAAGGAGTGTGATGGGGCGGTGCGAGGAGGGTAGCGTGGGGTCTTTGTTGGGTTTTGGGGAATGTGATGATGATACCATGCTTCCAAATGTCTGGTATTGTGTTGTGTGAATAGCTGTAGTTTGATATGTTTGTGAGTGCTTGTATGCCTTGTGGTCCCAGGTGTCTGAGGTGTATGTTGCTTATGTTGTCTAGGCCACAGGCGGGTGAGTGCTTGAGATTGTTGATGATATGCTTTGTCTGGTGATTGGTGAAGGGTGTATAGTCAGGGTCTGTGGGGAATTGTCTCTTACGTCGGATGACACGTCGGTCGTCTTTGTGAGGTTTTAGGTGGCTGACATGTGAGAAGTGATTGATGAGAGTGTTTGCTTGTTGTTTACATGAAGGAGTAGAGTCTGTTGTTGTGATTGCAGCAGGTGATTGTGTTGTGTTGCTGTTGGAAAGTGTGATGCTGTTTATTGTTTTGTAGAGTTTTTTGGGGTTTGTTTTGTGATCAAGTGTTTGTAGGAAGTTATTCCAATTTAGTTTTTGTTGTTCTTGTATTTTGTTGTTAGTTTGGGTGTTGAGTGCTTGAATTTGTCTTGTGTGTGGGGTGCTGGGGAGTGTTTCAGTATGTCGCGTTGTCTGATGAGGTTTTGAATTTCTGGTGTGAAGTTGCCATCACTGTTGTTCAAAACTGTAAACTGTGTTGTCCTTAACATTATAACGTTGGTGAGCACACCCTTATATTCCACGCCTTTTGTTACCATTGTTGGTGTGTTTTGTGAGGAATGTGTACAGCCAAGTCTCAGCGGTGTGTGTGTGTGTGTGTGTGTGTGTGTGTGTGTGTGTGTGTGTGTGTGTGTGTGTGTGTCCTTGACTCTCAATATATATGGTAACACAGTCAGCCATACATGTTACATTGTCTGTTTGAGGGGGGGGGGGGGGGGGCTTGGATAACTTATAGTAACAGAGACCGGCCAACCTCCGCCATTTTGGTGACGCTGATACTATTGTCTTACCTTTACACTCGGATATAATATCTCGATGAACCCTCTGACTTCCATACACCCTTCCTAATCTGGATAAAATCATCTAATAAGAGCTAGAAACAAAAAATAAATGCGTAAACTTAAATACGTATGTCTTAAAATGTCAAACCTAATGGGGCTTAAACATGAGGGAGAAGAGAGAGTCCAGAAAACTATCCATTAATTTTAACCCATTCTGTACCGACGACCTCCTTGTGTATTGATTTCATCTACATTTGGACGATTTTATGAAGCTTAGGAAGGATATATGGTAGCTAAAAGGTCTAACGGAGATAGTTTGTAGCCTTTTCATTGGTAGACGTCCTTTCTAAGCTGAATATAACCAGAAGGAGTTAAGGGGGTAGTATTCGTTTTTTTCTGGACCCCCTTCTTCCTCATGTTTAGCATATTAATTTTGAGGTTTTATGCCGTTCGTTCCGTTAGTTTGGCGATTTTGAAACCTTTCGCCTCAGTTTGGTGTCAATATTAGGATCGTTCGTGCCATTTAGGTGTCTTTTTTTATGGCGAGCGATAGCGAGCCTGTAATTTTAGAAGGAACCGTCGTTTGGCCAGGAAATGTTTCTACCGAAAAATGTACACAATTATCTTGAAAGGGGGTCTTGGGGGGTTGCATTTTTAAGCTTGATGGAGGTCTAGCGAGGAAACTAAAATAAATAAATTAATAAATACATACCGGTAACCTAAAAACCAAGCACTACCCCCCTTAAAGACTACATTTGAGTCGAATTTATAGAGTTGTTTGAGGACTTTTTCCTCCGGCTGCACCCCAGCAAGGGTATCAGATGCTAAGAGTGTCAGTCAGGTGCCATGTCTGAAAGAGGAGGGCCCCTGACGTCTGTGTAGATATCTTTAAGGGGAGGTTTTTAGTTTGTTTTCTACTCCTCCAGCAATCTTAAAATTTCACCCCCTTGACCCTCTTTCAAGATAAATTTGTACATTTTTCGGTAGAAAAATGTCCCGGCTGAAAGCCGGTTCCTCTTATATTACAGGCTCGCTATCGCTCGCCAGGATAAAATCGACACCTAAATGGCACGAAAGGTCTTAAAATTGACAGAAATGGGTCGAAAGTTCTTAAAATCGTCAAAATAATGGGGCGAACGTGGTTAAAATCTCAAAAGCAATGGGGGCTAAACATGAGGGAGAAAGGGGTCAACAAAAAAAATCCCTCAAGTGGATATCTCCCCTTAAATAGAGTCTCTTGTCTCTTGCCCGGTGGCGTTGCTCTATCTCAATGTTGTCACACTTAGTCTCATATCAAATAATTCAACCAGTATACCATTTCAACCAGTAAATTTCAACCAGGGGCATATGATGAAAGTGTCATTTTAAAGTCCTAACCTAATCTTGCAGCACAACCAGTAGACCAATTCAACCAATAATCTCAACCAGGGTCATCTAATAAATTGTCATTTTATAGTCCTAACCTAGTCTTACAGCACAGGTTGAGTCGGCCGTGGTTGAAATCTGGTTGATATGGTCTACTGGTTGGCTTGTCTGGTTAGCCCCTTGAGAATTAGGACGCGTTTTGGCAGTTTATTCTGACTATCATTAACAGATTTTATTTAGATTAGGAAGGGTATATGTAAGTCAGAGGGTGAATTAAGACAGTCTTTACCTTTTAACCCTTTCACGCATTTATGACGCAGAGGTTGCCAGATTAGCAATAAGAAATTGTTCTCTCACTCTTATAATTACCTCTCCAAAATTAGTTTTCTGCCCACAGCTAACTCAAAGACAACTGCAGAGGTTGAAGTAACTAAACTAAAGGTTTCTAAATACCCCTGATGGTAACAAAGGCTTTAAAGTATCCCCAATAGGCTCAAAATCGCGTCATATGTCGGAGAGGGTTAAATGTCCACTGGTTCTTTCTAAGCTGTATAAAAATGATAGCCAAGTAAACTGTCAAAACGCGTCATGATCCTCAAGGGGTTAGTAAGATAGTTGTTTCTCAGACTGTACACAAGCAACTGAGCCAGCTGTTGAAGTGACTGTCAAGTACAATGTCAGGGTGATGGCCCGTGACGTGTATGTATAAACTATAAATAAAGCCTCTTGCTTCGTGACACTAACACCAGATGTTCCGTCTCATTGAAGTGTCACACTAATAAGTCTTATCAAGTCAACCAGTACACCATTTGGACCAGTAGATCTCTCCCAGTGCCGTATTAACCAGGTGTCAATTTACATCCAAATTCCTTATAATACTGGTGAATTCGGCACTGGTTGAGATATACTGGTTGCAATGGTGTGCTGCTGGCTGAGTTGTCTGGTTAGTGAGTAAGATAGTTAATTCCCTTAATGTACGTATGCAAATGTACCTTATATGTTGAAGTGGCATGTCAGAGAGATGGCCTGTGATGTGTGTATATACCGGTAATCTAGAGTTTACTGTACTTCACAGTGCTGATATATTGTCACAGGTTGAGATTTACTGATTAGAATGGTGTGCTGGTTAAATTGTCTGGTTAGAGAATAAGATAGTTGAGTTGTATTTAACCCGCGATCGTTTGTGGATGTTCCCAGCGTCCGACGCAATCTATGGTTTATTTGAGGGCACTTTAGTTAGCCCTGGTGATTGTCTGCTGTGTCTGTGGTTCTGTGGCCTCTCCCCTCGGCTTCATTCCTCTCCTCCATGCGTCTCTGCTTCGCCTTCGTCACCTGCTAATCTATCTGTGCTGGAGTTTGTACCCTGCGCCATTTTTTATCCTCTCTGGTTGGTGGGATCCTGCGCCTCCCTGGACCTTGTGACCCATGCCTTGCCCGCCCTTCGGGACATGGCCCCCACGGTGGTCGGCGCTCGACCTGGCATATTTCGGTGCCCTAGGCCACCTTCAGCCTCTAAGGGTCCACCATCCTCGTCTCTTCACCACACATCTTCATCCTGCCGGGTGTCATCGTTCATCGCATCACCTCCCTATCCCCTCCTTCGTTTTTTGGGAATGATGCTGTCCCGGGGCCCCTCCTGGGTCCTCGAAATTTGAGCCTCCTGCGGTCTCGAAATTTGAGCCTCCTGTTTCCTGGGAGGCCGCTGAGGTTTGGACCACACCGTGACAGGGTGCTCCTCCCCCGTCCTTCAACAAAAACACCAACGTCAACCAGTAAGATACTTTATTCCATTACCGCACACAAGCAACCCTATCAGATGGTGAAGTGCCTGGCAGGCACAATGTCAGGGTGATGGCCCGTGACGTGTGTATATCAACTTGAAATAGAACCTCTTGTTGGGTCTTACTACCACCCAGTTGTTCTGCCTCATTGAGGTGTCACACGTCGGTTCCGAATCAACTCCACTACAGTATAGCTTGTTTAACTAAGAGTAGGCAAAAATATGTTCTCCTGCCGCATTTTTGTTGATAGGCCTATCTAAAAAAAAAAAAAAAAAAAAAAAAATCTATCTATCCTCCTTTAGCTCATTCAGTACCGGTGACGTCCTTTTCATAATGTTCTAGCAACTATTAGACGATTTTATTCAGCTTATAAAGGATCTGTGGTAGGTATAAGAATTAAGAAGATAGTTTGTAGCCTTATAATCGGTAGGCGTCTTTCTTAAGCTGAATAAAATCATTCAAATAGTTGCCAAAATATAATGAAAAGGATATCATCGGTGTTGAAAAGGTTAAATATCGTGGTTTAATCAAGAGTACCGTATTTCGTTAATTACCATATATTACAGCTCAATAATCAAGACAGGGACCTGGTTAACCCTTTCAAGATACGATGACACACTTAGTTTTTTGTTTTCTGGCTATCCTTAGACGATTTTATGCAGACTAGGAGGGGTATATGGCGGTCAGAGGGTTAATTTAGGTAGTCTTTACCCTTTTAATTCCCGCAGATCCTTCCTAAGCTCAATAAAATCGTCTCATGGTAGCCATAATAAACTGTCAAAATGCGTCATAATCCTGAAGGGGTTAAGATGCACAGGCTTTCGTTTGCGCACAGTAAATAAGGAAACATTCTACATTTGTATAGCATAGTAGACCATTTGTATAGCATAGTAGACCATTTTAACCAGGGTTAGCTATACCAGTGTTAAAGTAAATTCCTTAGCTAACCTAAGTCTTTCCTTCAACCTATGACTTAAACTGCTTCAAGTTCCGTGTGTTCTACCTTGAATTTGGATCTCTTATCACTTTCAACTTGGGGGGGGGGGGACTTGTCACAGGTCTTTTGTCTCCTTCATACACATGAAACAAAAATACTGTTTATAGAAATACTGGTTGAGATGATCTGGTTGTAATGTTCTGGTTGAGTTGCCCGGTCATCATGTCTATTGTGGCTGTAGCTTAGACTAGTATCTTTGGTTGTAGTAATAGTATGTTGATTCTGACACTGCCAATTGTTATATAACCTACCACGTTGTCACCCACCCTCACACCTCTTGTATTGTTAGTATGTGAGAGAGAGAGAGAGAGAGAGAGAGAGAGAGAGAGAGAGAGAGAGAGAGAGAGAGAGAGAGAGAAAGAGAAAGTATATGTGGGTGGACGTGTGTGTGGGTGTATGTTAATGTCTGTCTGTATGTGTGTGTGTTTCATTCTGTATGTGTGTGTTGTTTCTGTCTGTGTGTGTGTGTGTGTGTGGAGGGGGTTCTGTGTATGTGTGTGGTTATAATATGTGTGTATGTGTGTGTGCTTCTGTGCCTCTGTTTATGTGTCTGTACTTAAATACTTACAAGTGCATTACAGTATTCGAACATAAGATACTATAGATTACAACCAAAGTATACTGTACATAGGTTTTTATTCACATACACCAACACATACAGCACAGAGAAGGACATACAGGAATTACAGCAATTGGGTACAAAATATCAGCTGTCTGGACCACCCTACAACTCCCCCCCCCCCCCCCCCCCCTCCACTCCCTCTCTCTCTCTCTCTCTCCTTCCTTGTTTCGAGGCTTTTATTAGTGTGATTATTTTTCTTGCACGTCTCACCTTCCCTTGGTTTTCATCATCGTCTTCGTCAGGTGCTTGGCCATGTATAACCTAGATCATATTTTGTTCATAAGTATATCAGAAACCAAAATACTAGTTTGGAAATGAGATTACAAGAAGACATCCTCGTTAACGGGATAGCATGTGGCAAGAAGCTGAGAGAGAGAGAGAGGCCGAGTGTGTGAATGAGAGGCGTAGTCTCAAGAAGGAAGGTGTGTGTGTGTGTTGTGTGTTACATAGTGTGTGGGAGGGAGAAGTTACTGTATATGTGTGCTAGACTAGATTAGTGTGGGCGGCTTTATGTTCTCCCCCCCCCCCCCCCCTCTCTCTCTCTCTCTCCCTCTCTCTCTCTCTCTCTCTCTCTCTCTCCTCTCTCTCTCTCATCCCCTCTCTCTATCTCCTTCCCTCTCTCTCATTCTCTCTCTCCTTCTCTCTCTCTCTCCTCTCTCTCTCTCTCTCTCTCTCTCTCTATCTCTCTCTCTCTCTCTCTCTCTCCTCTCTCTACTCTCATCTCCTCTCTCTCTCTCCTATCTTCTCTCCTCTCTCAAGGTTCTCTCATCTCTCTCATCTCTCTCTCTCTCTCTCTCTCTGTCTCTCTCTCTCTCTCTCTCTCTCTCTCTCTCTCTCTCTCTCTCTCTCTCTCTCTCACACAGTTATATTAGAAAGAAAAAAGTAGTTACTTCAACTGTTGGACCGTTAGTCGATGAAAATGGAGAATACACCAAAGACGAAGTACAAATGAGTAATGCCCTCAATACCTTCTTTGCATCAGTTTTTACAACAGAAGACCTCAGTGATATCCCTACACCATCGCCGATTCAGATTGATAATTCAGATGTTCTAAGCAATATCACCGTTACAAAGAGAGAAGTATTGAATTGTTTAGATAAACTCCAGGTAAATAAAACGCCTGGACCTGATACAATCTCGCCTAGAGTTCTAAAGGAAGCTAAGGATGAGCTCTCCAAACCACTGACATTACTATTCAATAAATCCTTGCAGTCTGGAACTATGCCTGATCAGTGGAAGATAGCCAACGTAACACCGATATTCAAAAAAGGCAGCAAATCCCTACCCAGTAACTATCGTCCAATTAGCTTAACCTCAGTTGTATGTAAAATGCTAGAAACGGTCATAAGAGACAGACTCGTAAATCACTTAGAGGAAAATAACATACTTAAAGATACTCAACACGGCTTTCGTAAAAAACGTTCCTGTTTAACAAACCTCTTAGACTTCTTCCACGATATCCTCAACCTCTACGATGAGAGTAAAGCTGTAGATATTATATACCTTGATTTTCAAAAGGCCTTTGACAAAGTTCCCCACAAACGTTTACTGCTAAAACTAAAAGAGCATGGAATACAAGACGGTGTGTTGAAATGGATAGAAAATTGGCTCAGCGACAGAAAGCAAAGAGTAGTCATAAACGGTAAGGCATCTAAATGGACCAATGTAAGTAGCGGGGTACCCCAGGGATCGGTACTAGGACCAATTATCTTTCTAATTTACATCAACGACATAGATGAGGGTCTCACCTGTACAATCTCAAAATTTGCTGACGATACAAAAATTGCAAATAGCGTACTCTCAAAAGATCAAGTTGACGATATGCAACACGATCTAGATAAATTGTCACATTGGGCCCAAATTTGGCAAATGAGTTTCAATGCGGATAAATGTAAAGTACTACATATCGGATACCTAAATGAGAAAGCAAACTATTCGATGAATGGCACTCAGCTTAAGAATGTAAACAGAGAAACCGATCTGGGCGTAACAATATCGAGTAACCTAAAACCGAGTCAACAATGTTCATAAGTTGTTAAGAAGGCAAACAAAATAATTGGCTTTATAGGCAGGTCATTTGAGCATAAATCCAAAGACGTTATCCTAACCCTTTACAATTCCTTAGTCTGCCCTCTTCTGGAATACTGCGTTCAATGCTGGTGCCCTTATTACCAAAAAGACATAAACAAGCTAGAACGAGTTCAACGTAGAGTTACCAAAATGATACCTAGCCTAAAGAACAAACCATACGAAGAGCGTCTTAGAGAATTAAATCTATTTCCTTTAACCCAGCGCAGATTAAGAGGTGACTTAATTCAAGTGTTCAAAATCATCAAAGGCATCGACAATATGAACTGTAGTAAGTACTTCACTATCGACCAATCTAATTACACGCGGGGAAACGATTGCAAAATTATTGGTAAATCTTTTAACTCACACGAATCTAAGAATTTCTTCTTCAATCGAGTTGCCAACTTGTGAAATGGGCTTCCCCGAGACGTTATAGACTGCAGCACCGTTGATTCATTTAAACTCCGCCTAGACAAATATCTCGCATCAAAACCCGCGACTGACTGCGTTTGTAAATGAATAACTTTATTTTATCCTCCCCTCAGTTACTAACCCAAGTTATTCCTTAGTCCTTTACTAACTTCCTAGTCCTGCCACGGACATTAGTTCCAGGGCAGTAGTTCCCTTTCCAATGTTCCCTTACCCACTCTAAACCACTGTTTGGACACTTGATCCTCAGTGTTTTGGAGGACAAGCAGCCTAGAAGGGTCACTAGACCTGTTGTTGCTTGATTTCCTTTGTACTCCTTTGTACCTCTTCACAGACTACACCTCTCATTCACACTCTCGTCATACAGTAGATCTATTTTTCATTTCCATCAATATACCTCATTCTCATAATACAGTTCGGAACATTTAATTAACATTGTATATAATGTATAATTAATTCAGTATAGGTAGAAGACGTTTGCGATTTATGTTGCCATATGGTCCATGAACTTACCTTGAAATTGCGTACAAAGCAAATAATGTAGGCTACTTTTACTTTATTTTTTTATTTTTTTTAGTTTACCTTGAAATTGCGTACAAAATAAATCATGTATTTTTTTGCATATTAACTGCTTGTCCTTTGATATTGTACTTCACTGTATTTTGTATTTGTTGTTTTAGTCCTCTCGTCTCCTCTCTCTCTCTCTCTCTCTCTCTCTCTCTCTCTCTCTCTCTCTCTCTCTCTCTCTCTCTCTCTCTCTCTCTCTCTCTCTCTCTCTCTCTCTCTCTCTCTCTCTCTCTCTCTCTCTCTCTCTCTCTCCCAGGTAACTAATCACATCCGGGACTACAATTACAAAGTGCGTAAGGTAAACAAAGGCTACGCCAAGGTTGTATATATCTTGGATTGGGTCTAAGGCTGTTTACATATTAAGGGAGGAAGTGGGTTTTTCGAGTCCTCCTCCCTCATGTTTAGCCCTATTAGTTATGAGATTTCAAGACATTCGCCCCATTAGTTTGGCGATTTTCAGACCTTTTGCCCCATCTCCCCTTAATTAATAGAAATCGACTTTACCCCCTTTGATTGCAAGAAGTCTTTCCTACGCTGTATTAAATCGTCCAATACTAGCCAGAAGAAACTACTTAAACGGGTCATGATAGCCTACTCAAAGGGTTAAGGGGAGATGGGTTGTTTTTCTGGACAACTTTCTCCCTCGTGTTTATCCCCACTAGTTTTGAAATATTAAGACGTATGACCCATTAGTTTGGCGATTTTAACACCTTTAGCTCCATTTCGTTGTCAATTTTAAGACCTATCGTGCCTTTTAGGTGTCGAATTTTTCCTGGCGAGCGATTGCGAGCCTGTAGGCCTAATTATAAGAGAGAAGGCCGGGAAATTTTTCTACCGAAAAAGGTACACATTTATCTTGAGGGGGGTAGGGGGGCTCTAGAGGGTGTTTTTTTAAGTTTGACGGAGGCCTAGCGAGGACACTAAAACAAAACAAAATAATTGAATTAATAGACCAAAAAATATAAGCCACTAGCCCCTTAAGAGTTGTGCCGAGTGTGCTGTTGAGTGAAGAGGCCCTATACAGTACAGTGTAGTCAGTATTGTCAGCATAATATGACGCCTACACTGCTGACTCGATCACAACCTATCATATTACCAATGATACCCCCTTGGCTGACTCGCTAGATTTCTCGAGCTTATGTAAAAACCTATCTGATCCGACCTCTTGGGAGTTATTATGACATTTTGTGTTATCAGTAATGAGTAATTTGCATGTTTTTGTCATTTTCGAGCAATGTATTATATACTTTGTCCCCTAGGGCCCTAGGCTAACAAAAATGCCTTTGCAGACTTCCTTCAAACTAAAATATGTCTACCCAGGCTTCCTTCAAACTATATTTTTACATTTTTCGATAGAACAATGTTCCTGCCAAACCCCGATTTCTTCTAAGCTACAGATTCGTTATCGCTCGCCCGAAAAAAAAACTGACACTTGAATGGGGTGAAGCGTCGTAGTATCGTAAAACTTATGGGGTAAATCGTTGTAAAATCTCCAAGCTAATGTAGCGAGTCAGGTGATGTCTAACATTTGTTTAGACCTTGGTAATTATTTAGCCCTTTTACATTATTCAGGCTAACTCTATAGACAACTTTCATCATATTGACCAGGTTCTCACAAGACATCGGATCAGATATTAATAGTATAAAGCTGGAAAACTTACATCTAACCACTTCAAAAAACCCTGTCAATGTTCAATAACAGAATATTGAACCATATTGAATATTGAATATTGGCCCCACAATAGTTACATGTTTTGTCAGGTCAGGCGAAGGTATTAAGGGCTAAGTCTTTCCAACGGCACCTCGTATTTACTTTTTGAAGAGTGTTGAGAGTAAAGCAGGGATGTTGGAGAGAGAGGAAATTGTTGGAGTGTTGTTGTTTTTTTTGTGTGTGTGTGTGTGTAATATTCTGTATACGTCGTCGAGGAGTCCCCTGACTGAATGTAGGGCATTTTGGCCACGGATGTTTCGGCCACAGACGCGTTGGTCATGGGCCAGCAACCTTGGATGTTTTGGCCACGGGGGCCACCTAAGGTGGACGTTATGACCACGAAACATAATTTATTTTTTACCCCTTGTCATTAACCTAACCTAACCTATACTAGACGTACATTGGATACAAGACTAACTCTTACCTATCACCTAGTACATTAGATACAAGACTAATCTTTACCTAACAGGTAGTACGTGTCCCAACTCCCTAGTACCTAGTTTATCCCATACCTACCCGTGGCCGAAACATCCAAGGTTGCAGGCCCATGACCAAAACGTCCGTGGCCCAAACATCCGTGGCCGAAATGTCCGAGCACCCCTCTGACTGAGTGCGAGCATGTGAAACACGCTAGGACGTACTCATATAATATTGAACATAAGCATCTATGTTCGCTTTATTGGAAATCATAAATGCCTCTGCTTATACAGTATATGCAAATACAATATATGAACAGGCGCAATAATCGATTCTTTCCACCTTGACATCCAGTTGGTAATTGATGGAGGCGCGACGACGTATACAGACTAATAACACACATAACAAAGCCACTCCAACAGCTTCCTCCTCAACACCCCTTCTCCACACTCTACACTCTTCAGAAAAATAGGAAAAATAGAATATAGGTACGAGGTGCCGTTGTAAAGGCTTATCCCTCAATACCTTTACCTGACCTGACCTGTGGTGTATAGTACCAAATATATGTATTTTTTCCTTTATGTAAATCAAACAAAATAACCTTTAATCACAACACTTTCCATTATCCTAAGGCTCCATAATGATCTATAGCTATTCCATCAAGTACTACAAAGGAAGAAACAACACGCAGGATAAAACTGTTTTCACCCCCGATTTTTTTTTTTCTCATCGTATGCGTTTCATCCTCACAAGCTAGCCTCTCACAGTCTCACTCCTCCCTCTCTCCCCCGGCACCGAGAAAGCTTATTTGTTGCTAAGTGATTAATATCCATGGAATCCGCTGTCGCTAGTGATGGAGAAGCCTTCCCAGGTACAGACAATTGTGGAGTATATTGTGGAAAGAATCAAGAGCCAGTTTTGACGCCGATGGAGCAAAGACAGATGGAAATAAGGTAAAATATTAAGATGATTACTTCCATTGCAGTTTGATTTCCACCCGCCCCGCCATGACAGTAGGAAGG
>CM064516.1:27096728-27124388 GCA_032716605.1 Paralithodes platypus
TTACCGCAAGTAATGAGGTCATGGGGTTTTAGCATACAGGCCCCGGGCCCAAGGGTTACCAACCTGGGGTACATGTACCCCCAGGGGTACATTTGCACTTCTCAGGGGGTACATAGGGGTCTGAGAGAATAACCATAGTGTACAAAACATGGTGTTCTAATCTACAGGCAGATTGCACAAAGTTGTATTTTTATCAATTTCCTCATTTCAGTAAGCGAAACTTCTATTAAAATTTGGCAAGAATGTAGTTACCGGGTGGACCGCCCGCCTTACACTATGCGGACGCTTGCAATCATGTTCCCGTCTATTTTGACTGCCGTGGGATACAATAATAGGTTGAAGGGGGGCTTTTGCCCCCCTCACCCCCCATGACTTATTGTCATCATCATACATATTGCCAGCAGGGGTCAAATAACAGAACAAAATATACGGGAACTTAACCGCGAGCGATCGACCTATGTAAACATGACTACCGTTGGACCGGACCGTACACCCGGATACTACATCCTTCCCTTAAAATTATATCAGTGAGGTGACTATTCCATTGTTTTCACTATTATGTGACTTCCTGCGGAATAAATATTATTCTCCTGTTATCTATGTATGTTCATATTGTCTTCTCTTTGCACGTGATATTGTTTAAATAAATGAACAAAGAAATACAAATATCCCCATTTTTAAAGACCTGAAGATAATTTTTAACATTATTATTATTATTATTATTATTATTATCATCACTACTTTATTATTATTATTTGTATTACTATTATTATTAATATTACTATTATCATTATTATTAACCATATTTTCTGTGTATTTCCAGATGGAATTAGCAAAAATGGAAAATCCAAAAAGACAAAGAAAAATACGGAAACAAATGAAGGAAACCAATGGTAAGTCTGGCCGGAGGAGCACAGGCCCTACAAAATCCTCCCCTCGTATGAACTCGGTTTATGTGACTGCCGGATTGATAAAACGCACCTTATTATATTTGTGAGAGATCCTTCCTTAGCCGAATTTATGGAACTCTCCTTGATTTTATACCCTGTGGAGTTGATTATTGGTGAGAGATCTTTGCTAAGCCGAATTTATGGAACTGGCCTTGTTTTTAGCTCTGGAGTTGATTATATGTGATGAGAGATCTTTCCTAAGCCTAATGACTGATAGACAGTGTTCGCCAATATTTACTCTACTTTAAGCTTATATATGAGAGGACTTTACTAAGCGAGATTAATGTTTAAATATTCGCCATGCTGCAGTAATAAGATTCAATAATAGTTAGATCCAGTATATGTGAGATATTACTTAAGTTACTCAAGAGAGAAGAATGACAAGAAGACCAGAACAAGAGAAGAAGTAGAAGAAGAAAAGACGAAGGAATAAATATATGAAGAGGAAGCAGTGAAAACCATAAATTAAAGAAGATCAAAAGTAAGAGTAAGAGGAGGACTAAAAGATCTAGACAAGGCGATATGCAGAAGTTTCCGACATTTCTAATAAGTATCCACATCTCTACAAATTGATATGAAGAAGCTTATAATCTTGCTATTTAGGATCTTCATCTTGACACAGTGAAAAGCTAAAGTTCCAATCTCTCCATCAAGTGTTAGAATCTGAAGCTTTGGACAATTAAGGTGTTCGTTTTGTGACAGACTAAAGTTCCAAATCTCTCTCATCAAATATCCGAAAATCAAGCTTTGGGAAATTCAGGTGTTCGTTTTGTGACAGACTAAAGTTCCTAATCTCTCCATCAAGAGTTCGAATCTGAAGCTTTGGACAATTAAGATGTTTGTTTTGTGACAGGCTAAAATTACAATCTCTCAAGAATCCGAATGTTAAGCTTTTGAGAAATTAAGGTGTTTGTTTTGTAAATGTGGCCCCTGTATCGAATAGTAGCCGGAGATTTTGTAGGGTCTGTGCTGCGATGGGAGTCTTCCAAACCCTTCCTTCATCGCGGAACATAAGAAAACGGGAGTCTGCAGAAAGCCGAATGATCTACACATGGCAGATCTCTTTCACATCCAACCCATCTCTTCATGTTCATGGTCCTGTCAATGCTAAGGTAGGTACAAAGTTTATCAATTAGTTGGTGATACTAATGTTGTCACCATATTAATAGTAGACCTATTATGTTGGTAACCCCTTCTCTGCCGGCGACGTCTTTTGTATTTTATTTCAGCTACATTTAGGCGGTTTTATGAAGCTTAGGAAGGATATATGGTAGCTAAAAGGATAAATTGAGATAGTCTGTAGCTTTTAATTGGTAGACGTCCTTCCAAAGCTGAATAAAGTCGTCTCATGGTAGCCAAAATAAAGTGAAGAAGATGTAGACGGTAAAGAAGGGGTTAATAGTCAAATTTACATACTATATTCTGTTTCTTTTCAACTGACGGTAAATTGCAAAGTTCCCATCAAGATTTCTCAGTTATTTTGAAGATTTTGTAATGAAATGTAGTGCTAATTATATAAACTTGGTCTTATTATGATGCACAGACATAGTAGTTTCATATTTGTCCAACCTTAAGTATCGAGAAATTAGCTGCTCAGGGATTCACTTTATCGTCAGCTGAAAATAAACAGAGTATAGTTAATATGTTAATTATCCAAAACTAGCACATCATTGTAATCCCTTCTCATGGTAATTTGCTCTTGGAATTTTGTCATTGTTACTACCTAGTTGCTAAAGATTCTTTCTTCGGAAAATGAAGTTGTATATGTGTATACTTTGGCACCTTCCCCAATTATCCTTTTTTTTATGGGGGTGGCTGACTCGAGACAGAGCCCGAATAGGGACATCACAACACATCAGAAAAACAAAACAAAACATAAAATCTCACATCTAGGTCGGTTACTTGTTGGACCGTACACCCGGATACTACATCCTTCCCTTAAAATTATATCAGTGAGGTGACTATTCCATTGTTTTCACTATTATGTGACTTCCTGCGGCCCACAATCTGTATTGGACGTGAAACAATCAGGAATGTATACCAACTCGAGACAGCTGCAGTACCGCCCGATAATGTCCGAGTATGTGACACATCAAAATATTTTATAGTCACTGAGTTCATTTTATTGATAATATCAATGCTAAGATCCCTATCAGTCTACACATTCATATTTCATAATAAAATAATATAAAATTGACATAATTTTATCCATTTTTATTCTAAATTGTTAGGGGTACATGGGTACCTATCAGAATGCCCAAGTGGTACAGAGGAACTAAAAGGTTGGAACCCCTATTACAGGGTGTTGGCTGGATATTCCCGAAATTTGAAAATGTTTTTAGAACTATTTTTCTTTGTACTAGAAACTCACTATAACATATCCTAAAATGTCCCTAAGGGGCCAGTGGCTGTTTTGTATTAATTCATGCATTCCTTTATTTCTTAGTTTCCTCGCTAGACCTCCATCAAGCTTAGAAACACACCCCCTAGAGTCCTAGACCAACCTTCAAGATATATTTGTACATTTTCGGTAGAAAAATCTCCCGGCCAAAGGCCGGTTTCTCTTATAATTACAGGCTTGCATTCGCTCGCCAGGAAAAAATCGACACCTAAATGGCACGAAAGGTCTTAAAATTGACAACGAAATGGGCGAAAGGTGTTAAAATCGCCAAAACATCTTAAGATATCAAAACGAATGGGGCTAAACACGAGGGAGAAATGGGTCCAGTAAAAAAACAACCATCCCCCCTTAAGGTTATATAAATACGACGTTCACAGGAAGATATAGCCGTGAAAAGTGAAAATGCCGACGCGTGAATCCGTCTTTTAGTCATCAGCTCTCCGGGTATGGTAGGGCTTCAGTAATTTGGGCACCCGGGGTAATCTTCTTCAACCCCTTCATCTTTTTTTTTTTTTTTTTTTTTTTTAAGCTTGATGGAGGTTTAGGGAGCAAACTATAATATAAATATAAATAACTAAATAAAATAAACAAAAATATAGATGTTCAGTACGATGACGTCTTTTCTCCTTTTAGTCTGGTTATCACCAGTAGACGTTATTCAGCTTATGTTCTCTAGTATTCGAATTTATCCATTTTTGGGTAGAATCTGTTAAGTTAAAATGGTCAATTAGGATAGTGATTATCATCATATTTTCTAGAGGATATTCATTCTTTTTTATTCTGGCTATCATTAGCACACCATATCCTGCTTAGGAGGGATCTGTGAGGATCAAAATAGTCTGTACCCACTTTCCTTCCTAGAGGTCCTTCCTAATCTGAACAAATTCGTCTAATGGTATCCAGAATATAAAGATGGCCCCAGGGTACTGAAGGGAGTAAGCGAAGAGCTATCCTTCTCATCCCCTCAGGTCAACAGGTCACTAGGTCGCCATAAACTGCAGGGACCTCGTTGCTTTGCATATCCTGGGTCGTTTGCAACACTTCTCGTTATCCCTTTCAACCCTATGACCCCTTTCTTCCTGGCTAACAATAGACGACTTTATTCCTTTATCAAGGATCTGTGGAGCTGAAATGACTTATTGACTCTTTGGGATCTAGATATATTTTCTTCCTTTTAAGTTGGCTATTCTTTAACGATTTTCATCAGCTAAGGGAAACGTCATTTGATTTAACTTTTACCTCTTTCTTTTCTGGAGGTAATTTCTTAGCTGAATTATATTTGGTAATGTGACTCAGAATAAATTAAAGATGACCCGATAGCATTGAAGATGTATGTAAACGTGGACCCATGCTAGGTTAGGTTAGGTTACATTAGGTTGAGTTAAGGGGAGGATTTTTGTCTGGACCCCCTTCTCCCTCGTGTTCATCCCCCATAGTATTGAATATGTAAACGGTAAGACACGCCCCCCAGGTCACTAGGTCACCAAACATTGCAAGGGGGCCTCATTACTTTGCAAATCCAGGGTCATTTGCACAGCCTTCTTCCTCCCTTTAGTGTGCGTGGCCTCGTTTGCCAGTAACTTATTTGGGGCCCTTGACGTTATCGGGACAGTTGCTAGGTTTATAGTCAGGTCTTCAGTTCGGAGGCGTCGATTTAGTATCATTCTGGCTAACACTAGGATTTTATTCGGCTTAGGAAGAGCATTTACCTATCGAAGGGTTAAAAATAGGCCTCGTTTGGGCTCGACGTATTTGAAGGCCCTTGACGTTATTGGGATAGTTGCTGGGTTTATACAATAGTCAGGTCTTCAGTACGATGGTGTCGATTTAATGTTATTCTGGATAATAACTATGGAATTTTGGTCAGTTTGGAAGGGCGTCCTGATTCTCCCTACCCCTTTTTGGAGTAAGGGCTGGCTACTGACTGACTGACTGGAAGAGCGTCTGTCAATCAAAGAGTTAAAAACGCTCCTTATATATTATTATTTTTGACTCACAGGTTCTTATTAAACCGAACACACCCGTCTAAAGATAGAGGAAAGAAAGAAGAGTAGAAATAATTATCGCATTGAAAGGGTTTAAAATAGGTGTATGTTGTTGGTATTGTTGTTGTAAATAGGTGTATTTTGTTTTTATTGTTAACAGGTTTATGTTGTTTTTGCTGTTAAAAGCGTATGTTGTTATTGATGTTAAAAGGCGTATGTTGTTGTTATTGTGAGAAAAAAACTTAGTGTTGTTGCAGTAGTTTGCTGTTGTTGCTGCTGTAGTTGTTGTTGTTGTTGTTGTTGTTGTTGTTGTTGTTGTTGTTGTTGTTGTTGTTGTTTTACCGTCAAGGTCGATGGTAGTGTCGGTGAGATAATGGACCAAAGTGCCAACATCTGATTACTTGCGGAAAAAAGGGCGCATTCTTTTAACCTGCCAGACTCTCACTCTCTCTCACACACACACATAATCTCTTTCTCTCACTTAGACACACACACAGACACACTCACTCTCTCACACACACACATTCTCTCTCTCTCTCTCTCTCTCACACACACACACACACACACACACACACACACACACACACACACACACACACACACACACACTTAGTCACACACACACACACACTTAGACACACACACTGACACTCTCACTCTCTCACACACACACACACACACACACACACACACACACACACACACACACACACACACTCTCTCTCTCTCTCTCCCATAAATTTATACTTTTCCTTGACTTTAATGATTAGAATTGATATACCAAGTATTCAAGTATTTCACTAATATTCTTCTCTGTTACAGGTAGGATACTGCGATTCCTGTGATTATAGGTGACATATCAAAGTGAGTATTACATTTTATATTGTGTAGTGTAGTATTTCATTTGACATATTAAGCTACTTACAATTCACAGGTTCAAGACAAAAGCATCCTTCCGCGTTGATACTGTATAGTGTGTGTGTGTATGTACTTACTCTAGTTGTACTTACTCTAGTTGTATTGCGGGAGTGAGCATGCTCATTATTTCCCGCCTCCAATATGTGTAGGTGTTATATGTATCGTTGGAATGGCTGTGGATGTGTGTGTAGTCTGTATTTTTAGCCAATTGGCGACATCGGAAACGAAGGCTTAGGGTGGATCTGTATGGTACCATTCTCACTATAGACGGTACCGTCTCGCCCGAAGGCTTAGGTAGCCATCAGCTTAGGTGAACCATATGATACCCATCTCGCCTTGTACCATTTTTGCCAACCCCAGTTGGGACGTCACAACGTCGTCCACTTATTCCAGGTACCTATTTACAGCTAGGTGAACTGAGGCTAACACATAAAAGGAGACAAGCCCAATTTGTCTCCGCCCGGCCGGGGATTGAACCCCCGACCCCTCGTGTGTGAGACGAGAGCTCTACCTACTAGGCTACGGGGTGTGTGTGTGTGTGTGTGTGTGTGTGTGTGTGTGTGTGTGTGTGTGTGTGTGTTAGAGATAGAGTGAATAGTTATGTAAATATATGAACGAACGAACGAAAACTAGTAGTGAAAGGGAGTTAGGGGGAAGTGGTGATATGACAAGGAGAAAGTTGGTTGGAAGGGATTTTTAGTCAGAGAAAATATATGTGTATGCCCGACATTGTGGTTGTGTGCGTGTGTGCGTGTGAGGGTGTGTGTACGTTTGTGTGTATGTACTGTACAATGCGTTTAGTGGAGGGGACCAACAAATATATACATATATTCAGCCCCTTTTTTACATATAATTGAAGGGTTAAGAAGGCGTAAGATGTTGTTGTTCTTTTATTTTGTATGCAGTCAAGGTCTAAGCTCTCTCTCTCTCTCTCTCTCTCTCTCTCTCTCTCTCTCTCTCTCTCTCTCTCTCTCTCTCTCTCTCTCTCTCTCTCTCTCTCTCTCTCTCTCTCTTTCTTAACACTAGCATATGGTATGTTTGTAAAGTATGATCACTATTCAGTAGCCATAGTACAATTATAAATGATTTTGACATACAGAATGAGTTACTTGGAATACTACTACTACTACTACTACTACTACTACTACTCCTACTACTACTAGTAATAATAATAATATGTTTTTTGTCACATAGCCTTAATATTACAATCAAACGACAATACACATAATACTTAGTTACCACTACCTTTAGAGTACGTGATTTTTCCTAAGCTAAATATAATGACCTAAAACACACACACACACACGCACGCACGCACGCACGCACGCACGCACGCACGCACGCACGCACGCACGCACGCACACACACACACACACACACACACACACACACACACACACACACACACACACACACACACACACACACACACACACACACACACACACACACACACACACACACACCATGAAAAGTCAATGTAAGGCGACAAACAAAAGTACGGCAATACTAATAAAATAAAGTACAAAGAAAAGCAAGTAAAACAAAAAACAATACAGTGGATGTGTTAAAATCCGTGGTTCGATTCCCGGTCACGCACGGGGCAGCGTAACCAATAGGGGAAATATAAGTCCACACACACACTCCCGTTCCTCACTCTTAAGGGGAGGTTTTTAGTTTGGTCCCTAGATATCCATCAAGCTTAAGATTACACCCCCTTCAGCCCCTTTCAAGATAATTTTTCAAATTTTTCGGTAGAAAAATGTACCGGCTAAAAGCCGGTTCCTCTTAAATTACAGGCTCGCTATCGCTCGCCAGGATAAAATCGACACTTAAATGGCACGAAATGTCTTAAATTTGACAGAAATGGGTCGAAAGTTCTTAAAATCGTCAAAATATAGGGGCGAACGTCTTAAAATTAGAAAAACAATGGGGCTAATCATGAGGGAGAAAGGGGTCAAGAAAAAAATCCCTCAAGTGGAAATCTCCCCTTAACCCTTTCTGTACCGCCACTCCCTTCTTGTGTCAGATTATCATTAACCCTTTGAGTACCAGCGACGTGGGTCTGGTTTTATTCTAGCTATATTTAAACGATATTATGCAGCTTAGGAAGGATCTGTGGAGGTTAGAAGGGTTGGTTGAAGTAGTTTGAAGCCTTATTATTGCTAGAGGTTCTTCCTAAGGTGAACACAATCGTCTAATAGTTGCCAGAATATACTGAAAATTACATCACCGGTACAGAAGGGGTTAAGCCTTTCAGTACAGGGGACGTCCTTTTCATTGTGTTCTGGCAGCTATTAGACGAGTGTATTCAGCTTAGGATGGACGTCTACCCATTAAAAGGCTACAAACTATCTCAATTAATCCTTTTAGCTACCACTTATCCTTCGTAAGCTTAAAAAATGCTCCAAATGTTGCTGAAATCAAATAAAAAAAAACGTCACATCCATCAGTCTTTCCTTCCTCCTATGACTTAGACTGCTTTAAACTTTGTGTGTCCAGGCATTTTGACTCCAACGTCCCTTGAATTTGGGTCTCTGCCACGCCTTTGTTTTTGTGGGAGACACTCGTTACAGACAGCCTTCTTTTTGTCTCCTTCATTCACATAGGACAAAAAAGGGTAATCGATTTATTCCTGCGTGTGTATGCCCTTTAGATTAGTATTCTTTGATAAACCTCATTATTGTAGATTGTATTTACGATAGCTTACCATACTCCACTATTATATACTTTCCCTTGATCCATTTTCACAGGTCCCTCCTAAGATGAATCAAATCCTCGAATGATAACCAGACTAAAAGCAAGAATGGCATCTTAATGGTCTCTGGTTATATATAAACACACGTATCGCTTGCCGGCACACATGGAGGTGATATGTATTTATGTCTGCCATATGCCGGGTTATTTTATCATCTTGACAGCTTAGGGGGGTTTACAAGAGAGTTTTTTCCGTCATTTTTTACGGGCAATGGTTGTCTGGCAGCTTAGGGGCACTCACTGCTTGGGTTTTGGTCTATATATTTATTTATTTATTAGTTTCCTCGCTAGACCTCCATCAAGTATAGAAAAACACCCCTTAGACCCCCTTTCAAGATAAATTTGTAAATTTTTCGGTAGAAAAATATCCCGGCCGAAGGCCGATTCCTTCTAAAATTAGAGGCTCGCTATCGCTCGGCCGGAAAAAATCGATACCTAAAGGGCACGAAAGGTTTTAATATTGACAAAACAAATGAGGCGAAAGGTCTCAAAATCGCCAAACTAGCGGAACGAACGTCTTAAGGAGAGATGGGTCGTTTATGTTTGTGTATTTGTGTATCTTTTTATTATTGTATTAGTTTCCTCGGTAGACCTCCATCAAGCTTAAAAAACATCCGCCCAAGACCCTCCTTCAAGATAAATTTGTAAATTTGTCGATAGAAAAAGGTCCTGGTAGCATTGGCTTCTGTCACACACACAAACACACACACACACACACACACACACACACACACACACACACACACACATATATATATATATATATATTACTTGCCGGCACATGTTGGGTGATAATTAATAGATGTCGACCATACGGTGGGGTATATTTAGATTGTGACAGTTATGGTCGATTTACACGACAAAGTTTTCTGGCAACTTTCGGTTTGCATTTTTTTTCCCCTTGCAACATTTTGAAATAGCTTTGTGGTGGTATAGACAAGGTAAATTGTTATAGGTGAATAGTATATTTTGCTCTAGATATCTTCAGTCGACATTATTCAGATTATGAAAGCCCTCTTGTAGTCAAAGGGCCGAACATTGTCATTCTTAACCCTCTCATTCCCTGGATGATGACTTGTATATAAATCTTACCTACCCCCAACCAATTGTATTCACATTAGGAAGGACCTCTTGCAGTGAAGGGGTTAGGTTAGGTTAGGTTAGGGTTAGATTGGGCTGTGATAAACTTAGGTTAGACTAGGTTAAAATACGTACTTATTATGAAGGTTTAGCTAGGTTAGGTTAGGGTTAGATTAGGTAGTGATTAGTTTAGGTTATACTAAGTTAAATTACATTCTCAAAAGAAAGGTTAGGTTGAGTTAGGCTAGGGTTAGATTGAGTTGGGATTACCTTAACTTCGACTAGGTTAAATTTCGTTCTCATTAGGAAGGTTGGTTAGGGTTAGATTGGGTTGTGATTAACTTATAGTTCATTCATGATAAGTAGGCCACACATCGTAACTCCTAAACTCTGTAACTCAAAAAGGGCTTGAGCAAATGGGTTGTAAATTTCGACACAATTCCCTGACTAACCCTTCCCAAATGGTAGAAATAATAGCTCGATTACTCCAGTCACTTATGAGTTATACAGGTCAGTGGTCAAGAATTTTGGCCTACCTATAGTGAATGGACTATAGTTTAGATTACTTTAGCTTAGTTTTAGGTTAGTCTAGTATTCATATTTTTCACCAACCCACCATAGAAAAGGCTACATTAAGTTAGGTTAGGCTTGGCTTACCGGTAGTCTAGTTTAGGTTAGTTTTAGTTAGGTTAGACCATAGACATTTAGTTTACCTTGGGTGTTGATGAATTGATTCCGAATGTGAGTGAAGTGACTGTAAGCGAAAAGACTTAAAACGTAAAAGCTGTGACCTTTAAAAGGACGGCACGGGGCCAAATATTTTAGGCTGAGTCAGAGTTTTTTCCGGCCATTGACAAACTTTTAACCAGGTAGAAGATGAGACTAATGAGTGATAGGCTTTGTTTGTTTTAGTTGTTTTGGGGGATCATCAAAGACGGCTTGTGGATATGACCATATTATATTCATAGTTTGTTGGATAAGAAAACTAGATGCGGGTGATTTATTTGTACGTTTCCCTTGATGTCGGAAACTAGAATTACAGTCGATTTTATAAGATAAATGAATACATAACTTACAGTAGATCTTAAGCTACTGAACGAGAGTTGCCCAAAGAAATACTGCATGATACGATGATTGAAATAAAGAGCGAAGAACGATTATATTTAGTACTGTGAAAGAGTGAGAGAATGACAGTGAGAGTGAAAGCGAGTGAGAGTGAGTTTGTGTGTGGGGGTGATTTGTGCAGAAAGGGTGATGGAAGGTGGGTAAATAAAGGGTGAAGCGTGAAAAGTGTGAATGAAAAAGAAGCCTGATATGTAGCCACCAAAAGAGGCGTGATATATAGCCACCTACCTCTCTCTCCTCGCTCTCGCGCGCTCTCTCTCTCTCTCTCTTACATAAACTGGAGCCGAGAGTGAGATGTGTGGCCAGGTAGATTAATACCGTAATTCCTGTGTTATTTATTGTGTGTTTATTTTATTTTTTACATTTGCATGTTTGTGATTGATGACTCTCTCTCTCTCTCTCTCTCTCTCTCTCTCTCTCTCTCTCTCTCTCTCTCTCTCTCTCTCTCTCTCTCTCTCTCTCTCTCTCTCTCTCTCTCTCTCTCTCTCTCTCTCTCTCTATATATATATATATATATATATATATATATATATATATATATATATATATATATATATATATATATATATATATATATATATGCCTATATTGTATTCTTATTTGTGTTACTGCTTTCCTTGACGTAGCAGCTCCAAAGTATTAGAGATACGGAAACGAAGGGCAAAACAGGTGATCAAATATTACCTAAATGAGAAGTTTAATGGGACAGGTTAATAGCGGTGGGTGAGCTACTAATGGGGCGGGTGAGAACAGGTGAGAAGGTAGAGAATATCGAGTGATCTAGACTCGGTTTCATTTCATCTGACGGTAAATTGAATCCCTTAACAACTGGTTTTTCGATAACTAACAGAAAAATACGAAACTACTATCCCTGCATCATATTAAGACCAAGTTTATATAATTAGCACCACATTTAACTACAAAATCTTCAAAATAACTGATAAATTTTGATGGGAACTTTGCAATTTACCGTCAGTTGAAAAGAAACAGTATAGTAAGTTTGTGAAGAAACCATAATTTTTGGCTTGTTTAATAGCCAATAACTTAATTTCGCAAGTGTTTTTAACCCTTTCAATCAGATGGCACTTGATTCATATATTCTAGTTAGTTGCAGATATATTAATTTAACTTAGGAAGGATCTATCAGAGTTCCTAAGCTGACTAAAATTCACTAGCAGTGGTATTATAAAACTAGAAATTCGTCGTTTATTGAAGGTTTTCGTAGGGGTGAGTAATTCTTGAAGTATGTGAGAGCAGGTGTAGAGTATATGATCTTGGAAGTTTATTAACCCTTAACTGGCGGCGCGCATCATATGTTGAGTGAAAGAAATTTGGACTATGTGGCGGCTCAAACATAAGTAGTGTGGCATTTTCAGCACGTAACGTTGCTGAGAGAGAGAGACAAGTGGTGGCAGGAGAGTAGCGAGAGCGTATGACTGCTCCAGACCACTCCAGACCACCGCGGTGGACCAACTGACATGAATCCCACCCTCCTCCACCCTCTCACACTCGCTACACTGAATTGTTTAGGGAAAGTACCGAATTACATGGTTTTTGCACTCGTGTTGCGCGATTGTTACAAGAAAACTAGCGGTCATACAACGAATAAATTGTACTCTGATTGAAGAAGTAGCGAGTGTAAGGTGAGAAGACCTTGAACCAAGCAGGTGGAGATATCATGGCCAATATCCTTTGTCGATATATTATTTTATTGTTTTATATGTTATCATTGTTATCATTGTTTTCTGTTTGCACTTTCACTAGCAACTAACCGGTATTTGCGAGTGTCTTTAACCCTTTTAATCCCATGACCCCTATTGTCTACTGTGGTCTAGCTACCTTCAGACGATTTCATTCAACCCAGGAAGAATTTATCAGAATTCCTAAGATGCATAACATTAGTTGGCAGTCGTATTAAGGGGAGATGGGTCGGTTTTTTTTTTTTTTTTATTATTTCGTATATTTATTATTTTGTTTAGTTTCCTCCCTAGACCTCCATCAAATTTGCAAAAACATCAATTAGATCCCCATTCTAGATTAATTTTTAAATTTTTCGGTAGAAAAATGTTTCGGCCAAAGGCCGGTTCTTCCCAAATTACAGGCTCACTGTCGTTCGCCTGGGAAAAAATCGAAACCTAAATAGCACGAAAGGTCTTAATATTGACAAAGAAATGAGGCGAAAGGTCTTAAATTCGACAAACTAATGGGGCAAACAGCTTAAAATCTGAAAACGAATGGGGCTAAACACGAGGAAGAAGGCGGGACAGAAAAAAACGGCCCATCTCCCCTTAATAAATTTAAAGAGAATATAGTTTGATTCAAGGAGTGTTAGGTGAGAAAAGTTAAGCATATGAGAGCAGGTGGAGATTTGACGGTGATCTGGTATGTTTGTGAAGAAACGAGTGAGGGTTGACGAACAGCTGAGGTATAAAGGACGGTTCTCTCTCTCTCTCTCTCTCTCTCTCTCTCTCTCTCTCTCTCTCTCTCTCTCTCTCTCTCTCTCTCTCTCTCTCTCTCTCTCTCTCTCTCTCTCTCTCTCTCTCTCTCTCTCTCTCTCTCTCTCTCTCTCTCTCTCTCTCTCTCTCTCTCTCTCTCTCTCTCTCTCTCTCTCTCTCTCTCTCTCTCTCTCTCTCTCTCTCTCTTTATCTCTTTATCTCTATCTATCTATCTCTTCACACACACACACACACACACAATAATTCAGCTTACTACTATAGACTATTAAAAGTCAAGTTGCCGATACAAGTGTCAACTAGTCTTGAAATGTTCAATTATGTGTGTGTGTGTCTGTGTGTGTGTGTGTGTGTGTGTGTGTGTGTGTGTGTGTGTGTGTGTGTGAGAGTGAAGGGGTGTCTGTCTGTCTGTAGGTCTTGACTTCTTTGATGTAATATCTTTAGATTCCCATAAAAGAAAGTGAAGTCCATAAAGATGATCAGGTTATATATTGGTGCCAGGTTAGTTGAGAACACGTTGAGAAATGACTGAACAGGTGACGAGATTTATTATACGGTGATCTTACAAGTTAATATAGAAACCTGTGAGTGCGAACGAACAGGTGAAATGTATAGTCAGATTCAATAGTAAGCTAAACAAAAACATAAATTAAATATTAATACAAGATGAGGACATAAACTTGCTACTCCTTCAACGTGAAGTAAATAGTTATAATTATGAACTACATAATAAAACACCTAAAGGGACACACGGTAGAGCGCATACATGCACCTACGCTGGATTGTTCCTTACCATAACATAGGCCTAACATTTCCTCTGGATCTGGGTTCCAGGATATAATCTGGATCGCCTTCTAAATTGAACCACTTCTCCCTTGGCCCATATCCTATCTGCCCACCAACATTCGTGAAAATCGGTTCATAACTTTGTGAGCCATCTTGTTTACAGACAAACAGACGGAGACAAAAACATAACCTCCGTCCAACTTTGTTGGCGAAAGTAAAAATATACAAAGGCTGTATTTTCGTTGTAGCTGCTCCTAAAGTAAAACTGTACAGTATAAACAAATAATAGCCTCCTAGATAGGGGGCCTAATTGACCTTCAGTCTAGACGTAAATGCCGATACCGGTACCAGTGCCAAAGACCTCAAAAAGTATATAATGTGTGTGTGTGTGTGTGTGTGTGTGTGTGTGTGTGTGTGTGTGTGTGTGTGTGTGTGTGTGTGTGTGTGTGTGTGTGCACCTGTCTGAATGTCTGGCAATCTAACATTAATATAAAAACTAGATGATTTTAAACTGAACTGTAAAAAAATGTATCAAATAGCTGTAGAGTGTAGACAGAATGATGGGCTGTGAAATCTCTGAATTATGTGAGAGCAGGTACAATATACGGGGTGATCTCGAAAGTTTATAAAGAAACGAATTCATGGAAGGTAGAGAGGATTACAAGAATAAAAAATGAATGAGTATGGAAGGCAGAGAGGATTACAGCCTGGGCTTCTAACCTAGCTGAAACACATCATAAGACCTTACAGACTATTCAAAACAAAGCCCTGAAGATCATTACAGGCTGCACAGCTACTGCACCCACAGATCACCTACATCAAGAAACCAAAATCCTCAAAGTCAAAGACCATCTGGACATGAGAGGCACTCAATTCCTGGCAGCAGCCTCCACGAACCAAGACCACCCACTAAACTACATGGCAACACACCCACAGACACCAAGAAATATCAAAACAACACCCAGCACACGGTATCACACACAATTATTGTCCTCTCTCCCTCCCTGCCCACCCCGAACCAACTTCCAGAAGCACATCCATACTCATATCTCTCACCAATCCATCCACTCACTTACAGACAACACGCAGCTGCATGCACGACCTCCCGAAATCCATCCTTCCGAATCCTCCCTTCCTCGCGAGGACAGAGTCCACCTGGCCAGGCTGAGATGCGGACACCATCCAGCTCTCCTGAGCTATCAGAAGAGACTGGATGACTCCGTTGTCGACGCCTGCCCGGGATGTAACACAGCACCCCATACCATTAACACATCATAGAAGACTGCATTTCACACAACCACTTACGCCAACAACACAATCTACACTCAATGAGAGCTCTGTGGGAAAGCCCGATCGTGGCCATGGCCTTTCTCAGGGACTCGGGGCTGTTCGGCCAGGCAGCTTAGGGAACAACAACAACAACAACAACAAGAATAAGAAATGAATGAGTATGGACGGCAGAGAGGATTACAATAATAAGAAACGAATGAGAGTGAAAGGGGGGAGGATTACAAGAATAAGAAACGAATTAGTGTGGAAGGGGGGTATTACAAAAATACAGAACGAATGAGTGTAGAAGGGGGGAAGGATTACACGAATAAGAAACGAATGAGTATGGAAAGGGGGAGGGATTTCAAGAATAAGAAACGAATGAATGCGGAAGGGGCAGAGAGTTGCACGAATAAGAAGCGAATGAGTATGGAAAGGGGGAGGGGGAGGGATGACAAACATAAGAAACACACGATTTGTTTTTATTTTATTTGTTTCCTGCAATTTTGTGTGGGTGGTCCCAAAATAAAGATTTGTAATCATTCAGCCTCTTAAAATAACCGACCGTCAGGCAAGATGCTGATACCCTTGCCAAAAAACCACCAGCTGTTGCCATGTGTGCTTTTTTGTGTGTGTGTGTTGCATATATGTGTGTTAATTTGCGCGCGCGCGCGTGTGTGTGTGTGTGTGGTTGTTTTATATATATTTTGTTGTGTGTGTGACTGTTGTATATATGTTTTTTATTGTAATTGTGTTATGTCGTATTGTAGTGCGTGTGTTGGGTTATATGTGTTGTGTTGTACTATTAAATGTGTCTGTCTTCTTGTCTGTCTGTTCGTCTATTTGTACCTTCTTGATGTAAAAAAAAAAAAAAAAAATATATATATATATATATATATATATATATATATATATATATATATATATATATATATATACTGTATATGTGTGTGTGTATATTGGCTACCTGTATAATGAAGTGCAGGAATACTACCGTTACTAACCCCTTGAGGATCAGGACGCGTTTTAAGTTTATTTTGGCTATCATTAGACGATTTTATACAGCTTATGAAGGATCTGTGGGAGGTCAGCGGTTGAAGATCAACCCTCTGACTACTATATATACAGTATATCCTTCCTAATGTGAATAAAATCGTCTAATAATAGCTAGACAACAGACAGGAAGTGCATCATTACATCGATCCTCAGAGGGTTAAAGGGAGACAGGGAAAATTAACCACTTGCGAGTTCGGGCTATAAGGAAGTTGGAGCCGTAAACATCGATATTAAACAGAAATACAATAATAATGTAGGTTTCTGATGGATAGAAAGTATAGTGATTTTCTCTTTATATGTATCTATGAAATATATAAATACATAAAACCAAACTCAATGTACTAAAATGTGATTGTAGTACATTTAACCCCTTCTGTACCGGTGATATCTTCTTAATTTTATTCTAGCTATATTTAGACGATTTTGTGCAGCTTGAGGATCTGTGGTAGTATAAAGGGTTAAATGAGACTATTGGAAGCCTGTTAATTGCTGGAGCCCCTTTTAAGGTGAATCAAATTGTCTAATAGTAGCCAGAATAGCCTGAAGAAGACGATGTCGCTGGTACAGAAGGGGTTAATCCATACGGGTGCGTCACTATTAAGGCTCAAGAGTGTACCGGTAAACGAAACATAATGAAAATGGACGCGGAAGTTTACATGGCTGTTTTTTGGTATTTAGGCGTAAAGAGAAAGAAAGAGAGAGTGTGAGAGAGAGAGAGAGAGAGAGCGAGAGCGAGAGCGAGAGCGAGAGCGAGAGCGAGAGTGTGAGCGAGAGTGTGTGTGAGTGTGTGTGAGAGAGAGAGAGAGAGAGAGATAAAAAATAATCCATACAAATAACGTGAGGGTTTACACGCCTGTTTATGGTATTTAACCGTGATTATTAGAGTAAATATTTAGACTACCGCTGTGAACGAGAAAGAGAGAGAGAGAGAGAGTGTATGTGTGTGATAGCGAGAGAGAGAGAGAGAGTGTACAAAGGAGTACAAAGGAAATCAAGCAACAACAGATCTAGTGACCCTTCTAGGTTGCTTGTCCTCCAAAACACTGAGGATCAAGTGTCCAAACAGTGGTTTAGAGTGGGTAAGGGAACATTGGAAAGGGAAATACTGCCCTGGAACTAATGTCCGTGGCAGGATTAGGAAGTTAGTAGGGGACAGATGGGTTAGTAACTGAGGAGGGGGATAAAATAAAGTTATTCATTTACAAACGCAGTCAGTCGCGGGTTTGATGCGAGATATTTGTCTAGGCGGAGTTTAAATGAATCAACGGTGATGCAGTCTATAACGTTTCGGGGAAGCCCATTCCACAAGTTGACAACTCGATTGAAGAAGAAATTCTTAGATTCGTGTGAGGTAAAAGATTTACCAATAATTTTGCAACCGTTTCCCCGCGTGTAATTAGATTGGTCGATAGTGAAGTACTTACTACAGTTCATATTGTCGATGCCTTTGATGATTTTGAACACTTGAATTAAGTCACCTCTTAATCTGCGCTGGGTTAAAGGAAATAGATTTAATTCTCTAAGACTCTCTTCGTATGGTTTGTTCTTTGGCTAGGTATCATTTTGGTAACTCTACGTTGAACTCGTTCAAGCTTGTTTATATCTTTTTGGTAATAAGGGCACCAGGATTGAACGCAGTATTCCAGAAGAGGGCGGACTAATGAATTGTAAAGGGTTAGGATAACTTCTTTGGATTTATGCTCAAATGACCTGCCTATAAAGCCAATTATTTTGTTTGCCTTCTTAACAACTTCTGAACATTGTTGACTCGGTTTTTAGGTTACTCGATATTGTTACTCCCAGATCGTTTGTTTCTCTGTTTACATTCTTAAGCTGAGTGCCATTCATCGAATAGTTTGCTTTCTCATTTAGGTATCCCGATATGTAGTACTTTACATTTATCCGCATTGAAACTCATTTGCCAAATTTGGGCCCAACATGACAATTTATCTAGATTGTGTTTGCATATCGTCAACTTGTTCTTTTGAGAGTACGCTATTGGCAATTTTTGTATCGTCAGCAAATTTTGAGATTGTACAGGTGAGACCCTCATCTATGTCGTTGATGTAAATTAGAAAGAGAATTGGTCCTAGTACCGATCCCTGGGGTACCCCGCTACCTACATTGGTCCATTTTGATGCCTTACCGTTTATGACTACTCTTTGCTTTCTGTCGCTGAGCCAATTTTCTATCCATTTCAACACACCGTCTTGTATTCCATGCGCTTTTAGTTTTAGCAGTAAACGTTTGTGGGGAACTTTGTCAGGGCTTTTGAAAATCAAGGTATAATATCTACAGCTTTACTCTCATCGTAGAGGTTGAGAATATCGTGGAAGAAGTCGAAGAGGTTTGTTAAACAGGAACGTTTTTTACGAAAGCCGTGTTGAGTATCTTTAAGTATGTTATTTTTCCTCTAAGTGATTTACGAGTCTGTCTCGTATGACCGTTTCTAGCATTTTACATACAACTGAGGTTAAGCTAATTGGACGATAGTTACTGGGTAGGGATTTGCTGCCTTTTTTGAATATCGGTGTTACGTTGGCTAGCTTCCACTGATCGGGCATAGTTCCAGACTGCAAGGATTTATTGAATAGTAATGTCAGTGGTTTAGAGAGCTCATCCTTAGCTTCCTTTAGAACTCTAGGCGAGATTGTATCAGGTCCAGGCGCTTTTATTTACCTTGAGTTTATCTAAACAATTCAATACTTCTCTCTCTGTAACGGTGATATTGCTTAGAACATCTGAATTATCAATCTGAATCGGCGATGGTGTAGGGATATCCCTGAGGTCTTCTGTCTAAAACTGATGCAAAGAAGGTATTGAGGGCATTACTCATTTGTTCTTCGTCTTTGGTGTATTCTCCATTTTCATCGACTAACGGTCCAACAGTTGAAGTACAACTTTTTTCTTTCTGATATAACTATAGAATTCTTTCGGGTTTGTTTTACTTTGATTCGCAATATGTACGTCTAAGGTCGTTTTACTTTGCTTCATTTCCTTTTTGGCTTTGCGTCGTAGCTCTACAAATTTCCGCCGTTCTTCGTCATTATGTGAGGAGTTTAATCTATCATTAGCACATTTTTTAGCAAGCAGGCAGTTTGAAATATCTTTATTCCACCATTTGGGCTTATTATTATGGCCTGGACGCCGAGTTTTTGATGGTATGCAGTCTTGCACTGCTTTTAGTTAAGTGGCTTTTCGAATAACTTCCAAGATGTATTTATGTCCTTATTGTGAATTAAAAAGCTCCAGTCAGTTTCTTTAAACATAGCTCTAAGTTTATGGAAGTTTGCTTTCTTGAAATTAGGGACTTTTTCGATGCTACTATTTGGTTCGTTACTAGTAAACTTTAAAGTGAAAGTTATCGTACGATGGTCGCTGTTACTGAATTCAATCACCAACATTCAAATTCTCTATTAATTCTTCTTTGTTGCAGTACAATGTCAAGAACGTTATTACCACGGGTCGGCGTTCCAACAAATTGATAAAGCGAACTCTCTTGCAAGTTCGTATACAAGTCATGTCCGGAGTGTGAAGTAAGAGTATCGCCCCACTTGGTCGAGGTAAATTAAAGTCACCAAAAATTACGGTATCTTGTGAGTTACTTACATCTGCAATTTGTTCGTAAATTTCTCGGTCAGTTTGCACTGATTGAGCTGGAGGTCTGTATATTAATGCAAGTATTATTTTGGTACCATTATTATTCTTTATTAGCACAAAAGATGCGTCGACGTTCACAATTTGAGGTTTTGACAAGAGGGTAGGGTTAAGACTTTCTTTGATATAAAGTAAAACGCCACCTCCATTTCGATTTATTCGGCTTTTCTCAAACATTACATAACAGGGAAGTGAATACTCTGCTAAAAAGTCTCTATCTTCTGTATTGAGCCAAGATTCTGTTATGCCAATCACATCATAATTTTCTGTAAACACTAGCTCCTCTAAATCTGAAAATTTATTGCGTATGCTACGAGCGTTTGCATAGAAAACCTTTAAATTTGTTATTTTAGAACTCACAGAACGCTCTTTAATAATATTTTTGGTTCTTGTCGGATCTACATTTATGTTCATGGCTGTCCTCGGGCCTCGCTGTTCGGTCCTTAGCGCGGGTGGTCCTCGGTTGCCTCGGTTGTTTTCTTGGCGATGGATGATTATGTCACTGCTGCTTCTTCTTCTTCTGGCGTTTTTTTTTGATCCATTGCTGCGGACTTCTCGTGGAGGAGACGACCCATGCGTGCTGAACCCACAGGGTTTAGATGAGTGCCATCCTTGCGGAACAGAGTAGGCTGGGTTGTAGCGTTGTCCCAGAGGTTGATGAATTCAACTGCCAACTTCTTATTAGACACAAATGTTTTAGGTCGGTTGGTGGTGTTGTGTGTGGAGAGAGAGGAGGTGTGATGTTGAGACATATATACAGTAGATAGAGATAAATAGACGAATAGATAGATAGATACTTAGAGAGAGAGGGAGAGATATAGAGATAGAGAGAAAGGGAGAGAGAGACTGGTTATTAGGCAGCACACTGTTGATGATGCACGTGACAAGAGATACAAATTGTTATAGATATATGAATTTTTGATCGACAGAATAGTAGCTATATATATATATATATATATATATATATATATATATATATATATATATATATATATATATATACATACATCTTAAAACACCTATACAATAATATATAAATTAAGTCTTTTCATAACAGTAACGTGATTATGTTTAAGGGTATATTTTCACTTAAGGGGGTGTTACATCTTACCCCCTTCTCTTGCATGTTTAGCACCATTTGTTTTGACATTTTAAGACGTTCCTCCCATTATTTTGGCGATGTAAAGACCTTTCGCCCCTTTTCTTTGTCAATTTCAAGACCATTCGTGTCATTTAGGTGTCGATGTTTTTTTCTGGCAAACAATAGCGACCCAGCGACCCTGCAGTGGAAGAGGAACTGGACTTCGGCGGCAACATTTTTCTACCGAAAAATTTACAAATTTATCTCGAAGGTGGGACTTGGTGCCGTCCTTTTAACTTTATTCTGGCTATTATTAGACGATTTAATTCAGTATACAAGGGCCTCCACCAATTAAAATGTAAAACTTGCAAACTAAACAAACCAAAACTGGGACAAAGACAATATAAAGTCAAATTAACTTATCAAAATCGCTATGTGGAAACAACGCTTACTAAAATAGGTTTCGAACTATCTGTAACTGTAATGGTTAAGGTGTCTAAAAATCTGTTTGTGATAACCCGGGTTCGAATCCTGGTGGATCACATAATATATGCTGTCATTAATTTCATTGGAGGTATTTGGTGTTGTGGTGAAATTAATACAAATATACTACATTTTTCCTACCCCAGCTTCCTTACTGCACAAATATGTCTGAATTTTAGCGAATAATACTACCAAGATTCGCATACAGAAGAGGTTAACTATACTTTATTTATTTTTAATCTAGTGATAAGATGACTCAATTTGCAGCTGATTTCACGATAATGTATGGCAAAATAATAACATGCTATATTTCTGCTTCGTTTCATTGCCGATAGTTCCCAATTAACCACACATTGAGCGATAATTAATGTTATAGAGCTGAGTAATTAACCCCTTCATTGTTAAGCTTGATGGAGGTCTAGAGAGGAAATTAATACAAATAATAATATGATCAATAAATACGTAATAATAGATAGCCCCTCTAAGTGAGCGTGCCTGTTTTTGGTGTTAGGCGGTAAAGACTTGAGTAAATATTTAGGCCAAGTACGTTCTACTGGTCTTTAAATGTGTGTGTGTGTGAGAGAGAGAGAGAGAGAGAGAGAGAGAGAGAGAGAGAGAGAGAGAGAGAGAGAGAGAGAGAGATCAAGTGAATTAGTGAGAGCGTGTATAAGTAGGAGTGAATGAGATTGAATGAAAGTATGTGTGTGGAGAGAGAGAGAGAGATTTTGATTTGATTTGATTGTTTTATTGAGAAAAGTACAAATGTTACAACATAGTACGATCAACATTCACAGGCACCAAACAGGTGCATACGCCAATCTAAACCACCTCTATTCGCTTAAACTAATCATACACATTCATTAATACCATTAGTATATGTATAGTACTGATATTGAAGAGAGAGAGAGAGAGAGAGAGAGAGAGAGAGAGAGAGATGGGGGGTGGGGGGGGGGGAGATTTGATGGCCTTATTATGCAGCAGAGATACATTACATACACACATAAATAGTTTATGTAGGGACCTCATGACTAGGAGTTACATAGAGTAACATATATATACACAGACTGCACAGAGCTTGCGGCTCCTACTAGAATGGTGATGGGCTGGTCTATCAGAGTGAGAACTGAGCGATCTCTGCCATACCCATAGCTTACTCTGACTGTTCCTTTAATAACTTAATATTTTCTAGATCTCAGGTGACGGCGGTTTTTTTCCGTGTGGACCTCCCAATCTACCAAGATTGGAAGCCAAAGCGTCAACATTTTTTCTTTTTTCCCCTTGCCCTCACTTTCGCTTCATGATTGCTGAGGGGCACAGGGCCCTGGTGGGCTTGTTTCCTCGGCTTTTCTGCACCCCCTCAGCTCCCCCCATGGAGTGGCTTCGGTCCCCCGGCTTTGTTGTGGTCGGCAAGGGAGGGTTCTGTTGGTCTCGGTTGTGGCCTGGAATTGCTCGGGGCCTTGGGGCTCTCTCGGCCAGGCACTTGGAACAACAACAACAACAACAACAACAACTAGAATGTCCGGAATTAATTCTAACATGGGATTTGCTACAATGTGGAAGGTAAAGACAGCATATCAAAAGGTTCTCTTCCTACCCACCCCTCCCTCCGACCTTGAAATTTAGTTGGGGAAATAAGGAAATTCTTAGTCAAATCAGATGGGTATAGTAAAGTAGGAGAGTAGAAAGTTTTGGATAGAGGAAGAATTAGTTGATAAATGGGAAGTACAGTAAACGATAAGAGTACTTGGGCTCAACTATAGAACACAGTTGAAATATATCGTATACTGCTGATACTTAGCCTTACTTTTGTTTACCTGGTACTCCAACCTCCTTGAAATGGATGTCTATAGCATACTTTTGAACATGTCAATTGGAGAGAGAGAGAGAGAGAGAGAGAGAGAGAGAGAGAGAGAGAGAGAGAGCACACGAGACTTGACAGACAGCAAGATGAGAGAGTTGAGATATAAAAACTTGAAGAGCTATATAGACAGTGAAAGTATTGTAATTAGTTAGGGTCAATGAACACCTCCCGTACTGTCTGGGGTGCCAAGGTAGGGAATAGTATGGCACTTGGCACTCACAGTACCCAGGCCAAAATAACACATTTTTTTTCCCTTAGTTTTTTTCCTTTTCCTTATTATTATTATATATATATATATTTTGTTAAATTAATCTGTTTTTAGTTTCCTCGCTAGACCTCCATCAAGCTTAAAAAACCACCCCCTAGACCCCCTCTCAAGATAAATTTGTATATTTTTTGGTAGAAAATGTCCCGGCCGAAGGCCGGTTCCTTCTAAATCTACAGGCTCGCTATCGCTCGACAGGAAAAAAATATAATCCTAAATGGCACGTAAGGTCCTAATATTGACAAAGAAAGGAGTCGAAAGGTCTCAAAATCGCCCAACTAACCGAACGTACGTCTTAAAATCTCAAAACTACTATGCTAAACATGAGGGAAAAGGAGGTCCAGAAAATGCGACTACCTCCCCCTTACCGCAATTACCCAGTGGAAGTTAACCCATTCATTACCGGTGACATATTTTTGTTTTATTCTAGCAACTATTAGACGATTTTATTCAGTTAAGGAAGGCTGTTTACCAATTTAAAGGCTACAGACTATCTCAATTAATCCTTGTAGCTACTACCATGTATCATTCCAAAGCTGCACGAAATTGTCTTAATGTAGCTGAAATCAAATAAAAAAGACGTCACCGGTACTGAAAGGTTTAAAACCAGCTGTCGCATAATATATCGTCTCGTTCCTGGAGCGGAGTAATTAAAGCTTTCAATAACATGGCGGCTTTTATCATTGCATTCTAGCGTTTCCGTAGACAATTTTATGCAGCTTAGGAAGGACCTCAAGCATTTCAAAGGGGTAAAACTCATTTCCATCATCCATCTCAAGACTTCCACTTTATATAATCTAATAATAAGGGAGACTAAAATGAATGAGAGTGTTGAGAGAGCCAAGGGAGCAGAGAGTTCACCATAGCTAACGGGGTAGGGTATATATTTTGGTTTATTTATTAATTTACTTATTAAGTATTTAGTTTCCTCGCATGACCTCCATGAAGCTTTGAAACAACACCCCCAAAGACCCCCATCTAGATAAATTTGTACATTTTTCTCGGTGGAAAAATGTCCCGACCAAAGGCTGATTCGTCCTTAATTTACTGGCTCGCTATCTCCTAAATGACACGAAAGATCTTAATATTGACAACAAAATGGGGCGAAAGGTCTTACAATCGCTAAGCTATTGTTACGAAAATCTGAAAACTAATGGGGGCTAAACACGAGGGAAAGGGGTGCCATAAAAACAAAAAACAAAAAACAACCATCCCCCCTTAATCACCTGCATATCAGCACCGAGGGAATTAGGATGTCTCTCAATATTTTCTTAGAGTATACCCTCATTATTATAGAAAATGGGAGTGTGTCGAGCCTACCACAGCCTTGAACAAAACAAACAAGCAAAAAACACCCAAGAATACAAACACGAAATGAAAAATATAAACAGTACGAAAATATATACGGTTTCTACTTAACTATTTCTATCTCATTATCTATCTATCTATTTAATTATATATTTATTTATTTATTTACCTATATATCTATTTAACTATCTGTCTGTCTATCTATCTATATACGTATCTATCTATCTGTATTTATTTATCTATCTTTCTACATCTGTTCTTTGTATTCTATTCAATGTCAGTCAAATTAGGCTGGAACTTAGGGCTAACACAATTGAGTCACACACACACACACACACACACATACATTTCCTACTATGTTACGCAACGCACACATACACGCTCACTCCCTCTCCCACTCTCACTCACACTCACACTCACTCACTCACTCACACTCTCTCTCTCTCTCTCTCTCCACACGTGTAGTTGGATAAGTAAGTTATTTCACAGTTGTCAACAGGATTGGTTCGCCCTGCAGTGTAGCAATGTCTACCAGATGTTGAATATGGCGGCGTGTAAATAAAAAAAAAATATATATATATATATGTATATATCACACGCACACCTACACACGCTGGCTGCAATTCTACATAAACCGTTTATAATTAGTTTTTATCATTATAATAATTATTATTATTATTATAATTATTATTATTATTATTATTATTTGTATTATTATTATTATTATTATTATTATTATTATTATGTTTATTATTATTCATGAATTTCATTGGGAGGTGTTTGGTGTTGGGAGTGAAATTAATACATTAGATTACTATTATTACTACACACACACACACGCACATACACATTCATATTCATATGCACTTATATGCACTATCAGGCCCTCCAACACTGAAGTCTCTCTCTCTCTCTCTCTTTTTTTTCATGAGCACGTATATACAGCACATGTGGCAATCAAATGAGGAAACTATAATAACACCAGACGACGATACTGTTGTTACAGTAGAATAATGGCTCTTTGAGCAGTATGTATTGCCTTACCAGTGGTTGTCGCCTTATTATTATTATTATTTTATTATTATTATTGAAATACCACAGGAACGAAAATTCCTGGGAGCGAAACTTCCACCCCCAACGAGATCCCTCTCTTTCTACCACCTCCCTCCACATGTTTCACGTCTCGTTAATCACAGTCTTCTAATATACAAATCACATTTCCTTACCCCCTGACATTCTTGAAATACCCACTAAGTATATGCAATTAGATACCCACCATGCAGACTATAATACGTTCGTTGTGTATGGGTACGAGGCGATCTCAAGACACCTTAGCTCCCAGTGCACAACGAACCGGATCATGATTATGTCCGCCTGTATTAAATTATGTATTATGTTGATTTATACCATTGCCTATTTTGTAATATTTGTATTCAGCTAACTATTAGCTCAATAACCATTGATGTAATGAAAATATGAACAGTCTCCTCATACGATTGCACTAGTTCGTAGTGCTATTCTTTACAACTTGTCACTTAATAATGCAGTCTCAACATGCTTGCTTGCTTGCTTTTTTTTTTTTTTTTTTTTTTTTTTTTTTATACAGACCATGTGACAATTAAATGAGGAAACTATAATAACACATCTGAATAATGCCAACCTGACTTATAAACAAAAATATGACTGTAACCAGACGACGTTGCTGTTGTTTCAGTGGAAGAACGGCTCTTTGAGCACCATGTGTCGCCTTACTAGGGGTTGTCCCCTCACAGGATGGGGGGCGCTGCTCATAAACTCGCCCCTCGGGGCAAAATCAAAATCAATCTCTCTCTCTCTCTCCAAACTTCACCGACATAACCAATCCTCGAAATATGTGTAATATTTCTTTGTCTTGTTTTACCGTTCACGCTTGTTTTTAAATATCTATCCCTCTCTTTTCTCTGGTCTCCCTTTTCTCCTCCTCCCCCCTTTGCTCTCTAGGCCCTCTCTCCTCCTTGTTTTCATTCATCTCTGGCCTCTTTTCGCTTTTCTATCGTCTCTCATGTTGCTATTCGTGGGGATCTCTCTCTATAGCTCTTCCCTTTCTTTGTCCATTTCGATTATCATTTATGTGCGTCTAGCGATAATCAATGTAAAAGCATCCCCTCCTTTATAATTTTTATTCGTTCTTTGCAGCTTTTTTATATTTTTTTGTATTATAATTTATCTACATACATTATCTTGAA
>CM064516.1:27124488-27232089 GCA_032716605.1 Paralithodes platypus
GGTATAATGTAGGGAGGGATTGTCAGGTAAAGCGCACCCTATGAGAACATGAAGCTAGAGGAAGGACTGGTAGGTATTCAATCTATTCAATACTAACCACATTGTCTCGTGTATAATTATATATACAACAATAGACACACTGGGTAGAGCGCATACCTCCCCCTACGCTGGCTTTGTCACAAAATGAACTTAAATACACTACAAATACACCAGTGTGACATATGATCCGGATAGCTTTCTTATTTGAATCACTTCTTCCTTGGCTCATATCCTGTCTGCCCAATAAATGTGTTAAATTCGGTTCATAACTTTATGAGATATCTTGTTTACAGACAAACAGACACACTAATGGAGGCGAAAACATAACCTCTTTCCAACTTTGTTGGTGGAGGTAATGGCTTCACCATCTAGCACTCACACTTTCTCCATTAGTATCCTTCCTCCAAGTTGGCTTTACCGTCTCGCCCTGATACTCCCTCCTTGAGTATCCTTCCTCCCAAGATCCCGACCCTACCCTGTTTTTGTCTCAAGCATCTTATTATAACTTGAAGAACGAGGAGAAAGTCAAGTAGGTCAGGAGGATGAAACGTTGCAGGGGTTGGATAGGGACAAGGTGCAGGGGCGAAGCAAAAGATAATGGTAGCAGTGGACAGTGTTACTATATATTATTTACGAATTATACTGTTTTGTTTATATATTATTATATTTATTAATAACTAAAAAACAAAAAATGGATTTTAGAACACCTTTTCTCAATTTTAGCCTGGTTCGCACCTATTTATGTTTTCCTACTACCGAACATCTACCCCGAAGAAGATGATAATATTAGACGAAGTATATGATACTTGGGAGGTACAATTTTAGGGATTGAGCACATACCCTACAAGGTATAGTCGTGAGATATAATAGCTGGATGTCCATTTTAAGCGCTATCATTTCCATACACTACAACGCATTTGTTTATACCAGATGCTTCAGACTCTGGTTTAAAAGGCTTAAGGGGGATTGGTTCACTTTTTGGGCGATTTTTGCATGTATTCATTATTTTTCTAGTTTCCTCCCAAGACCTCCATCAAATTAAGAAAAACATCCCCCTTCTAGATTAATTTGTACATTTTTCGGTAGAAAAATGTTCTTCCAACATTACAGGCTCACTATCGTTCGCCAGGGAAAAAATATACACCTAAATAGCACGAAAGGTCTAAATATTGACGTAGAAATTGGGCGATAGGTCTTAAAATCGACTAACTAATGAGGCAAACATCTTAACATCTGAAAAACTAATGGGGCTAAACACGAGGGAGAAAGTGGTCCAGAAAACCGGCCCATGTCCCCTTAAATATACAATTTAATGTATACTTACTAGACACACAACTGTACAGGAGGGTTAAGTATATCATAGTGGTGGACAGTGATATATATATATATATATATATATATACACATACATTATTTACAGTATTAATTGGTTTTCATCGTGCCTATACATGTATGTTAAAATCTGTAACTTAGTATTCACCTTGCAGTATACAGAAGAGTGAGGGGACTGTTCCTTAATTACACTGTCTGCTCTGCTACGGTCAAACAGTTCACAGTTGGCGATTGTTATTCCACTTCGTATATCCAGTCTGTCACTCCACAATCACATATCCAGTTAGTCCTACACCAGTTAACAATCCCCGGTTAGATATTACAAGAGTACTCTCACTGTATATATTGAAAACAAAGAGGTTGTGTGTTTTGTATGCCTATTAACTACTCTCACTTTTTACATTGCAAACACCAACAAAAAATTTGTTGTAAACGTATTAATTTATAATAAATGAAAAATGCAAGTTGCTGCTTCTGTGACACCTATATTTTGAAGATTATGTACACTTTCAAAAGTTTTTATAAAAATGTTCGTATTCGGCAACTTTTCGATTTCGAACACCCATAGATTAAACCTGATTGTACTTTGCCAATCGATATATCTCATGTGTTACATTTTGTTTTACAATCATAATGTCCGCAAGTTATTTTCAATACATCTCCCCCCACCCCACCCCCTACCAACAACCCACCTACCCCTTGTGGGGGTCTACTCTTTTAGTCAACTATTTAACCTGGCAAATATACACTTGCTTGCTTTGGGTTTTATAATTTTAAATCGAGTTGATTTGCTGATGCTACTTTGCAATTATTTCTTGTGTGCAATCTCTCCAGGTTAAACAAAAATAATAATCGGAATATCAGGTAAGCTGGAAAATACTTTGTTTAATTAATATTAATAGTATCTTCATTACTTTTTTGAGGGGTGGGCGGTGGGGGGGTATTGTATATTAATATGTGTTTGCACAGGGATTAATAAATCTGGTTAATATGTATTTCTCATGGGACTTGTTATAAAGTTTACCTAACTTTTAAACCCAACTCAAAACTATGAACACTATCATTACATGTTTCTGAACGATCATAAACTAAAAATAACCTGTAGCAGTGAGTGTACGCTTGTAAAAATTAACCCAAGGCAATTTAGAATGAATAGACCCCAACAATAAAGGGTTGACCACGAGACAGTCCAGCGAAGCGTGAGTGTGACACGGTCCTGCCCCCAACACTACCAAACACACACTGACTCATACCCTCACTTTCCTTTGGTCTCCCTCCCTACCACCAGACACACACACGCACACACACGCGCACACACACACGCACACACACACACACACACACACACGCACGCACACACACACACACACACACGCACACACACGCACACACACACACACACACACGCACACACACACACACACACACACACACACACACACACACATGCCCAAGCCGCCTTCCCAGAGGTATTTTTTAGCCAGTGGAGTAGGGGTGGTATGCACAGTTGGCAACGCCGATAGTTTACTCCATTCACATATATATATATTTGCTCATTTATATAATTATAGTATCTACCCTGGACCTCATCAAGCTTAAAAAAACACCCACAAAACCCTCCTGCAAGACAAATTTGTACATTTATCGATAGAAAAATGTCCCGACCAAAAGCCGGTTCCTCTTAAATTACAGGCTCGCTATCGCTCGCCAGGAAAAGATCGACACCTAAATGGCACGAAAAGTCTTAATATTGACAAAGACATGGGGAGAAATGTCTTAATATCTCCAAACTAATGGGCCGAACGTCATCAAATCTGAAAACTAGTGGGGCTAAACATGAGGGAGACGGGGGACCAGAAAAGCGACCCATCTCCCCTTAATTAGGTGAACACATTTCCTCGATTCCTGCAGATTTGTTGACAGTTAAAAAAATATATCCAAAATATATATGTTGTATCTGTGCATTCTTCCATTTTTTTTTTTTTTTTTTTTTTTTTTTTGCCGTACTACCAAATGTTGTAACTTAACTTTTGTCACTGATCAGTATTCGAATTTAAATTCTATATTATCCACCTATTTATAGTGGACAGTGTATAGTCAAACTATTTCTAATCTAATCTAATCTTACCATATTTAAATAACTTATCTATTCTACATCTATATACATATCACAATTCAATATAAATAAAGACCATCTGAGTAGTACTGTATGTGTGTAAGGAGTGTATCAGATGAGGAACAATACTACCATATGTCCACCCTGGCCTACTCCTCTTACATAACAACCCCGGACAGCTGTTTGTAGGGAGGGCCTCGCATCATCATTTATACCCACTCACAAAAAATCCTGGGCCTATCATACTTTCCATTATGCAAATAGTGTGAGTGTATGTACCGAATGTGTATATATATATATATATAATATATATATATATATAGTATATATATATATATATATATATATATATATATATATATATATTTATATATATATATATATAATATATATATCTTATATGTGTATATACTTGTACCCTGGTAGAGAGGGAGAGAGAGGGGGAGGGAGAGAGAGAGAGAGAGAGAGAGAGGGGGGGGGGGGGGGAGACTTATTCATAAATGCAGTGTCTTATACTTTTTGACGATGAAATCGATATATTTAATATAATCTCAAGTATACTTAATGTGCAAATTAGTCACGATGGTTGTGTTTGCATGAAGATAAATATAGGTCAACCTTGTTTTGTGCAAGACAGCTTTTAACTCGTTCAGTACGTTGACCTATTTATCTTTGTAATTATATAATATTAATATTCCATTTATTTATAAATTAAATACTGTTACATGCCTTTTGAAATTATCTATACAAATGTAGAGGGTTAGAACACAGCTTAGGAATGATCTATATCACTGCAGAGGGTTAGAACACGGCTTAGGAATTATCTGTATCAATGTAGAGGGTTAGCACAAGGCTTAGGAATTATCTGTATCAATGTTCAGGGTTAGAACACAGCTTAGGAATTATCTATATCAATGTTCAGGGTTAGAACACAGCTTAGGAATTATCTATATCAATGTACTGGGTTAGAACACAGCTTAGGAATTATCTATATAAATTTAGAGGGTTAGAACACGGCTTAGGAATTATTTATATCAATGTACTGGGTTAGAACACGGCTTAGGAATTATCTATATCAATGTACTGGGTTAGAACACGGCTTAGAAATGATCTATATCAATGTAGACTCTGTCGAGGGTTAGAGCACGACTTAGGAATGATCTATATCAACGTACAGGGTTAGAACACTGCTTAGAAATTATCTATAGGCACATTTTCACCCCTATTCTGTCTAGTTCTCTAAACCAAGAGTGAACCGATTTTCCCAGTCTTTCTTCTATTCAACAAGTAAACTCTGGAACTCTATCTTTCCATGTGTCGAGGCATTTTGACTCTAAAGTACCTGAGTTTGGCTTACTATCACTTTATCAATTATATTTGTTTGTACTTATTAACTTGTTTTTGTATTTTTATTTTTATTTATGTTATTTTATTTTACTTTATTTTCATTTATGTTTTTATTTAATTATTTAATTATTTATTTATTTATTTATTTATTTATATTTTTTATAGAAGCACTTGCCTTTAGAATTCTTGATACACATAGGACCACATTTATCGGCTTAATCCTATTTGATCCGAGGGGCTCTTTTTGGAAGTCCCCAGTTTGTTCCATTAGTTAGACTATTTTAAGACATTTCACCCCATTAGTTAGACTATTTTAAGACATTTCACCCCATTAGTTTGGCGATAATGAGACGCTTTACCACATTCAGGTGTCGATTTATTCGTGGGCTAGGAATAGCCAAGGTTGAGAGATACTTTTGTATCTCTTAACCTTGGTAATAGCGACCCTGTAACTTACAAGAAATCGGCCTTTGGCCAGGACTTTTCTCTATCGAAAAGTGTACAAATTTAGCTTGAAGGTGGTATGGATATGTATTTTTCATAGGATTAAGTAAGTCTGGGAAGGCGTTTTTATTAGCCTAGAGGACAAACTAAGATGCATTACTCGAAAATGTCAAAAGCAACCAGTAATTAGATATATTAGATATATAATAATTATAATATTATAATAACCCACAAGCGATCGGACCAGATAGTGTTAAGGGGGGTACAAGCGATCGGACCAGATAGTGTTAATGGGGGTTACCTGCTTTTTCTTTATCCTTCTCTCTTTCTCTGGCTTGTATCCATTCGGCCCACTGTTTTAAGACATTTATCCCCATCCAGGTGTCAATTTTCTTCCTGGCGAGCGATAGCGAGCCAGCATTGATTGTATGGAGAAATCCGTCTTCGCCGGATACATTTTTCTATCGAAAAATGTACACATTTAGCTTGCTGTCAAAACAAAAATATAAATATGCTGGCTCGCTACCGCTCGCCAGGAAAATATTGACACCTGGATGGGGGTAAACGTCTTAAAACAGAAGGCTGAATGGGGCCGAATGGATACAAGCCAAATAGAAAAGGAAAGACAAAAAGCGAGGTGAGCTCCTTTAAGGAATTACCTGTGGCGGTCAAAGGGTTAAATTATAATCACGATCCGGTTTTATATTCCCGCCGATCCTTCTATTGATAAGCAGGAATAAAATGCAAATGGTGTCATCGTGGATTGTAAATAACTCTGTATCGTAAATGTATCTTAAAAGGGTGTGGTTCTTTAAGTGTATATTTAGTGTATACCTTTGTTTGTTTATATATATATATATATATATATATATATATATATATATATATATATATATATATATATCTGTATATATATATATATATATATATACCGGTATATATATACCGGTATATATATATTTTTTTTCTTTTTTTAATAAAGTTTACTCCAAAGACCTCCATCAAGCTCAAAAAATTACCACTAAGTCCCCCCTTCGAAACCTGTACATTTTTTTCGGTAGAAAAAGGTCCCGGCTCGCTATCGCTCGCCAGGAAAAAAAAATACACCTACATGGCACTAGCAGTTATAAAATTGACAAGGAAATGGGGTGAAAGGTCTTAAAATCGCCAAACTACTGGGGCGAACGTCTTAAAATCTTTAACACTAATGGGGCTAAGCGTGAGGGAGAAGGGGGTTCCCGAAAATAACCTCCCCTAGCCCTGTTTGACAAGCTGGCCATGTAAACTATCGTGTAATGTAAACAACTCGGCCGTATAGTAGACATGTTGTATACCTCGCCTTGTAAAAAAAAAAAAAAAAAAAAAAAAAAAAAAATGGGAATTGTGCCTTAGTATATAGATAGATAGGCCTTGATAGAATACTCATGTCGTACGGTACGCTAAATAAGTCGTGTCTGTTATTACGTTTTGCTGGCTGTATGAAGTATTAATGTCTGTCAGATGTTGATTAAGGTGTGTACAGCTAGGAACATGTTTGTGTATTTCACTGGAAACGATGAATGAAAGCTTAGACAGTTCTGATACCAATTATTGATCGAGATATACATGGTGCCGCGACATCACTTATTTGACCAACTGTACAATCAACGCTGTAAGCCTTCATATAACGCAAACAACTCCGCTCCGTAGTAAACAACTTGTATACCTTTCTCCCTAGGCCTCATCGGACTTTAAATAATACCCCCTCCCCCCAGACCCTTCCTTCAAGATATATTTGTACATTTTTGGATAGAAACATTTCCTGGCTGAAGGATGGTTCCTCCTAAATTGCAGGCTCGCAATCGCTCGCCAGGAAATAGTCGACACCTAAATGGGGTCAAACGTATTTTTATCGTCAAACTAATGGAGTGAATCATCTAAATATCTTCAAACTTATAAAGCGAAACAGGGAAATCCCCCCCCCCCCCCATAGGTTTAAGACGATAATGTAATCACCAAAATAACTTAATCCCGTCTATAATCAAAACGACTTAACATTTTGTTATCCTGACCATATTTATCCTGTAATTCTAAACACCTGTGCTATCTGGTCCGTATTAAAGATGACAAGATTATATTTGTCTTTGGACAAGGAAGAGTATTCAGCCTGTAACGGCGGTGTCAAACGAGCGAATTTTCCGTAAATTTTTGCGGGCAATTGTAGCCTGGCATCTTCAAAATTGAAGTTTTATCAGAAATCAGCCATCTAGCATAATCTACCTTCAGCCTAGTTTCCGATCCCAATGTGAAAGAGCCTCAATATATTGCGAGAAGATTTTTGATCATCGAAAATTGCGGGAAAAGCGCTCGTGTGACACAGACTTAAGGGGAGGCAGACCGTTTTTCTGGACCCCCTTCTCCCTAATGTTTAGCCCCACTAGTTTTGAGATTATAAGACGTTGGTTCCATTAGTTTTGGGATTTTATGACCTTTCACCCCATTTCTTATGTTTAGCCCCACTAGTTTTGAGATTATAAGACGTTGGTTCAATTAGTTTGGGGATTATATGACCTTTCACCCCATTTCTTATGTTTAGCCCCACTAGTTTTGAAATTATAAGACGTTGGTTCCATTAGTTTGGGGATTTTATGACCTTTCACCCCATTTCTTTGTCAATATTAGGACCCTTCGTGCCCTTTAGGTGTCGATTTTTTCCTGGCGAGCGAAAGCGAGCCTGTAATTTTAGGAGGAATCGGCCTTTGGCCGGGACATTTTTCTACCGAAAAATGTACAAACCTATCTTGAAGGGGGGTCTAGGTTTTTTTTCTTCTAAGCTTGATGGAGGTCTAGGAAGGAAACTAAAAAAATACATATGAATACATGAATTAATAGACCAAACAAACGGTCTGTCTCCCCTTAAGATAGAGAGTTGTTTACATTTCAAGATAGTTAAGAAGGGCAGGCCTATAACTTGTCTACTACGGAGAGGTGGTTTACGTTATCGGAAGGTTTACTGCGCAGTTTGTACGACTCCGCAATTAGTGAATTGTTTACACTACGGCATACAAGGCAGGGTATAGAGCTTGTCTACCGTTGAGCTGTTTACGTTACAGCATGGTTTACAATGACGTGTATACAACATAATTACTCTTTCACATGGTTTACAATGACGCGTATACAACATAATTACTCTTTCACATGGTTTACAATGACGTGTATACAACATAATTACTCTTTCACATGGTTTACAAAGACGCGTATACAACATAATTACTCTTTCACATGGTTTACAATGACGCGTATACAACATAATTACTCTTTCACATGGTTTACAATGACGTGTATACAACATAATTATTCTTTCACATGGTTTACAATGACGTGTACACAACATAATTACTCTCACATGGTTTACAAAGACGTGTATACAACATAATTACTCTTTCACATGGTTTACAATGACGTGTATACAACATAATTACTCTCACATGGTTTACAAAGACGTGTATACAACATAATTACTCTTTTACATGGTTTACAAAGACGTGTATACAACATAATTACTCTTTCACATGGTTTACAAAGACGTGTATACAACATAATTACTCTTTCACATGGTTTACAAAGACGTGTATACAACATAATTACTCTTTCACATGGTTTACAAAGACGTGTATACAACATAATTACTCTTTTACATGGTTTACAAAGACGTGTATACAACATAATTACTCTTTCACATGGTTTACAATGACGTGTATACAACATAATTACTCTTTCACATGGTTTACAAAGACGTGTATACAACATAATTACTCTTTCACTCTTCTATCGCTATTACAATAATCAGTGTTCTTCAGAGCTCTCAGTGTATACCCCCTCCCTTGCGGCGAGTGCAAGGCACCTGCCTATTAACACAGTCCCACTCCTGCTCTGTCCAGCTCTTCAACCCAATAATTGGCATATTTTCTCAGTCTTTCTTCAACTCAACAAGTGAACTATGGAACTCTCTCCCTCAATCAATCTTTCCTTCATCCTATGACTTAGACTGCTTTAAACTTCGTGTGACCAGGAATTTTAGCTCCAAAGTCCCTTGAATTATGCTCTGTCACTCTTTTAACTTTGGGGGAGACACTCGTTACAGGCAACCTGCCTTATGTCTCCTCCATGCACATAGGAAAAAACCTACTGTGGTTCACAAAGCAAGGTATACCACTTCTCCACTACTGATTTGTACCTCGTTTTTGTTGTTGTTCTCTCTCTCTCTCTCTCTCTCTCTCTCTCTCTCTCTCTCTCTCTCTCTCTCTCTCTCTCTCTCTCTCTCTCTCTCTCTCTCTCTCTCTCTCTCTCTCTCTCTCTCTCTCTCGTATCCATTCATCCCTATGTTGTTGTTTTCATTCCAACACACCCCTCCCCCACTCCCTCAACTCCACTCCTATCCCCTTGTCCACATCCACCCACTCCCTCACTCCCACCCACCTCCCCAATCCCACTCTATTCCTCACTCCCGCAACCTCTTAATCCCGCCCTCACCCACTCCTACTTCCCACCCTCACCCACTCCTACCCCTCCCGAATCCCCCCCACCCTCCACTCCTACGTCCCTCCCTCCCAAACCCCTGAAGAAAGTTATGTAGGTTAGGCAAAATACCAGTTGCAGGTTTGGACAGAGACAAAGCTCAGCAGAACTTGGTACAAAGGGACAGTAATATGATACGTCAAGTAAATATCACATATAAACGTTATTATTATTATTTTTTTTTTTCGACAAAGTTTGATCGGAATCTTTATACTAGCAACATTTTGGGCATACTTTTTCACTGATATTGGTAACCAAAGTATATATACTGTACATTATTTTAGGTGGTAGCATTGTCATAAAGGTAATAAACCGTTGAGATCAGGTGTTACTTTCACTCCCTCCCCCCTAGCCCAACTCCTATACTGCTGCTCACCTGAAGACAATTATAAAGTAAGGAGGAACCATTGCAGGGGTTAGACAGAGACAGAGTAAGGAAGAAAGGGATAGTAGGAGACAGTAAGATATTCACTCCAGCACTTTTCTCGGCAACTATTGATCAGCAACTTTATACTATCAACATTTTAGTAGTACATATCACTGGTATCGGCCTGTAGAGTGGAAGTAGATTATTTCAGGGGGTAGAATGCTCATAAAATTATAATTAACCCGTTCAGTACCGGTGACGTCCTTTTCATTATATTATGTCCAGGATTAGACGATGTTATTGGGCTTAGGAAGGATCTCTAGCAATTATAAGGCTTCGAAGTATCTCAACCGATCCTTGTAACTACCGCAGATCCTTCCTAAGCTGCATAATATCGTCTAAATGAAGCTAGAATAAAAGATAACACACGTCGCTGGTACTCGAAGGGTTAAGTAATGGTTGAGATCGGGGTGTTAATTTCACTCCCCCCCCCCCCCCTACCCATCACCTCTACTCCTGCCCACCTGAGGAAAAGTATAATGATTAAGGGGGGTCACCTGTCACCTGCTTTTTTTTTTTCTCTCATTTTCTCTCTTTCTCTGGCTTGTATCCATTCGGTCCCATTCAGCATATTGTTTTAAGATGTGTATCCCCATCCAGGTGTCGATTTCCTCCTGGCGAGCGAAAGCGAGCCATCATTGTATGGAGAAACCCGGCTTCGCCGGAAAAAAATTCTATCGAAAAAATTTACAAATTTAGCCTGCTGTCAATTTTGTTTTTTTAAATATGCTGGCGAGCGGTAAAATTTGACACCTGGGGGGAAAAACGTCTGAATACAGTAGGCTGAATGGGGCCGAATGGATACAACCCAGAGAGAGAGAGAGGGAGAGAGAGAGAAAACAAAACGAGGTGGGCCCCCTTAAGAGGAACCATTGCAGGGGTGAAACAGGGATAAAGGGCAGAAGATAATGGTAGCGTAGGCTCTGGTATGGTTTGTTTAAGGTGGATTCACATAGGCCTTTTGTTGGCAAGTTATGGCCAGGAAGTTTAGTGTCACAACATTTCGGTAACACTCGCCAGCTAGACAGTTGGTAGATTTCGGTAACACTCGCCAGCTAGACAGTTGGTAGATTATTCTAGGTGTAGTTTTTAGTTGCAATTTGTTTTTATATTGATGTAGTTCCATAAATATATATATGGGAGAATTCTTATTAAGGTATATTTAGGAATCCATTCAAATCAGGTGTTTCTTTCACTACCACCCACTCCCCAAAAACGTGCTGCAGGTTAGGAGGAGTCATTGCAGCGATTGGACAGAGATTATGTAGAGAACGTGGTGGAAAATGACAGTAATATGATACGTTAGAGAACATATCAAACACGAACGCTTTTGTCTGCAACGTGTAATCGGAAACTAACGGCATTTCGGGAGTACTTATGGAGTACTATTAAAGTATTAAAGTATTAAAAGTATTATTATTAAAGTATTAAAGTATTAAAAGTATTATTATTAAAGTATTAAAGTACTATTAAAGTATATATTACCCATTCAGTACCGATGACGTCCTTTTGATTAGGTTCTGGCAACTATTAGATGTGTTTATTAAGCTTAGGAAAGACCTCAAACTATCTCAAATAATCCTTTTAGCTACCACATATCCTTCCTAACCTGTATAAAATTGTCTAATAGTTGCCGGAATATAATGAAACGAATATCACCGGTAACGAATGGATTAAGAAACCAGTCAGATTAGAGTTGACGAAAAATATAGACGTGAAAATTTGACCGTGTGCCAGAAAATTTGGCCAACTGGGTTATCGTCACTTATTACAGACCTACCCGATCAGAATGGCCGAATAGAGTTGTCGGAAAAAGAGCGCCCGTGTGTAGCCATCTATATTTTGTGGCCAGGTGTTGTTTCCCCCCCCCCCCCCTCGCCCCCACACACACACACACGCGCCGCCGCCGCCCCCGCCCCCCCCCCCCCCCCCCCCCCCCCCCCCCACACACACACACAGGTGAACTATACGCTGCGCCCACATTCACCCACCTCTATATTAGGCCCACCACCACACAGCAGGTCCGGCAACTTTCTCCCGGCTCGGCGACAGGGGGAGAGAGAGAGAGAGAGAGAGGTTGGAGGAAGGGGGGGTGGGGGAGGCTGACGGCACTGTGTGTAAGCTTACCGTAGTAAAAGTCTATTGTGTCTGGTCTGTTTAACCCCTACTGTACTGGCGACGTCTTTTTAATTCTCTGCTGTCTATATTTAGACGATTTTGTGCTGTTTAAGAAGGATCTGAGGTAGAAAGGGTGAAGTGAAATAGTTCGAAGCCTGTTAGTTGCTAGAGGCCCTTTTTAAACTGAACAAAAATCCTCTAATAGTAGTAAGACTATAATTTAAAAGGACATCGCCTGTACAGCAGGGGTTAAGAGGGATTTACACGAGCGCTTTTCCCGCAACAAATAATATAGGCAGTTTTGATCAGGTAGTTTATGGAGCAAACTGTTATAAACTGTTAATAAATCGTAGGCAGTGTCCACCATTCTTTAACTGCCTTCGTGGTGTAATGCATAAGGTGTTGATATTCGGTGTGAACGTCCTGGGTTCGAATCCATGGACTGCCACATGTGTTTGTAATATTTCATTAATCGATTTTAGGAGTAGAGTTGGTTGTTGGATAGAACATAATAATTGATATTGGTTCAGGAGTAATTTATCGAGAGGCCTTCCCTAGTGGTTAAGGCCCCATTAATTGCTCTTTCCATTCACATATGCATAGCCTACGTGGGTTGCAGTTGGGATGTGTGTACATGCTTAGATTGATATGCAGGATTCGAAGTTGCATAATAAATCGTTGGCAGTGTCCACCATTCTTTAACTGCCTTCGTGGTGTAATGCATAAGGTGTTGATATTCGGTGTGAGCGTCCTGGGTTCGAATCCACGGACTGCCACATGTGTTTGTAATATTTCATTAATCGATTTTAGGAGTAGAGTTGGTTGTTGGATAGAACATAATAATAAGAATACACTACTAGATCTGAAAGTTTGCTGGGGTGGGGTGGAACACGTTAACATCCGACCGGTTAGAGTGGAAACGTTTGGGAGAGGCCTTTGTCCTGCAGTGGACTGCTCAGACTGTTGACGATGGTGATACTAGAAAATACTATGTTATCTGCTATGATACTTCTTCAGTCTAGTCACCAATACTAATGTGAAAGGGTCTCCGAATGTTGCCAGAATAATATTGCGGATGGATCATAAATTGCCGAAAATAGAGACTCGATAGTAACAGAGATTGGACAACCTATGCCATCTTGGTGCCACTCTTTTTGAAGGAGGGTCTTGGTTGAATGTTTTTTAAGTTTGATGGAGGTCTAGCTAGGCCAAAACAAAATAATAATAATCAAATATATTCGCCCATCTATCTCTATCTATCTATTGCCGGACGCCTTACTCCCCTTACGAGGGTGGCCATACACAGAATGCTCCCAAGCGGACCTATTCCCTGTGAGAGGGACAACCCGAGCCAGTTTAGTAAAGGACTTACAGGATTGACCACTCAATTTAGGATCCGTCCGACTCCGAGGCCCTCTGTGTATCTTGTTAGCACTATTTTTCTACAATGGTGTTCGGCTAATCCATCCACTAACCTGCCTTACCCTTAGGTAAGCAGTACGGATTTGTATCAGGTTTACTCCCCTAGACAGGTTGCCAACCAAGGCTGACGAGTCCCATCCACCCGGATTTGTATAAGGTCTCCCCTAGATGAGTTGCCGACCAAGGCTAACGAGTCCCATCCACCCGGTTGTTCGAATGATATCACTTAACCCTTTTTACCCATCGCCCATCGCCCCTTAAAATCGGATGAGTCGTAAAATTGCCGATACGGGCCCTCGTGTAAATAAATACGCCTCCAAGTATATGAGTCATGGTTGGGTTTGTTTATTCCGGTCACGTCTATACGCTTTTTGTTTCACTGGTATTGCGTCAGGGTACGTCTTGTTTATTATTATTAACCCTTTCTTTACCGGCGACATCGTGTTAATTTTATTCTAGCTATATTTAGACGATTTAGGGCAGTTTAAGAAGGATCTGTGGTTGCATAAAGGGTTAAGCGAAATAGTTTGAAGCCTCGTATTTGCTGGAGGCCCTTTGTAAACTGAATACAATTGTCTAATAGTAGCCAGAATTAATTAAAATGACTTCGCCGGTACAGAAGAGGTTAAGGAGAGAATTTGCTTGTATTCTTTTTTAGTTTGGTTTATTTTTTTATTATATTATTATTATTATTATTATTATTATTATTATTATTATTATTATTATTATTATTTATTTTTTTATTTTTTTATTTTTTATTTTTATTTTTTCACAAGACCTTAAACAAGCTTATAGAAATATCCTCAAGATCCCCCTTAATATTTAGGTAGACAAATGACCAAGCTAAACGCCAGTTCCTCCTAAATTGCAGGCTTGCTATCGCTCGCAAGGAATAAATCTACACCTAAATGGCATGAAAGATCTTAAAATCGGCAAAACCAATGGAGCGAATGTCTTAAAATATCAGAACTAAGGGGGCTAAGCATGAAGGAGAAGTGAGTTCAGACCCCCCCCCCCCCCACCCCACCCCCTTAAATTACCTCTGCAAGTATGAGTCATAGTTGAGTTGATTCATTCCGGTTACATCTATGCGCTTTCCACCTTACTATACCCTGTCCATTGTAGTTGACCACTATCTGCTATAACTCATAAACTACTGGAGTCTTACAGCTAATATCTCTACCATTTAGGAAGAGTCATCCAGTGTGGATATTTACAGCCCGTTTGCTCTAGCCCATTTTGAGTTACAGAGGTTACAAGTCATTATGTTTGCCCTACGTATAATGAATGGAATATAATGTTGCATCAGGGCTGTTCTTGTTGCTTATTATTAAAAGGGGGGGGGGGGTAATCTGGACCCCCTTCCCATACATTCATACATTCAGGTTTAAAGACTGCTTCGTCCTAAATGGCGGCATTCAAGTGTCATCGCTGCCTCTGTTGTCAAGTTCTATATTTTAAGATTGGACCGGAGTACCTGATCTCACGTCTTTCTAGGTCTACCCCTACCTGCAGATCCCCCCACGTTTACAGTCCAGCATTTCTCCCTCGTGTTTAGCCCCCTTTCTTTTTGACATTTTCAGACATTTGTTTCATTAGTTTGGCTAGTTTAAGACCTTTTGTGACATTTCGGTGTCGATTTTATCATGACGAACGATAACGAGCTTGCAATTTAGGTAGAATCAGCCTTCGACAGGGGCATTTTTCTACCGAAAAATGCGCACATATATCTCGTAGAGCAGTCTTGGGGATAATGTTTTAATAACTTGATAAGGTCTAGTGAAGAAGCTAATAAAAAATAATAATTAATATATAAATGCATAAATATATATCTCCCCTTAACCCTTTCAGTACCTGACGTAATTTTCATCCAAGTCATCTCTCTCTCTCCACTCTCACTCACACTCACACTCACTCTCTCTCTCTCTCTTTCTCTCGTAATAGCTATGGCCAAGAAACTCGAAATTGTATGCTTTCATCTGTAGGCCAAGACATAGTTGGAGTATATATATATATATATATATATATATACAGGTAAATGTATGTACTTACTCTAGTTGTATTGCGGGAGTGAGCATGCTCGTTATTTCCCGCCTCCTATATGTGTAGGTGTTATATGTATCGTTGGAATGGCTGTGGATGTGTGTGTAGTCTGTATTTTTAGCCAATTGGCGACATCGGAAACGAAGGCTTAGGGTGGATCTGTATGGTACCATTCTCACTATAGACGGTACCGTCTCGCCCGAAGGCTTAGGTAGCCATCAGCTTAGGTGAACCATATTATGATACCCATCTCGCCTTGTACCATTTTTGCCAACCCCAGATGGGACGTCACAACGTCGTCCACTTATTCCAGGTACCTATTTACAGCTAGGTGAACTGAGGCTAACACATGAAAGGAGACAAGCCCAATTTGTCTCCGCCCGGCCGGGGATTGAACCCCCGACCCCTCGTGTGTGAGACGAGAGCTCTACCTACTAGGCTACGGGCTGTGTATGTGTGTGTGTGTGTGTGTGTGTGTGTGTGTGTGTGTGTGTGTGTGTGTGTGTGAAAGAAGGAATCAGAAGGCAAAGCTGCTTTTAACGTGTCCTTTCAAATTGTGCGATAGAGAGCCAAATTCAAGACACGTTGGAGTCAAAATGTGTGGACACACGGAGCCTGAAGAAGTTTAAGTCGTAGGATGAAGGATTGGTAAATAAATGGGAGAGTCCTAGAGTTAAAGAAGTTGCATTGGGTGAGTACCATTACTGTAGGTAGGATGCATAATATACCGGTAGTCAGAAAATGTGATTAGTAGGATATCAAACCAGGACAGTTTAGTTTCATGACTGGAATGATTGTGAGGAGAAATACAATAAAATTAACATAAATACAGGCAGGCAGGCAGGCAGGCAGGCAGGCAGACAGACAGACAGGTAGGAAGGCAAGCAGGATGGCTTGCAGGCAGGAAGGAAGGAAGGCAGGCAGGCAGGCAGACAGACAGACAGACAGACAGACAGACAGACAGACAGACCCACACAAACTGGATATCTTTAGGAAAAAGAGCACTCATTTACAAATTCTGGTGACCTTTTGAACCCTCGCTGTGGCAATCTATTATATCTGGTCTAAATTGTTTTGTTTTTTGGTATGTTTTGAAGTTTAGCCAAAGTTATCATGTTAGAGAAAAGGGTAGCAATCGAAGGAAATAAGTGATAAATAGGTATGTCTGTATATATGAAACAAAAGATAAATGGATAAAATGCTTTTAAATAAGTATATAGTCATAGAACATATTGATGGGGAGTATACCTTTCTGTCCATTGATAAGGTGGGCTTATTACCATTAATATACCTAAAGTTGGCTAGATCATTATGGACACTTTGAATACCCTTTTCATACCTATAATTTTGACGGTGTATTATTTTGAGTTCTGCAAAAGTGTTCATGATCGGACAAGGGTGGCAATCGAGAGAAAAAATCGTGATAGAAAGATATAAAACACTCTAATCGTGCAAAATGAACACAGCACGAAGGTAAATAAGGGCGAAAGGAATGTGCATGGATACCCATGTGTCTATGGGATGTTGTGCAGAGCCACATGAAAACGATCACATTGTAAGGTAGTCCAGGCAATTTATATGCGATGTTCTAACTAGTTCGCAATATACAGTATATATATATAAACTTTCAATCTATCTAAGAATATATAATTATATATATATATTAAGGCTAGCAACCTTGTATGGTTGTTAATTGATATTGCGTACTAATTGGACCACCGCATTAAAATTGGCTAATCTATCCTATGTAATGTAAAAGCAATAATGTGATTCAAAACAACTTGTCATAAAGTAAGATATACAGTATATAGTTTTTTTAAGCACCCATAAAATGTGAATTTGCCTACTACCTTTTGTTTCAAGACAAACTCTAAGCCAATCCCTCATACTTCTCTAGCCAACATTCAAACTTGCGATCAAAATACTCATAAAATTTAGGTGGCTCAGAGAAGATTTCTCCATTATCATCGTGGGTAAACGTAGGCGAATCATCCACGATTTCATGATCAGCAGTCATTGAAAAAGTCCAGGAGTTAACATTGATGCTGGGAAGGGTACACAACTGTGACAAATAACAGGTGTTATCAATTTTCCTCAAACCTGTATACAGATATTTTTGTGCGCGGGCGCCACCTACTCTTGCATCGGCCCGGATTCCCATTTTACCCAAAATTCGTCCTATCATAAATTTTGAACACACCAGTATATCGTTTGCACGGCAATATTGCCTGTAGCTAGCATACACATTTTCAGCAAGAACTTTATCAAATGGAAGATGTGACACTTCATAGCTATTGTATAGATAATGATTAAAACTATTCTTGATATCTTCAACAGTAGTCCTCTTGGGCACTGCCGTAGATGGTCCTTTTGACTGTGGCTTTTTTGGTCCAGCCGTTGAGGCCTTCAAAAAAGAACCAGGCCCATTTCTTTCAAAATTTGATCTTGACTTTTGTGGTCGGTCCTTTGAGGTGCTGGGAGAAGTGTGAGACTTGGACTTTGGACACAGGACCATCGAGGACTGAGGGGCTTTACTATTTTTGGCTGACTTGACTCGAAGGGAATCGTCAAGAGCCAATATTCCAGAATAGGCCGACTTCTGACCCCGCCCAGCAGTGCCCCCCACTCTCACATTGGCATGGATACCCATTTTTGACATAAGTCTGCCGACATTAACTCGCGATCCTGCAACACGACCTTTTTCAGTGCAGTACTTTTTGTACTCTGCATAAAATACATCAGATAGGACCAATTGATCCTTTACACCAGATACATTGTAACTGTGTGTCAGGTAACTCTTAAGGGTATCGATAATACCCAAACTCTTGTTAGTCATTATTAATTTTTACCTGTAGCCTAGTTTAATAACGATACACTATTGGGAAGAATACCCTTATAACAATATCTACTAACTTAAATCCCAAAAGAGTTCGAAATTATGCAACCGATAAGATGATTCGAAAAGACGTCCACTCCTGTCGAAGATAGAAAACTTATGATAGTCTACCCGATCCGAGAATTAGCCTAAACTTTCCTAAAGTATCTACATACATACTTGTTGCTATTTGGGTCCACATTAAGTTTATACTAAATATTGTTTATTTTGTCTAAATTCATATTGAATTATATAATATCAAAATTTGCTGGCTTTACTTTCATTTATTCGTAATAAAATATAATGTGTATGGAAATTTATTTATTATGATTTAGTTACCCATTTAAAGATTTTGGTTTTCTTTAATGAATGTATAAGAAAATGAAATTATATCGGTAACTATAATATATGATACGATTGGCGTTTTCGTAATTTTGTATAGCCCAGTGGTCCATCTGCAGAGGGAGATGGGGGAAGGGGGCAAGTGGGGGTTCTTACCATCTCTATTTTGATATAATTTGTGTCTATTTAATTATATATATATATATTTATTTATTTATATATACAGTATATTTATTTATATAGGCCTAGCCTAGTTATTTATAATTTGTTTAGTTTCCTCCCTAGACCTTTATCAAGCTTTATATAATACCCACAAGACCCCCTTTTAAAATGTATTTGTGCATTTTTCGGTAGAAAAAGACCCTGGCCAAAGGTCGATTCCTCTTAAATTGCAGGCTGGCCATTGCATACCAGGAAGAAATCGACATACAAATGGCACGAAAGGTCTTCAATTCGCCAAATTAATGAGGCGAATGTTTTAAAATCTCCAAACTAATGAGGCTAAACATGAAGGAGAAGGGAAACCAGAAAACCGTCCTTTAACCCCTTCAGGATACGATAACGCCATTAATTATTATATTCTGGCCAATGTTAGACGATTGGCTGCAAGTTAGGAGGAATCTTTAACCCTTTATGTACCGGCGATATCTTTTTGACTTGATTCTGGCTATCATTAAACGATTTTATTCAGTTTCAAAAGGGCCTCCAGCAGTTAACCCCTTCTGTATTGGACGGTTTTGTTCAGCTTAGGAAGGATATCTACCCACTGAAAGGCTGTAGACTATCTCAATTAATCATTTTTGCTACCATATATCCTTCGTAAGCTTCATAAAATCGTCTAAATGTAGCTCAAATATAATTAAAGAGACGTCGCCGGTACAGAAGGGGTTAACAGGCTTCCAACTATCTCACTTAACCCTTTTTACTACCACAGATCCTTCTAGAAAATACTATGTTATCTGCTATGCTACTTCTTCAGTCTAGTCACCAATACTAATGTGAAAGGGTCTCCGAATGTTGCCAGAATAATATTGCGGATGGATCATAAATTGCCGAAAATAGAGACTCGATAGTAACAGAGATTGGACAACCTATGCCATCTAGGTGCCACTCTTTTTGAAGGAGGGTCTTGGTTGAATGGTTTTTAAGTTTGATGGAGGTCTAGCTAGGCCAAAACAAAATAATAATAATCAAATATATTTGCCCATCTATATCGATCTATCTATTGCCGGACGCCTTACTCCCCTTACGAGGGTGGCCATACACAGAATGCCCCCAAGCGGACCTATTCCCTGTGAGAGGGACAACCCGAGCCAGTTTAGTAAAGGACTTGCAGGATTGACCACTCAATTTAGGATCCGTCCGACTCCGAGGCCCTCTGTGTATCTTGTTAGCACTATTTTTCTACAGCGGTGTTCGGCTAATCCATCCACTAACCTGCCTTACCCTTAGGTAAGCAGTACGGATTTGTATCAGGTTTACTCCCCTAGACAGGTTGCCAACCAAGGCTGACGAGTCCCATCCACCCGGATTTGTATAAGGTCTCCCCTAGATGAGTTGCCAACCAAGGCTAACGAGTCCCATCCACCCGGTTGTTCGAATTATCTCACTTAACCCTTTTTACCCATCGCCCATCGCCCCTTAAAATCGGATGAGTCGTAAAATTGCCGATACGGGCCCTCGTGTAAATAAATACGCCTCCAAGTATATGAGTCATGGTTGGGTTTGTTTATTCCGGTCACGTCTATACGCTTTTTGTTTCACTGGTATTGCGTCAGGGTACGTCTTGTTTATTATTATTAACCCTTTCTTTACCGGCGACATCGTGTTAATTTTATTCTAGCTATATTTAGACGATTTTGGGCAGTTTAAGAAGGATCTAATATATAAAAGTCATGTGCGTTCTCAGATGGATTACTGTTCACCTCTGTGGAGTGGAAGTGGAGTGGTTGCATTGAGGCAGTTGGACAAAATTCAAAATAAAGCTATTAGATTAATCAATAACCCTGCAATCACACAGGACCTTCCTACATTATCCATACGAAGAAACGTTGCATCCCTTGCATTATTCTACAGATATTTTCACAGCAATTGTTCCGAGGAACTTGCTTCAATTGTGCCGCCTCTCCACATCTTTCCCCGTAGAACTAGGGCAGCTGAGAGCGCCCATGAATTTACACTTTCTCCTCCACAATGCAGAACTTCTGCTTATCAAAATTCATTTATCCCTAGAACTACTACTCTTTGGAATTCACTTCCCTCGAATTGCTTTCCACAAACTTACAATCTACAAATGTTTAAATCCAGTTGTTACAAACATTTTATGAATGGAGGATGCCTTTAGGCACATGGACCTTTTTGTTTTATCTGTGTTTTTCCTTCCTCCTTTCATTGTCTCTTAAAAAAAAAAAAAATCTGTGGTTGCATAAAGGGTTAAGCGAAATAGTTTGAAGCCTCGTATTTGCTGGAGGCCCTTTGTAAACTGAATACAATTGTCTAATAGTAGCCAGAATTAATTAAAATGACTTCGCCGGTACAGAAGAGGTTAAGGAGAGAATTTACTTGTATTCTTTTTTAGTTTGGTTTATTTTTTTATTATATTATTATTATTATTAGTATTATTATTATTATTATTTTTATTTTTATTTTTTTTATTTTTTATTTTTTCCACAAGACCTTAATCAAGCTTATAGAAATATCCTCAAGATCCCCCTTAATATTTAGGTAAACAAATGACCAAGCTAAAGGCCAGTTCCTCCTAAATTGCAGGCTTGCTATCGCTCGCAAGGAATAAATCTACACCTAAATGGCATGAAAGATCTTAAAATCTGCAAAACCAATGGAGCGAATGTCTTAAAATATCAGAACTAAAGGGGCTAAGCATGAGGGAGAAGGGAGTTCAGAACCCCCCCCCCCTTAAATTACCTCTGCAAGTATGAGTCATAGTTGAGTTGATTCATTCCGGTTACATCTATACGCTTTCCACCTCACTATACCCTGTCCATTGTAGTTGACCACTATCTGCTATAACTCATAAACTACTGGAGTCTTACAGCTAATATATCTACCATTTAGGAAGAGTCATCCAGTGTGGATATTTACAGCCCGTTTGCTCTAGCCCATTTTGAGTTACAGAGGTTACAAGTCATTATGTTTGCCCTACGTATAATGAATGGAATATAATGTTGCATCAGGGCTGTTCTTGTTGCTTATTATTAAAAGGGGGGGGGGGGGGGGGTAATCTGGACCCCCTTCCCATACATTCATACATTCAGGTTTAAAGACTGCTTCGTCCTAAATGGCGGCATTCAAGTGTCATCGGCTGCCTCTGTTGTCAAGTTCTATATTTTAAGATTGGACCGGAGTACCTGATCCCACGTCTTTCTAGGTCTACCCCTACCTGCAGATCCCCCCACGTTTACAGTCCAGCATTTCTCCCTCGTGTTTAGCCCCCTTTCTTTTTGACATTTTCAGACATTTGTTTCATTAGTTTGGCTAGTTTAAGACCTTTTGTGACATTTCGGTGTCGATTTTATCATGACGAACGATAACGAGCTTGCAATTTAGGTAGAATCAGCCTTCGACAGGGGCATTTTTCTACCGAAAAATGCGCACATATATCTCGTAGAGCAGTCTTGGGGATAATGTTTTAATAACTTGATAAGGTCTAGTGAAGAAGCTAATACAAAATAATAATTAATATATAAATGCATAAATATATATCTCCCCTTAACCCTTTCAGTACCTGACGTAATTTTCATCCAAGTCATCTCTCTCTCTCCACTCACACTCACACTCTCTCTCTCGTAATAGCTATGGCCAAGAAACTCGAAATTGTATGCTTTCATCTGTAAGCCAAGACATAGTTGGAGTATATAATTATATCTCTCTCTCTCTCTCTCTCTCTCTATATATATATATATATATTGTTACGTATCTTGATCCTCAAGTGGTTAACTTGATGAATCTAGATAGCACAGAGATATATATTAAGGTATCAGTCAGCTGAAGGCAAAACAAAAGTAAAATCTAATAAAATAATTTCTGTTGTTGCTTCCTTTCCTTTTGGATCTTAGGACTTGGTATCCTTTATTGACTGATACTCTTTAATTATAAAAATACTGAAACTAATTAAAGTCATGTAGTATTTATAAAGAATTATTATTTAACCGAAGCTTAGTAGGCTATGGTTATGAACCGAATAAGTTATAGCTAAAGAAGGACTATTAATTTTATAAAAAGTCTTGAAAGATAAATATTAAAGTAAGAATATTTCTGTCTCTTACCCTTTTTGAAATGAATAGATAGTTTTCTTATGTCCTTTTATTTATATTTAATGTAATTATTCTTGGTTCTTGTCTTACGTTAATAGTATTATATTATTATTATCATCAGGAGTAATATCAAAGTCACATAAAAAGTTAGATATATATTTAATAATTAGTTAAATGTATTTCTTAACCACGTAACATTGAAGTTTGATTATGAGTAAATAAAGTTACAGGATCGTTTCATAGATTCGATTCAGGTCTCACTCAAATATGAAAAGCAAAATATAATATTTTGAAGCAAAAGAATTTTCTTCAGCTTAGAAAATCACTAGAAGTAATATTATCACAGCCATGTTAGTCTAAGGCGATATTACTAATACGAGACAATAGCATCACCGTACTAAGCACCATTAAGCAATGTAAGCTTAATTCAAAGAAAATGAAAGAACTCGTAAGTATTAATATAAAACAATAGTATTACTTTCATCATAACCCAATTACTTAAAGGGTTGCTTTAGTCCACAAGTTAAACTAAAATAGTTACGTACATAATAGTAGCGTTAACGTTAATTCGCAATTAAATAGTTAAACACATAATAGTAGTGTTCACGTTAATTCCCAATCAAATAGTTAAACACATAATAGTAGCGTTCACGTTAATTTGCAAATCAAATAGTTAAAGCACATAATAGTAGCGTTCACGTTAATTCCCAATCAAATAGTTAAACACATAATAGTAGTGTTCACGTTAATTCCCAATCACATATCTCACTAACCAACATAACATAAGTGTTTACACCGAACACACTTAACACACATTTATATAATCTGACTGACAGTCACAATCCCATTATAATACTTCACCCCGTCTTCCTCCAGCTGCAAGTTCACCTTCCCCAACTCCAAATGAGACTGATTTGAATGCCCACAACTCGGGTCTTATATACCAAACAATGATGGTGTAGGAACGAATCAGGAGGCGGCGGGTGGTGCCGGCTCCAATCATAGCTCCTCGAATCACATAACAGGTGTCTGGTCCACTCACAGCTCCTGGCGTCGATCATACGTCATAGCATCGGTCATCGAGGTAGTTTGCAAGGGTCCCCTATGACGCACGCAGGTGTGAAGGGTAGTTTGCAGGTATGCGGGCGAGAAGGTTTGCCCACTCGCTCGTTCGCTCGCTAGTCTGCTTCACCGCTTGGGTAGTTTGGCTCCTTGAACTCTAATTCTAACTCTTAAATTAACATACAGGGCTCCGTATGTCAGACCTCCCCCCTAGAAAAGAGTTTAAGGAGTATAGTACATAATATTAAACATAATACATAAATAGATTCACCACCAGATTGGCAACAGCAAGATTATAATGAGGATATAATAAGGATATCACCCAAAGTAGGCAACGTCTCCAGGTACCACATCAGAACATAGCCGGAACGTAGCTGGAGCGTTATTCGAACTGCAAGGCATCTCACAGCTGAAGGCTTAAAAGCGCACTACAAAAGCATGATATTTACCTCGCTACAAGGGAGAGCTAATTGCCAAAATCCTCTCATTAAATTATACTTACTGCTGCATGAGGCCAACCTGGGAAATGCAATCTTTGATCCGTGGCAGTGGGTAGGTATCGTTCTTTGTGACAGCATTGACTTGCCTATAGGCCCTACAAAACCTATGGCTCCCGTCTGGCTTTGGCACAAGTATGACCGGACTACTCCACTGGCGTAAGGCCCTTGTGATCAGCTGGTTTGAAAAAATTAAGTCAAGCTCGACCTGCAGTATACTCCTGCGTTGTGGCGAGACACGGTAGGGGGATAGTTTAATGGGAGTTGCATCCCCTACGTCGATGTCGTGCATGGCCAAAGAAGTGAGCCCTGGAGTATCACGGAACACATTGGGAGACTGAGATAAAACAGAGATTAGTTGGTTCGCTTGATCAGAGGGAAGATGACATAGTTTAGATGGTAATTCCCTCAAAGCCACTGAATTATACTGAAAGTTGGATAGGCTACATGACAAGTCAAAGTCTGCATGGATACCTTCAGGCTCTGGAACAGTCTGTTGCGGGTCAGTAAGAGAACTGAAGACTTTGTCCGCACCAGGCTGCTCACAGGTCCTGACATTCACTGCCACAGTGGGAGAATCTGGAGGAGAGGAATCAGGGGACCTATGGTAGGGCTTCAACATATTTATATGGAATACTTGCGTGGGCTTTCTCCTGTCTGGGGTAGTTACTAGATAATCGGTAATGCTCACCCTCCGAATTATCTTATATGGGCCCCTGAACTTGGCAGATAAAGGTTGGCCAAAAAGGGGGAGCAGGACCAAAACCTCATCACCGGGCTTAAACTCCCTCTCACGGGCTTTTCTGTCATACCATTTCTTCATGGAGCTTTTAGCCACTGTCAAGTTTTGAGCGGCAAACTCACATGAGGATCTCAGCCGGGTTTTGAAATCTGAAACATACTTGAGGAGGTTTTGGTTCCCCTCCTGGCCAACTAGGCTATCCTGCAATAGTTGCAAAGGACCTCTTACCTGGTGACCGAAAACTAGCTCATTAGGGGAAAAACCCAGGGATTCAGTTGGAACCTCACGAGTAGCAAATAAAAGAAAAGGTACCCCCTTATCCCACTCAACTCCGGTCTCTGTACAATACTTACGTAACATTCCCTTTAATGTCTGATGATATCGTTCGAGAACCCCTTGACTCTCTGGGTGGTAGGTGCTAGACTTTACATGCTCGATACCCAACTCCTTCAGGGACTGCTGGAAAATGTTAGAGGTAAAATTAGTTCCTTGATCATTTTGCACCTCATGGGGGAAACCCATTCTGGTGAAAAATTTGAGCAGTTCCTTGATTACAGTTGGAGCAGAGGTAGTCCTTAAGGGTATAGCCTCTGGGTAGCGAGTTGCCATGTCCATGATAGTTAATAAATAAATGTTACCTTGGGAAGTCTTAGGCAATGGGCCTACAATGTCCACTACCACCCGAGTAAAAGGATTCTCGAAAACGGGCAAGGGCACCAGAGGATGTACAGGCACCTTCTGATTGGGTTTTCCTGTCATCTGGCAAGTGTGACACACTCTACAAAACTCCACTACATCTGCACGCATTCCTGGCCAGTAAAAGTGGGCTCTGATTCTGTCTAGAGTTTTTCTCACACCTAGGTGTCCTGCCAATGGTATACAATGTGCCATTTCCATGATATCTCTACGACAAGGTTTGGGGACTACTACTTGATGGACGTCCCAAGCCCCGTCATCGATTGGTCTGTGTGGCGGTCTCCATCTTCGCCACAATACTCCTCCTTTGAGGTAGAAACATTCACCACCCTCCTTCTCACATTCCTCTTCACTCACGGACCTGGCAGCTAACTCCTTGCATTCACTATCATCTCTCTGTAGCTCTACCAGGCCGCTAGGACAATTTGGAGGGGTTTCATGGTCATCGTTAGGGTCAAGATGAGCCATAAAGGTGTCAGATAAATCCACCTCAGTCACATCATCAGGCACAGTTGGAGCATCATTCACACTCTCATCATCCCTTTCATCAACTCTTACATTCGGTACATTTCTGTCTGAGGGAACTGCTACTTGAGACATTGAACGTGTGACAGCACACACAGGGAAAACAGTTGGCATCTCCTTGTCGAGCTCACCGGTTAGTGGCTCGTTAACAGGGGAAAGTGACAAAATGGGGTCTGGTCGGACCTTCTCACCTGCTACATCATTCCCCAAAAGGAGTGTTACCCCAGGCACAGGGATATCTTGGGACCTACACAAAGCTATGGTGGCCTCACCCTGTAGTAACTCACATTCAATTTCGCCTTTTACCAAGTATGCATAAAACTGGCCTCCAGCACCTCTCATTACAACTGGTTCGCCAGGTGGGCACTCAGTGTAAGGATTCACCATGAGGGTGCTAGTAGAACCTGTGTCTCTCAGAATTTTTACCTCATGCATGCAACCATTTAATCTCACGTTGCCAGATGAAATAAAGGGACGGTAACTGTCCTGCACTGATGGTGAAATTATTATTGGTTTAACCCTTGTGGGTTGCACCACACATGCTACTACACCCCTGTCTAGATGATTTACGTTAGCTGCTAGGTACTCCTTCTGTCGAGAGTCCTGCATTAAAGGAACTTTTGGTGCTAGGTACTCCTTCTGTCGGGAGTCCTGCATTAAAGGAACATTTGGTGCTAGGTACTCCTTCTGTCGGGAGCCCTGCATTAAAGGCACACATGGAATTTGAGATACGGCGGCAACTGTCTGCCCCGATCTCTCCGTTTTTTCCTTGGCCCAGCACTGATAAGCTAGGTGGCCTCTCATGCCACAAAAAGTACATACTTTAGGGGATACGGGAACGTTCCCTCTTTGAGCATTACTATTATTTGGGGCCCACCTCTGTTACCATTGCCCTGAGTCGCATTTTTAGTTGGGGGAACATTTCTATTTTGGCTAACTGGGGAAGACGTTATAGGCTTGTGACTGGGTCCGTCAGATTTGTGATTGGGATACTTAAAATTAGAACTAGAATTATCGTAGGGCTTCTTTCCACGAAATTTGTTGTTGAGCACGTATGTGTCAGCCATGTCAGCGGCGTCAGCAAGACAATCTACCTTTTTCCCCTTTAAATGATAGGATACAGAAGAATCAATTTTCCATAGGAAATTTTCTAACAGGACCAACTCCTTCAGATCGTTGTAGCTTGTGACTTTCTTACTCTTGACCCAATGATTGAAAGTTTTAGTCATGGTCCTGGCAAATACCTTATGGGTTTCTTCTACTTTCTTCTGGTTTTTACGGAAAGATTGCCTGTAAGCCTCAGGCTGCAATTGATAGGTTTTTAGGATAGCTTCTTTGAGATTGTCATAATCCTGCCTAACTTCGGCTACTTCTGACAAATACGTGGCTCGAGCCTGCCCTGTCAAAACGGTTTGTAACATAAAAGGCCATTGATCTCTTGTCCACTTCATACCTCCAGCAACTTCCTCAAACAAAACAAAGAAATCCTGCACATTATCCTCAGTGAAAGGTGGAATGACACTAGTCATAGTTAATCCCAGAGGGGGAGCAATTACGGGAGCATTCGTATTGACATTTAGTTGAGCCGTACGATATTGATATTCATAATGTTCGGTTTTTATTCTGGCTTCTTCGATATTTGCTCTGGCTTGTTCGGCATTTATTCTGGCTAGTTCTAAGTCGGTGTTTGCTTTTATTCTGGCTAGTTCTAATATTTGATCACCGGTCAAACCAGGTGGCAATTGTTCATCAGTTGGCTAGGTTTACTAGAGATCCTACCAACTGCTCCGTCACCCTCCTTGCCTTCTACAGGGAACAGGTGGGTTTTTATGGTCTGAGCCACCTCTACTTTAGACATGTTTGAGACAGTTAATTGGAGATATGAGGCAAGCACTTTCAGTTCAGATTTTGACAGACAGTCAATATCAGGGGATGTGGGTTCTGATTCTATGAAAACTCGAGCATCTTCGTTATTAATTAGTTGAGGCATGATTAATATTTGATTTTTAAGTAGTGAAACGTTAATGAAACTGAGTGAAACTGTATGAAACGAATCCTTGGCAAGGTCGCCACTCTTCTGTTACGTATCTTGATCCTCAAGTGGTTAACTTGATGAATCTAGATAGCACAGAGAAATATATTAAGGTATCAGTCAGCTGAAGGCAAAACAAAAGTAAAATCTAATAAAATAATTTCCTGTTGTTGCTTCCTTTCCTTTTGGATCTTAGGACTTGGTATCCTTTATTGACTGATACTCTTTAATTATAAAAATACTGAAACTAATTAAAGTCATGTAGTATTTATAAAGAATTATTATTTAACCGAAGCTTAGTAGGCTATGGTTATGAACCGAATAAGTTATAGCTAAAGAAGGACTATTAATTTTATAAAAAGTCTTGAAAGATAAATATTAAAGTAAGAATATTTCTGTCTCTTACCCTTTTTGAAATGAATAGATAGTTTTCTTATGTCCTTTTATTTATATTTAATGTAATTATTCTTGGTTCTTGTCTTACGTTAATAGTATTATATTATTATCATCAGGAGTAATATCAAAGTCACATAAAAAGTTAGATATATATTTAATAATTAGTTAAATGTATTTCTTAACCACGTAACATTGAAGTTTGATTATGAGTAAATAAAGTTACAGGATCGTTTCATAGATTCGATTCAGGTCTCACTCAAATAATATGAAAAGCAAAATATAATATTTTGAAGCAAAAGAATTTTCTTCAGCTTAGAAAATCACTAGAAGTAATATTATCACAGCCATGTTAGTCTAAGGCGATATTACTAATACGAGACAATAGCATCACCGTACTAAGCACCATGAAGCAATGTAAGCTTAATTCAAAGACAATGAAAGAACTCGTAAGTATTAATATAAAACAATAGTATTACTTTCATCATAACCCAATTACTTAAAGAGTTGCTTTAGTCCACAAGTTAAACTAAAATAGTTACGTACATAATAGTAGCGTTAACGTTAATTCGCAATTAAATAGTTAAACACATAATAGTAGTGTTCACGTTAATTCCCAATCAAATAGTTAAACACATAATAGTAGCGTTCACGTTAATTTGCAAATCAAATAGTTAAAGCACATAATAGTAGCGTTCACGTTAATTCCCAATCAAATAGTTAAACACATAATAGTAGTGTTCACGTTAATTCCCAATCACATATCTCACTAACCAACATAACATAAGTGTTTACACCGAACACACTTAACACACATTTATATAATCTGACTGACAGTCACAATCCCATTATAATACTTCACCCCGTCTTCCTCCAGCTGCAAGTTCACCTTCCCCAACTCCAAATGAGACTGATTTGAATTTTTTTTTTTTTTTTTTTTTTTTTTTTTTTTTTTTTTATATTAAGGGGGGGAGAGAGGCACCACAGAGTGGGTGGGGGGAAGAGGAAGTAGGAAAGATGAAATACAGTGAGAGAGAAAAGTTAGTGGGCAGACCACCTTGCTATTGTTAGGGATGTTTATTACTTTATTTGTATTTGTCTATTCATGGTCTAATAGTCGTACATAGTTGAGCTAGTTGTTTATCTTGTGAGTTAATGCAAAATCTATATCTGTTAAAGGGTATTATTGCTTCAACATTTCAGCTTGAATTTGTTCGAGGTATTCGGCGTATTCAATCACGTTGGAGAAACATGCTGGTTGTATCTTCTGTGACTTGGGTGTTGTGTCACCTGCAGGTTTCACATCCTCTTCTTCTTCTTCACAGCTTGTGGGGTCCGAACAGGAGGGGGAGGAGTGGTCCTGAGAGTCTCTTCAGATGGTCTGGATGGTGTAGGCTTGGTGGAGGGGAGAGCTGGTGGTGGTGAGAGGGCTTCCTCCGTCTCCTTTGATGTTGTTGGAGTTTCGTCCTTCTAGGTTTTGCTCGAAGATGTTAATATATGGAGACATCTTCAGTTTTCCCTTGAGCTTGGTGTTGGAGTTGCAGGTTGCTGTTGTTGATTTGACAGTATATATTGTGTCAGGAGGAGATTTCTGTCTGCTTAATGGGCGGGACAGAGGGAGTTGAGGGCGTGGTGTGGGTCTTGGTACCTGTGTGCTGGCTCGTGGAGTCTTCTTGTTGGGCTCCATACGAGGGATGATGATTGTGGGAAGATTATTAGCTGTCAGGAGTCTTTGTAGCAGCTCATTGAGGAGATTTGGGTCCCCATCAGCGAGTGTTACAGCAGTGGTGACAATGATTTGGATTTTTGCAGATGTTCTTTTGTCTGTCCTCTTGTCCCTGGCATGTCTGGAGTCTTTTTGAGTGACTCCCGATGGTACGGTGACGTTGGTAGCCTCTTCTCCTTTCTTCCCCGTTTTGGTGGTGAATGTTACTCTCTCGCCGTCAATGAGAGAAAGAATTGATTGGCGGGCGTTTGGGCTGTTTATGTTGATTCTGTGAACGAATATATCCCTTTGTGTGTTATTGAAGGTAATAAATCCGTAGCCCTGCTTGTTGTTAAACCACTTAACGGTCCCAGAATGGATGGTGGAAGTGTCTGAGTCCATTGTTGAATGCCCACAACTCGGGTCTTATATACCAAACAATGATGGTGTAGGAACGAATCAGGAGGCGGCGGGTGGTGCCGGCTCCAATCATAGCTCCTCGAATCACATAACAGGTGTCTGGTCCACTCACAGCTCCTGGCGTCGATCATACGTCATAGCATCGGTCATCGAGGTAGTTTGCAAGGGTCCCCTATGACGCACGCAGGTGTGAAGGGTAGTTTGCAGGTATGCGGGCGAGAAGGTTTGCCCACTCGCTCGTTCGCTCGCTAGTCTGCTTCACCGCTTGGGTAGTTTGGCTCCTTGAACTCTAATTCTAACTCTTAAATTAACATACAGGGCTCCGTATGTCAGAATATATATATATATATATATATATATATATATATATATATATATATATATATATATATATATATATATATACTGTATATATACAGGTAAATGTATGTGTGTGTGTGTGTGTGTGTGTGTGTGTGAAAGAAGGAATCAGAAGGCAAAGCTGCTTTTAACGTGTCCTTTCAAATTGTGCGATAGAGAGCCAAATTCAAGACACGTTGGAGTCAAAATGTGTGGACACACGGAGCCTGAAGAAGTTTAAGTCGTAGGATGAAGGATTGGTAGATAAATGGGAGAGTCCTAGAGTTAAAGAAGTTGCATTGGGTGAGTACCATTACTGTAGGTAGGATGCATAATATACCGGTAGTCAGAAAATGTGATTAGTAGGATATCAAACCAGGACAGTTTAGTTTCATGACTGGAATGATTGTGAGGAGAAATACAATAAAATTAACATAAATACAGGCAGGCAGGCAGGCAGGCAGGCAGACAGACAGGTAGGAAGGCAAGCAGGATGGCTTGCAGGCAGGAAGGAAGGCAGGCAGGCAGGCAGACAGACAGACAGACAGACAGACAGACAGACAGACAGACAGACCCACACAAACTGGATAACTTTAGGAAAAAGAGCACTCATTTACAAATTCTGGTGACCTTTTGAACCCTCGCTGTGGTAATCTATTATATCTTGTCTAAATTGTTTTGTTTTTTGGTATGTTTTGAAGTTTAGCCAAAGTTATCATGTTAGAGAAAAGGGTAGCAATCGAAGGAAATAAGTGATAAATAGGTATGCCTGTATATATGAAACAAAAGATAAATGGATAAAATGCTTTTAAATAAGTATATAGTCATAGAACATATTGATGGGGAGTATACCTTTCTGTCCATTGATTAGGTGGGCTTATTACCATTAATATACCTAAAGTTGGCTAGATCATTATGGACACTTTGAATACCCTTTTCATACCTATAATTTTGACGGTGTATTATTTTGAGTTCTGCAAAAGTGTTCATGATCGGACAAGGGTGGCAATCGAGAGAAAAAATCGTGATAGAAAGATATAAAACACTCTAATCGTGCAAAATGAACACAGCACGAAGGTAAATAAGGGCGAAAGGAATGTGCATGGATACCCATGTGTCTATGGGATGTTGTGCAGAGCCACATGAAAACGATCACATTGTAAGGTAGTCCAGGCAATTTATATGCGATGTTCTAACTAGTTCGCTATATACAGTATATATATAAACTTTCAATCTATCTAAGAATATATAATTATATATATATATTAAGGCTAGCAACCTTGTATGGTTGTTAATTGATATTGCGTACTAATTGGACCACCGCATTAAAATTGGCTAATCTATCCTATGTAATGTAAAAGCAATAATGTGATTCAAAACAACTTGTCATAAAGTAAGATATACAGTATATAGTTTTTTTAAGCACCCATAAAATGTGAATTTGCCTACTACCTTTTGTTTCAAGACAAACTCTAAGCCAATCCCTCATACTTCTCTAGCCAACATTCAAACTTGCGATCAAAATACTCATAAAATTTAGGTGGCTCAGAGAAGATTTCTCCATTATCATCGTGGGTAAACGTAGGCGAATCATCCACGATTTCATGATCAGCAGTCATTGAAAAAGTCCAGGAGTTAACATTGATGCTGGGAAGGGTACACAACTGTGACAAATAACAGGTGTTATCAATTTTCCTCAAACCTGTATACAGATATTTTTGTGCGCGGGCGCCGCCTACTCTTGCATCGGCCCGGATTCCCATTTTACCCAAAATTCGTCCTATCATAAATTTTGAACACACCAGTATATCGTTTGCACGGCAATATTGCCTGTAGCTAGCATACACATTTTCAGCAAGAACTTTATCAAATGGAAGATGTGACACTTCATAGCTATTGTATAGATAATGATTAAAACTATTCTTGATATCTTCAACAGTAGTCCTCTTGGGCACTGCCGTAGATGGTCCTTTTGACTGTGGCTTTTTTGGTCCAGCCGTTGAGGCCTTCAAAAAAGAACCAGGCCCATTTCTTTCAAAATTTGATCTTGACTTTTGTGGTCGGTCCTTTGAGGGAGAAGTGTGAGACTTGGACTTTGGACACAGGACCATCGAGGACTGAGGGGCTTTACTATTTTTGGCTGACTTGACTCGAAGGGAATCGTCAAGAGCCAATATTCCAGAATAGGCCGACTTCTGACCCCGCCCAGCAGTGCCCCCCACTCTCACATTGGCATGGATACCCAATTTTGACATAAGTCTGCCGACATTAACTCGCGATCCTGCAACACGACCTTTTTCAGTGCAGTACTTTTTGTACTCTGCATAAAATACATCAGATAGGACCAAGTGATCCTTTACACCAGATACATTGTAACTGTGTGTCAGGTAACTCTTAAGGGTATCGATAATACCCAAACTCTTGTTAGTCATTATTAATTTTTACCTGTAGCCTAGATTAATAACGATACACTATTGGGAAGAATACCCTTATAACAATATCTACTGACTTAAATCCCAAAAGAGTTCGAAATTATGCAACCGATAAGATGATTCGAAAAGACGTCCACTCCTGTCGAAGATAGAAAACTTATGATAGTCTACCCGATCCGAGAATTAGCCTAAACTTTCCTAAAGTATCTACATAGGCCTACATACTTGTTGCTATTTGGGTCCACATTAAGTTTATACTAAATATTGTTTATTTTGTCTAAATTCATATTGAATTATATAATATCAAAATTTGCTGGCTTTACTTTCATTTATTCGTAATAAAATATAATGTGTATGGAAATTTATTTATTATGATTTAGTTACCCATTTAAATATTTTGGTTTTCTTTAATGAATGTATAAGAAAATGAAATTATATCGGTAACTAAAATATATGATACGATTGCGTCTTCGTAATTTTGTATAGCCCAGTGGTCCATCTGCAGAGGGAGATGGGGGAAGGGGGCAAGTGGGGGTTCTTACCATCTCTATTTTGATATAATTTATGTCTATTTAATTATATATATATATATATTTATTTATTTATATATACAGTATATTTATTTATATAGGCCTAGGCCTAGGCCTAGCCTAGCCTAGTTATTTATAATTTGTTTAGTTTCCTCCCTAGACCTTTATCAAGCTTTATATAATACCCACAAGACCCCCTTTTAAAATGTATTTGTGCATTTTTCGGTAGAAAAAGACCCTGGCCAAAGGCCGATTCCTCTTAAATTGCAGGCTGGCCATTGCATACCAGGAAGAAATCGACATACAAATGGCACGAAAGGTCTTCAATTCGCCAAATTAATGAGGCGAATGTTTTAAAATCTCCAAACTAATGAGGCTAAACATGAAGGAGAAGGGAAACCAGAAAACCGTCCTTTAACCCCTTCAGGATACGATAACGCCATTAATTATTATATTCTGGCCAATGTTAGACGATTGGCTGCAAGTTAGGAGGAAGCTTTAACCCTTTCTGTACCGGCGATATCTTTTTGACTTGACTCTGGCTATCATTAAACGATTTTATTCAGTTTCAAAAGGGCCTCCAGCAGTTAACCCCTTCTGTACCGGTGATGTACTTTTCATTATATTCTGGCAACTATTGGACGGTTTTGTTCAGCTTAGGAAGGATATCTACCCACTGAAAGGCTGTAGACTATCTCAATTAATCATTTTTGCGACCATATATCCTTCGTAAGCTTCATAAAATCGTCTAAATGTAGCTCAAATATAATTAAAGAGACGTCGCCGGTACAGAAGGGGTTAACAGGCTTCCAACTATCTCACTTAACCCTTTTTACTACCACAGATCCTTCTAGAAAATACTATGTTATCTGCTATGATACTTCTTCAGTCTAGTCACCAATACTAATGTGAAAGGGTCTCCGAATGTTGCCAGAATAATATTGCGGATGATCATAAATTGCCGAAAATAGAGACTCGATAGTAACAGAGATTGGACAACCTACGCCATCTTGGTGCCACTCTTTTTGAAGGAGGGTCTTGGTTGAATGGTTTTTAAGTTTAATGGAGGTCTAGCTAGGCCAAAACAAAATAATAATAATCAAATATATTCGCCCATCTATATCTATCTATCTATTGCCGGACGCCTTACTCCCCTTACGAGGGTGGCCATACACAGAATGCCCCCAAGCGGACCTATTCCCTGTGAGAGGGACAACCCGAGCCAGTTTAGTAAAGGACTTACAGGATTGACCACTCAATTTAGGATCCCTCCGACTCCGAGGCCCTCTGTGTATCTTGTTAGCACTATTTTTCTACAGTGGTGTTTGGCTAATCCATCCACTAACCTGCCTTACCCTTAGGTAAGCAGTACGGATTTGTATCAGGTTTACTCCCCTAGACAGGTTGCCAACCAAGGCTGACGAGTCCCATCCACCCGGATTTGTATAAGGTCTCCCCTAGATGAGTTGCCGACCAAGGCTAACGAGTCCCATCCACCCGGTTGTTCGAATTATCTCACTTAACCCTTTTTACCCATCGCCCATCGCCCCTTAAAATCGGATGAGTCGTAAAATTGCCGATACGGGCCCTCGTGTAAATAAATACGCCTCCAAGTATATGAGTCATGGTTGGGTTTGTTTATTCCGGTCACGTCTATACGCTTTTTGTTTCACTGGTATTGCGTCAGGGTACGTCTTGTTTATTATTATTAACCCTTTCTTTACCGGCGACATCGTGTTAATTTTATTCTAGCTATATTTAGACGATTTTGGGCAGTTTAAGAAGGATCTAATATATAAAAGTCATGTGCGTTCTCAGATGGATTACTGTTCACCTCTGTGGAGTGGAAGTGGAGTGGTTGCATTGAGGCAGTTGGACAAAATTCAAAATAAAGCTATTAGATTAATCAATAACCCTGCAATCACACAGGACCTTCCTACATTATCCATACGAAGAAACGTTGCATCCCTTGTATTATTCTACAGATATTTTCACAGCAATTGTTCCGAGGAACTTGCTTCAATTGTGCCGCCTCTCCACATCTTTCCCCGTAGAACTAGGGCAGCTGAGAGCGCCCATGAATTTACACTTTCTCCTCCACAATGCAGAACTTCTGCTTATCAAAATTCATTTATCCCTAGAACTACTACTCTTTGGAATTCACTTCCCTCGAATTGCTTTCCAGAAACTTACAATCTACAAATGTTTAAATCCAGTTGTTACAAACATTTTATGAATGGAGGATGCCTTTAGGCACATGGACCTTTTTTTTTTATCTGTGTTTTTCCTTCCTCCTTTCATTGTCTCTTTAAAAAAAAAAAAAAATCTGTGGTTGCATAAAGGGTTAAGCGAAATAGTTTGAAGCCTCGTATTTGCTGGAGGCCCTTTGTAAACTGAATACAATTGTCTAATAGTAGCCAGAATTAATTAAAATGACTTCGCCGGTACAGAAGAGGTTAAGGAGAGAATTTACTTGTATTCTTTTTTAGTTTGGTATATTTTTTTATTATATTATTATTAATATTATTATTAGGCCTATTATTATTTTTTTTTTATTTTTTTTTTATTTATTTTTCACAAGACCTTAAACAAGCTTATAGAAATATCCTCAAGATCCCCCTTAATATTTAGGTAGACAAATGACCAAGCTAAAGGCCAGTTCCTCCTAAATTGCAGGCTTGCTATCACTCGCAAGGAATAAATCTACACCTAAATGGCATGAAAGATCTTAAAATCTGCAAAACCAATGGAGCGAATGTCTTAAAATATCAGAACTAAAGGGGCTAAGCATGAGGGAGAAGGGAGTTCAGACCCCCCCCCCCCCCACCCCCTTAAATTGCCTCTGCAAGTATGAGTCATAGTTGAGTTGATTCATTCCGGTTACATCTATACGCTTTCCACCTTACTATACCCTGTCCATTGTAGTTGACCACTATCTGCTATAACTCATAAACTACTGGAGTCTTACAGCTAATATCTCTACCATTTAGGAAGAGTCATCCAGTGTGGATATTTACAGCCCGTTTGCTCTAGCCCATTTTGAGTTACAGAGGTTACAAGTCATTATGTTTGCCCTACGTATAATGAATGGAATATAATGTTGCATCAGGGCTGTTCTTGTTGCTTATTATTAAAAGGGGGGGGGGGTAATCTGGACCCCCTTCCCATACATTCATACATTCAGGTTTAAAGACTGCTTCGTCCTAAATGGCGGCATTCAAGTGTCATCGGCTGCCTCTGTTGTCAAGTTCTATATTTTAAGATTGGACCGGAGTACCTGATCCCACGTCTTTCTAGGTCTACCCCTACCTGCAGATCCCCCCACGTTTACAGTCCAGCATTTCTCCCTCGTGTTTAGCCCCCTTTCTTTTTGACATTTTCAGACATTTGTTTCATTAGTTTGGCTAGTTTAACCCGTACAGCCCCAGCGACGCGTCTGACGCGTCGGCGATGTATGTAACGCACAGCCCCAGAGACGCGCCTGACGCGTCACCCTAATTGCGCCGACCGTAACCTCAGGTGTAGCCACTCAAGAGGGCTCAGATTTGTATGGGAACTGTGTACGTATCCCACGCAACCGTGCCGATGGTTGAAAACTCTCAAGGTCCACGTGCGTGCGCGCGAGCGCGCAATAACCTGTTTTTTTGGGATAATTGCCTTCAATTTTTTACTCTTGTAAAATCCGTTTTCGGGGGCTCTGTAGGACCATTTTTAAAGCTTTTTGAGCGGTTTTTCGTGGTTTTTCCTTCATTCCTAACCCATTCGCTATTGTTTCTGGAATAAAACCATTTTTTGAAAACCGGCCGGGTTCTGGTGCGCAAACATTACAAAACTAGCCGGGGCTCCACGGGTTAAGACCTTTTGTGACATTTCGGTGTCGATTTTATCATGACGAACGATAACGAGCTTGCAATTTAGGTAGAATCAGCCTTCGACAGGGGCATTTTTCTACCGAAAAATGCGCACATATATCTCGTAGAGCAGTCTTGGGGATAATGTTTTAATAACTTGATAAGGTCTAGTGAAGAAGCTAATAAAAAATAATAATTAATATATAAATGCATAAATATACATCTCCCCTTTACCCTTTCAGTACCTGACGTAATTTTCATCCAAGTCATCTCTCTCTCTCTCTCCACTCTCACTCACACTCTCTCTCTCGTAATAGCTATAGCCAAGAAACTCGAAATTGTATGCTTTCATCTGTAGGCCAAGACATAGTTGGAGTATATATATATATATATATATATATATATATATATATATATATATATATATATATATATATATATTCTCTTTTAAACAGACGAGGTTGAAGGCAACAGAAGTTTCAGCATTTAGGATTTTATTGTTACAGCTTTCAATAGTTCTAACAATTTTCCTCTGGGGTTCAGAGATGAGGTACAACAGGTTAGCAAAATTCATGGTGGATCCAACGTTTCACAAGTAAACATCTTGCATCTTCAGGGAATGGATAGGTAATGATTAGAATGAACGAACGAACGAACGAAATGTGAAGTGAGGCTCCACAAGTTGTGAAAGAAGAGTGGTATGTGACGAAGATAAAGTGTTGAAAAAAAGAAAAGTATGAGAGTTAAAAAAGTTGGTGGGCTAACCACCTTGCTATTATTTCTTATGTTTATAAGTTTATTTTAAAATAAATTCCATCTCCCTGTTCTCCCAGCAAATGCCACCACTTGCTAAATGTTTAGAGGTTGTAACAACTGCCAATATGCACCTCCCCTCATCCCCCCTGTTTTTCATTTTGAATTCCATGCATCCCCTCAAACAGACGGCCAAGCTGCTCCCGTCCCCACACTCTGTGTCGCTCACATCTCAAACAATAAAACCCAGCTTATAATACCAATAATAATTACCAATAATTACCAATAATTAATTGCAATTAATTCACCCACTCTCGCCGCTTCCTCCCGACCATACCACCAAAACAGCTCCCGTCTTCATCCTCTGTGTTATCGTCCCACAGCAGATGAAGCCTCGGAGCAGCCCGGTAAGTAATGGCCAGAAATTCAGCCACTTTATTTAGTCCGTCACACTACACAGAACCAATGTATCCCCGTATCACGATGGGTCCCCTGTCCGGGGTCCACCCGGGTGGACCCCAGGCAAGGGCACCATCAGCCCAGAGAATTGTTTTGGTAAAAAGTTAAAATTGATGATTGATAGTCAATAGTTGATAGCTGATAGCTGATAGTTGATGGCAGCCCATGGCCCCAGCAGTGCACCAGCTGGGGAGCATCGCCGCAGACTGTATCGAGAAGTGGTACTGTGGGAAAGTTTTGGTGAGGCACTGAGAGACCCACCTCAAGGTTGGTGCTACCTTAAGGGGTTCAATACTGGCACTCCAAACGGTATAGTCATGGGAGTACAGGCGGTGGCATGGGTTGCTCTACCATTACCACCCACCTGAATTGCCCCTGGTTTGTCACAATATTGGTGTCTAATTCGGTAATGTCATATAATATGTTAGATAGAGGTCAGTAAATTAGTGAGGTACTCTTGTGTATATTGGAATTGGTTCGTTATCTAGTACGTTCAGAGTTTTGCGAAACCAGGCATGGTTACGGTTATTGTTTCCCTCCATTAGCTCTAGATAGTAAGGGTCTTGTAGTAATGCTAGTTTTGCCCAGATATTCTTAGCTCTGTGGTAGAGTTTAACGTTCATAGCTAATACATTGCTCAGATTGTGAAGTTGTTCGGTGTTTCTCATATATGGGTAGTGCTCGTTGTGCGCAAAGCGAAGTGATTTTGTCTTGTATTATTTGGAGGTTTAGCATCTGTTTTTTGGATAAGCTCATGAGTGGAATGGCTGGATACTCGATTAGTGGCAGTATGTATGCTTTAACCAAGTGCAGTTTGATGTTCGATGGAAGACTATTGTATTTGTACAATTTAGTAAGTGCTCAATTTGCTTTATGCTTTATATCATGTACATGTTGTATTATGCCACTTTTTGTTAACTTCATTCCCAAGATTTTACCCTGATTGGTCTGATCCAGGAGGTCGCCATTTACAATGATGTCCTCCTGGACGTTTGTAGCCATTGGTATTATTGTAAATTTGTTTAAGTTGGTTTTTATTTTCCATTTGTTTTCAAAGCTGTTAATTTTATTTATTTCATCCGCCACTATTTCTGCCATCATTAGTTTAGATTTTCCTCGATATGTTATTACCTGAGAGATGTCATCCGCATAAAGTATGTTAAAGCAGTCATTTGCAGGTTGTGGGATGTCTGCTGTGTATATTGAATACAGGATAGGGGATAAGATGCTTCCTTGCGGGACACCACTCTGCAGTTCAAATTCTGGTCCCAATACTTCACCCATCCTCACTCTCGCTGTTCTATCCATTAGAAAGTCACATAGTGTGGCCTCGAGATATTGTGGTAGGCCTAGTTCAAGAATTTTATATTTCAAGCCTTCGTACCATACTTTATCGAAGGCTTTGCTTACATCTCTGAGCACCACGGAGCATTGATGTTTATTAGCTAGAGCCTGAGCGATCTTCTCATGTATTAGGGCAATAGCTGTTGTCGTACTGCGCCCTTTTCTAAAACCATGTTGTTGGTAAGGTATTAGGTTGTTGTTGTTTAGATGCGCTGTGAGTGTTGTCAGAATGCACCTCTCGAAAATCTTGCCAGGCACTTCCAATAATGATATTGGACGATAGGACATTGGATATCGGCGGCATTTATTTGGTTTTGGTATAAAATGCAACATGGCAACCTTAAATCGGTCTGGAAAATATCCCAAGGATAATGTCTTATTAAATATGGAAGTCAAATTCTCTATCATTTGTAGTGGTAGATTAAGTAATATTCTCTTGTTAATACCGCTTATTCCAGGTGCCTTGTCCTTTAGCTTTTTTATATGCCTTTCCACTTCTACAGAGATACGTCTTGTTACTATTGTATTGTTGATGTATCGGTTTTCATTTATGTTTGGATAAGGTAACGTCCTCTCTTCGTTTTGTCTTAAGTATTCATGCACTAGCCGGTGGTTTTGTTCATCAAATTCTTCATTGTCATCCTCGTTTATTCTGTAAATATCCTGCCAAATGTTTCGAAATATCGCCTCCTTTTCTGCATTATCGTGGATTTTCCTTTTGTTGCCATCCAATTTATAGTCGGGAGTAGTACTTGGTGTTGTGTTAAGACGTTTCATGTGTTTCCAAAACTCTACTGGTGTTTTATGTTTGTTAATTAAGTCTGTTAGCTGCTTTTGGTTACGTTCATTTAGTATTCTTTCAACCTCAATTGCCAGATCAATTTGGAGTCTTCTGTAAGCTCGGTAGCCAGCCATAGTCCACCCGTACAATGTTGCCATCCGTGTTAGTTGTGCGTAGCTTTGTTGTATATTTTTTAATCTTGCGCTGCAAATGGGATTGCAGATGATCTTACTTTTAGTTATGGGAGCCGTGCTATCAAGCCCCTTCTTAATTGCTTTATACCAGTTGTTTAGTTGTCTGTCTATTTCTTCAATATGATTAGAATAAGGACAAAGCAACATATTTATACAAAATTCGAGGATCAAGAATAGGTAGGTGGGCGGAGCTACTGGGTGTGGGGTGGCTGTTCATTGGTGGAAGGCAGTCTATTCGCGAGACGGGCACTAAATCTTATCGGTGGTTGGTTGTTGGCTGTGGGTGGCTGTGATTGGTTGGTGTTGTCAGTTGTGTGCTGAGCGCGGAAAGGTAAGGGAGGGGGGCACAGGGCGAGAGGAAGGGGGGCAGTATGCCTGTAGCGCTTGCCTGAAGGAAGAATTTGAAGGTCTTGTGTTTGGTTGTTGATGCTGGGGTTGAGCGTTTGGATGTATAGAGCTTCTAAAATAGCTAGTCTTCTGGGGTCTGATTCTTTGTCGAGTATGGTAGTTTGTTTGTCTAGGTCGGCGCGAGTTAGGGCAAGATGGTGGGGGGCTTGATAGTGATCTTTTATAGCGCCAGATTGAAGGTGGAGGGTTAGTCGACGGGAAAGGCGAGTCTGTGTCATTCCAACATAGGATAGGGGTCCACAGTCCCCAGAGGTGCAAATATGCTGGTATATCACATGATCGTCTTTCGGTTGGTTGGTGGAAATTGGGCGGTTACGGAGGACGAGGTTGGAGGTCTTAGGAGATTTGTAGTAAATAATGAGTTATTTTATTGTCAGGGTTGGTGGGGAGGACGTTTTTGTGAATTATTTCTTTCATAATGGATTCGTCTGTTGTGTGGTCGGAAGATATGTAGTTTCTGTAGAAAAATGTAATGTCATTGGCCGGGTTGGTGCTAGGGGGGTCTTGTTTGTACCACCAACCAATCACAGCCACCCACAGTCAACAACCAACCACCGATAAGATTTAGTGCCCGTCTCGCGAATAGACTGCCTTCCACCAATGAACAGCCACCCCACACCCAGTAGCACCCACACCTCCCTGAAACCTCCTGTATTCATCATCATGAATGCCACTTGCCCTATCATCAACCACCACATATACTACCGTGGACTGGTGAAGTGGTATAATGTACAGAGAGGTTATGGCTTTATCACCAGTGGAGGTGATGATTTCTTTATTCACAGAGAAAACATCGACAAGCCCAACCCAGAACACAAACTAGCATCACTGGGAGAAGGAGAGGAGGTGATCTTCTACATCAAGATCGGGAAGAAGGGAACAGACGACGCAATGGGTGTACGAGCTCTTTATGACAAACCTGTAAAAGGCTCAAAACACGCACCCAGCAACAAGAAGAAGCAAAGAACAACAATCCCCAAAACAACATCTAGCAAGATCGACATCATCACTATTGTAGTACAAACTGCAATAGCGCTTGCTGGGGAGGACAGAAGCAGAATATCTGTGCTTCTACCTGCACTTCTGAAGGCCAACAAACTCCCATCTATCATTATTCCTCAAGAGATCGTCGCCAAAACACCACCAAAGGACACCAAGGCCCCCAAAATCATCAAGCGCCAAGGACCACAACCGACGAAGCCGAAAAATACTCCAAAGCTGCAGCTCAAGCTCCCACATCCACTGAGCCGGCAGAGGAGTGAAATGGAGCCTGCAACAACAACATAGACTCCAACAACTCCAACAACACCTCAAGCTACTTCAGACCGCCAGCCCGACACCATCGCTGAGCCTCTGCCTTCAATGCCGGTCATCTTCGACGAGCCTGTGAACACCAGCCCTACAAAGTCAAGAAAATTCGCTCGTCTCCAAAAGCCAAGCCAGAAGACAAAATTTAAGGACTAAGCAACGTGGTCAGCCCACCATCTTTCATCTCCTCCAACTCTACCTTTCTTGATCCTCTACTTTCTATAGTGGGTCTACTACATCCAGTTTCCAGTTTCCAGTTTCTAATCATTACCTGTCCATTCCCTGAAGATGCAAGATGTTTACTTGTGAAACGTTGGATCCACCATGAATTTTGCTAACCTGTTGTACCTCATCTCTGAACCCCAGAGGAAAATTGTTAGAACTATTGAAAGCTGTAACAATAAAATCCTGAATGCTGAAACTGCTGTTGCCTTTAACCTCGTCTGTTTAAAAGAGAATCTATTACCTGGCTATACTAACATATATATATACTGTATATATACAGGATATATATATATATATACTGTATATATACAGGTAAATGTATGTGTGTGTGTGTGTGTGTGTGTGAAAGAAGGAATCAGAAGGCAAAGCTGCTTTTAACGTGTCCTTTCAAATTGTGCGATAGAGAGCCAAATTCAAGACACGTTGGAGTCAAAATGTGTGGACACACGGAGCCTGAAGAAGTTTAAGTCGTAGGATGAAGGATTGGTAGATAAATGGGAGAGTCCTAGAGTTAAAGAAGTTGCATTGGGTGAGTACCATTACTGTAGGTAGGATGCATAATATACCGGTAGTCAGAAAATGTGATTAGTAGGATATCAAACCAGGACAGTTTAGTTTCATGACTGGAATGATTGTGAGGAGAAATACAATAAAATTAACATAAATACAGGCAGGCAGGCAGGCAGGCAGGAAGGCAAGCAGGATGGCTTGCAGGCAGGAAGGAAGGAAGGAAGGAAAAGGAAGGCAGGCAGGCAGGCAGGCAGACAGACAGACTGACAGACAGACAGACAGACAGACCCACACAAACTGGATAACTTTAGGAAAAAGAGCACTCATTTACAAATTCTGGTGACCTTTTGAACCCTCGCTGTGGCAATCTATTATATCTGGTCTAAATTATTTAGTTTTTTTGGTATGTTTTGAAGTTTAGCCAAAGTTATCATGTTAGAAAAAAGGGTAGCAATCGAAGGAAATAAGTTATAAATAGGTATGCCTGTATATATGAAACAAAAGATAAATGGATAAAATGCTTTTAAATGAGTATATAGTCATAGAACATATTGATGGGGAGTATACCTTTCTGTCCATTGATAAGGTGGGCTTATTACCATTAATATACCTAAAGTTGGCTAGATCATTATGGACACTTTGAATACCCTTTTCATACCTATAATTTTGACGGTGTATTATTTTGAGTTCTGCAAAAGTGTTCATGATCGGACAAGGGTGGCAATCGAGAGAAAAAATCGTGATAGAAAGATATAAAACACTCTAATTGTGCAAAATGAACACAGCACGAAGGTAAATAAGGGCGAAAGGAATGTGCATGGATACCCATGTGTCTATGGGATGTTGTGCAGAGCCACATGAAAACGATCACATTGTAAGGTAGTCCAGGCAATTTATATGCGATGTTCTAACTAGTTCGCAATATACAGTATATATATAAACTTTCAATCTATCTAAGAATATATATATATATATATATATATATATATATATATATATATATATATATTAAGGCTAGCAACCTTGTATGGTTGTTAATTGATATTGCATACTAATTGGACCACCGCATTAAAATTGGCTAATCTATCCTATGTAATGTAAAAGCAATTATGTGATTCAAAACAACTTGTCATAAAGTAAGATATACAGTATATAGTTTTTTTAAGCACCCATAAAATGTGAATTTGCCTACTACCTTTTGTTTCAAGACAAACTCTAAGCCAATCCCTCATACTTCTCTAGCCAACATTCAAACTTGCGATCAAAATACTCATAAAATTTAGGTGGCTCAGAGAAGATTTCTCCATTATCATCGTGGGTAAACGTAGGCGAATCATCTACGATTTCATGATCAGCAGGCATTGAAAAAGTCCAGGAGTTAACATTGATGCTGGGAAGGGTACACAACTGTGACAAATAACAGGTGTTATCAATTTTCCTCAAACCTGTATACAGATATTTTCGTGCGCGGGCGCCGCCTACGCTTGCATCGGCCCGGATTCCCATTTTACCCAAAATTCGTCCTATCATACATTTTGAACACACCAGTATATCGTTTGCACGGCAATATTGCCTGTAGCTAGCATACACATTTTCAGCAAGAACTTTATCAAATGGAAGATGTGACACTTCATAGCTATTGTATAGATAATGATTAAAACTATTCTTGATATCTTCAACAGTAGTCCTCTTGGGCACTGCCGTAGATGGTCCTTTTGACTGTGGCTTTTTTGGTCCAGCCGTTGAGGCCTTCAAAAAAGAACCAGGCCCATTTCTTTCAAAATTTGATCTTGACTTTCGTGGTCGGTCCTTTGAGGTGCTGGGAGAAGTGTGAGACTTGGACTTTGGACACAGGACCATCGAGGACTGAGGGGCTTTACTATTTTTGGCTGACTTGACTCGAAGGGAATCGTCAAGAGCCAATATTCCAGAATAGGCCGACTTCTGACCCCGCCCAGCAGTGCCCCCCACTCTCACATTGGCATGGATACCCAATTTTGACATAAGTCTGCCGACATTAACTCGCGATCCTGCAACACGACCTTTTTCAGTGCAGTACTTTTTGTACTCTGCATAAAATACATCAGATAGGACCAAGTGATCCTTTACACCAGATACATTGTAACTGTGTGTCAGGTAACTCTTAAGGGTATCGATAATACCCAAACTCTTGTTAGTCATTATTAATTTTTACCTGTAGCCTAGTTTAATAACGATACACTATTGGGAAGAATACCCTTATAACAATATCTACTAACTTAAATCCCAAAAGAGTTCGAAATTATGCAACCGATAAGATGATTCGAAAAGACGTCCACTCCTGTCTAAGATAGAAAACTTATGATAGTCCTACCCGATCCGAGAATTAGCCTAAACTTTCCTAAAGTATCTACATACATACTTGTTGCTATTTGGGTCCACATTAAGTTTATACTAAATATTGTTTATTTTGTCTAAATTCATATTGAATTATATAATATCAAAATTTGCTGGCTTTACTTTCATTTATTCGTAATAAAATATAATGTGTATGGACATTTATTTATTATGATTTAGTTACCCATTTAAATATTTTGGTTTTCTTTAATGAATGTATAAGAAAATGAAATTATATCGGTAACTAAAATATATGATACGATTGGCGTCTTCGTAATTTTGTATAGCCCAGTGGTCCATCTGCAGAGGGAGATGGGGGAAGGGGGCAAGTGGGGGTTCTTACCATCTCTATTTTGATATAATTTGTGTCTATTTAATTATATATATATATATATATTTATTTATATATACAGTATATTTATTTATATAGGCCTAGCCTAGTTATTTATAATTTGTTTAGTTTTTTTTTTTTTTTTTTTTTTAAAGAGACAATGAACGGAGGAAGGAAAAACACAGATAAAACAAAAAGGTCCATGTGCCTAAAGGCATCCTCCATTCATACAATGTTTGTAACAACTGGATTTAAACATTTGTAGATTGTAAGTTTGTGGAAAGCAATTCGAGGGAAGTGAATTCCAAAGAGCAGTAGTTCTAGGGATAAATGAATTTTGATAAGCAGAAGTTCTGCATTGTGGAGGAGAAAGTGTAAATTCATGGGCGCTCTCAGCTGCCCTAGTTCTACGGGGAAAGATGTGGAGAGGCGGCACAATTGAAGCAAGTTCCTCGGAACAATTGCTGTGAAAATATCTGTAGAATAATGCAAGGGATGCAACGTTTCTTCGTATGGATAATGTAGGAAGGTCCTGTGTGATTGCAGGGTTATTGATTAATCTAATAGCTTTATTTTGAATTTTGTCCAACTGCCTCAATGCAACCACTCCACTTCCACTCCACAGAAGTGAACAGTAATCCATCTGAGAACGCACATGACTTTTATATATTACGGCCAACTGCTCGTCAGTGAAGAATTCTCGAACTCTGTACAGGAGTCCCAGTTTTTTAGATGCATTCTTAGCAATGCTTCTAACATAATGTGTCCAGCTCAAGTTAGTAGTTAATGTTACACCGAGAATGTCAATACTATGGGAAGTGGGAATATTTACATCATTAAAAAATATGTGGGAGTCAGTGAGATTCTGTCGGTTAGAAAATTGAATGTACTTGGTTTTCTGTGCATTAAAGGAAACTAGATTCTTTTGTCCCCATTCTTCAATTCTAGAAAGGTCCTGGTTCAGAGAAATTGCAGTGCTTATTTTTGAATTTATAAGATCGGGTTGGGTGAAAGAATTGGTAAATGTGAAGGAACTGTGGAGTGTTGAGTCATCTGCGTAGGAATATATTGGATTATGAGTGGTAGATATGATATCATTGATATGAATGAGGAACAGAATTGCGGCCAAAACTGATCCCTGGGGAACACCAGCATTTATTGAGTGAAATTGAGAATAAAGGCCATCTACCATTACACATATTTTTCTGTTATGAATATAAGAAGAAATTAGTGGAACTAATGATGCAAGGCCGTAGTGTGACATCTTCGACAATAAGGATTGATGCCAGACTCTTATCAAATGCCTTTGATATATCCAGTGCTATTGTATGTGTTTCACCATGTTGGTCTGTAGCTTGGTTGATTTGATGCGTAAGAAGGCAAAGAATGTCTGCAGTTGATCGACATCGTCTAAAACCATGTTGCCTATCACTGATTAATTTATTATTCTCAAGATGCTTAATTATGTGATTATTTAATATTCAAAGACTTTACCAAGAGTGGAAGTTATAGCTATTGGTCTGTAGTTTGATGGATCTCAAGAGGCACCTTTTTTAGGAACTGGATGGATGTTTGCTTCTTTCCAGGGTACTGGGAAGCATGAGGTATGAGTACATAGACGGACAAATTTTGCCAATACAGGAGCGAGCACCAAGGAGCAATTCTTAAGTACTATTGGAGGAATTTCATCTGGACCAGGAGCCTTATCTACTGAGAGATTCTGCAAAATAGTTTTGACATGTCTGGTGTGGATCTTAAGTGAGGGAATTTCAGGCGAATTAAAATTAAGTACAGGGACATCTTGATTTATTTCATCTAAGGTTGAGTTGGTGGAGAAAATATCCGCAAGAAGGTTAGCTTTACCTCGTGGGTCACTTACAAGATTGCCAGTCGGAGATTTTAATGGTGGAATGGATGAAGCAGTTGTGAAGTTGGATTTGAATGAGTTAAGAGTAGACCAAAATATTTTGTTATCATTTTGATTATTTAGAAGTTTATTTGCCTGCTTGTGGAGAACGTTTGATTTAGTTAGGTTTAATACAGTTTTGGCATGATTTCTGATGTTTCTAAAGTAATTAAAGGCTTCATGTGTTTTTGATCTTGTGTATGCAAGTTTCCTCCCTAGACCTTTATCAAGCTTTATATAATACCCACAAGACCCCCTTTTAAAATGTATTTGTGCATTTTTCGGTAGAAAAAGACCCTGGCCAAAGGCCGATTCCTCTTAAATTGCGGGCTGGCCATTGCATACCAGGAAGAAATCGACATACAAATGGCACGAAAGGTCTTCAATTCGCCAAATTAATGAGGCGAATGTTTTAAAATCTCCAAACTAATGAGGCTAAACATGAAGGAGAAGGGAAACCAGAAAACCGTCCTTTAACCCCTTCAGGATACGATAACGCCATTAATTATTATATTCTGGCCAATGTTAGACGATTGGCTGCAAGTTAGGAGGAATCTTTAACCCTTTCTGTACCGGCGATATCTTTTTGACTTGATTCTGGCTATCATTAAATGATTTTATTCAGTTTCAAAAGGGCCTCCAGCAGTTAACCCCTTCTGTACCGGTGATGTACTTTTCATTATATTCTGGCAACTATTGGACGGTTTTGTTCAGCTTAGGAAGGATATCTACCCACTGAAAGGCTGTAGACTATCTCAATTAATAATTTTTGCTACCATATATCCTTCGTAAGCTTCATAAAATCGTCTAAATGTAGCTCAAATATAATTAAAGAGACGTCGCCGGTACAAAAGGGATTAACAGACTTCCAACTATCTCACTTAACCCTTTTTACTACCACAGATCCTTCTTAACTTCACTAAATCGTCTAAATAAAGCTGGAATGAAATGAAAAAGACGTCGCCGGTACAGAAGGGTTAATAATCAAAGAGCTTAAGGGAAGGATTTCTGGATACCCTTCTCCCTCGTGTTTAGCCCCATTAGTTTTGATATTTTAAGACATTCACGTTGTTAGTTAGGTGTTTTTAAAACCTTGCGTGCCATTTAGGTGTCGATTTTTGTTATGGCGATAGCAAGCCTGTAATTAGACGACTTTATACAGCTGAGGAAAGATATATGGGAATTGAAAGGGTAAAGACTATCTCAATTAACCGTCTGATCTCCATATACCCCTCCTAATCGTCTATTAATAGCCAGAAGCCAAAACAGCAATGCGTAATACAATCTTTAAAGGATTAATTTTGATGCATTTTGAGCCCTCGAACTGATTAAACCAATCTCTGAAATTCAAATATTAGGTAAATAATTAATAAGGAGATTCAATTCAGTCCGAAATACCTTAGACAGCATTAATGGCCGTGACCGTACGTGTCATTTCGCACTAAGTCACGTCGCCTACATGTAATTTCGTCCACTGGTGTTTTTACTCGGGCACTTCGCCCACATACACTTTACCCACAGTAACTTACATGAATTACATATACCTTACTGATTCCATAAGTGCTTGTTGACTATCAGAGTATTGACAGTGAAATGCCATTAGCGCCAATGTTTGTGGTTTGTAGCTAGCGCCGAGTACAGTTGCCTTCAAAAGTTCTCTTCCTCTCCGTGAGTTTATATATATATATATATATATATATATATATATATATATATATATATATATATATATATATATTATATATATACCGGTATATAATATATATTATATATATATATATATATATATATATATATAAATATGTTGGTAAAGCCAGGTAATAAATTTTCTTTAATACATACGAGGTTGAAAGAAATGCAATTTCTGCGTTGGAAATTTTATTATTCAAAGTTTCCAGGTCTCTGATGAGTTTTCGCTGGGTGGCAGGAAGTAGATGAAGGAGATGAGCAAAATTCATGGTGGTACAGGGTTACATTAAAGTACATGAAGATACAGGATATACGACGCGTTTCACTGGACAACCAGCATTATCAAGTAAGGATGGAATGATATAAAAGGTAAACAGGAAGGGTATATATAGAGGGTGGAGGATCAGAGGAGGCGAAAATCAGGGGGCAAAAGTCTGCTATTGGTGGAGGGGTATTCTAGGAGAGAGAAAGAGAGAACCGCTTCACGCATGCGCACTGGATGCGGGATGGTGGTCGGTTGGTGGGGTCGAAGCTGATTGGCTGCGTGTCGAGGGGCGTGTCCTAAGTTGTGTGGCGCCTGCGGAAGACGAAGCTGAAGGAGGTAGCGCGGGGGGCTGCGTCAAGGGCACCGGGGGGCGAGGGGGGGTGTTAGGTCCTGTAGGAAAGTGCCTTTTGGCAGAAGGAAGGATCTGAAGGTCCAGAGTTTGGTTGTTGATGTTGGGATGTAAGGCTTGGATATATAAAGCTTCGAGTATAGGTAATCTCCTTGGGTCACTTTCTTTATCGAGTATGGTGGTGTGTTTCTCTAACTCGTTGCGTGTGAGGTGAGGGTGGTTAGGGGTGAGATAGTGGTCTTTGATGGCTCCAGCCTGAAGGTGAAGAGTTAACCGACGTGAAAGACGAGTCTGCGTCATACCAATATAGGAATGAGGTCCACAGTCCTCATAATTACAGGTATGTTGGTAAATGACGTGATCGTCGGTCATCGGGCTCTTTATCTTGGTGGAGGCTGGTTTGTTGCGGAGAACGAGGTTGGAGGTCTTGGGGGATTTGTAATAAATTATTAATTTGATTTTGTTTTCCGGGTTGGTTGGGTGGACATGCTTGGAGATTATTTCTTTTCTGCCACCTACCAGATCGCCAAGACCCTGAACAACCTCCTCACCCCCTACGTGCCCAGCCAATTCAACCTTAACTCAGCCCACGATTTCTTGGAAATTTTACGAGACGCCCCCCGTAACAACAACCACACAATCGCCTCTCTCGACGTAGAAAGCCTGTTCACCAACGTGCCAGTGGATAGGACCATTGACATGATTCTACGTCGAATTTATCATTGCCCTGATACACCAACACTGGACTTCACTTCAGGCATTCCTACCTGCCTGCAAACACCTGCCTCTCCACTCTTGACCACCTCTGCCATGGCCACCAGCACTACCACAACCATTGGTATGGTCAAGTGGTTCAATTTCAAAGCAGGCTATGGTTTTATCACCACTTCCAACAATGAGGATATCTTCTGCCACCACACCAACATCCACAACAACAAGAGCAGCAAGAGAGCCTCGTTGGAGAATGGTGAAGCAGTGGAGTTTTCCATCTACTCCGGGAGTCAGGGAAGAGAAGCCATCAACATCACAGGCCCTAAAGGAGCCCCTGTCAAGGGCTCCTCATTCTCTCCACATAACACTCCACCAAAGGCGCCAACAACAACAACGAATACAGAAGGGAAAGCGGTATTGAGGGCAAAAATCTACGCCTGTATCCAGTCAGCCATAGCCATCGCTGGTACTGACAAACAACAACTCTGCCAGCTGATCCCCTATCTGCTGTCAGTCAACAAGCTGCCGACAATCACCATCCCTGAGGAGGCTCTCTCCACGACGTCAGCAATCACCAAGAGGTCGTCGGCAAGGAAGCCTTCCAAAAAGAAGCCGTCCATCAACCCGAAGACTCAACCAGCTGGGCCAACATCAGCAAAGACGAAAAGTGCTCCCAAGCAGCAGTCCAAGCTTCAACAACCACCGAACCTGCACAAGAGGAAAGCAGAGGAGCTTACAACAACTCCTCCAGCACCACCATCACCATCATCATCATCATCAACATCAACTCCAACAACTCCAACTCCAACAACATCTCGGACCACCTCAAACCTCCAGCCTGACACCATCGCTAAGCCTCTACCATCTATGCCAATGGTCTTCGACAAACCTGAGGGATTAACCTTGCAACAACAATATTATCAGCAAATGGAACAAAGTCTCAAAAACCTCAGCCGACAATAGCAAGGTGGTTAGCCCACCATCTTTCATCTCTCCAACTCTTCATACTCACCACTTTACCTTCAACTTCAACCTCTACTTTCTACACTTGTGGGGACTCTACCTCACATCCAGTTTCCAGTTTCCAGTTTCCAGTTTATATCATTCCATCCTTACTTGATAATGCTGGTTGTCCAGTGAAACGCGTCGTATATCCTGTATCTTCTATGTACTTTAATGTAACCCTGTACCACCATGAATTTTGCTCATCTCCTTCATTTACTTCCTGCCACCCAGCGAAAACTCATCAGAGACCTGGAAACTTTGAATAATAAAATTTCCAACGCAGAAATTGCCATTTCTTTCAACCTCGTATGTATTAAAGAAAAAAAAAAAAAAAAAAAAAAAAAAAAAAAAAAAAAATATATATATATTATATATATATATATATATATATATATATATATATATATATATATATATATATATATATATATACAATGCACATGATTGAATTACGATAGTAGTTTCTTACTCATCTGATTAGTCAACCTATAATTAAAGGAAACTACTCTCGCATTTCATAATACTCTTTTACTTTCATTCATATGATCACGACGAGAAACAAAACTTATGTGGGCAACTTTTATCAAACATTTGAATGTATGTATACAGTAGTTAATTGGTCAGTTAGGTCAGTATATCGAAGTCAATATTATAGCTACTGTCAGGCAATTTTCTACATCAGTGTGGAGAATACAGTGTGGTGCCGTTAGTGTGTGTTTGTGGTGGTGGCCGTAACAGGATAGTGATGGTGGATGGACCTTTTATTGCTACTGAGAGACGAATTTATCCAGCTTGTGGTATGAATATGTTAATAATTTGATACTGTGTCATGTATGTATATATTTATGCATGTATCAATTATTTTATGTAGATAAATAGGCGCATACTGTTTATACATTTGTGAGTTATAGCTACCACCAAGCAATGTTATAAAGTTTAAATATGTATATAATAAGGTAGTTAGTTGGGCAAGTAATGATTTAAGTGAGTATTAAAATTACTGTCAGGTATTTGTCTTCAGCCCATCTAGAAGAAAACGGAGGTCAATAAGAACTATACATACATACATACATACATACATACATATATACATACATACATACATACATACTGTACACATATATTGTACAGTCACGGTCATAAATTCTGAGACATTTTGAAGCCTCGAAAAATCCAAAGGAACCTCCTAGATACAAAAATCAGGTCAAGAAGTAGCAAGATGATTCAATTCAACCCGAGACAGCTTCGAAGTGGCTTATGTGCCTATGGTATGTATGCCTACGAAAGTACAAACAAACAAAAGATACATACAAAATGCATTAGAATTTAACTATTTCTAATTGTGCCTCATTTACACAGATAGTAATCCAGCTTACTCTCACAAAAACATCCTCCTCCTCTTATTCATTTAATTAAATTTAACAAGCTAGCCGAGAAGCAAGAGAGAGTCGAAAGATGGAGGGAGTACTTCAACGAGTTGCTAAATGTAAGGAATGAAGCGCCAGCAAACATAGTTGGATGGGGTATGTGAGAGAGAAGAAGAGAAGTAGTGGAGGAGGAGGTGGGGATCAGGAGGTCAGAAGTGTGGGAAGCCATGAAAAGAGTGAAGTTGGGGAAAGCACCAGGAACAGATGGAGTGTGTGGGGAAATGTTGAGGGATGGTGGTGAGATAGTGATCGAATGGGTATGGAAAATGTGCAAACTAGCATGGGAGAAGGGGAGTGCACCTGATGACTGGAAGACAGGCATAATAGTCCCCCTATATAAGGGTAAAGGGGAAAGAGGAGTGTGTGGTAACCACCGAGGAATATGCCTTCTAAGCGTAGTAGGGAAGGTATACAGTAGGGTAGTGATTGAGAGAGTGAGATTGAGAATGGAGAAATGGATAGGTGACGAGCAGGGAGATTTTAGGAAGGGAAGAGGATGTGTAGATCAGATTTTTACCTTGAATTGTGTTATGGAGAAATATCTGGAGAAGCAACAAAAGGTGTATGTTGCCTTTATGGACTTGGAGAAGGCCTATGACAGAGTGGATAGAGAAGGTATGTGGTAAATACTTTGAATATACGGAGTAGATGGCAAGTTGCTGGAAGCAGTGAAGAGCATTTATGAGGGTGAAAAGGCGGCAGTACGTGTGGAGAATGAGCAGAGCGAGTTCTTTGACCTGAATATTGGGTTGAAACAGGGGCGTGTGATGTCCCCGTGGTTGTTTACTATATATATATATATGGATGGAGTCATGAAAGAAATACAAGGAAGAGCAGTGGATGTTGGTGTATCGCTGATAAGGGAGGGAAATGAGTGAAAGCTACCTGTACTGCTGTTTGCTGATGATACAGTTCTGATGAGCGATAATGAATGGGAGTTGCAGGATCTGATAAATGTGTTTGGAACAGTGTGTGAAAAACGGAATCTGAAGGTAAATGCGGGAAAGAGCAAGGTTATGGTCTTCAAAAGGAGTGAAACCACAGAGTGTGAGGTGAAGTTGAACGGTCAGGCTATGGAGATTGTCAGCTCATTTAAGTATCTAGCCAGTGTGTTGAGTAAAGCTGGGACTATGGATGAAGAAGTGCGGGAGAGGGTGCAACAGGGGAAGAGGGTTGTAGGAACGCTGAAAGCAGTAACAAGAAATAGGGTGGTCAGTATGGAAGTGAAGAAGTCCTTGCATGACAGTGTGGTAATCCCGACACTGACTTACGGAAGCGAAGCATGGACGTTTGAGAAGAGACTCAGACCAAGAGTGGGAGGGGTGGAAATGAGTTACTTGAGAAATGCGTGCGGAGTTACATGGAGGGATAGACAGACGAATGAGGAAGTAAGAAGGTGTGGTGTGGAGGTAGATGTGCTGGAAAGTATGAAAAGGAACACCTTGAGATGGTTCGGCCATATGGAACGTATGGGAAGCGAGAGAATGACTAAGAAGGTGTACGAGAGCGAGGTGGAAGGACAGAGAGGGAGAGATAGACCGAAAGAGAGGTGGAAGGATGGAGTGAGGAAGTATATGAATGAAGGCGGTGCTGGTTGGGAGGAGCGTCGACTGACTGGGGACAGAGGTGCATGGGGGCGGTTCGTTCGTGGCCATCCCTTCGGGGATCACGGCGTCAGGCAATAGATAGATAGATAGATAGAACAAGCAAACCCCACTTGATTTTGGCTTTCTGTGGCTCTTTCGACCGGGGGGGGGGGGGGGGGGGGGGGGAACACTTGTTGCAGGAAGCTTTGCCCTTTGTCTCCTTCATGCACATAGTAAACAAACACTAAATATTATATATCTTATCCTGTTCTAAAATAGTGTCAACGTTTTTTATAATATATATATTAAGTTTGCTATTCATATTCGATAATACAATCCCTCACCTGATATAGTCAAATATAAACTATCTGCCTTACCCTTGCCGAGTTTAACACCTTGAGGATCATGGTGCATTACGCTATCAAGACAGTAATAATCGAATGAATGGAAAGTACTGAGGCCCCCTGTAAATAATTATGGGAATGTTAAAGGTAATGTAGTGTTCATAATATGACATCCTTATAAAGGTATATTGGTGGCAGTATATCCATTCAATATATCGTATGATAGAAGGCTAAAGTACTATCAATATACCCAATGTTTATTATATATACTTTTCCTACTTTTTTGTTAACCCTTGTGCACATTAACCCTTTCAGTAGAAGAACACTTTATTTGCAAGTTATTCTAGCAAACCTTAGACGATTGTGTTCAGCTTATAATGTAAAAAATCGAGGGTATGAACGGGGTATGAAAAAGGAATATAAAATGATTGGGTATAGAGAAGGTTTGTAGAAAGTATTGAGCGTGTGTCCTGTTGAATGAGGTTAAGCGCATATATTAGGGTGCAAGGGCGGTAGTGTGTATTGAAGATGAACAGAGCAAGTTCTTTTGTCTGTATGTTGAGTTATAAGGCAAGAGGGTGTGATGTTCCTACGGTTGTTCTGTTGATATGTTACCGTCAGACTGTAAGACGAGTCATTTCGTGAAATTACTTAACATTTTGGTCAGTCTGTGAAATGACTGGTTACTAACCTAGCTGGGTTAGGTAGGTCAGGTTAGGTTGGGTAGGTAGGGCAACCCCCACAGTTGCCTTCAAGCTAGTGAAAAGCAGATTGAGGTGTGTCATTGTGTGAACAATTTGCTTCACTTAATGGTAGGTGGAGATCAATATAACCTAACCTAACCTGACCTAAGCCAGTTACGTTAGTATGAATTTACTAACCAGTCATTTCACAGACTGACTAAAATGATTAACCATTTTACGAAATTACTCGTTTCACAGTCTGACTGTAACATATACAGTATATGAATTGAGTCATGAAAGAAATACAAGGAAGAGCATTGCATGTTGAGTGCTCTTCTCAAGGGAAGAGACTGAGGGGATGTTGCCTGTGCTACTGTTTGCTGATGGCACAGTTCTGGTGAATGATAAAATAATGAGTGCAAGTTACAGGATTAAGTAAACATATTTGGTGCTGTGCTTTAGATCAAGAAAGCCGATGGTTATTATGATAAAAAGCAAGGTTATGATCTTTGAGAGGAATACAGTCACATTATTGTGATGTGAGATTGAATGGTCAGGTAATGGAAAACGTCAGCTCATAAAAGTAATACGGGAGTTAGGAGGATGAAGTGTGAGAGGGGGTACAACAGCGGAGGAAGATTGTAAACATGTTGAAAGCAATGACACGGAATATGGTGATGAGCAGGGAAGTAAAAAAGTCAAAACGTGATAGTGTGGTCATCCATACATAGACGTATAGGAGTGAAGCGTGGATGTTGTTGGGGAGACATAAATCAAGAGTATGAGGGGTGGAAATTAGTTACTTGGGAAGTGTGTGTGTGGAGTCACATGGAGAGACAGACAAACGAATGACGAAGTACGAGTGATACGCTGTGGCTGTGCTGGAGAGTGTGAGATGGAGGGATAGAGTTGAGAGGTATATACGGTAAGTGCAAGTGGTGTTGGGTGGGAGGAGATATACAGGATGATGTATGACAAAGGAACATAGAGGCAGTTCATTCGTGGCCACCCCCTAGAGGATCAAGGCATCAGGGATTAGATGGATAATATATATATATATATGGAGACTAAATCACAAATACGTGTGATCAAATTATGTAGTAAAACTCGCAGGAAAACTTAAACATTGGAACACCAAGCTTTCGTCTATTCTCTCAAGACATCTACAGGGTAATACGACGTATTACCCTGAAGATGTCTTGAGAGAATAGACGAAAATTTGGTGTTCCAATGTTTAATTTTTCCTGCGAGTATTAATATATATATATATATATATATATATATATATATATATATATATATATATATATATATATAATATAAATATGCATACGTTATATATATACTGTATATATATATATATATATATATATATATATATATATATATATATATATATATATATTATATATGTATGTATGTATGTATGTATGTACAGTATATACACACACACTCACTCAGGCACATACCCCATAGCTGAGGGTAGCCGACTCGAGACAGAAGGTCCTGGACCATTTTCGCGTTCCCTCGCCCCTTTCTGTCTCGTCTAGTAGGTGAATTTTACAAGGGGAGGAGGATTCGTAGCCCCCTGCACTCAGAAGGATACGTAGGACAGTACAAAAATAGGTTGTACTGAAAGTTTGAAGTGGCAATAATGAATATGAAGAAATTTGTGCAATTATAATCCATGAATAATATACTTGTATTTCTAGTTATGCTCAGTTTATTTCTACCACAAGTGTAGGGGTTATGTTTGACATTGATGGTTCGACCTTTGAGATAATGTCTATGTCATAATTTGGTAATATTATAGATGAATTTCAGCTACAGGAATTGTCACTTTTGCCTCTAGTTAAGTGTTATAGTCTGGATTAACTTGCTATTGTGTGGCCTCTTATAGAAAGATGGCACATGTGGTGTGTCTTAGATCTGCTGTGTTCTTCAAGTAGGTATGGAGGCAGTAGAAGAGCTTACTTGCTGATCTGCTCAGGGAATTTGCTACCGGTGCTCCTGCTGCTGGCATCATTCATTCTATGAATTACTCTGTAATGCACATGATTAGTTTGTGTTATCACTAGTTTAGGTTCGGTTGGGGTAAATTAAAGCAAATCCACCACTCAAAACATAATAAACAATAACACACTAATATTCTTGCAAAATGAACACAGTAAAAAGGTAAATAAGGGGGGAAGGAATGTTCAGGGATACCCATGTGTCTATGGGATGTTGTGCAGAGCCACATGAAAACTTTCACATTGTAAGGTAGTCCAGGCAATTCATATTAGGTGTTCCAGTTAGTACGCAAAAACAAGAAACAAATATATATAATATATATATATATATATATAAATTTAGGCTAGCAACCTTGTGTAGCTGTTAACCCTTTCACGCATTTATGACGCAGAGGTTGCCAGATTAGCAATAAGAAATAGTTCTCTCACTCTTATAATTACCTCTCCAAAATTATTTTTCTGCCCACAGCTAACTCAAAGACAACTGCAGAGGTTGAAGTAACTAAACTAAAGATTTCTAAATACCCCTGATGGTAACAAAGGCTTTAAAGTATCCCCAATAGGCTCAAAATCGCGTCATATGTCTGAGAAGGTTAATTTATATTGCGTACTAATTGGACCATCACATTAAAATTGGCTAATCTATCCTGTAAAAGCAATCATGTGATTCAAAACAACCTGACATAAAGAAAGATATATATAGTTTTTGTTTAGCACCCATAAACCGTGAATTATAGAGCTACTTTTTGTTTCAAGCCAAGCTCTAAGCCAATCCCTCATATTTTTCTAGCCAACATTCAAACTTACAATACAAATATTCATAAACTTTAGGTGGCTCGGAGAAGATTTCTCCATTATCATCATGGGTAAACTTGAGCAAATCATCCACGATTTCATGATCAGCAGGCATTGAAAAAGTCCAAGAGTTAACATTTATGCTGGGAAGGGTACACAACTGTGACAAATAACAGGTGTTATCAATTTTCCTCAAACCTGTATACAGATATTTTCGTGCGCGGGCGCCGCCTACTCTTGCATCGGCCCGGATTCCCATTTTACCCAAAATTCGTCCTATCATAAATTTTGAACACACCAGTATATCGTTTGCACGGCAATATTCCATGTAGCTAGCATACAAATTTTCAGCAAGAACTTTATCAAATGGAAGATGTGACACTTCATAGCTATTGTATAAAAAATTATTAAAACTATTCTTGATATCTTCAACAGTAGTCCTCTTGGGCACTGCCGTAGATGGTCCTTTTGACTGTGGCTTTTTTGGTCCAGCCGTTGAGGCCTTCAAAAAAGAACCATTAATACCAGGCCCATTTCTTTCAACATTTGATCTTGACTTTTGTGGTCGGTCCTTTGAGGTGCTGGGAGAAGTGTGAGACTTGGACTTTGGACACAGGACCATCGAGGACTGAGGGGCTTTACTATTTTTGGCTGACTTGACTCGAAGGGAATCGTCAAGAGCCAATATTCCAGAATAGGCCGACTTCTGACCCCGCCCAGCAGTGCCCCCCACTCTCACATTGGCATGGATACCCAATTTTGACATAAGTCTGCCGACATTAACTCGCGATCCTGCAACACGACCTTTTTCAGTGCAGTACTTTGTGTACTCTGCATAAAATACATCAGATAGGACCAAGTGATCCTTTACACCAGATACATTGTAACTGTGTGTCAGGTAACTCTTAAGGGTATCGATAATACCCAAACTCTTGTTAGTCATTATTAATTTTTACCTGTAGCCTAGTTTAATAACGATACACTATTGGGAAGAATACCCTTATAACAATATCTACTAACTTAAATCCCAAAAGAGTTCGAAATTATGCAACCGATAAGATGATTCGAAAAGACGTCCACTCCTGTCTAAGATAGAAAACTTATGATAGTCCTACCCGATCCGAGAATTAGCCTAAACTTTCCTAAAGTATCTACATACATACTTGTTGCTATTCGGGTCCACAATGTTTATGCTTAATATTGTTTATTTTATCTAAATGGTATGTCTGCATAACTACTACTCCTGTTATTTTAGGTTTTATTTATTTTATTTATGTATTTTAATGCATTGTAAGTGTGTATTTTATTGGTAGAAAATGCGGAAACCACTTTTTATTAGCATTTGCATTGTTAATTGTAATTATTCAGATACCCCAACAATCTAGGAGTTTACTCTATTTAGTCAACTTTGAAAAGACCTAACCTATCCTAGTATTATGGGTGGGGGCTGCCGCCCCCACACCCCCGCTGATTAGGTATTAAAACTATACAAAATTTATGGGATAAAGTCTATGGTGTTTACTCTGCAATTTTCAGCTTTGGCTGTCGATAACAGGAAAGTACCATTAAAAATGTACCGACTTCTTGTAGGTTAAGCTCCACTCTGATTGGCTACTAAACATCGGGGAGGAGCCTCCAAGGAGGCTAGAATGTAAACAAAGTGTCCTGGACTTGCTGTACAAAAATAACTCTGATAATGTTATAGGGGAGTGAAAATCAAATTGACAAAATAAGAAAAGTAGCCCTTATCCGCACATCACTAAGGTCCCCTGAGTAAGGTAAGTGCAAAATAAAAAAAAATCCACGAGACAGGAATCCCGTAATCGAGGAGTAGTTGTTCTGCAGAATAGCCATCTAAATTCATATTGAATGCAAAAATATAAAAATTAGCTAGCAATACTTTAATTTACTCGTAATAAAATATAATGTTAATTGATATTTATTTATTATTATTTAGTTACCCATTTAATGATGTTGGTTTTCTTTAATGAACGTATAAGAAAATGAAATTATAGCGGTAACTAAAATATATGATAAGATTGGCGTCTGTAATTTTGTAAGGTGATGTCATTAGCCCAGTGGTCCATCTGCAGAAGGAGAAGGGGGCAAATGGGGGCTCGTACCCTCTCCATTTTTATATAATTTTTGTCTATTTAATTATGTATAGATATTTATTTATATATTTATTTATTTATATATTTATTTATCATTGTTTTTAGTTTCCTCCCTAGACCTTCATCAAGCTTTATATAATACCCTCAAAACACCCCTTATAAGATGTATTTGTGCATTTTTCTGTAGAAAAATACCCTGGCCAAAGGCCGATTCCTCCTAAATCGTAGGCTGGCCACCGCTCACCAGGAAAACAAATTGACATAAAAATGGTACTAAAGGTCTTAAAATCGCCAAATGTATGACGAATGTTTTAAAATATCAAAACTAATGAGGCTAAACATGAGGGAGAAGGGGCTCCAGGAAGCCCCACTTTAACTCGTTCAGGAGACGATGATGCCATTCTTCATGATATTCTGGCTAACGTTAAACGATTGGCTGCAGGTTAGGAGGAATCTAAACAATCAAAGGGCTTAAGGGAAGAATTTCTGGATACCCTTCTCCCTCGTGTTTAGCCGCATTAGTCTTTAGATCTTAAGATATTCACCTCGTTAGTTTGGCGGTTTTTTTTAACTTGTTTAGTCTTCAACATTGACTATTTTACATATTCTTCCCCGCCATTAAATATTTGCCATTCAGAGAGTGGTTACGGTGCCCAACTCTCACACATATACCTGGGTGAGTGGGTTCGAATCCTGATCAGGATATCTCTCCCAACTTGAGTATTATGGTTACCGTCAAGTCAGGTGTTTGTCTTCAGCCCATCTTGAAGAGGACGGGGGGCAATAAGAACAATACATACGTACATAGTGTACATTTATAGTCTACATACATACAAACAAACAAAACCTATTGTACATACATATATACATACATATATACATGCATACATACATACAAACAAAACCTACTGTACATACATATATACATGCATACATACATACAAACAAACAAAACCTACTGTACATACATTATATACATTCATACATACATTTATACATGCATACATACTGTACATCATAGATTAATCCCTTCAGGATTGTGACGCATTTTGACCGATTATTCTAGATATTATTAGACGATTTTATTCAGATTAAGAAGTGTATATGGAAGCCAGAGGATTAGTTGAGATAGTCTTTACGATTATAACTCCCACACATCTTTCCTAAGCTGTATAATATTGTATAATGATAGCTATAATAAGCTCTCGAACTGCGTGATAATCTTCAAAGGGTTAACCCATACAGTACCTCGGACGTCATTTTCATCATATTCTGGCAACTATTAGACGGTTTTATTAAGCTTAGGAAGGACCTCTAGCAATAATGTGGCTGCAAAATATCTCAACCAACCCTTTTAACTACCACAGATCCTTCCCTAGCTGCAAAATATCGTCTAAAATACATATAGCTAGAATAAAATATAACACACGTCGCTGGTACTCAAAGGGTTAAGAGAGCCTGTTGACCATGTATTATGTTAAGGGGAGATGGGTTTTTTTGTTTTTTTTTTTTTTGTTTTTTTTTTTTTTTTTGGGGGGGGGGGTCTATTAATTCATGTAGGCTATTCCTTTATTTCTTATTTTCCTCGCTAGACCTCCATTAAGCTTAGAAAAACACTCCCTAGACCCCCCTTCAAGATAAATTTCTACATTTTTCGGTAGAAAAATTTCACGGCCGAAGGCAGGTTCCTCTTAAAATTTCAGGATTGCTATCGCTCGCCAAGAAAAAATCGATACTTAAATGACACGAAAGTTCTTAACATTGACTACTAAATGGGGCGAAAGGTGTTAAAATCGCCAAACTAATGGGCCGAACTTTAAAAAATCTGAAAACCAATGGGGCTTAACACGAGGGAGAAAGGGGAGCAGAAAAACGGCCCATCTCCCCTTGAGAGAGTACTGTATGGTGCCGTTAGAGCTACTGTTTGTGGTTTGTTAATAGCTTGTATGGTGGTCAGAAGGGTGATGGATGGAAAGGGGGGGGGGGGGGGGGGGTTTGTAGGGCTGTATTGTCACTTCGCTCGTAAGTTATATTCGTCCGTCAGATAAGAACAAATATGAGTATCCAAGAGCAATCTTAAACCCTCTCTGTATTATATGATGCATTACTTTCTTATTTCTGGCTATTATTAGACTATTTTATTCAGAATAGGAAGGACATACGGACGTCAGAGGGTTGATTGAGACCGTCTTTATCATTTAAGTCCCACACATCCCTCCTAAGCTGTATAAAATCATCCAATGTTAGCCAGAATAAACTGATAAAACGCGTCACAATCCTCAAGGGGTTAATTAGATCCATCCCTTCTAGTCAGGGGCGTGTTTTAAGACTACTGGATAATGGGTAAATACTCGTTTCCCACAATCATCAGTATATGAATAACCTAAATACCAGCGAAAATAAGAAAATTTAAATATAAATAAAATGTAAACTTCAAATCGAGGCCCAGGTTAAAATAACATTGACCCAAAGTTCTAATTTCTTAATTTGAGTTCAACCTATACTCATAATTAGGGATACTTATTTTAACCTAACCAACTGTAGCATACCTAACCTGACCTACCTAACCTAATCTATTTTAACCTAACATAAGCTAAAATATGATAAGCTGATTTTTGCTTACTTTACTGAAAGGTCCTCTAGATATTAAAGGGATAAAGACTTTCTCAAGTAATTCTTTGACTCACATAAATTCTTCGTAAATTGAATAAAATCGTCTGTTCTTAGCAAGACAAAAATGGAGAATATAAATATAGGTAATACATAATGAAATGGTAAACTAACTTAACAAATAACTTGAGTATGCGTAACAAAATAATGGCGGGTGAAATTACTTGAATATGAGCAAAATAACTTAAATATGGATGAAGTAACTGAAAATGAGCAAAATAACTTGAATGTGGGTGAAGTAACTGAATGTGGACTAAATAGCTTGAATGTGGCAAAATAATTCCAGCATGGACAAAACAAAATGTGAGCAAAAATAACTCGAGTGTGAACAAAACAAATTGTGGGCATAATAATTCAAAATGTAGGCAAAGTAATTCGAGTATAGACAAAACATAATGTGGGCAAAGTATCTCCACTGTGGACAAAACAAATTGTGGGTATAATAATTCGATTGTGGGCAAAGTAATTCCAGTATGGACAAAATAACTCGAGTGTGGGCAAAGCAAACTTTGGGCGAAATGTCTTGTGGGCGAAAGCAGTGTGAGTACTCCTTGCGACAGTAGTGATGGATGCTTGTTTGATAGGAAGATGGGACTGTGGACTGTGTGTGTGTGTGTGTTACTGTGTATATGTGTGTGTGTGTGTTTGTGTGGAAGATTAGATGGATGAACATGTGTGTATTATCACTGGTAGGGGCAGCTTGTACTGTATGTGGTAACGTGAGCGTTCGTCGAATAACACTCATACTACCACATAACAGTTACACACACACACACACACACACATACACATACGCCCACACACACACGCCAACACACACACACACACATAATTACATGGATTTACATAGATACAGTGGCCACACAGTCCTTATGATCCCAGCGAGGTGGTCAGGACTTGATTCAAGTAGGGATAGCAAGCCCATTTGTAAGGGAAAGTGGAAAGAAAATATAAGAAAGAAGAAGGCTCTCTGAGAGTGAGAGCGAGAGAGAGTGTTTCATCATTATATTTGTTACTATCATTCGACGATTTTGTGCAGCTTAGGAATGATATATTATGAGCAAATAATATCACAAAGACATACAGGTACCAGTGAATACCTTGCGCTGGCCTCCCCACTATCATCAGCGAGGATATTCACTCTTCCTCTTAAGCCTAACTAATTATATAAAGGAGCCACCACAGCCATCCCCCCCAGCCATACTCTACACCCCACTCACGTACCGCTCCTCGTCTCCTAAACAACTACTAGATCCCCGCAGGTCAATGGGCGAGCCACAGTGACAGGGCCTAACGTGGTGGGGCGCTAAGGATATATTACCCAGCTACACCTTTTTAAGAAGCGGCACCCCCCGGCATTGATGATATTCCCAACCCGTACTGTAATTGGACCCCCCCTGGTGCCGCTCCACACACCTTGGCCATATCAAATTGATTAACGGCGGCTTGTTATAACGAGGTTTAGCTTAAACATACTTGAAATGCTAGGTGCGAAGGAAATTTAACCCTCCCGAAAATCCCCAAGCCCAGTGGCCTGCCTGGCGCGGGTTCGAACCCTGGTTAGGGACCTCAATAGGTTTTACCAGACTGGTGTGGTTTCGAACTCTGGTTAGGGACCTCAGTAGGTTTATTTGACTTCGCCACCAACTACTATTTTACGCTATCCCAGACGTCAACTCGGGTAGTTTTTGTGGTCGCGGGATTTTGCGGGTATAGGGTATTGCAATACTCTTGGATCATTTATATCATAGGACGGTGTTACTTTAATGTCTCTTTAATCCATGATGAAGGTCAAGGATTAGTTTGTGTATCTCTATGAGAAGGGAGTCAATATGCAAGAAGATTGAAAGAGTGATAAATAGACTGGCGTTAAAGGGTCACCTTTTGATGATGAGGCTTGGGCCGAATTTCCTGTGGCCAGTTTGTCCTCTCTGGGGTTCAAACCTCATTATCTCGTGAACTAAGCATTAACCATCATCACTAGCAGCAGAGGAATCATCCAGTTATTTCGCAATGTCCTACCTTTGGCCAGGGTTGTTGCATCCTCGTTCTCAACAAGACAAAACACATACCAAACTGTAATTAGTAACGATAGAAATTGAGAGTGTACGGTCGATCTAATAAGTCGTGTCTCAGCTGTCATTACGTTTGGCTTGCTCTGTGCTGTATTAATGTTTGTCAGATGTTGAATAGTGTGGGAAAGTGAAGGAACATGTTTGTATATCTCACTCAAAAAGAATAAATCATGTGTAAATATTGCTGATACCAATTATTGATCAAAACATAATTGGTGCCGAGACATCACTTATAAGCGCGACTCTACAACGTACGAGTATTTCAAAACATTTAATACAAAAAGACAAGGCGTACAGTCGCGCTAATAAGTGATGTCTCGGCACCAAATATGTTTTGATCAATAATTGGTATCAGCAATATCTAAGCTTCATTTCTTCATATAGAGTGAAATATGCAAACATGTTCCTACACTCACCGACCCTATTCAACATCTGACAGACATTATTACAGCACAGAGCGAGCCAAACTTAATGACAGCTGGGACATGACTTATTAGCGCGACCGTACAGTATAATATAATCGGTGGAGTTGTCAGATAATTAAAACATAATTGACAAGGTGTAATCATATATCAGTATAATTGGCTCGTATACATAAACAAGTCTGGGTGCGTCGTGTAGCCCAGCATGCAATAATAATGATAAGACTGTAAGACGGAGGGACAATGACGGCGGCCTGAGAGCTACACAAAGAGTTAATATACACATGTTGATAGTGGCCGACGGGACTCCTACGATAAAGTATAGTTAAGGGGGTATTACTCGCTTTTTGTTGACCCCCTTCTCCCTCATGTTTAGCATAGTAGTTTTGAGGTTTTAAGACGTTCGTTCCGTTAGTTTGGCAATTTTGCATTGGCCATTTGCAATGGTACAGTACAGTATCAAAATCTTAGTTAGCACATATTTTAATACAGAAATAATGAATATTGCATGACACATTGGTGGTTATAGGTAAACAAGAAACAAACCAGTGATAGGGAGGAGAAGATAAGCTCTTGATTTCAAAACCTTTCCGGGAAAATACACAACACCTCTATTACTGCTATAAGTGACAAGAGAATGGGAGGTATTTTGTACTAGCGTGACAATAACAACACCCATCACCTCTTGTGGCAGCCAGTTCTTATGGAAGCTATAAGTAACAAAAAGGAAAGGTATGTACAATCTTGACAATCATCTACCTTCATCTCTCGATTTTTATGTTCGCTACAAATGACAAAAAGGAAAGGCTTGGCAATTTGTACATGATTTAAAAAAAAAATCATCACATCTCTTTGCCAACAAAAATCCTCATTACCTCTGCTTTCAAATAATGACTCGATGGCAGTGCAGTTGAGGTGGATCATTAGTTCACAGTCAGCTCTTACGTCTAACCCCTTCAGTGCCTTGTAAATAGTAAACTTTTAATTTATGAACACTAATTATACACATAATAAGTTATTTAATTATTTACGTGTTCATAGGAAGGATTTGTGGGAGTCCGAGGGTCTATTAAGATATTTGGTAGTCCATTAATTTGTAGAGGTTTTTCCTGAGTAGCGCATAATGGTCGAATGACAGAATATATATAAAAACGTAATCATACTGAATGGGTTAAGCATAAATACAAGTTTGTATTATCTTTAAAATAATCATTCTCCATCAACTCCCTCACAACTACCGAGTCGATGAAACTATTTAGAAACTAGGATTTATGTGATAATTATGTCTTCAAACAATATCAACCCGTTTAATATTGATTGCAAACAAGGAAAGGACTGGTATTTTGCACTAGCTTGAAGAACAGCCACCACCATCATCCCCCTTTGCCAGTAACAAGTGGATGGTTGTTTTTTTATGGTCCCCCTTCTCCCTCATGTTTAGCCCCATTAGTTATGAGATTTTAAGACGTTCGACCCATTAGTTAGGCGATTATAACACCGTTTGCCCTATTTCATTGTCAATTTTAAGACCTTTCGTGCTATTTAGGTGTCGATTATTTCCTGGCGAGCGATAGCGACCCTGTAATTATAAGAGGAATCCGCCATCGGCCGGAACATTTTGCTACCGAACAATGTGCAAATATATCTTGAAGGGAGTCTAGGGAGTGTTGTTTTACGCTTGATTGAGGTCTAGCGAGGAAACTAAAATATAAATGAATAGAAAAGATAAATAAATAGAAAAAAAAATACCCCTTTAACAAGTGGATGGCAGCACAGTTCAGTCCTTCCTGCAACCATCTACCTTCGTCGACGGTGTGATCCGTAATTTCACACCGGAATCTGAGACCCCGTGACTTTTGGAGTGTTCAGAGGTATTACACAAGTCACCCCCCCCCCCCCCTGCCTCCCCCCTTTCTCCCTCATCCACGACTCAAAGGCAAACAGTTCGCCACCAATTAGATAGCATTAACACAAATCAAATTTACTGACATTACTAGATATTGGCAAATATTTTCTTTAACCCCTGCTGTCACTCTCTCCCCTTCACACATACCCCCCCCCCCCCCCCCTCCCACACCACACACACACACACTCTTAAGGGGAGGTATTTAGTTTCTTCCCTAGAACTCCATCAAGCTTAAAATTACACCCCCTAGACCCCCTTTCAAGATAAATTTGTAAATTGTTCGGTAGATAAATGTCCCGGCCAAAGGCCGGTTCCTCTCAAATTACAGGCTCGCTATCGCTCGCCAGGAAAAAATCGACACCTAAATGGCACGAAAGTTCTTAAAATTGACAGACATGGGGCGAAAGTTCTTAAAATCGCCAAACTAAAGGGAGCGAGCATCTTAAAATATAAAAAGCAATGGGGCTAAACATGAGAGAGAAAGGGGTCCAGAAAAAAATCCCTCAAGTGGAAATCTCTCCTTAACCCCTGCTGTCACTCTCCCCTTCACACATAGACCCCCCCTCCCCCCCCCATCACCATAGTTAAGAGTGTGTGTGTGTGGTGTCACACACACACTCTTAACTATGGTGATGGGCTGGTCTATCAGAGTGAGAAGTGAGCGATCTCTGCCATACCCATAGATTACTCTGACTGTTCCTTTTACTTATATATTTTCTAGATCTCAAGTGACGGCGTCTCTTCCGTGGATTGACCTCCCAATCTACCAAGATTGGAAGCCAAAGCGTCACATTTTTCCTTTGCCCCTCAACTTTCTCTTCATAATTGCTGAGGGGCACAGGGCCCTGGGTGGGGCTTTGGTTTTCCGGGCGTTTCCTCACCCTCCTCAGCTCCCCTCCATGGAGTGGCTTCAGTCACCCATGCTTTATTGTGGTCGGCAGGGAGGGTTCTGTGGGGGGCGCTCGGTTATGGCCTTGGCCTTGCTCGGGGCCTTGGGGCTGTTCGGCCAGACAGCTTGGGGAACAGCAACAACAACAACAACTCTTAACCCCTGCTGTCACTCTTTCCCCTTCACACATAGACCCCCCCCCCCTCCCACACCACACACACACACTCTTAACCCCTGCTGTCACTCTATCCCTTCACACATAGACCCCCCCTCCCCTCCCACACACACACACTCTTAACCCCTGCTGTCACTCTCTCCCCTTCACACATACACCCCCCCACCCCCCTCCCACACACACACACACTCTTAACCCCTGCTGTCACTCTCTCCCCTTCACACATACACCCCCCCCCCCCCCCCCCCCCACACACACACACACTCTTAACCCCTGCTGTCACTCTCTCCCCTTCACACATACACACACACACACACACCTCCTCCTCCTCACACACTTTCCCCCGGAAGTACAGACACAGGTATCGTCAGCAGTACGGTATTGTTCCTCAGACACCACCACTCACCATTTTCTATGCCTCCGTGACGAACTCAGACGGGTAGGCTACGTGTGGTGAAAGACGCATAGTGTTCCCAGCCTTAAGGGAGCCCACCTCGTTTTTTTTTCTCTTTATCTCCCTCTCTCTTTGGCTTTTATCCACTCGACCCCATTCAGCCTACTGTTTTAAGACGTTTACTCCCATCCAGGTGTCAATACTTTCCTGGCGAGCGGTAGCGAGCCATCATATATATATTTTTGTTTTGACAGCAAGCTAAATGTTTACATTTTTCGATAGAATAATGTCTCCGAAGCCGGATTTCTCCATACAATGCTGGCTCGCTATCGTTCGCCAGGAAGAAATCGACACCTGGATGGGGATAAGCGTCTTAAAACAGTTGGCTGAATGGGGCCGAATGGATACAAGCCAGGGAAAGAGAGAAAAGGAGAGAAAGATAAAAAAAAAGCTGGTGACCCCCTCTAATTTATTTTATGTAACATAATTTGGTGCGCCCTAACTTAACCTATACCATAACACGATCACAAGAATCACAATCACATTAACAAAGCAATATTCATAGACATCCTTGCATAGTGAACAAATCTGGGGTGGGTAAGAGTTCATGAATTTTAATGAGTGACTGTATCAAGAGATTTTATATAGAACAGATTAATTTTAAGTTATTAAGACCATTTCATCAACTTTATGTTGTGTTAAAATCCCAGAATGACGTATAAGTAAAACGAAATGTCTGGCCTGTCAAATTAAAGGGGGAATACTCGCTTTTTCTGGACCTCCTTCTCCCTCATGTTTAGCATATTAGTTTTGAGGTTTTAAGACGTTCGTTCCGTTAGTTTGGCGATTTTGAGACCTTTCGCCAATTTTTGTTGTCAATATTAAAACCTTTCGTGCCCTTTAGGTGTTGATTTTTTCCTGGCGAGCGATAGCGTCCCCTCTAATTTTAGAAGGAATCTGCTTTTGGCCGGGACATTTTTAACCAAAAAATTTACAAATTTATCTTGAAGGGGGGGGGGGGGGGTTTTAGGGGGTGTTTTTCTAAGTTTGACGTAGGTCTAGCGAGGAAACTCAAAAATAAATGAATACATAAATATACTGTATAGACCAAAAACCAAGCAGTACCCCCTTAATGATCACTTGAGACAAATATGAGTGTGGGAGTTTGTTATGGGGTCTTTTGTTGTGTTTCTAATGACGCATGTATGATAATGAGTAGGATATGATTATGGTAATGAGTAGGATATGATTATGGTAATGAGTAGGATATGATTATGGTAATGAGCTCATAGAATTATTTGGTTTATTTTTTCTTGTTTTATGTTTGTATTGCATGTCTGTTTGCCTGTCTGAATGAATGGATGTTTATGTATGAATAATTGGATGACAATGTATTCGCTCTCTCTCTCTCTCTCTCTCTCTCTCTCTCTCTCTCTCTCTCTCTCTCTCTCTCTCTCTCTCTCTCTCTCTCTCTCTCTCTCTCTCTCTCTCTCTCTCTCTCTCTCTCTCTCTCTCTGTATATACGGTTGCAAAATTATTGGTAAATCTTTTAACTCACACGAATCTAAGAATTTCTTCTTCAATCGAGTTGTCAACTTGTGGAATGGGCTTCCCCGAGACGTTATAGACTGCAGCACCGTTGATTCATTTAAACTCCGCCTAGACAAATATCTCGCATCAAACCCGCGACTGACTGCGTTTGTAAATGAATAACTTTATTTCATCCCCCCCCCCCCTCAGTTACTACCCATCTGTCCCCTACTAACTTCCTAATCCTGCCACGGACATTAGTTCCCTTTCCAATGTTCCCTTACCCACTCTAAACCACTGTTTGGACAAGCAGCCTAGAAGGATCACTATATCTGTTGTTGCTTGATTTCCTTTGTACTTCCTTTGTATATATATATATATATATATATATATATATATATATATATGTATATTATGTATGTACAGTTTGTGTGTAATTATGTAAGCATGTATGTGTATGTATGTAAGCATATATAGATTTATAGTGTATGTATGTGTATGTATGTAGTGTTTATGTAGCCTATATGTGTATGTACAATATATTATATAAGTTGACTTTCGTTGTCTTTTATATTCGACTGTTTATATGATTAAATCTCTCTCTCTCTCTCTCTCTCTATCTCTCTCTCTCTCTCTCTCTCTCTCTCTCTCTCTCTCTCTCTCTCTCTAACCCAAGACCTCGCCAACACGGTATGGAAATGTCCTCTTTAACTAGTGGTTCAACGCGCAGGTATAGAGAGAGAGAGAGAGAGAGAGAGAGAGAGAGAGAGAGAGAGAGAGAGAGAGAGAGAGAGAGAGAGAGAGAGAGAGAGAGAGAGAGAGAGAGAGAGAGAGGCATCACTTCTTTCCATAATCACCTAATTTACTAAAGGTTACAAACTCCAAAAAATGTATTACGATTACCAACAATATAGTGAAGGAATATCTCAATAACAATCTTACAAAACCCCATAATAACCTGGGCGGGTGCCCAACCCCGAAAGGGGTTGAAATAGGGGAGCTATCCCCCCGCCAAAGGCGGCTTTCTAGGGCCTTTCCTAGCTGATGCTGAGAGGATTGGGTTCTAGTCATGTGGTGATGGGCTGGTCTATCAGAGTGAGAACTGAGCGATCTCTGCCATACCCATAGCTTACTCTGGCTGTTCCTTTTACTTATATGTTTTCTAGATCTCAAGTGACGGCGTCTTTTCCGTGGATTGACCTCCCAATCTACCAAGATTGGAAGCCAAAGCGTCACATTTTTCCTTTGCCCCTCAACTTTCTCTTCATAATTGCTGAGGGGCACAGGGTCCTGGATGGGGCTTTGGTTTCCCGGGCGTTTCCGCACCCTCCTGAGCTCCCCGCCATGGAGTGGCTTCGGTCACCCAGGCTTTATTGTGGTCGGCAGGGAGGGTTCTGTGGGGGCGCTCGGTTATGGCCTTGGCCTTGCTCGGGGCCTTGGGGCTGTTCGGCCAGGCAGCTTGGGGAACAACAACAACAACAAGATACACCCAAACTACAAAGATATGTAATTCATAACACTTAAATATCATAAACTATTTAATCACAAAATAATGCACATTGTATCCGTGAAACTAAGTGTGGGCTAACACAAGCTGATAGCAGCTTGACAAGGTAGGGACCACGATACAATCCTTCTCCATCGGGATGTCTTATAGAAAAAGAAAAAAAAAAAAAAATATATATATATATATATTTATTATATTTATATACATATATATATATATACAGTATATATAAAAGTGTGTGTGTGTGTGTGTGTATGTGTATATGATCTAATAATATATTGTTAATGTGCGTATGTGTTCGTGTGCTTGTAAATTTAATTCGTAGAAGCTTGGTTTCTATGGCAACCAAACTGGGTTAGCTGTATACGTCCTTTGTCTGTGGGAGCTATTGTATTAAAGTGTTTTAATATCTCTCTCTCTCTCTCTCTCTCTCTCTCTCTCTCTCTCTCTCTCTCTCTCTCTCTCTCTCTCCTTTACTGTTTATGTGTGTATATATTGCTGTAATGTCTGTGTGTGTGTGTGTATATATATTGCTATAATGTGTGTGTGTGTGTGTGTGTGTGTATTAAGTGTGTGGGGTTGGGGTTGTGAGTGCTTACTGTGCGAGCGCCTGCATGTGTGTGTGAGAGAGTGTGAGAGTGTGCATTACTTTAAGCTGTTTCTATGGTTACCGAACTGGGTCACCTGTTATCTGTTGGTGCTATTGTAGTGTTTGTGTGTGTTGTGGTTGAGTGTGTCTGTGTGTGTGTGTGTGTGTATGTGTGCGCGTGCGTTTATATGTGTGTTCTACATTCTGGCTTCCAATAGACGAGTTTTCAGCATAAGAAGTTCTAATAATTAAATGGATGCAAACTATCCCAAGTAACCCTGCTACTGCCACATATCTTTCCTAAATGTAAGAAAATCGTCAAAACTATTAAACCCCACACCCCTTACTCAGCATAGGAAGTACCTCTAGGAGTGAACAGGTAATACTCATCTCAATTAACACTCATACTTCCACGTACGTTTCCTAAATTGAATACAATCGTCTAATGATAGGAACATTAAAAGGAAAATAAATCACCATCCAACTGAAAGAGATTAACCCTTTGAGTCCCAGCGACGTGTGTTTTATTTTATTCTAGCTATATTTAGATGGTATTATGCAGCTTAGGAAGGATATGTGGTACTTAAAAGGGTTGGTTGAGATAGTTTGAAGCCTTATTATTGCTAGAGGTCCTTCCTAAGCCGAATAAGATCGTCTAATAGTTGCCAGAATATGATGAAAATGACGTCCCTGGTACAGAAAGAGATTGACCCCCACACACCCCACTATGTAATCTCTCCCCCCCCCCCCCCATCACCACCTCTCACGCCTCACCTCTAACACCATCACTTTCACTCCTCCCTGTGATCACCTGTTTAAAGGGAACTATCACTACCTGCGATTGAGAGAGAGAGTGAGAGTGAGAGACTGAATCAGTGAGTGAGTGTGTGTGTGTGTGTGTGTGTGTGTGTGTGTGTGTGTGTGTGTGTGTGTGTGTGTGTGTGTGTGTGTGTGTGTGTTTTAGAGAGTTAGAGTTAGAGCTACAACGAGTTACAAGTAATAGTTAGTATCTCGGAGACCTTGCGATCTATTCCGGGGAGATGCTCGAAGTGATATGAGAGAGAGGTTACTTAGTGCACTACACTCATTACAGAGTGCAAAATACTATCTACTCTCTTCTTGAACTGCTCTGCTGAAGAACTGTTTACAACTTCTGAGGGAAGTTTGTTCCAGGTAGAACAGATATTATGTGAAAAGGTTTCCACAAGTACTATAGTCTATATATTCACTGTAAGTAGGCGAGAAATCGTGATATCTATCCTCTGTAACTCAAAATAGGCTAGAGCAAACTGGCTGTGAATTTCCACATCTATTCCTTGACTGACTCTTCCCAAATGGTAGATATATTAGCTTGATTACTCAAGTAGTTTGTGAGTTATGAAGGATAGAAGTTAAGATCTCTCGCCTACTTATAATGAACGGACTATAGTGTTGAACCTTTTCAATTCTAACTTCCAGCCATGGTTGCGCGTATTATTCATATTGAGGCTAAACATTTAGCTATAATCCACATTGTCAAACCCATTAAGTATTTAAACAAAAAAGCTAATAAGCTGACCTCGTAGTCTGCGTGTTCCGAGAGAGAGAGAGAGAGATTGTGATTGTTAATGTTAGTGTGTACTTGTGAATATATACAGTATATCTGCTGTGGGTGTAGGTGTATGTGTGTGTGTGTGTGTGTGTGTGTGTGTGTGTGTGTGTGTGTGTGTGTGTTCACCATGTAAATATGCGAGTGTGTATTTGAAAGAGAGAGATAGAGAGAGAGAAAGAGAGTGAGAGAAAGAAGAGAAAGAAAAATTAAGTGAAAGTGTGAGAGAGAGAGAGTGTGTGAGAGAGAGAGAGAATGAGTGTGTGTGTGTGAGAGAGAGAGGTAGTGAATATGTGTCAGTGATTCAATAATATGTTGATGGGTAGATGGGAGGTTCAACTTTAAGGGGGTAGTACTCGCTTTTCCTGGACCCTCTTCTTCCTCATGTTTTAGTATATTAGTGTTTGAGGTTTTAAGACGTTCGTTCCGTTAGTTTGGCGATTTTGAGACCTTTCGCCTCATTTTTGTTATAAATATTATGACCTCGTGCCCTTTGGTTTCGATTGGCAAGCGATAGCGAGCGTCTAATTTTAGAAGGAACCGGCCGCCTAAAAATGTAAAAAATTATCTTGAAAGGGGGTCTTGGGGGTGTTTTTCTAAGCTTGATGGATGTCTAGCGAGGAAACTCAAATAAAATATAAATAAATATATAGACCAAAAACCAAGCCCTATATACCCCCTTAACGCCTCCTGCTGTTGCAAGTGTGTGTTATACTGACCGACTTAACCCTTTCTGTACCGGCGACGTCGGTTATATTTCGTGCTGGCTATATGCAGACGATTTTGAGCAGCTTAGGAAGGATCTGTGGTAGTTAACCCCTTCTGTACCGGCGACGTCTTTTTAATTGTATTTAGCTATATTTAGACGCTTGTGTACAGTTTAAGAAGGATCTGTGGTGGTTAAAAGGGTTTGATTGAGAGAGTTTGAAGCCATATAATTGCTCGAGATCCTTCCTAAACTGAATAAAAGCGATTAGTAGTAGCCAGAAAGATATAACAAAATATGTCACCGTGACCCCTGCAAGGGGGGGGGGGGGGGGGGGGGGAGGAGGAGGAGGAGGAGGAGGAGGAGTGCTCAACAAGTTCGTCTGTAATTTGCTAAAAAGTTTAAAACAAATCTAACCATATGATTTAGAGAAGACAATTTTAAGCTTAATACAATCGATAGATGAAAATAGGTTACAAACATAGATATTATATTGTGGGTTGATGAAGTGAGAAGCCGTGTGTATTGTTCCGTGGATGTGTTTAGCTGGGAACTTGTGCCGATTGAATTTTACCCTCCATTTACCGTGTGTGTGGGTGTGTGTTTATGAGTGTGTATATATATATACAGTATATATATATATACGACAAACGTTTCTGAACCTTTTTTGGATCTATTATGATGCACTGGTGAACTATTGTATTAAGCTGGAAAACACACACACACACACACACACACACACACACACACACACACACATCAACAACCCCAGTAGACCTACCCATGAAAATATACAAAGAATTTTCAGTGGAATTTGCCACCCCCCTTTGCTCGATAATTAATGCCTCCTTAAGGCAAAGTAAATGCGCTGCAGACTGGAAAACTTCATACGTCACTCCAATCCCCAAAACCCCCTCCCCACATTCTCTTAATGAACTCAGACCAATTGCCATTACGCCCATCCCTAGTCTAATCTGTGAGGACTTTGTATTCACCTGGGCTTACTCACAAATCCGTCACTTGATAGATCCCCAACAGTTTGGCAACGTAAAAACCTCCTCCACCACTCACTGTCTTATTAGCTTCCTAGATTATATTTACACAAATCTTGAGAAGAGAAAGACTTCCCTCGCCCTTGCCTTTATTGACTTCAGGAAAGCATTTGACCTTGTTGACCACACCATCATCATTAACAAAGCCATAAAGTTGGGGCTACATCCTACCCTGGTTGCGTGGTTGACCGACTTCCTTAGTGACAGACGACAAGCAGTGCGATACCAAGGCTTCATCTCCACCTTCCTAGACATCACATGTGGAGTCCCACAGGGCACAAAGATATTGTTCCTCATCTTGATTAATGATGCCCTAAAGGACACCCCATTCCACTGGAAGTACGTGGACGACTCGACAGTCGGCATTACTGTCGATAACACCTCCCCTAACTATGACCCCCTACAAGACATCCTCGACCGTCTTCAAGCCTGGACCACAGACAATCATGTGACTATCAATCATGACAAGACAGTGGTCATGCACATCAACACTTCCGTTACCGACCTTCCTCCACCCACTGTCACAATTGGTCCTCATCCCCTTCAGCTTGTTGAGTCCACCAAACTCCTCGGAATCACTGTGGACAACAAACTGAACTGGAAGAAACATGTAACTACCACAGTCAGGACCGCCACTTACAAGTTATTTATGCTAAGGCGGTTGAGATCCCTGGGGGCGCCGGAGAATGAGCTGAAGAGTATATATAACACCTTTATACTCCCTAAGCTCACCTACGCCTCTCCCGCCTGGTCCTCCTCTCTAACCCTAACACAACAACGTCAACTGGAGAGAGTTCAGAGGAGGGCATGCAGGATCATCCTGGGTGGCACATATCCAGGGTACGAGGAAGCTCTCACCACCCTTAGCATACCTGCACTTTCAACCCACCACTACAACACACTCAAACAGTTTTGCATCTAAGCTGCTTGTTCACCCACGACACAGAAACTTACTTCCACCAGACGCCCCTAGACCTACACGTGCAGCTCGTCATTTCAACACACTCCAACCAATAAGAGCAAGAACTGACAGATATAAAAATAGTCCTAACCCAACCATTGTTAATATTATTAATAATGTGTAATAACGGTCTGTCACACCATATATACGCGCCCACCTTTAATAATATATGCATAAGTGTGTGTGCGTGTGTGTGTATTAGAACATAAGAACATTAGAATATAATTATGTATGTATTTGCTTGAGTTTGTTTATGTATATGTGTATATATGTATCTATGTATGTGCAGTATATGTGTATGTATGTGTGCGTATATGTGTATGTATGTATGCGTTATTTATGTATATATATATGTGTATAGTGTATACTGTTTGTGGTTCGAGCCCGGCTGAGAGTATCAGGTAGGATAAGAGAAGAGCATATATGCATGTAATGTGCATATATTTATGTATATGTATGTCTGTGTGTACGTGCTGTCAATGGTTCGAGCCCGGTTGAGAATATAAGGTATATAATATATATGTACTGTACGTGTATTTATATTTATATGGTCATATGCACATATGTATGTAAATATACGTACATATGAGCGAGAACATATTGCTCACTAGCGCAACTTCTGATTATAAATCTATGCATAAGCATTATCTATTATTAAGTGTTCGCGTATCTTCATCCATGTATTTCCACCCTTTACAATAGAACGCCCAGCTCTTCCATATTTCGCCTTCTGTCTCACACACACACACACACACACACACACACACACACACACACACACACACACACACACACACACCACACACACACACACACACACACACACACACACACACACACACACACCTGCACTACCAAGGATTAACCTCCCATTGTAGTACCCCACCCTCTTTACCTCACTTACCAAAACAGTTTCTGTATGTATGTATGTCTGTGTGCATACGTGAGCGTTTGTGTATACGGACATGTGCACACTTACTGCATGTTCTTATGTTCCTATATATGTATGTATATGTATGTGCGCACGTACGTGTATATACGTATGTTCTGTATATGAGTAAGTTAATAAATGTGTAAATGTACTGTATATCACTTACTCTCATGGTTATTTTATGATAATTTGTATTCTGCACATGCATCATTATTGTATTTATTTATTTTGTTTGTAAACTAAGCTTACCATCCTCATATCTGTACATCTCATGTTCATCCACTAAATTGTAAAATGTGTATTTTCAGCTCATGAGGCTGCCATTCTTTAATAAACCGTTTATTATTATTATTATTATTATTACACACACACACACACACACACACACACACACACACACACACACACTGACACACCGACTATTGATAGGCTCGCTGTCTTCTTTTGATCAGAAAGAGGTGTTTAAATATTCCTGATCAAGATTGTACGTCTACAGTATGTGGATGGATGTATGATTGTGTGCGTTCGTGTGTGTGAGTGTGTTTGAATGTGTGTACGTATATATTTTATGTGCGTGTGTGTGTATGTGTGTAATACATTCATGTGCGTATTCTGCCAGGTGTTGTACTCAAGGGCGGCAGGTGGAGAGAGAGAGAGAGATTTACATAGATACACTGGCCACACAGAACTTACGATCCCTGCAAGGTAGCCAGGACTTAATCGTAGTAGAGATAGCAACCCTAAGAGTAAGACAAAGTGCAAGGAAAGGAGAGAGAGAGAGAGAGAGAGAGAGAGAGAGAGAGAGAGAGAGAGAGAGAGAGAGAGAGATACAGTAGAGAGAAAGTGAGTGAGAGAGAGAGAGAGAGAGAGAGAGAGAGAGAGAGAGAGAGAGAGAGTGAGTGTGTGTGTGTGAGTAATACAGATGTTTCTACTCTACCACCTGCTAACGTAATACATAGTATATTCACTATAATTAGGCCCAACATCTTGAACCCTAACCTCTGTAACTTTTAAAGGGGCTAGAACAAATTATCAGTAAATTCCCACCCCTCTTCCCTGGCTAACTCCTCCCAAATGGTGGACTATAACTTTTGGTCGATTTTTTTTTTCTAGTTTCCTCCCTAGACCTTCATCAAACTTTAAAAAAAACATCCATTACATCCCCCTTCTAGATTAATTTGTACTTTTTTCCGTTGACAAATTTCCCGGCCTTCGGCCGGTTCTTCCAAAATTACAGGCTCACTATCGTTCGACCAGGTAAAAAGTCGACACTTAAATAGCACGAAAGGTCTTAATACTGACAAGGAAATGGGGCGGAAGGTCTTTAAATCGACAAACTAATGGAGCAAACATCTTAAAATCTGAAAACTAATTGGGCTATACATAATACTTACATAATCCTACGAGATACTTTAGTAGCGGAGCCTGAGTGGTTGAGGGTGGGTGGGCGTCGGAGGTTTTCATTGTGTGCATTACTTACAATATCCTGAGTCCTTCTATTTTAAAATAGTTCCATGTTTTATTCTACCTCTTACATAAGTATGTTAATCGGATTAAACATAATTACCGAGACAAAGGGGATTAATTTACTTAACTGTACCCTTTCAACCCGATTATAAATGTACATATATTATGGCTATCAATGTTAAAAAGATGATCTGACATTTAGGGTCACAAAGCTATTAGTGCTAATACCAGCTTAACCCTTTTAGTAAATTATGACACTTGTATTAACTTGGTTCTGATCAACTGTATTTAGCTTAGAGAGGGTGTGTGAGAATCTAAAGGAAAACTGTGATAAGCTTAGATTGTTTCAATCTCCGTGTATCCAAGCATTTTGCTCAGAACGCCCCTTGAATTTTGGGGACACTTGTTACAGGCAACTTCGCCCTTTATCTCCTTCATACACATATAAAACAATACCTCTTTGACTACTACAGGGCCTTCCAATGATGAACAAAATCGCCTAATGATACCTGTATGATGAAAAACTGCGCCACGCTTCTGAAAAGTTTGATACTGCAATACAAATTATATATAATCCAAAATGCAAGTAATATTCATGAGTCGTACTTTGCAATCTCAGAATCGGATTGTTAGAGGCAAAATACGGGTAAGAGGCAGTAATATTAATTGTGATTCTCGTAAGTAATATGTTGGGTTCTTCTACTGGTAATTATGCTGCTATATTTTACAGATTTTTGTCTAGCTCATTTAATTCAATTTAAGGTGAGAATTTAGTTTGATTATTAAATGTATGTATCTTTATTATTTATCTATTTGTGTGTCGTTTTGGTTTTAATTATTATTCAATATATTTATTGTTTAGTTTCTTCCCTAGACCTCCATCAAGCTTTATAAATTACCCCCCAGACCCCCTTTCAAGATAAATTTGTGCATTTTTCGGTATCGCTATCGGTATTAGCTATCGCTCGCCAGGAAAATATGGGCATGTAAATGGCACAAAAGTATTATACTTGACAAGGAAATGGGGCAAAAAGTCTTAAAATAACAAACTAATGGGGCGAACGTCTTAAAAGCTCAAAACTAATGGGACTAAGCATGAGGGAGAAGCGGATCCAGGAAAAACATAAACTTAATTTTTCTGTATTTGAGGACGCATTTCTACACATTATTCTGGTTACCTTTAGACGATTTTATTCAGATCTCTGTAAATCAAAATGGTAAAAAAAAAATCTTAATTGACCACTTGCGAGTTTCAGGCTATACGGAAGTTGGAGCCGTAAACATCGATATTAAACATAATTACAATAATAATGAAGGCTTCTGATGGATAAGAGAAAAAAATGCTTACTTTGAGTTCATGTATATATTAAAGCATTACAACCAAATGTTATCTGGCTGTAATGCAAACTAATTTCTGCAAACTGATCGATGTCTACAGCTCCAACGTCCTTATAGCCTGAAACTCGCAAGTGGTGAATTAAGCAAGTCAATCAAAGTGAAGCTACAGTATGTATGGACATAATTTTGCATACACTAATTATAAAGCCATTATATATTAATTACTATGAAGTTAATTAAAGGGGTAAGCGGGCCTTCAGATTTAGTGGAGGAAAAAGAATATGCCCCACGTATCCTACTGCGTGTCGTACAAGGCACCTAAAAGTGGGAATGGCGCAATTATGGACCAATGGTCATCCTATGCAGTATACAGAATCAAGTCTTGTAATTCACTGTTTTGTTGTAGCACTGTTGAGACTGATATGGTTGCAGATATTAAAAATACAGGTGCTGCAGGGAGAATTTTGAACAACTTGTTGAGATATGTTTAGCATTATACCTACTTCAGCCACAGTGGTGACATGGGGCAGTGTTAGGGCAGAATCTATTTATTTATTTTGTTTTTGTTTTGTTAACTGCTGAAAGGTAACCCCGTATGAGCCATTACTGTACAATGTAATGGCAAAGGACGGTAAACTAATGTATGTACACGTGTACAGTATACATCAATCACAATGTGTGTTCTGTACTTGCATAAAGAAAAACCAACGAGAGGTCTACGAATGTATTGCTACTATCTCCATTACCTGTTCGACTCCCACTGATCCTTCCTAAGCTAAATAAAGGTCTAATCACTCTAATGATATCCAGAATAAAATTGGAATGGTTAAGAAAACGCCCGTAAAGCAAATACTGTATCTACAGGTCAGGTGAAGGTATTGAGGGATAAACCTTTACAACGGCACCTCGTAGCTATTTTCTACTTTCATAGTTTCTGAAGAGTGTAGAGAGGAGAGATAGGAAGCTGTTTGAGTGGCTTTGTTATGTGTGTCATTAGTCTGTATGATATTACCGTCCCATTGAGTTTGTATTGCACAGATAAACAATGTGTCCGGCACCTCGGCTAACCAAAGGGTGTGATGCAGGTGTGGTTATGGCTGCCGGACGTACGATACCCGCGCATCCTGTCTTCTCGGTAATGTTTTCCTTCTGCTTTGGAGGTACCGTACTAAGTGGCGTTTGCTTATTAGCTAGCTCTATGCGTCATTAATTTTAAGATACTACATCGATAAATAAATTGAACTTACTGACCAATAATCATGTACAGATGTTTGTTTGGTTTTCAACTTCTCGTTATCCAGTAGCTCAACATACCTATTTTGACACAAATATTTACCAGTTAATAACTATTCAATGTATACTCAGAAATAGGATTTAAATGCATGATAATACACAAACAACTTTAATGATTGGGTAATTTCCTATAGCTTACTTTGGTACGATAATACTTCCCAGGCCATGTGCTCCCTCTATGACCCAGCCAGACTCTCAGACAGTGTTGCCATGTTAGCGCATTTGTTGCTAGCTATACAAATAATGACTTATATCCAGCTTCAGTTGTTGACGTCTAAGCACTTAATATGTAGCGACATTCAGGATTATGTTATTATAAATAATATATATTTATCTTACACAAGTCTGCAGTTCCCACGGTCTAGCGAATACTTAGCGACCATAGCGGTTTAAGCTAGCGGCAAATGTAAGGTTGGTCACTGGCAGCCCTTCTTTCAGACACAGAAATTGGTTAGTATCGCACGTACTGTTGGACGGGAAGGTTGTGTCGCGCTCTTCGGTAGTGAATAACTTGGTGTCATGTCCGTCATCGAGTGATATCCTGGCAATATCATAGTGTTTGCAATTACCAACTTACTCTTCGGAGTATTCACGGCGGAAAAATGTGAAGCGATAGGGTTTAGTGGCTGAAATATATGTGAAACGAGTGTAGTGTGAATAGTGTCTTATGGATACAGCACAGGAGAGCAAGGATAATCAATTTCCCAAGGATAGTAAAATTGATTCCTTCACATCTCGAGCATCACCAAACAAGATTGTCAACAAGACCAGCTAAATCATTCGTAAACAACGAAAGAAAACTGAATAAACAATCAAAAGGTAAGCACCCACTTTTCATTAATTTCCCGTATAGTTGCATTGTTATCAAGTTTTGGGTACGCAGTAAGTTTATTTGGATAGCTAATCGAATTGTTTATTTATTTTGCAGATAGATTACATTAGAGAGTTATTGATAAGGGTATATCCGCGTTGCCTAATCTTATCTTGAGTGATGTGTACCGTGGGGCTTACCTAACTCGCGCCGTCAAAACAATGCTGTGTGCTGGCTATCTTTCTTCCTTCCTCCCCTCCCCCCCCCCCCTCTCTCTCTCTCTCTCTCTCTCTCTCTCTCTCTCTCTCTCTCTCTCTCTCTCTCTCTCTCTCTCGCTCGCTCTCTTCTCTCTCTCTCCTCTCTCGCTCTCTCTCTCTCTCTCTCTCTCTCTCTCTCTCTCTCTCTCTCTCTCTCTCTCTCTCTCTCTTTCTTTTGAATGTACGATAGATATGCCTCATTCTCATTGTAAGACTAGCCTAGGCCTATCATAACTCATCAGTGGTATGTCCGCCTCAATGGTCATAGTCCGTGTGTGGCACTAGGCCTATGATAGTTTAAGTGGTCTAGCCAACAAGAGGCAGCTACAAACTAAAATACTACACATTTCAGTCAAGGGGATCGTACTAATTTCCACCCCAACATCCAGGAGTGGAATCTGTACTGGAATCATCGTCTATCCCATACAATATAGGCATAGGGGTACCCCCTACAGTAGACCTAGTTAACAATCCCACGTTTAATATATTATAAAGCTGGGATCACCATACTATATTATTCTAACCTAATCCTTCCCATCAACCACCAGCACAACCCCGCATACCATTCCTCTCATGAGCAGCATCGTGTGAGTCCCCAAGCTAAAGAATTGTAGTGTATCATGTTTCATTGTTCTCTGTGTGTTCTCTCTCCCCACCCCTCCGTAGACTACACTTGCACTTTCAGTTTTCATGGTCTGTCCCTTCCAATTAGCCTAGGCCTATTTGTTCCAACCTTGGCTATACTGTGTCTCTCATTAGTTTTTTCTCTCATTTGCTATTCCACTGCCGCGAATTGTATATATTTACGTTACATTATCTATTTATTTCGTTATAATTTTGGGTGCATTATGAATAGAACAGTTAGCACATTTGTAACACCAAAAATAGTCAACGTAATATATCATAATATACTTGTATATACTTAGGCTACTCTCGTAATAGTAGTTTTAACTTGTTTTAGCTACGTATTTAAATGTTACAAAATAATGGTAATGTAATACAGAACATAGCATCTGAACGTTACCTAAATTACGTATGGAGTAAATCGTACGAGCCTTGTCTTGCTATATAGGCCTGCGTATAACGTGCAACTCACCACTTATACACTAGACTAGACCTCCCTCTTTAACTGGCTTGTCCTCGCTTGCCTAGCCTCTCACAACAAGACAAATGTAAATCCTCCTGCCCCTCCCAAATCACCTGTTCACCATATCACCTGCCCCGCCCACCTCCTCTCCCATTGTACAGTTGGCTTCAAAGGTTCTAGTACAACCTTGATGATATGTTGGGGCACTTTATCTTATCATTTCCGAGTTGTTTCTGATGGCCGATTGTAGCTTAGAACAGCTTTGGAATTCGAACCACTGATCATTTAATCACAATGACAGTATTTTTTATTTGATTAGCTATAAAGGTTCGTTGACATTTCAGGGTTTGCATCCATGTTGTACCGATATCGAAAATTAAATCCATATTACCAATTTTGCATAAAAGAGGATCCAATAACTTTTAAGGGTGACCGTACTTTGTTTGCTACCCTCCAGTCACACCCATCCCCCCCCCCCCCCCCTGTTTGTACTGTCACTGTTCACCTCCAACTTTACCTGTCAAACGTTATACGGTACCTGGTCTTACCCCCCGCCCCTCTGATTATCTCTCATTAAGGCGGGGTCACTCAAGAGATTATCCGGCTGTTTCCGATCGGTATGTTTATTATATTATTCTATATTAGTATACACACATTGTAGATGAAATATTTTAAGTTTCAAGTGTTAATACGGAAGTTGTCACACTACAATAAATAAATTGCGGTCTTGTGACACAGGTAGGTAGGCTGCATTGACTGACACTTTAATAACGTAAAAATAATCGTGGTTCATATAGCCTACGTACTTCTCATTACCGTGTGCTAATATAGCCAACGATCATTATAGTCTACCATACAGAGCCTACACACAGACAGATAGAGAGAAGCTGTCAGTATTATCCTCCCTCACTTTATTTAGCTCACTTCACACTGTTGTTTCCCATTCCCCCAGCCCCCCGTCACATGTGTTGGGCCATCGCGTCTGTCGTGTCACACATGTTCACCCTCATCTCGCCTCTGTCTGAGCTCGGGTTCTACTGCCCTGGGGTTACGTAAGTCAAGGGAAATGGATGGTGAGAGACTGAGAGTTGAGCCATTTGTATTACAGGGTTTGCTGAGAGATTTGATTTTCGGTACCGGTACACTAAAACAGATGAATTAAGGGCTACTGTACTGGGAAATTTGCCTGGATTGTTACTCATTATCACAATTTGAGATATAGGCCTATATATGGTGCAGTGTCAGGTTGGTAGCATATATCACTATAACGCTAGCTAGAAGGTTATCAGATAGGCTGATAGGGCTATAGACAAACCAATAATGGTGGTATTACTTCATGAAGGAGTAGATGAATCATATCAGAGGTTGAACAGGGACAAGATACATCGGCTGAAAACGAAGACATTGGTCGACTAGTAGTGGACAGTGATACATTATATATATGGATTAGGTTGTTTATCATTCGACACCCCCTTTGTCTGGTCCGTCTCGTTTCATATGTTACCCTCGGCTCACCCGTCTCGCCTCGTTTGTTCTGTATTCTGACCTCCCATGGGGGGGGGAGGGGATGAGGTACGCGGGAAGAAAAGAGGGAGGGGAAGGAGCGAGGGGTAAGAAAGGAGGGGGGGGGGGGAATACTGGTAATAATAATAAGAAATAGCTGGTTAAAACAGAGTCACCCTCTTGCGATTTATGGCCTCCATATTAATTCCTAGGCCTACTTGTGCTGCTGCTGCTTCTTCTTCTTGTGGGGTCGGCCTGTTAAATTTGTCTTGTGTCGTCCCATTTTATTTTATTTTTATTTTGCAAGTTTTACATTATAATTTCCACCCCAACCACTCTCTTTAGGAAAATAAATGAAACAAAAACCCATCAAGTATAAAGGAGGAGATTAGATTAGAATAAATCAATCGTAAGAGGATACGGTACCTGCGTCATTGTTTATGCAGTTCATGTTCTTATACTGACCATGTGTTGACTTGAATGCATATGGGAAGGAATACAAGACAATGTACATGGCATAGCATTGTTTTGGCCATTGTATCACGTCCAAAGACATAATTTGAACTATAGACCATTATTTTATCTTTACATATACACTAACAAAATATAGACTAAAAATAATGAACTCTGCCTTCGTTTGACACCCTGTATAATCACTATCCGAAAGTCTGTTTCTTTGTAACTGACTAACTGTATCGAGCTCTTGATAGAAAGGTATTGGGAGACCATATGGCGGCCATTGACTTGTATATATGCCACTATAAAAAAAAAAAAAAACCTGGATCTGGTACTCAGCTCTGACCTGTCCTTCCCTCTCGCCTGGCTGGGCTTTTTTCGTCTGCTACTGAATTAGTCTTAAGGCGGGTAGGCTCATCTTAAATCTAAGATATCCATTATCCACACACAGATACAAACTCACTTAGCCTACACATGAGCACATAATGAGCACACACCTGTACAGTGAGCCGTCGTGTGACACTCACACGCGTGCGCACGGTCACAGTGGGCCCAAGAGCTAGATCGCAGTGGCCAACTCACGGAGTCATTGTACGCTAGTCCATTCATTACATGTAGCCTAAATATAGAGTACGGTAATCGAGCTAATATTTCTGTCATTTATGAAGGGTCAGCCAGGGAATACCGGTACCTTAGGTTTTGGAATTTACAAACCGTATAGCCTACTCTAGCTCCTTTAGAGGTTAGGGGTCACAATTTATGGCCTATCTATACTGCAGTGAATGGACTAAAGTACCTCCACAATATTAAGCTACTGGGTAGGTTATCGTATCTACCGTAGGCCTATACCGTACCTAGCTCTCTACTAAATCGAAACTGAAATTTCTAACGCGTACGGTATAGGCCCTATATGTACAAAAAACCTTCGTGGTGCAATGCATAAGTGTGTTGATTTTCGGTGTGAGCGTCCTGGGTTCGAATCCCCGGACTGCCACATGTGTTTGTTAATTTAATTAATCGAGTTTAGAAGTAAAGTTGGTTGGTGGAGAGAACATAATAATTATTATTATTTTACCATTTCAGTATTAAAATGCATTTCTTTTCTTTCTTCTAGCTATTATAATATGATTTTATTCAGTTTAGAAAGGACCCATTAGAGTCAAAAGGGTAATTAGCCTATGACCTCAAATAATCCTCTGTTTTCCTTTCTATAGCCTAAGCTGATTAAGCAATGTCTAATGCTACTTGTAGTCATTATATGGGATGAAAAGAAGCGTCCTTGACTACTGAAACGATTCATATTAGCCTATATTCATATTATAAGAGAGTTTAAAGGTGAATCTAAACACTAAGGTTGAAAGTGTACATGACTATTAACCCTTTGAGGATAATTTCGCGTTTTGACAGTTTACTCTGGATGTTATTTGACGATATTTGTTTCAGCATAGGAAGAACTTGTGGGAGCTAGAGTGTTAACTGTGATATTGTGTACCCTTTTAATTCCTTGAAAGCATTCAAAATTTGTATTAAAATCTTATGATACAGTAATAAACTGACATAATCTTCAAGGGGTTAAGGGTGCGTGTACGGTAGCCCTGGTAATGCCCACCCATTGTTAATAGCTGAACAGAGGCCTAGTATAGCTCAAATCGTAAATTGAACGAAATACTTTATAGGTTACACAGGGCCTACCGATACTTATACTTAGCATAGGCTATACCAGCGATGTGATATATTGAGGTGCCGTACTAGGCTGTGTAATCATTAACATCGGACGAGTTATGTTGACACTTGGTTGTAAATAAGTTCGGTGGTTACGAAGGGAAATGTTAAGTATGGTATTGTTACTATTAGGCTTAGAGGAGACGATCGTGGGTTATAGTAGGCCTAGGCTATGTCAGTGGCATCTGATAATTGCATAGGCCTACCGTACATACACATAACTTACATGGTGCCGTATTTGTATGTGTGTGTCCGATGAATTTCTCGAGTAAAGTCTTATCATCCATTTTACATTGCCTTAACCCTGTTAGGCCTAATCGTTTAGAATATGTCCTTGACATACCGGTACCATACACAAATATCAGTATGGTACCATTAGTCTGCAAATTTAGTTTTGTGTATTACTGGTATGATACAAGTTGTCTGGGTGCGAGTAAGCCTACCATACGATTTTTCTAGCTACTAGCACTAGGCCTAAGTTGCGGTACCTGTACTGTAGTCATGACCAAAAATAATTGATTAAATTAAGCCGACGGTACAAGTTCGATGCCATGACAAATATATTACACTTATTCCATACTATATATTTCTAGCAAAAAAGATTGAGCTACAAAAAGAAAATTACCATATTGGGTTTCACAGTACTAGTATCAGTTGTTGTTGTTGTTCCCCAAGCTGCCTGGCCGAACAGCCCCAAGGCCCCGAGCAATTCCAAGGCCATAACCGAGTGCCCCCACAGAACCCTCCCCGCCGACCACAATAAAGCCTGGGTGACCGAAGCCACTCCATGGCGGGGAGCTGAGGAGGGCGCGGAAACGCCCGGGAAACCAAAGCCCCACCCAGGGCCCTGTGCCCCTCAGCAATTATGAAGAGATAGTTGAGGGCCAAGGGAAAAATGTAGTAACTAGTATCAGTAGTTAACGTTCGTATTTATCGTGCGGTAATGAGGTGTTGAGATATTCCTGGCCATGGTTGTAGTCCACCTCACATCTGTAAACATTGACTCATCCTCCCTGGTGTTTAAGACAAGCGGCGCCCCTGGAGTGTTGCCCCGCCACACCCCAATTACCATCTCCACTGGTCTTTTAAGGCTGTCTTAAAAAAAAAAAAAAAAAAAAAAAAAAGGAATGGGCCTGAGCAGATAGATAGATAGCTAGCATATCAGATGGTTGGTTTGTATAGACACCCTGGTGGTTGGAAGCGCTTGTAATGACCCGTGTAAATCTTGAGTTGATGAGAGTTGTTGATCGGCGATAACAAGAAACCCTGCTTCAGTCCTGGTGTGTGTGTGTGTGTGTGCAAGCTCGATACGGTACAGTCAGTAGATATCATAAGCTTAGGATTGGTCAACCTAACAACGAGAGAGAGAGTAAACAAATGAATGATAAGGTACCGGTATTAAAGGTAGCCTACGGTACCGTATATTAATGTGAATCCCTTACCGTACCTCAAATGAATGATAAGGTACCGGTATTAAAGGTAGCCTACGGTACCGTATATTAATGTGAATCCCTTACCGTACCTCAAATGAATGATAAGGTACCGGTATTAAAGGTAGCCTACGGTACCGTATATTAATGTGAATCCCTTACCGTACCTCAAATGAATGATAAGGTACCGGTATTAAAGGTAGCCTACGGTACCGTATATTAATGTGAATCCCTTACCGTACCTCAAATGAATGATAAGGTACCGGTATTAAAGGTAGCCTACGGTACCGTATATTAATGTGAATCCCTTACCGTACCTCAAATGAATCATAAGGTACCGGTATTAAAGGTAGCCTACGGTACCGTATATTAATGTGAATCCCTTACCGTACCTCAAATAGTTGCAGTTAGCGGCCCTAGAACATCACCAGGTACTTATAGGTCCTGCCATCTGCTGGATCCATCGTCACTTAAGAGGTACCGTACTCTTATTATAATAAGATTGCGTACTGGTCAACTTTTGATCTGTACGCCATATTGGTGATATTAGCATCTGGTATAAATAATGAGGTGGTGGTGTTATTTTTAATGTACTGGTACTTGAATATAATAATTTTACTAAAACTACCGGTAAAGGTAACTAGGCTTATTCTAGCCTATATAGGTTACCGGTACTTAATTAGAAAGGTGTATTTTATATTGTAGGCCTTAGTCCTATTTTATACTGCTACTGGTACGTTGCTGGAACATTAATATATAATCATACACATTTACGAAGCTACAACCTGGGTTACAACGTAACTCCAAATGATTGGCTAAATCAGTCTTGATACGGTACCGTACCCTGGGATACAACTTGTATTTTATTTTTGTTTTGTTTTTTAAGCACACACACATACTGTATATATATATATATACATACAGTATATAATATATATATATATATATATATATATATATATATATATATATATATATATATACAGTATATGTATATAATATATATATTTTTATTTTTTTATTTTTTTTTGTGCTGAGGGTAGATATACTAGTAAGGTAATAGCCTACCGATGTCCCCAATATGGCCGCTACCGTCCTGTCTCAGTATTATGTGCCACAGCTCCGTCATTACCACTACCGCACCCACCACACACCACCAATCTGTGCTAGCCCCATCACTCACACGGATGTAAACAAACCAATGTGTCACCAGGCCAATACACTATACCGGCATGGGAACGATTTGATATACCGGTATATAAGTAACACCCCGTTCTTAACATTAATCATCAATTACAAACCCCAGTGTAGGCCTACTTGAATAAACTAATGAAAGCATATGGTCCTCCCGGGATTCGAACTCGGGACACCACACCCAGAACATAAACATATAAACCATTAGGGCCTACACCACCACACATTTCTGATATTTAGATAAGTCATTTAGTACCGGTACGGTATCATGCCATGTATTATTTTTTGGAGAATGGTTATGTTACGGTACCGGTATTGTTATAGGATAGCCTAGCCTATTTAGATTACCAGAACAGCCCGCCATCTTGCACTCTTCTACTTCCTTCTTCCTCTCTACATTTGTCTTCACTATTCTCTAAGAACACGTTTTCTCATCAATCCATCCACCCCCTTACCTGCTACCCTCAATTAATGGTTAATTCAAACCTTCAACAGTAATAATATATCCTTTCTATATAGATAAATTACCGATGTCTTAAGGCCATGGCCTAGCCACCAACATTCGTTTTATTTCGTGCATAAACAAATTAATAATACTGGTACCTGATATTAGTAAGTACATTTAACATTAGCCTACATAGGGTAATATAAAATACTTCAGCGTAGGGCTATTAGCTTAAATTGATCATACATAGGCCTACATATTACACATGCAATATCTACGACTGACATTTGTATTTATGCTGGACGCATAATTTATAGGCATTGGCGTGTCGGTACGGTAGGGTACCGGTAGGTCTGTCATATTTATTTAAACATTAGTACCGGTATGTCATTGCGCACTTCTTTCTTATTTATTGTTGGTTTGCCCAGGCGGGACATCATATTAGCCCTAGCTCATCGCATTTTTAGGCCTATACTATAGATCTCCCCATAGGGCTACCCCAGGATCCACACGCAACTGGGCTACCCCATACATTTATTTGGCGCGTAGGCTAAACTAGGATGGACTAGCAGGGTGTCAAATTGGAGCAATTTTGTTTTAAGACTTGAATCAATATCAGAAAGAATACACGAAAATTAACATGGAATAGCATTGTTTTGGCCATTTTATCATTTCCAAAGATACAATATGAACTATAAACCATACATTTATTTTTGACTATAGCATAATAAAGATTAAAATATAAAACTCTGCTTTCGTATGATACCCTGAGGACTATAGTCGGTTTATTTTCAGCTGATGACAAATTGAATCCTTTAGCAGCCGATTTATCGATACTTATTGAACAAATATGAAACTACTATGTCTTTGCATCATCTTATTGCCAAGTTTTCATAATTATCAATGTATTTCGGTACAACATCTTCGTAATAGCCAAGTAATTAAGATTAATATATGGCAATTTACCATCATCTGGAAATAAATCGACTAGAGGACTAGCCTAGGTAGTTTCCCCCGAGGCAGCTTGTTATGGTGGTGGTGGTGGTGGTGGAGGGGAAGGTTACAAGTTCACCGCTACCCACCCTCCCACTATCGATCCATTGCCAGGCGGGGAATATCGATCACTCTAGAGAGAGAGAGGGAGGGTGTCAAAGCGGTTCAGAGAGACGAGGGCTGGAAGATGCATGGCTGATGTTCTGTAAGCAACTCCCTAGAATCAGTATTTGTGGATGAGAGGGTTCCTGTAAAAAGTTAAGTTCTTTATGTATTTTATAACCCATTCTTCACTTTAGTCTGGTTATCATTGGACGATTTTATGCTATTTAGGAATGATATCTAGGAATTAAAGGGATAAAAACTATCTAAATGTTGTCAACGCGTCATAGCCTAATCCTCAGTGGGTTAAGCAAACCGTCTAGTCTACAGTAGTCATCAATCTGGTTTAAGTGGGTGGGTAAGCTATAAGAGGGAAGGTTTCTTATATGGGTGTAGGTATAGTATCTTAGGCTATAAAGTTACCGTACCATACTCTGTGTCTATGAGCATCCTTCTCTTTTAACTTTTCCCGTGGATCAACTTACTAAAGACCGGTCCTGTAAATAACAACCACGAATGCAAGACGATTTACGTAGAACTAGGACTACCTGCTAAAATATATTGACTTTGTAAGACCATTTAGTTCTACATGTTTTGCTCGGTATTATTTATTCCGGGTAGTAAGCCTAATCCTAAACTTTGACAAGAGTACCGTATGGTCTACCCTACAAACGTACCGTAGCCTAAAGGCCCACTGGTACTCGGTCTACGCCATATCGAGCGGTTTTCGAAGACCTGGCCTAATAAGGAATTGAATATTTTTATTTGTGAGATAAATAAATATATACGGTACCGGTATCACATGTATTTATTGTTTTGTTTTACAGACTGGTAGGCCTAGCCTATCTCTATTTTATTAAAAGTAAATGGTATATGGTTACGTACCAATACTGCGCTTAGGTTTAGGATTATGGCAGTCTACAGTAAATCAATCAAATTATAATAGCGAAAAGTTTAAATGTATACTCTTAGAAGAAGAGAGTACCGTAATATCAAGTGTTGTGGCTAATCAGTACGGTACTCACCTGTGATACGCACCCTTCCCACAGTTTTAAGAATATGGTTTCATCCAATATGATTTTCTAGTCGCGGTCGGGAATACTTGAAGACACACACATACACACACGCACACACTAGACGGGTAGCATCAAGTAGGGATGTTTCTGTCATTTTTCGAACACTAACCCTTGCATTATACATCGGTAAATACAAGTAGAACGAATATAGCTTACCCTGTAGCTTATGTTGGGTGACTGAAGTATGCTTATATAGTTTAAACTAATCAGTAGGCGCCAGAATATCGGAATATGGCATATTAAACACCGCCTATAGTCTCTTTGTTTTCAGGTGACGGTAAATTCAAATAGCAGCTGATTACCGGTACTCGATACCTAGTGGAAACATGAAACTGCTCTGTCTCTACATCATATTCATGCCAAGTTTTCATACGTACCGGTAACTAATTATTTAACACGCAATCGTCATAATAGCCGATTAATCAAGATGGTCCATGGCAATTTACCGTCAGCTTGAGGAAGTAAACAAACTGTGTGAGAGTGGACTGTGGAGGTTATAACGCTTTCGGCACTTGGGCTAAATCGGTCCATATGTAGATGCATTATTGATCAGTGGGGGAGATGCTGTGTGTGTGTGTGTGTGTGTGTGTGTGTGTGTGTGTGTGTGTGTGTGTATCAGTGGGGGGGATGTCGCGTGTCTGTGTGTGTGTGTCTGTGTGTGTGTGTGTGTGTGTTAACGTTATATATATTATGAAAGAGGGTGCTGTTTTGGGGATTTTAGGGTCTATCTATCTATTTACTCAGGCCCAATCCCCACTTTTCCTTTTTTTTTTTTTTTTTTTCTTTTCTTTGTCCCTCTTTTTCTTTTTTCGGGGGGTGGCCGACTCAAGATAGATCAAGAACAGGGAAAACAAACACCACAACATAAAACAACGAACACACACAGACAAAACACAAATTCACACACATCTAGGTCACCCAGGAGAAGACCCAGAGACCAGGGTCACCAGTACTAAATATACTCACGTGGTTATTATTTTTCAGATGTTGAGAATACATACTGTATATGTTTTAGTGTTTTTGTTATATTATTCAGCTAGGCTTTCGGTGTTCTTTTACGATATCGGTATGACGCTTTAACAAAAATGGTGCTAAAGTTTGACCCATTACCGTAATGACTCCGCCTAGCTTACCCCCCCCCCCCCTCTCTCTCTCTCTCTCTCTTCCTCTCTCTCTCTCTCTCTCTCTCTCTCTCTCTCTCTCTCTCTCTCTCTCTCTCTCTCTCTCTCTCTCTCTCTCTCTCTCTCTCTCTCTCTCTCTCTCTCTCTCTCTCTCTCTCTCGTTATGATCGCTTTATTTACCTGTAGATATAAATGTGTGTGTAGATAATAATGTGTATAGATAATAATTGTGTGCATTTTTTTATTTTATTGCTGGAGTTGTTTGATTTAAGTGTGTGTGAGAGAGAGAGAGAGAGAGAGAGAGAGAGAGAGAGAGAGAGAGAGAGAGAGAGAGATGGGGGGGGGGGGGAATAAAATATACCTACAGTCGTTCTACATTAATTAACATACCAAGTTTCACCCATAATTAATGCTCTCATGTATCAAACGTTATGCAGAATCAGCCAATTAAGTTCCGCCATAAATTATTAGCGCGATACCGGTACCGTACTCTGCGAATATCCGGTTGCGGGTTGTTTACACTTTTGTTTATGTTGCTTTGTGGCCAACATGTGCAGCCGACAGTGGTGTGTGTGTGTGTGTGTGTGTGTACCCTAGTTTTTAGTGTGTTTATTAATATTGAATGCTGGTACCGGTGCATCGCTGAATGAGAATTGTGTGTCTGTAGGTCTGTGTGTGTGTGTGTGTGTTTCCTGGTGTACGGTAGCTTAGTTCGTTGTTTATTAATAGTGGATAGACTAATGACATACCGGTATGCTGTAGGTTATAGAGTTACCTTATAGCCCTTGTGTGTGTGTGTGTACTGTTCCCACGGACCCTGAATACAATGCTCGTGTAACATTGTCCTTCTAACCTTCCCTCTATAATATGCTAGAGTCCTCCTGTTGCCTCTTTCGCCAAGCCACATTTCATTGTTGTAATGTGCTGAATATTATGTCTATATTTGCCTATTTATTAACCCCTTCAGTATTTTAGGAGCCATAATAAACGGAAGAAACGTGTCCTCGTATTTTAAATGGGTTAACCTTAACATATGTCCGCAGTCTAATCCTCGCTTTTCGGTATATATTGTACTAAAACGTAGGGTATAACAAAGGTATGAAAAAGGTACCGTATATATAATCATTGGGTATGGTATATTGATAGTGATTTGCCTTACCTTCCTATCCATGTATTATATGAGGTTATCTCCACCAATATACCGGTACCTTTAATTGGGTAGAATATTTGGGACACTTTATTAACCATTTTCATAGACTATTAATCCCTGGGCACACGATGATTGGATCCGAGTGATTAGGGTTTTGTTGTTGTTGTTGTTGTTGTAGTAGTTCCTCAGACTGTCTGGCCCAGCAGTCCCGTGTCCAGTTGACCGAAGCCGCTCCAGATGCACGGGCCCCCTAAGGGGCCAGTGTGAGATAAGGTCTGTCTCTGAGAGGGAAGCAGGGGAAGGGATCATCAGCTCACGGGCTTGCTCCCCCGGACCTATGCTCACCTGTTAGGGTGGTGTAGTTTCTAAGTGCATGATAACTCGGATCGGGTACAGTAGCGGTAATTAAATATAAAAAATCAATCTGTCTGTCTGTCTACCGCATCTAGCATCTGTATGTCTATCTAACAACACACACACACACACACACACACACACACACACACACACACACACACACACACACACACACACACACACACACCCAAAACACCCACACACACACCCACACACACAAAACACCAACACACACACACACACACACACACACACACACACACACACACACACACACACACACACACACACACATGTAAGATGCAACAGAGCCACCACTACGTCCCCCAAACACTTATTCTTTTGTCATCTGTCTACTGTATGTGTCTATATATATACACACACACACCAGCGGTGGTGTGTTTATCGGTACACACGTTAATTTTGCATGCTTACGAGTAAATTTTTCGATTTTTAAACGTAAATATAACTATCTATGTTTAAACTTAACCTAACTTACCTAACCTAACCGAAAATACGCCATTTCAACGTATTTTAAAGGTGTGTACACTTAAACTGTAACTTCATGTACCTGCAAACCTACATATTTAGTCAATTTTGTACCTTTAAGCAGAATAAGCACACCACCGCTTGTCCACACACACACACACACACACACACACACACACACACACACAGCAGAGAGCAGAGAGAAGCTGGTAGCAACGTGAACTCGTGGGGGTATAGGCTACTGGATATGGTAACAGAAAATTTATTAGTGCAAAATATAAAGGAAAATACAAGAAGAAGGGGAAATGATGAAGCATCCAGATTGGACCTAATGTTTACTAGAGACCCAGATGTAATTTCTGATATAAAATACTTACCACCTTTAGGCAAGAGCGATCACGTTGTAATGGATATAGAAATCCTATTGGGTTATTCCAATATGGAGGAGAGGGAGGAGCACAAGGAAACTACCAATCACTGAGACAATACTTTAGAGATGTTGACTGGAGTGAAATACATCGGAGAAATAGTGTAGACGAGAAGTATGGAGTATTTAAAACAATATATGAAGAAGGAGTTAATAAATATGTCCCTAAACAAGGCAATAGGTCAGCGAAGGAAAAGGATTGGTTTAATGAAAAATGTAGGAAAGCCAAGGAAAAGAGAGACCAAGCGTGGAAGGCAGCTAGAAAAAGGTGTAATAGAGAAACTTGGAACAGATACAAGAGATTAAGAAATGTATATGCTGCAATCAGGAGACAAGAAGCCAGAGAATATGAGAAGAACATTGTGAAAAAATGTAAGAGTGATCCTAAGCTGTTCTATAGGTTTATAAATAGTAAAATGAAGGTAAGGGATAGAATAGTCAGGTTGAAGGTTGAGGGGACCACTTATGATGACGACCAGAATATGTGTGAAATTATGAACAATACACTACACTCAGTATATACTAAAGATGATAACTTTGAAGAAGTACCGGTAGGTGAAATTGGTGAAAAACTGGGAGAGATTAATTTTCTCCCAGAGGAGCTAGTAGAAATAATGAAAGGACTAGATGTGAAAAAAGCAGTGGGACTTGACAATGTAGCGGGATGGATTTTGAAAGAATGTGCTGACGAACTAGTGAAACCCTTATATGAGATAATGAAATACTCTCTGGAAGTGGGAAAATTACCAATGGACTGGAAGAGAGCCAACATTGTACCAATTTATAAAGGTGGGAACAGGGAACATCCATTGAATTATCGACCTGTGTCACTTACTAGTATAGTGTGCAAAATCTGTGAGAAAATAATTAAGAAAAGATGGATGATTTACTTGGAAAAGAATAATCTACTATCTAACAGGCAATTTGGATTCAGGGAGGGTACCTCATGTGTTACAAATCTACTCAGTTTTTATGACAGAGTGGTTGACATATTACAAGAGAGAGATGGATGGGTGGATTGCATATATATTGACATGAAGAAAGCTTTTGACAGAGTATCGCATAGCAGGCTGAAGTGGAAATTAAAAGAGTATGGAGGGATTCAGGGTAGTTTGTTAAATTGGATGGAGGACTATCTTTCAGGGAGACAGATGAGGACTACTATCAGAGATAAATTTTCTACGTGGAAAGATGTCACAAGTGGAGTTCCGCAGGGAGCGGTGCTGGCTCCCATAATGTTTCTAATATACATTAACGACATGCCAAAGGATATAAATGCATATATGAATATGTTTGCAGATGATGCCAAGATCATGAAGCGTATAGAAGATGAAAACAGTGGTAGGGAATTACAGAGGGATTTGGATAGGATAGATCAATGGAGCAAGAAGTGGAAAATGGAATTTAACACAAATAAATGTCATGTAGTGGAAATGGGAGTAAGTAAAAGAAGGCCTCATACGGAATATAAGTTAGGAGAAAACACTATTAACCCATCAGAGAAAGAAAAGGACTTAGGGATAACTGTTAGGAGTGATCTTTCACCTGAGAATCATATTAATAAGATAGTGGGAGAAACATATGGACTGCTAAACAGAATAAAATAGCCTTTAACTATATAAACGAGGAGATGCTGGAGAAAATAATAAAAACATTGGTGATACCAAGACTGGAGTATGCGGCAGTGGTGTGGGCACCATATCTAAAAAAGCATATAAAGAAGCTGGAGAAGGTTCAGAGAGCTGCAACTAGGATGATACCAGAACTGAGAGAATTACCATATGAGGAGAGATTAAAAAAATTAGATTTACCATCTCTAATGGATAGGAGGGAGAGAGGCGATATGATTATGATGTACAAATGTGTGAGAGGACTCGAAAGGTGGACAAGAAGGGTTATATTGTGAAAGATAATGGTAGAACTAAGGGCATAGATATAAATTAATGAAAGGAAGATGTAAAGGAGATGTGAGAAAGTATAGTTTCCCTTACAGAAGTATAAGTAAGTGGAATCAGTTGGAAGAGGAAGTGGTGTGTGCCAAAAACATTCATATTTTTAAGGCAAAGTTAGATAATTGTAACTCAGGAAGCGGGACAATACGAGCCTAAAAAGCTCAACTCCTGTATACTACAAATAGGTAAATACACACACACACACACACACACACACACACACACACACACAGCCCGTAGCCTAGTAGGTAGCGCTCTCGTCTCACACACAAAGGGGTCGGGGGTTCAATCCCCGGTCGGGCGGAGACAAATTGGGCTTGTCTCCTTTCATGTGTTAGCCTCAGTTCACCTAGCTGTAAATAGGTACCTGGAATAAGTGGACAACGTTGTGACGTCCCATCTGGGGTTGGCAAAAATGGTACAAGGCGAGATGGGTATCATATGGTTCACCTAAGCTGATGGCTACCTAAGCCTTCGGGTGAGACGGTACCGTCTATAGTGAGAATGGTACCATACAGATCCACCCTAAGCCTTCGTTTCCGATGTCGCCAATTGGCTAAATACAGACTACACACACATCCACAGCCATTCCAACAGTACATAAAACACTTAACATGCATTTCACGCAATACATTCCCAGTTAAGGAGGCGTGATAATAATGAGCTTAGCTCGCATTGCGTGGATTCCCCTTGACGAACAAGTAACTGAGTAACTGAGTAACACACACACACACACACACACACACACACCGCCTCATGTGAGATTCAACAACGACAACAGAGCAGCAGCCAATACGTCCTGCAAACACTTAATTTTTATCTATCTACCGTACGGTATCTATTTATCTATCTAGGCTATTTATATGTACCGTCCCCAACATACACACACTTACGGTACTCTCACTCACTTATTATCTCTCTCTCTCTCTCTCTCTCTCTCACACACTCTCTCTCTCTCTCATGTAAGATTCAACAAAGGCAGCAACCGAGCCGCCACCGCGTCCTCCCAACACTTAATCTCTCTTCCGACCCCCCCGTGGAGACAAAACAAAAGGCACGTGTAAAAACTAAAAATTGACATAGGCTACCGGTCAGTGGGATGATTAAAAACAGATTATTAGCTCTTTGTCGCGTTCAATATGTTCTCTACTGTAGATACATAGATTGGCTCTACATAAAACCAATCACAATGAAACCCAGCACATTGTACTGTCCGAGAGCGGCCTTCTGCGTGTCCCCAAATGAACTGGACTAAACTGAAGATGGTGGTAAGAAAAACTATATGGCGAGGATGGGGGAGTACAAAGGAAATCAAGTAACAACAGATCTAGTGACCCTTCTAGGTTGCTTGTCCTCCAAAACACTGAGGATCAAGTGTCCAAACAGTGGTTTAGAGTGGGTAAGGAAACATTGGAAAGGGAATTACTGCCCTGGAACTAATGTCCGTGGCAGGATTAGGAAGTTAGTAGGGGACAGATGGGTTAGTAACTGAGGGGGGATAAAATAAAGTTATTCATTTACAAACGCAGTCAGTCGCGGGTTTGTTGCGAGATATTTGTCTACACGGAGTTTAAATGAATCAACGGTGATGCAGTCTATAACGTTTCGGGGAAGCCCATTCCACAAGTTGACAACTCGATTGAAGAAGAAATTCTTAGATTCGTGTGAGTTAAAAGATTTACCAATAATTTTGCAACCGTTTCCCCGCGTGTAATTAGATTGGTCGATAGTGAAGTACTTACTACAGTTCATATTGTCGATGCCTTTGATGATTTTGAACACTTGAATTAAGTCACCTCTTAATCTGCGCTGGGTTAAAGGAAATAGATTTAATTCTCTAAGACGCTCTTCGTATGGTTTGTTCTTTAGGCTAGGTATCATTTTGGTAACTCTACGTTGAACTCGTTCTAGCTTGTTTATATCTTTTTGGTAATAAGGGCACCAGGATTGAACGCAGTATTCCAGAAGAGGGCGGACTAAGGAATTGTAAAGGGTTAGGATAACTTCTTTGGATTTATGCTCAAATGACCTGCCTATAAAGCCAATTATTTTGTTTGCCTTCTTAACAACTTCTGAACATTGTTGACTCGGTTTTAGGTTACTCGATATTGTTACTCCCAGATCGGTTTCTCTGTTTACATTCTTAAGCTGAGTGCCATTCATCGAATAGTTTGCTTTCTCATTTAGGTATCCGATATGTAGTACTTTACATTTATCCGCATTGAAACTCATTTGCCAAATTTGGGCCCAACATGACAATTTATCTAGATTGTGTTGCATATAGTCAACTTGTTCTTTTGAGAGTAACGCTATTTGCAATTTTTGTATCGTCAGCAAATTTTGAGATTGTGCAGGTGAGACCCTCATCTATGTCGTTGATGTAAATTAGAAAGAGAATTGGTCCTAGTACCGATCCCTGGGGTACCCCGCTACTTACATTGGTCCATTTAGATGCCTTACCTTTTATGACTACTCTTTGCTTTCTGTTGCTGAGCCAATTTTCTATCCATTTCAACACACCGTCTTGTATTCCATGCGCTTTTAGTTTTAGCAGTAAACGTTTGTGGGGAACTTTGTCAAAGGCCTTTTGAAAATCAAGGTATATAATATCTAAAGCTTTACTCTCATCGTAGAGGTTGAGGATATCGTGGAAGAAGTCTAAGAGGTTTGTTAAACAGGAACGTTTTTTACGAAAGCCGTGTTGAGTATCTTTAAGTATGTTATTTTCCTCTAAGTGATTTACGAGTCTGTCTCGTATGACCGTTTCTAGCATTTTACATACAACTGAGGTTAAGCTAATTGGACGATAGTTACTGGGTAGGGATTTGCTGCCTTTTTTGAATATCGGTGTTACGTTGGCTAGCTTCCACTGATCAGGCATAGTTTCCAAACTGGCAAGGATTTATTGAATAGTAATGTCAGTGGTTTGGAGAGCTCATCCTTAGCTTCCTTTAGAACTCTAGGCGAGATTGTATCAGGTCCAGAGCGTTTTATTTACCTTGAGTTTATCTAAACAATTCAATACTTCTCCTCTCTGTAACGGTGATATTGCTTAAAACATCTGAATTATCAATCTGAATCGGCGATGGTGTAGGGATATCACTGAGGTCTTCTGTTGTAAAAACTGATGCAAAAAAGGTATTCAGGGCATTACTCATTTGTACTTCGTCTTTGGTGTATTCTCCATTTTCATCGACTAACGGTCCAACAGTTGAAGTAACTAGTTTTTTCTTTCTGATATAACTATAGAATTCTTTCGGGTTTGTTTTACTTTGATTCGCAATATGTAACTCTAAGGTCTTTTTACTTTGCTTAATTAACTTTTTGCCTTTGCGTCGTAGCTCTACAAATTTCACCCGTTCTTCGTCATTTTGTGAAGATTTGAATCTATCATTAGCACATTTTTTAGCAAGCAGGCAGTTTGAAATATCTTTATTCCACCATTTGGGCTTATTATTATGGCCTGGACGCCCCTGGACGCCGTATTTTCGATGGTATGCAGTCTTGCACTGCTTTTAGGTAAGTGGTTTCGAATAACTTCCAAGATGTAATTTATGTCGTTATTGTTAATTAAAAAGCTCCAGTCAGTTTCTTTAAACATAGCTCTAAGTTTATGGAAGTTTGCTTTCTTGAAATTAGGGACTTTTTCGATGCTACTATTTGGTTCGTTACTAGTAAAATTTAAAGTGAAAGTTATCGTACGATGGTCGCTGTTACTGAATTCATCACCAACATTTAAATTCTCTATTAATTCTTCTTTTGTTGCAAGTACAATGTCAAGAACGTTATTACCACGGGTTGGCGTTCGAACAAATTGATAAAGCGAACTCTCTTGCAAGTTCGTATACAAGTCATGTCCGGAGTGTGAAGTAAGGGTATCGCCCCACTTGGTCACAGGTAAATTAAAGTCGCCAAAAATTACGGTATCTTGTGAGTTACTTACATCTGCAATTTGTTCGTAAATTTCTCGGTCAGTTTGCACTGATTGAGCTGGAGGTCTGTATATTAACGCAAGTATTATTTTTGTACCTTTATTATTCTTTATTAGCACAAAAGATGCGTCGACGTTCACAATTTGAGGTTTTGACAAGAGGGTAGGGTTAAGACTTTCTTTGATATAAAGTAAAACGCCACCTCCATTTCGATTTATTCGGCTTTTCCTCAAACATTACATAACCGGGAAGTGAATATTCTGCTAAAAAGTCTCTATCTTCTGTATTGAGCCAAGATTCTGTTATGCCAATCACATCATAATTTTCTGTAAACACTAGCTCCTCTAAATCTGAAAATTTATTGCGTATGCTACGAGCGTTTGCATAGAAAACCTTTAAATTTGTTATTTTAGAACTCACGGAACGCTCTTTAATAATATTTTTGGTTCTTGTCGGATCTACATTTATGTTCATGGCTGTCCTCGGTCCTCGCTGTCTTCGGTCCTTATCGCTGTGGTCCTCGGTTGCCTCTGTTTTTTTCTTGGCGTTGGATGATTTATGTCACTGCTGCTGCTTCTTCTCGGATGGCGTTTTTTTGATCCATGGCTGCGGACTGCTTCGTGTAGGAGACGACCCATGCGTGCTGAACCCACAGGGTTTAGATGAGTGCCATCCTTGCGGAACAGAGTAGGCTGGTTGTAGAAGTTGTCCCAGAGGTTGATGAATTCAACTTCTTCCCTCAGACACAAATATTTTAGTCGGCTATTTGTGCTGAAGGCCTTGTCGTAGAATTTGTCAGGTGCGTCGATCTTGGGGAGAATGCCTGAGATGATGATATTCCTCGACTTGTTTTTGTAGTGCTGGATCATCTTGCGATATTTCTCCATCAACTCTTCGGATCTGGTGCGCATGACGTCATTTGAACCAGCATGGATGACAAAAAGGGGATTTTCATTTGCATCCTTTGTGGTATCTTCGAAGGCTTCCACAATGTCGTCCAGTCCGGCTCCTGGGATGCAAAATCTTTTCCGTTGATTTGGGACTCTGTCGCAGAACTCTTCGACCTGTCCTCGTAGGATGGAATCCCCAACGAGCCTGTAGGGGATGATGACCATTACGCCAGGACCATATACCTTGTATGTTACTTCCTTATTGTACCCCCCCCCCCTCCTCTCTCTCTCACACACACACACACAAATAGGCTACACACACACACACTCACTCACTCACTCACTCACTCACTCACTCACTCACTCACTCACTCTCTCTCTCTCTTTCTCTCAGGATCCAGTCCAGATGAAAGATAGCCTAGGCCTATAGGTATATGCAGGTATAGTCGATAGGTACCGGTATTCCGATCAGAAAACAAACGTCATAACATGATAAGGGTTACACAGCTTATTCCATCCATTAGGAGGATGAGCTGCGAGGACCGGTTGAAATCTCTAGGTCTCTTTTCGTTGGAATGGCGTTGACTACGAGGTCAACTCAGTGCATTCTTTAAATTGCTATTGTTATATGGGTTTGACAACGTGAATTATAACAATATGTGTACCGGTACCCTCAATGGGCATACAATACAGTATGTAACCATGTCAGGAAGTTGATCAGATTTGGCAGTAGCTAGGATCTGTTCTACCTGTAACAAACTTCCCTCAGAAGTTGTAAATAGTTTTTCAGTAGAACAGTTTAAGAAGAAAGTAAAGCTTATGCTGCACACTTTGCAATAAGAATACCGTATTGCACCATTATAATAATCTTTTCACCTATTGTATCTCCCTATAATGAGCTGCAAGGTCTCTGAGATACTAACCATTCCTTGTAACTCCGTGTAACTCATTTCCTCCCCGCATTACCCAAATCTTCCTCCTTATCACAGACCACCACCACCACTCGCACATCCCCAAAGCTATGACAGACCACCACCATTAAGGCTATCCCTCCTCTCTAAGCTCTTCTATATAGCCTAGTTGACCTAATTTATCCTAGCCTGTAACTCCTTATACCTGCATCAATAGTTCAAGGTAAATAACTAGGTACGGTATTATTCACAAGAAGGTTGGTGGTTCGAATCCCGCTCAAACCTGTTTAGAAGATATATTATGGTATTAAATTGGTACCGGTACAATATGGTAACGTACCGTACCATACTTGCCGTACTTTCAGTACTGTGACGTATATACGAGCATTTTAACATAAACGTGTTGACATGCCATACAGCACCATTGTTATTTTTATCAAGCCTACTCGAGTAACAGAGTATCGGTACCGGTACTATAGGTAGCGCCAACGAATTTGACAATATTCTCGATCCCTGACCTTCTTAACTCAAAAGGGACTAGACTATAGCAAACTGGGTGTAAATATCCACACCTATTAGGCTACTTGGTGGACTCTTCCCAAATGAGAGATATTTCAGCCCGATTGCTTTCATAAATTTTCAATTATAATGAGTTAAGGGGTCAATATTATTGTCAAGTTCGTTGGTGCTACCTACAGATATAGCCTGTTTCTTTCCAGCTGACGGTAAATTGCAAACTCCCTATATTGATAAATCGGTCATTGCAATGATATTGTACCGAAATTTGCTGTTTATTATGAAAACATATGCTACAGATACGTACCGTAGTAGTTATATATTTGTTCATTAATTACCGGTATCGAAAAATCAATTGGTAAAGGATTCAAGTTAACGTCATGCGAAATAAATCTCCCAACACATGTAATATCCTAAAAGCTTCAATATCAATGGTATGTAGTACCATAGGTATTTAAATCTTCAAGCTGTCCAGCAGCATGGAGGTACCGCCCACACTCGACCACTCACGCCCATAAAGACCCCCTCCTCCACCACCGCCCACCTCATATTGCACCTCACCCACACTTATTGTACCGGTAGCTCCCAATCACGCCCACACTTGACAACAACACAAAAAGACCCCCTCCTCAGCCCACCCACCTTCTATTGCAACTCGTCCACACTCAATGTAGCTCCCCACCAGGCCCACTCTATACCACCCACTCATACCCATCCACCTTCTATTGCACCCCGCCCACACTCTCACTGTCTCTCCCCACCACGCCCATACACACCCCACCCCTCCTCTGCTACCACCCACTCCACCTCCCCACAACCCATACTTAGGACTCATGCCGCTCCACTGCTCCCCCGTATGTTCCTTCCATCTATTTCTCTCTTGGCTCAAACGTTATCATCATCACGTCGCCCACCCGCCCTCGTTATGGTCCAATTTAAGCAGGGGAGATGGGCAGTTTTTCTGGTCCCCCTTCTTCCTCATTTTTAGCCACAGTAGTTTTCAGATTATATGACGTTCGGCCCATTAGTTTGGCGATTTTAAGACCTTTCGCCCCCATTTCTTTGTCAATGTTAAGACCTTTCGTGCAGTTTATGTGTCGATTTTTTTCCTGGCGAGCGATAGCGAGCCTGCAATTTTTGAAGGAATCAGCA